>OX463237.1:6202500-6805000 GCA_949820135.1 Sylvilagus floridanus
AGGCCACCGTCAGGGCCTGGCTGGGTTGCTGGGGACCCTGGAGTGCTCAGGGCACCTGTACTTCTTTGCAACGGGAGCTGATTTCAAACTGAACTCCAGGCAGAAAAAAGCGCCAAAGACACGTGGAACTCCCTTCTCAGCAGCGCTGGGTTCCCAGGGTTGTGGTCACAGCAGGCGGAGGCAGCACGGAAGAGAACTAGAGTGGGCGGGGTCTTGACAGGGAGCTGCAGTGTCTCTCAGTCCCGCTGGCGTCCACCTGGCACAGGGCTGGGGGGCCGGGCTGTCGAGGGAATGGATGCATAGCAGCCGCTGCCCTGCCCCCTGCCGTGGAGCCCTGGGGTGCAGAGCCCCGCTCTCCTGCCACAGTCCCCGCGTGCGTGTTCCCTAAATGCTACGCCTGTTCCCTAAATGCTACACATGCAGCGGCAGGTCTCAGACGTGGTGTCCTCTCCAATGGGACCCATTCAGATCTGGTGGACCAATACCTGGCTGCCCAGAGTTCCAAGCTGTGTCCGTCCTGGGGCCTCAGCGAGGTGTGAGCCGTGCATCCCTGCCAGCGTCCCAGCTGCCACCTGCTCCTTCCCATGGCACGAGAGATGGCAAACAGCCTGGCACCTCGTGGCTGAATTCTGCCAACCCCATCAATCTCCCCTCACCCAGCCCTGCTGCCCCCGTCTCTGCTTCTGAGATCGGTGTGGGGGAGGGGCAGAGGAGGGAGCTGTCTATCAGTGGAGCTGTGAACCAATGCCGGTGCACAGTCTCCTGCATGCCCAGCCCGTGCTAAGCACACTGACGTCTCGGGCTCCCAGCTCCCAGAGCGTCAGACAGTTCCCCGGAAGCAGGGCAGGCGGGGTGGGGGCGGGGGGCGGGACTCTGCCTCTCCTGGTTTGCCAGCCCTGCCGTGGCCACGACGGCCACCATCCCTTCCCCGGTCCCAGGAGATGCTCTCTAGACAAGCGCCTTGGCAAACACAACCTCCTGAGCTCGGCCGTCGCCTTCAGGTCGACTCCTGCTCTCCAGTGCGCAACCCCGACTGTGAACTTGCACTTGACCTGAATTCCTGGCCGGCTGTCACCCGAGTCCCAGGCTTTGGGGCTTCACGATCCCCTCGCCCAGGACAGGTGCCTGCACCGGGGCAGACCCCCGCCCGTGCCCTCACCCTTGGTTGTAAATATCCATCGAGTGCAATACTAAATAATTACGGCGCATATTTCACCCTGCCTGTTGAACACATTGCAAGAAAGGAATTGATCCCTGCTGTTTCATTTATTAGATGGTGTAATACCACAAAAATCGTTTCCACAATATCCCAAACTAAATCATTTATTCTTGACAAAAATCCAATAAAGAGCTCAATCCTTCTCCATAGGCAGATAAAGCGCAGATTAATGGGGCTGCCTAGATCAAAAAAAGCTGGGAAAATGAAAGTGAGATAGGGAGAGAAGGCTCCTTCCTCCTCCTCACTGCTTCGGCTCAAGGTTTTATTACAAAAAGCCGCCTAAGTATTACAGGCTAATCCGTAAATCCTCGCCTAGTAAAATATGTGATGGATTTGTAGATTGTGCCCTTTACAAATTTGATTGAACTTTTTTTTTTTTTTTGTGGCCAGGAGTTTCACCTTTCTCCTCTTCCTCTTCTCCCCTGTTCTCATGGGCAGCACCCTGGGCTGTCCGGGACCCTGTCTCTGGCACGGTCTCTCGGCATGCTCCTCCCGGCCCCCAGGACCGCTTTCTGACCCACGTGTTGAAGGTGGAGGTCGCTGGGAGTGAAAGAGGCTAGGAAAAGGATTGGCCTCCTCTCATTCACCGTCTGCAGGGAAATCAGCAGACGGGGCGGGGCGAGGCAGGTGTCAGGGGCCAGGATCATGCTTGGTGCCAAGTGGGAGAGGAGGTCAAACTTGGAACCACACGTGCGCCGGCTGCAAGAGCCCCTGATCTGAGCCTTGAACTACCTTAAGCCACACACAGCAGGCAGGTGCACCCAGGGCAATGCTTCACACTGTTCCAGCGCACCCCCTCTGGGGACCCCCGTCTCAGTTTGCGTGGGACCGAGGGGCTCCCAGGTGCAGATTTTTTCAATGACGCAATCAGACGAGTTCTTTGCTCTGCATCCTCTGCCTAAGGTGCGCGCGACCGGGAGAGCTAATCACTCCGCCGGCTTTCAGCTCACTCTGCCTTAAACCACTGCTCGAAGCAGAGATAAGCCCTTGGGCGCTCGCCGGCTTCAGAGCCATGCAGTCCCGGGCTGGGGGCCAGGATCTGTCACTCGCTGCTTGTGGGCATTGGCAAGACACATAGCCTTTCTCAGCCTCAGTTCCCCCACATGCAATGTGGAGAAAGCGATACCTACGTCATGGGGTCAGCATGCACAGGGAGAGAGAGAGAGAGAGAGAGAGAGAGAGAGAGAGAGCGCGCAAAGGATGCACCCAGCACAGGGTGAGCCAGCGGCCACACTCTCACCGTCATCATCTGAACTCGTCTCCTTCAACAAGGCTACAGGGAAGGTATGAGCCCGGCCAAGGGCCCTTCCAGAAGATGATGAAGCCCGCCCCCTCCCTCGCCGCTCGCCGCCGCAGTCTGAGCCCTGGCTGGGGCCCAGACGGCGGTCTTTGAAAGGATCCTGGGATGCAGGCAGCTGGGAGGCAGATGATGGGCTGAAGACCAGGTCTCTCCGCCTGGCGCTGTGCCTTGCGTCATTTGGCTCCCGGGAGGCTGCGCCCCAGCACCCCAGGAAAATCACTGCTTCCTCTTCTTCCAGATTTCCAAAGGCAGAGGGAAGAGGGGGCTGGGATGGTTGCCCTGGCAACTTTGCTCACTACCCCCTCCTACGATTAGGCGTGGATGGAGAGAGACAGGGAGAGGGAATGGTCCTGGGGCCAGCAGCCAGCAGCGGCATTGTATGGGTGTACAGATGTGATAAATCAGTAGCAGCCCTGAGACGGGGCCAGCATTGTGCTGCAACCAGTGAAGCCACAGCCTGGGATGCCAGCATCCCCTATGGGTATGGGTTCGAGTCCCGGCTGCTCCACTTCCGATCCAGCTCCTTGCTAATGCTTCTGGGAAAGTAGTGGAGGACGGCCTAAGTACTTGGGCCCCTGTGGTCCATGTGGGAGATCCGGTGGAGCTTCTGGCTCCTGGCTTCAGCCTGGCCCAGCCCTGCCTGGCCACTGTGACCATCTGGGGAGTAAACCAGCAGATGGAAGATCTTCCATCTCTGTCTCTCCCTCTCTCTGTAACTCTGCCTTTCAAATAAATAAATCTGTAAATTTAAAAACATTAACAGCCCTGAGAACCAGGTGCTGCTCCCCGAACCCCTGTTCGTTCTGTCGCTGGGCCAGGATGGAATGGTCCCTAAAATCCCAGAGCGATGGCAGGCAGGTGGGGAGTTCTCTGTGCTGTTCCTCCTCTGTCCTGCCCAAGGAGGGGGGCGCTGTGGAGTCCCAGCAGCCGCTGGCCTGTCTGCAGATGGGCGGCCCTTAGCAGGTCCACGCGGGAAGGTGCTGTGTCTCCCTGGCGGCCCCGACAGGGACCTGCTGCCGTCCCTGGGATGCAGGACAAGACAGAGGTGGGAGGATGAGATGGGGACAGGCTCAAAGGAGCTGAGTGTCTCTTGGCTGGTCCAGGTCCTTTAAGAACCGTGGAGAAACCAAGCCCTCTGGGGACAGAAAGCAGGGACAGGCTGTAGGAGGTTGGGGCAGGCAAAATCCAGGCAGGTTGGGCAGCAATGTGTGGACAGGACACGCACTTTCCAAGAACATTCTAGAAAAAGTGGGGCTCCCATTGGCAGGGGGCAGCTGGTGCGACCTCAGGTGGCTCCCACAGAAGCCATGGGTACTCTCTGTCCCTCATGGACCTTTGTCCCTCTCTTCCCTGCCTGGGGTTAATCCGATGTCCAGCATTCCAAGTGGTCAGCTTGGTTCCCCAGGGAGCCTCTCAGCTGTTACTTGTCCACCCCGAGCCTGGACCACAGCTGAAGGGAGCTCAGAGAACGGACTCCCACAGCCTGGCCCTGGACTGTCTCCCAGGCCCCTTAGGTTGTCAGCACGAAGACCCAACACCCAGGGGCCAGTGCTGTGGCGCATGGGTTAACACCCTGGCCTAAAGCACCAGTATCCCATATGGGTGCCAGTTCTAGTCCTGGCTGCTCCTCTTCTGATCCAGCTCTCTGTTGTGGCCTGGGAAAGCAACAGAAGGTGGCCCAAGTCCTTGGGCCCCTGCACCCGGGTGGGAGGCCTGGAGGAAGCTCCTGGCTCCTGGCTTCTGATCGGTGCAGCTCTGGGTGTTGTGGCCATCTGGGGAGTGAACCATAGGATGGAAGACCTCTCTCTCTCTCTCTCTCTGCCTCTCCTCTCTCTGAGTAACTCTGACTTTTGAATAAATAAAAATAAATCTTAAAAAAAAAAACAAGACCCAACACCCCGGGTTGTATCATTGACAGCAAAAGATGGGGCTGGGGGTGGGGCCGTCCTCTGGGCACTGAGTGGCCTGTGTGTGCTGGGGTGCTGGGGCAGTGCCCATTACTCTCTCATGAACTTGGAGGTGCAAATCAAAATCAACAAGACATCTTGTGGGTGCATTGTTCGGGGGCATTGGAAAAAAAATTACTGTTTTCCTTTTGCTGGGTTGAGGAAGGGGTGATGTGAAAGACGGGTACCAGAGGAGGGGGTCTCTGGATGTTACAGGATGTGCATCCCTCCCGCCACCCCCTGAAAGACCCAAGCGATCAAGACACAGGAGATGGGGAGAGGTCTCAGCAGGCGGCACGGCTGGGGTCTGGGAGCTCCTTGGTCACCACTGCACCCCGTTTGCACCCCTTGCGGCGGCCTGGGGGACAACCGTCCCAGCTCCACCCAGGGCATGGGATCTACTTCCTACACAGGGATCCCAGGGGACAGGGCATTGGTAAGCCCAGGAGACCCGAGAAACAGGGCTCCACGGGCGGCCGCCCCTCCGAAGCTTGTCCACCTGGGGCTTGGCAGCTCTAGTGTCTTGGGGTCCCCTGAGCATCACCCCGAGAAGCCTCAAGTCAAAACGCCAGCGATCTGGCCGCTGGGGTTCCCGCCAGCCTCGCTCTGGCCAGGGCCCCTGGGCCCTGGGGAGCGACGGGCGGGAGCTTGAGTGGAGCCTCAGAGAGAGGGCCAGCAGCTCAGGAGCTCGTTATTTATGGGCTCCTCCAGCCCCACGAGCGCTGGGCCGGCTCCATATTTTATTCCTGTTGCACCTGCTCTGGCGGCAGAGCTGCAGGCATTTTTGATAAATGGATGGAAAGGTTTGTCTGGTTTGCTGAAGCTTCTCTGTGCGTCCCACCGAAATTACACTTCCCGACTTCCTCCGGCGAGCGCTCTCCCCTGCCCACCCCCGCCACACGCATGCAAAGACGCACGCACCCGTGTGCTCGGAAGCTTAACTGTTTGCATGTGCGCACGTGACCACTGAAGGCACAGACTCTCAAGGAAGCAGAGCGTGTGTGCACACATACACGCCACAGGCATGCACACAGGCGCACGCCCCCATGCACACACAGGTTGCTGTTTGCCTCTGAAATCAGCACCCAGGCTCGGATCCAGGGCGCAGAACCCACGGGAGCAAGGCTCTGGGAAGGAGAGGCTGGCACCCCAGGGACCCTGGCTGGACACCCCTCCCCGCTGCCCCACCCTATCAGCTGGCTCACTCCTGTCTTCTTCCTTCCTCCTCTGCCCGCCCAGCCCTGGCGGCCCCACCGGGCCAGCTGGCGGCTTTATCCCAACCACATCTGAAACCGCTCAGGAGCCGCGCCTGGCCGCCAGCCGTTTCCATAAATAACTTCCTGGGCCTGGCTCCGCGCCCTCGCGGTGACGTCATGGGCTCACGGCCCAGTGCTGAGGTCACAGGTTTCCCTTCCCTGGCCTGGCGCTCCCCAGTCTGGAGCACGAGACCCACCCGCGTCGCTGAGCCCGCCTGCGCCCCCTCCTGCTGCAGCCCGGCCAGGCGTGGATGGAGGCTTCCCACCATCTGGGACCGGCTGCGTGGTCGTGCCAGACGCCAGCCCTCCCCTCCCTGTTGCGTTACTGAAAAACCTCCCAATGCTTCCCATGAGGCGACAGAGGACTCCTGGCTCCCAGGGCAGTGGGACCCCAAATCCCGGGTGCCCCGCCCACTAGCAGTGCGACCACTGGCCCTCTCTGTGCCTCTCCTCGCTCATCTTTAAGACAGAGGGGATGACGGGACTCTCACGGGCTGGCAGCCGTGCCTGGCGCACTTGTAGGTCCTGGCTGAGTTGATTCTGTTGCGTGTGGGGGTGGGGGGCAGAGGGGAGCCTCTAGCCCTGGGCATTCTCAAGTCTGCGATGGGCAGAGCCCTGGTGCTCCCTGCTCACGGCTCTCACTGCCCCCACACTCACCAGGGCTGCCGCGTCCCAGCCAGGGCATCCTCAGGTCACGGCCTCAGCATCTCAGCACGTGGGGAGAGCCGGGTGTGAGAGCCCCCTCCCCCCGCCCACCGAGGCTGTAAGCGGGGGTGGGGGCGGAGCTGGACTACTGGTCTGCTCAGCACTAGCGGAACAGACGTGAGCGCTGTCACGAGCCCAGAGGGCTTGGCCACTCTCGGCAGGTGCAGCTCAGCGGCCAGCGGGAGATGCCCCCCGCCCTGGACTAGCAGGTGCGCACGTCTCTGGTCTGTAGTCCCGGGGCCGGGAGCCACGCAGACCTTAGCCAGGTGAGGAGTAAAACACTCGAGATGTGGAGCCCTTAGTATGGAAAAGCGATGGTGAGGAATCGCCCGAACAACCTTGGCATTGACTAGCGTTGTCATCGTGGCTGAGAGAAGCGATCGGCGGGCGCCTCACCTGCTTCTTTCCGCTCTGTCACGCGGCCACTAGGAAAGTGCCAGCTCCACGCGTGGGTTGTGTCATGCTCCTCCGGGCTGGCTCCGCTCTGTTCTCTCGCTGGGTTCTGGAAGTTTCTCATCATCCTCCCCTCTTCCTCTGCCCAGAGGGCACTGGCTGGGTCGCCTGGGGTCTCTTCCAAAGCCCAAGTCCCCGCCCCACTCCAGGTCGGCCGTGGACAGGGCTGCAGAGCCGAGGCTCTGGCCGGCCTTCCTCCCGCCGGCCCTGGACTCACATCACATAATTGGGGGACGGTTAGCGGGGGCTCCTGAGTTTGTCCAGGACCCACCGAGGGCACCAACTGTCCAGTGCAGCTGTGCCTTCCAGTCTTGTCACACCTCCCTGTTCCTCTGGGGGCCCTGCCTGGAGAAGGTCTTGCCCCCTCTTCTCCACCCAGACAGGTCTTCATCCTTTACAACCTGGACCAGAAGTCGCTTCCTCCAGGAAGTCTTCCCAGACTCTTTCAATGACTGAATCGCTCGGGGCCATCGCCGTACAAGGGGACTTCATAAAAGTTGGTGGAAAGATCAGAATTCAAAGACAAGTTTATTTTTGTACAAAAGAAGTTTGAAATCTACGCAGTTTTTTAAAATCATATGCATTTCCTATGAACTATGAGAAGACCCACATGTCTCACTCAAATTGCTGCTGAGCTGGTTGGCAGCACCATCCTGAGGGAGAGCCCGGTCTTACCTGGCAGCCACCGAGGCGGAGAGAGGGAGCGTCTTGCCCACGTCACAGGGTTGACAGCAGGCAAAGAAGAACTGCAGCTCGCGGGCTCTGGCCTCAGGCCGTGGTCTTTGCACTGTCTGAAGGCCAAGGTCATCCCTGGAACCCCCGAGGGCAGGTGCTGCACTGCTGTAAGCCCCGCGGTGTCCAGCAAGGACCTGGCACACAGTAGGTGCCAAATAAGTGTGACCTGACCAGATCGGCACCATGTTCCAGTTCTGCAAGGCCCCTGGCCCTCTGGTGCCCACAGCCGGCCCACCCACCCCCACTTCCCCCCTGCACTGCGCCTCCGTGGCCCAGCAGCCCCGCCCCTGCCTCTCCCACGGCCCTCTCTGCACCTGTCCATACTCAGTCACCGCCCTGCCACCTCTGCCCGCCGGGAATTCATTCCCCAGCTTCCCACGGCATAAAAACGGAAACTCTTTTTATGGGCTCTGCAGGCGCCGGCAGGTTCCGCTGCACTTCTCGGGAATAAATAAATCCACTGTCCCTCCCAGCAGCCTGTATCAACCACAGGCCCAACCCCACGCCTTGTGAGCCCGGGCGCTGGCGGGGTCTGTAACACCCCCCACCCCGGAGGTGAGGGTCTCCTCCCCAGGCACAACCCCCAACATCCCAGCGCCGTCTCCAGCTTGCTCACGCCCCGCAGGTAGGAACCGATCTTCATACCCATTTTGCGGGTTTGGGAGCAGAAGCCCGCCCCCCGCCCATGGTCTCCTGGTTCCCACGGGAGGATCCACGCGGGGAGAGGGGGTGGAGATTGTGAGAAGGGAGGAAGCGTCAGGGTCTGCGCAGGGAGTCGGCCCCGTGGTCCTGCCAACCCCACCTCCCGTCGCCTGTCACGAAGCCACGGCTCTGTCAACAGCTGTCTTTCCAACCCATTCTCTCTCTGCGCAGTAACTGGCATCGGACACTGGCCGCCCGGAGTCTCCGCCCCATCTCACCTCTCCTGGCAGGAAGCGGCTTCGAGAGCCCGTGTCGCCCACACGCCCACCAGGAGCCTTAGCTTTCTTCCCTGCCTCAGCCGGACCCAGTGCTTGCTTGGGGATGGGCGGCCCTTTCCTTGCTTGGGAAGTGTGAGGCAAAGGCCCTGGGTGGAGCTGCCAGGTGTAGCAAGAAAAACGACAGGAGGCCCAGTGCGACTGGACGACGCCGGGAAGGGCGGCCGCTAACAGGTGTTGGGTGGGAACCTGCCCTGCACAGTGGCTGGGACATGTGTCCACTGCTTGTCTGCAGGTCCAGTTCAGCTCGGTGCCCTGTCATTGACCTGGGCAGCGGGTTCAGGCTCTTACGAGGGGGTAGGGAGGGGCCGTGGGTTGCCTGTCTCTGGTGGAGAAGTACATGTGCCTGTAACCACTAAAGTTACAGAAAGAGGGAAAGAGAGAGACAGAGAGATCCTTCCATCTGCTGGGTCCCTCCCCAAATGGCCACAGCAGGCTGAAGCCAGGAGCCTGGAGCTCCATCCGGGTCTCCCACGTGGCTGGGGGCCCCGGGCCATCCTCTGCTGCTTTCCCAGTGCATGAGCAGGGAGCTGGATTGGAAGTGGGGCAGCCAGGACTCGAACCGGCACCCAGGCGGTGGCTTCACCAGGGGCGCCACACCACCACCCTCTCCCACCTCCACGCTCCTCCGTGAGATCTTTCTGGGGAGCGGGGCAAGCCTGGTGTGCCGGGAAGCGCTGATGGGGGGGGGCAACTCTGCCCTCCCCAGGGAAGAACCAGCCTGCCTCTCTTCCCAGCCTGGAAGGCACTGGGCTCCGTCTCTCTGCCCGACCCTGACATCTGGCCCCTTCCACCCTCAGGCCCTGGTGGGCCCAGCCCCCTCTTCCGAGTCAGTTGCCCACGTGTGAGCTTGGCTCCAGGGACGGCGGCTTCCGGGACCAGGTGTGCTGTCTCCAGCGCACGCAGTGGAGCTCACTGGGAGGCTGTTTCTATATAGGGCCCTTCCCAAACGTGACTCCCCTGTCTCGCGGCTCCCCCACCTTGCACCAAAAAAACTGCCTGGCGCTGGGAGCAGCTAGCTCCAAGACGATTGCTTAATTAGGGGAAAATTACTGAAATTTCAGCAGCAGCGGCAGCCACTGTGGGGTGCTGACTGCACCAGCTCCCTTAGAAAAGACAGAGCTGCCCACTCAACACCCACGCCTGCTCCCCCGGGGGGAGGGGAGGAGGGGAGGGAGCTCAGCTGACGTCATGGGCCTTGCAGAGACACGCGCACGGGCAGGCCACCCTCGCCGATCTCTGATCTCGCAGCTGAGCTCAGCCCGACACCGAAGACCAGGGGTCAGTGCGTGGCACAGGCGGGATAACTGTGCTACCCCAAAATCCACAGGTGGGAGCCCTGGTGCCCGGTGTGATTGCGTTTTTTGGGGAAGCTTTTGGGGGTGATGAGGGTTAGATGAGGTCATAAGGGTGGGGTCCCCGTGTGCTCATAAGATCTCTCGCTCTCTTTGTCTCTCTCTCTCTCTGCACCCCCTCCCCACCATATGAGGACAGAGCAAGCCAGTAAAGGCCCCCTACCAGATCCCAGCCATGCTGCTACCCTGAGCTCCGGCATCCCGACTGAGACACCGAAATCCCGCTGTTTAAGCCGCTGCCCGAGCTAAGACAGCAAAGGGCCAGAAAGCAGGTACCTGGGGCAACCTGAGCCGTCCGGGCTGTGTTGCCCTCGCCCCACTGGGCCATGACCCTGTGGATGAGTAGGCACGGTTGTGTGCCAATAAAACTTTATTGGAAACAGGTGGAGGGACAGACTTGGCCCTGAGGCCAGAGCTGCCGGGCAGGCAGCTGCTACGGTGCTGTGCGTCCTGGGTGCCGACGGGGAGCAGCCCAGCCCCAGCACAGGCCCAGGGAGCCCCGGGCAGGACCCTGTGTGAGGGCGCTAGACCCCCACTGCTGCCCGCACGGGCAGACAGCCCCAATGGCGGCCAATGTGAGCAGGGCCCACATCACTGGGGCTCTGGTCCTGGAGAGAGGCTGCGTACTGGACACTCTTGGGCCTGGGCCACAAGTCAGGGGCCAGCGACAGGGCACAGTGATAGGGCCAGCACCTCCCTGCCTATAGGGCCTCTGGGTGTCTCCCTGTTGCACATCCACAGCCTTGACCTTCAAATCCAGGCCCATCTGTAGCTGCAATGGCCTCCTAGGGCTGAAGCCCACTCAAAACAGGGCCGCTGGGCACCTGCTGGCACACGGCTCGTTCAGTGAGCTGGGCTGGCACTCTGCACCAGCCGGCCTAGGCTGTCCTCCCGCTTGCCTCTCATTCCAGCCCCGTCAGCAGCACCTGGCTGGTTCCTCGCTCAGTTGTAGCTCCTAGAACCCGTTCCCCACCGAGCCTCGGTGCCTATACTCACGCCTGTCCTCGCGGGAGCTGTGATACCCACCTGCTTGGGAACACACAGCTCACCCCCATTTCCTTCACCCAGTCGGTGTTGCTACGGCAAATGCCTGAGGCTCGGTACTCTGGAAGAGTTGTCGTCGGCTCAGAGCCTGGGGGCTGCATAGGTAAAGCCGCATGGCGCCCGCAACCTGCTGGTGTCATGAGGTGGCTGAGAAGTGGAAAGAGAGCGAGCTGAGCCGCCACACTCTGCAACAACCCACTGACCAGGGAGATGGTCCAGGCCCACGACCTGGCCCGCTGACCTCCTGCTGCCGGCCGGCCCAGATCCGTTCACGAGGGTGGAGTCCCACGGCGGCAACAGCCACCTGTACAGGACGCTGCCACTGGGGGGCCAGACTTCAGGCACAAGGGCTGGCCATACCCGGCCCATAGCCGCCATTCTCAGTGTGGTTCCGGAAGCCAGCACAGAGCCACGCACTGGGCGGGTGCAATGTGGCTGCCAATACCCACCTGCTGATGCCAGGGCTCAATGTAGCTCTTCCCAGCGCCGGCCCCTCCCCTCAGCTAGGCTGCTCCGCCTGCCTGGCCTCTGGGGGAGTCCTCTGGGACCTCTGCCCAGCTCTCCCCGGCTCCTGGGGGTCCTTCTGGGCTGGGTCACTTACAGTCCATTCCCTCCACAGTCACAGCCACAGGAGGACTGAGGGGAGGGCCTGGGCGCTCTTGGGCTGGGGAGGCCCTGTTCCCCGTCACAGGGCATCGGGGAGGCGGCTACAGCGCGTCCCTTTCTGGTCCCTTCCGACGGCACAGCTGCTGACCGAGGGAAGCTGTGACACGATGTCCCAAACCATAGCCGCCCTCCTGTGACTCGACGCCAGGCCGGGGGACAGGGTTTCAGGTGGGGGGTGGTCACATTCTCTGCCCCCCCCCCACTAGAGTTCCCTCCTAATTATGCCTGCTCTCACCAGGATTAGGAGGAGTCTGCATTCCCTGTGCTCTGCACAGGGAGATGGACGGAGCACTTAGGCTCAGATGAGGAGGCCGCTGGCTCCACCTGCAAGACATTCCAGCCCCCGGCCGGTCATCAAGGCCACTCAGGCAAATCATGACGTCACCCAGGTGGGTCACCAAGGTTACCCAGGAGCGTCCTCTAGGGGGGAACGTGTCCCCAGGAGGTGATGTGGGGCCTTAGTGATCTAACCAATGGCTAGGGGGAACTGTAGGCCTATCAGACCTATCAACCAACCGTCTCTGCCCGTGTGTTGCTGACTGCAGTGGGCCGAGCCACAAAGCCTGGTGGGCTCCTGCCGGCCGCACAGGCCCAGGGCGATGCGCTTCTATGGCGGGGATGTTCCTGGGGCCCTGGTTCTACCCAGAGGACCTGACCCCACCCCTGCTGGGCCTCACAGCCCCTCCCACTCCAGCTCCCTGTGCCCTTGAAACTGGGAGAGGGTGCAGGGAGCCGGCTTCTCACCTGCCCGCAGCCGCCTGGCCCCGCTCAGTGGGGCAGCTCAGTCCAGACCCCTGAGACCTCAGTTAAAGGTAAAGCACCCCCCGCCCAGGTGCCCCCCCCCCCCCGTCCTGGGCTTCCAAACCATTCGCCCTCCTGGGCACACCCAGCGTGATGGACACCTGCCAGGTCCTCTCTCCCAGACCTTGTCCTCGGATTGCCCAGCAGCCTTGATGGACAGCCAGCCAGGCCAATCACCTGTGGCTGGAGGGAGCTGGCCCAACACCCCCAGGTACCCGCCCTCCCTTCCCCAGGCCCCTGCAGAGGCAGCTCAGGGATCAGCGCCTCCCCCTCCCCCGGGCTCGCCACGTGAGGCCCATTCTGTGGCTTAATCTGTGACATTTAACATAAATAGTTCTCTATTCCCAGCTGACCTTTAATGGCTTTTATCATCAGCTGTGGTTCCTGGCGGCCGTACAGGAGCTGCTGTCTGTTGCCTCGGCCCATGCCAACAGGATTCCCAAGGAGCATCCGCGGCTGCTGCCATGAGAAGCCGGGGGCCTGGGGTGTCTGCGGGCTGCAGCCTGCTGCTCTCTACCCAGGAAGACCAGCGCGTCCCAGTCCCCAGGCGTTCGCGGGAAGCCGGCCCTCAGCAGCTTGGATGGTCATGGAGACGCCCAGGTGGACCGCGCAGGCTCTGGCCTTCCCCGATGGCCACGTCCTAAACCCCTAATTCCTGCCACGTGCTCCCTTGCCAGTGCAGCAGGCTGGAAAGAGGGCTGAGGCCAGAAGTCGGCGGGTTTGCATCCCCTCCTCCCTCTGCAGCCCCGCCCCCTTCAGGGTTAGTCTCCAGGTCATGTGGCCCCAGGGGGTGATGTGTCCCAGGAGGTGATGGGTCTCAAGGAGGTGATGTGTCCCCAGGGGTGATGGGTCCCAGGAGGTGATGGGTCCCAGGAGGTGATGGGTCCCAGGAGGTGATGTGTCCCCAGGGGTGATGGGTCCCAGGAGGTGATGTGTCCCCAGGGGTGATGGGTCCCAGGAGGTGATGTGTCCCCAGGGGTGAAGGGTCCCAAGGGGTGATGGGTCCCAGGAGGTGATGTGTCCCCAGGGGTGATGGGTCCCAGGAGGTGATGGGTCCCAGGAGGTGATGTGTCCCCAGGGGTGATGGGTCCGAGGAGGTGATGTGTCCCCAGGGGTGATAGGTCCCAGAAGGTGATGGGTCCCAGGAGGTGATGTGTCCCCAGGGGTGATGGGTCCCAGGGGGTGATGGGTCCCAGGAGGTGATGGGTCCCCAGGGGTGATGGGTCCCAGGAGGTGACGGGTCCCAGGGGGTGATGGGTCCCAGGAGGTGATGTGTCCCCAGGGGTGATGGGTCCCAGGAGGTGATGGGTCCCAGGAGGTGATGTGTCCCCAGGGGTGATGGGTCCCAGGGGGTGATGGGTCCCAGGAGGTGATGTGTCCCCAGGGGTGATGGGTCCCAGGAGGTGACGGGTCCCAGGGGGTGATGGGTCCCAGGAGGTGATGTGTCCCCAGGGGTGATGGGTCCCAGGGGGTGATGTGTCCCCGGGGGTGATGGGTCCCAGGAGGTGATGTGTCCCCAGGAGGTGATGTGTCCCCAGGGGTGATGGGTCCCAGGAGGTGATGTGTCCCCAGGGGTGATGGGTCCCAGGAGGTGATGTGTCCCCAGGAGGTGATGGGTCCCAGGAGGTGATGGGTCCCAGGAGGTGATGTGTCCCCAGGGGTGATGGGTCCCAGGAGGTGATGTGTCCCCAGGGGTGATGGGTCCCAGGAGGTGATGGGTCCCAGGAGGTGATGTGTCCCCAGGGGTGATGGGTCCCAGGGGGTGATGGGTCCCAGGAGGTGATGTGTCCCCAGGGGTGATGGGTCCCAGGAGGTGACGGGTCCCAGGGGGTGATGGGTCCCAGGAGGTGATGTGTCCCCAGGGGTGATGGGTCCCAGAAGGTGATGTGTCCCCAGGGGGTGATGGGTCCCAGGAGGTGATGTGTCCCCAGGGGTGATGGGTCCCAGGAGGTGATGGGTCCCAGGAGGTGATGTGTCCCCAGGGATGATGGGTCCCAGGAGGTGATGTGTCCCCAGGGGTGATGGGTCCCAGGAGGTGATGGGTCCCAGGAGGTGATGTGTCCCCAGGGGTGATGGGTCCCAGGGGGTGATGGGTCCCAGGAGGTGATGTGTCCCCAGGGGTGATGGGTCCCAGGAGGTGACGGGTCCCAGGGGGTGATGGGTCCCAAGAGGTGATGTGTCCCCAGGGGTGATGGGTCCCAGGGGTGATGGGTCCCAGGAGGTGATGTGTCCCCAGGGGTGATGGGTCCCAGGAGGTGATGTGTCCCCAGGGGTGATGGGTCCCAGGAGGTGATGTGTCCCCAGGGGTGATGGGTCCCAGGAGGTGATGGGTCCCAGGAGGTGATGTGTCCCCAGGGATGATGGGTCCCAGGAGGTGATGTGTCCCCAGGGGTGATGGGTCCCAGGAGGTGATGGGTCCCAGGAGGTGATGTGTCCCCAGGGGTGATGGGTCCCAGGGGGTGATGGGTCCCAGGAGGTGATGTGTCCCCAGGGGTGATGGGTCCCAGGAGGTGACGGGTCCCAGGGGGTGATGGGTCCCAAGAGGTGATGTGTCCCCAGGGGTGATGGGTCCCAGGGGTGATGGGTCCCAGGAGGTGATGTGTCCCCAGGGGTGATGGGTCCCAGGAGGTGATGTGTCCCCAGGGGTGACGGGTCCCAGGGGGTGATGGGTCCCAAGAGGTGATGTGTCCCCAGGGGTGATGGGTCCCAGGGGTGATGGGTCCCAGGAGGTGATGTGTCCCCAGGGGTGATGGGTCCCAGGAGGTGATGTGTCCCCAGGGGTGATGGGTCCCAGGGGGTGATGGGTCCCAGGAGGGTGATGGGTCCCAGGAGGTGATGTGTCCCCAGGGGTGATGGGTCCCAGGAGGTGATGTGTCCCCAGGGGTGATGGGTCCCAGGAGGTGATGGGTCCCAGGAGGTGATGTGTCCCCAGGGGTGATGGGTCCCAGGAGGTGACGGGTCCCAGGGGGTGATGGGTCCCAGGAGGTGATGTGTCCCCAGGGGTGATGGGTCCCAGGAGGTGACGGGTCCCAGGGGGTGATGGGTCCCAGGAGGTGATGGGTCCCAGGGGGTGATGGGTCCCAGGAGGTGATGTGTCCCCAGGGGTGATGGGTCCCAGGAGGTGATGTGTCCCCAGGGGTGATGGGTCCCAGGAGGTGACGGGTCCCAGGGGGTGATGGGTCCCAGGAGGTGATGTGTCCCCAGGGGTGATGGGTCCCAGGAGGTGATGGGTCCCAGGAGGTGATGTGTCCCCAGGGGTGATGGGTCCCAGGAGGTGACGGGTCCCAGGGGGTGATGTGTCCCAGGAGGTGATGTGTCCCCAGGGGTGATGGGTCCCAGGAGGTGATGTGTCCCCAGGGGTGATGGGTCCCAGGAGGTGACGGGTCCCAGGGGGTGATGGATCCCAGGAGGTGATGGGTCCCAGGAGGTGATGTGTCCCCAGGGGTGATGGGTCCCAGGAGGTGATGTGTCCCCAGGGGTGATGGGTCCCAGGAGGTGATGGGTCCCAGGAGGTGATATGTCCCCAGGGGTGATGGGTCCCAGGAGGTGATGGGTCCCCAGGAGGTGATGGGTCCTCAGGAGGTGATGGGTCCCAGGAGGTGATGTGTCCCCAGGGGTGACGGGTCCCAGGAGGTAATGGGTCCCAGGAGGTTATGTGTCCCCAGGAGGTGATGGGTCCCAGGGGTGATCGGTCCCAGGAGGTGATGGGTCCGAGGAGGTGATGTGTCCCCAGGGGTGATGGGTCCCAGGAGGTGATGTGTCCCCAGGGGTGATGGGTCCCAGGAGGTGATGTGTCCCCAGGGGTGATGGGTCCCAGGAGGTGACGGGTCCCAGGGGGTGATGGGTCCCAGGAGGTGATGTGTCCCCAGGGGTGATGGGTCCCAGGAGGTGATGTGTCCCCAGGGGTGATGGGTCCCAGGAGGTGATGTGTCCCCAGGGGTGATGGGTCCCAGGAGGTGACGGGTCCCAGGGGGTGATGGGTCCCAGGAGGTGATGTGTCCCCAGGGGTGATGGGTCCCAGGAGGTGATGTGTCCCCAGGGGTGATGGGTCCCAGGAGGTGATGGGTCCCAGGAGGTGATATGTCCCCAGGGGTGATGGGTCCCAGGAGGTGATGGGTCCCCAGGAGCTGGTGAGTCCCAGGAGGTGATGGGTCCTCAGGAGGTGATGGGTCCCAGGAGGTGATGTGTCCCCAGGGGTGACGGGTCCCAGGAGGTGATGGGTCCCAGGAGGTTATGTGTCCCCAGGAGGTGATGGGTCCCAGGGGTGATGGGTCCCAGGGGGTGATGGGTCCGAGGAGGTGATGTGTCCCCAGGGGTGATGGGTCCCAGGAGGTGACGGGTCCCCAGGGGTGATGGGTCCCAGGGGTGATGGGTCCCAGGAGGTGATGTGTCCCCAGGGGTGATGGGTCCCAGGAGGTGATGGGTCCCAGGAGGTGATGTGTCCCCAGGGGTGATGTGTCCCCAGGAGGTGATGGGTCCCAGGAGGTGACGGGTCCCAGGAGGTGATGGGTCCCAGGAGGTGACGGGTCCCCAGGGGTGATGGGTCCCAGGAGGTGATGGGTCCCAGGAGGTGATGTGTCCCCAGGGGTGATGGGTCCCAGGAGGTGATGGGTCCCAGGAGGTGATGTGTCCCCAGGGGTGATGGGTCCCAGGAGGTGACGGGTCCCAGGGGGTGATGGGTCCCAGGAGGTGATGTGTCCCCAGGGGTGATGGGTCCCAGGGGGTGATGGGTCCCAGGAGGTGATGTGTCCCCAGGGGTGATGGGTCCCAGGGGGTGATGGGTCCGAGGAGGTGATGTGTCCCCAGGGGTGATGGGTCCCAGGAGGTGACGGGTCCCAGGGGGTGATGGGTCCCAGGAGGTGATGTGTCCCCAGGGGTGATGGGTCCCAGGAGGTGATGTGTCCCCAGGGGTGATGGGTCCCAGGAGGTGATGTGTCCCCAGGGGTGATGGGTCCCAGGAGGTGATGTGTCCCCAGGGGTGATGGGTCCCAGGGGGTGATGTGTCCCCAGGGGTGACTGGTCCCCAGGAGGTGATGGGTCCCAGGAGGTGATGTGTCCCCAGGGGTGATGTGTCCCCAGGGGTGATGGGTCCCAGGAGGTGATGTGTCCCCAGGGGTGATGGGTCCCAGGAGGTGATGTGTCCCCAGGGGTGATGGGTCCCAGGGGGTGATGGGTCCCAGGAGGTGATGGGTCCCAGGGGTGATGGGTCCCAGGAGGTGATGGGTCCCAGGAGGTGATGTGTCCCCAGGGGGTGATGGGTCCCAGGAGGTGATGTGTCCCCAGGGGTGATGGGTCCCAGGAGGTGATGGGTCCCCAGGGGTGATGGGTCCCAGGGGGTGATGTGCGGCAGTGACTTGAGCAAGCCCTCTCCCTGGAAGCCCAAGCCCCATTTTCGCAGCCTAGCAGCACACCTGTCATGGTCAAGGCCAGCGCCCCCTTCCTCCAAGCCCCTCAGGGCGTCTCCTCCCATCAGTGCGCACGCAGGCCTTCAGGTCCCCTTCAGAGGTCTGGGTGTTGGTGAAACAGAACCTGCAGGTCCAGAGGTTTGGAGGGTGAACAAGACCCCGAGGCGGGAGGACAGGGGAGGAGCTTGGGCGAGTCACATGACCTCAGAGGGCCCAGCCCCTCCCCGCCCAGGGCACCCAGAGGCGCACTGGGGTGGTGCTCCAGGCGAGGGCAAGGCAGGGGGGTTCCCCGCACCCACCGACGGACGCCCGGTCCAGGAGGGGCTCTCAGCCAGCGTCGCTGCCCCTCCAAGCGGTCCCCTCCTCCCAAGGCTGGAGTCGGAGCAGGTCCTCCGCCCTCTGCTGCCCCAGCCTGGGCTCCCGGCTCCCCTCCAGCCCTCACCAGCCACGCGGTATGAGGCCGAGCCTGTTTTGCTGTGGATAAGGGAGTAGGAGGACTGAGAAGTGGACATGCCCCAGGGCCATGCTGAGCCGCTGGCCGTCACTGCTGGTGGCGTTGCAGGGCCGCCGTCACCCCGAGCTCTGACAGGTGTTCAGAGTGGGGAAGGCAGGGCTGTGGACTCAAGAGGGGCAGAGGGTGGGGAACGCAGTGGAGACAGCTGGGAAGAAAGGCTGAGGAGGTGCAGAGCAGAGAGACAGAGAGGAGGGGAGGGGCTGAAAAGGGAGGGGAGGGGAGGAGAAGGGAGGGGCGGGGAAGAGAGGGGAGGGGCGGGGAGGAGAGGGGAAGGGAGGGGAGGGGAGGAGAAGGGAGGGGAGGATTTCCTAGACTAGGAGCCATGGGGAGGGGGCAAGCGGGTAGGTTTTCAGCTTGTCTCTTTCACTCAGCTGTGCCAACAAAACAGAAAATGCATGAGTGGCCCAGCCGTGGAGGCGGCCGGGAGCAACCCCTGGGCACCCAGTCACCTCCCCTGGCGGCTCGGGTGCCCCTTGGTCGGATCCTTCTCGGCTTGGACACTGCCTGTCACGGAGGAGCGTGTACTTAGAAGGCACTGTACCTTCCCAGCAGTAGTAGCCCACGCTGCTGCTTGCACCTCGCAAGGCGGGAGCAGAGCTGCCGGGGCCCCCAGCATGGGCTGCACCCCTCATTGGCTTCTCTGCTTCTCTGCCCCACTTTCCCGGGGCTGCAGCCACTGCCTGCACCGCTGTGGGGACTGCTCTCTCAGCAGGCAGCCGGGGTGTGCCCCGGGTGCCTGCCGGGGACCAGGGGACCTGCCCCGAGACTGTCCGCAGCGAGGGTGGACTCCCTGCGTGGGCCAGCGCCTCTGGATGCATCCCTTTCGTTAACATGGACAGAGGGTTGGTTTCAAAAGCAGGGAGGGCTCCCTCCTGCTCCCTCTCGCCCGCAGCCACCGATAACCCTGGCTAGAGGTCAATGCCATGTTCTTGGATGTCCCCGCCTGCATCGCTGTTAGCCAGCACGTCTCTGGCCCTCCTGAGTCGCCAAGTCTCACCTGCTTTGTGACAGCAGTCCAGAACAGACCCTGGTCTCATCTGTTATAGCAAACACAATAGTCTCTCCTGCCCTATCCCAGAAGTAGGACGTTCTAGAAACTGACATTCCAGAACCTCCCTGGGTTCCTGGTCTCCAAGGGGCTGTTTGTGAACCAGCAGCATCACTGTTACCAGGAGCCCAGCCCAGCCCACAGAGGGAGCACCTGCACCTGGAGCAGGCCCTCGGGGCACTGATGGTGCCCAGGCGTGGGGAGGGGGCTCGTTCTTGGAGAGGGCCACGGGGTGCCTCTCACCGCCGTGTCAAGTCTCAGCGAGGTGTCCCAGCATCTGTGAGTGCCCTGCCGCTCAACCGTCAGTAATGACAGTCGCAGCCCCAGCACTGGCCAATCACGTCGCTTCTGAGCAGGGAGCGTCAGTCCTTCCTCTGGCCTCACGCTGGGACCTGGGGTGCTCCCCTGAGGGACAGGTCCCTGGTCGTCATCCATGTGCACGGGGCTCCCATCCCGCAGGGGTCCTCCGGGGAGGGTGGGGGCTAAGCCACTGAGCAACTCCCCCCGCCCCCCCGCCGGGCAGGCTCCCTGGCTTCCACCATGCTTCCAGAAGGCGACGGTCGGATGGTGGGGGGCAGGGGCACTGCGCCGACTAAAATGGAGTCTTGGCCGGAGTCCACGCTGGAGTCGTGGCAGGGCCGTGCTCCCTCTGAGGCCCCGGGGAGGGTCCCTGCCTCTCTCGGCTTCTGGAGGCACAGGGGTGGGGACCTTGATTCATGGCCGAATCCCTCCAGTCTCCATCTCCATCCTCACACAGCTCTCCCCTCCTCTTCCTCCCAAATGCCCCTCGGCCTTTCTCTTCAGACACCTGCCGGGGGCTGAGGACCCACCCTGCATGCCAGATCTCATTCTGTGCTCAGATCAACTCAGCTGCATCTGCAAAGACCCCTGTTCCCAGTAAGGTCCCCGCCACAGGTCCCGGAGGAAGGAGGCCAGCGGGTCCTCTGAGGCCATGGTTTAGCCCCCACAGATACTTGAAGATGTGCTGTGCGCCTTCTCTTTCTTCCTCCCTGCCTCTCTCTCTCTCTTCTCTCTCTCTCTCTCTCTTTCTTTTTCTTTTTTAATTATTTTTGAAAGACTTAGAGAGGGAAGGAGAGAGACAAAGAGAGAAATTGTCCATCCGCTGGTTCACTCCCAAAATGGCTGCAATGACCAGAAGTATGCCAGTGTGAAGCCAGGAGCCAGGGGCTTCTTCCAGGTCTCCCATGTGGGTGCAGGGGTCCAAGCACTTGGGCCATCTTCTGCTGCTTTCCTGGGTGCATTAGCAGGGAGCTGGACTGGAAGCAGAGCAGTCAGGACTTGAACCAGTGCCCACATGGGCTGCTGGTGTCACAGGTGGTGACAGAGCGCTGGCCCACCGTCTTTTGCTTCCCAGGCAAAACCAACCCCAGGACCCTTCAGCAGGTCTTCAGGGAGGCCCACTGCCCTCTGATTGTGTGACACAGACAGGACAGGGCAGGGTGCTTGGTCTTCCCTCCTCCCAGACCATGTACTTGATCAATTTTAACCTGTCAGCGTGGCCAAGCCTGGGTGGGCAGAGAGTGGTGGTCATCTGGGCCAAGAAAGGAAGCTCCCCAGAGTGGGGATGGGGCCAGCGTGAGGCCAGAGGAGTGCCCAGGACGCAGGCTCTTAGGCAGGGCTGGCTCTCAGCCTCCTGCAAGTGTTGGGTCGACCCCAGAGAGCGAGCAGCTCCTTACATTTCTGGTCCAGCTCCCTGCTCATGTGCCTGGGAGACAGCAGGGGACGGCTCAAGGGACTGGGCCCTTGCCACTCACATGGGAGACCACGATGGAGGTCCTAGATGCTGGCTTTGGCCTGGCCCAGCCCTGCTACTGCAGCTATTTGGGGAGTGAACCAGCAGATGGAAGATTTTCTCTCTGTCTTTCAAATATATAAATAAATCTTTTTTTCAAAATTTGCAGCCCATGGCCCCCCCCTCTCCTCCATAGCCCTGGCCCTGCCCTACAGTGGCTGGCTGAACCGTGTCTCCCTGGAGAAGTGACCAGAACTGAGGGGGCTTCCTGGGGAGGTGAGAGGAGATGCCCACACCCCAGCCTCCTGCATAGCCTCCTGCAGCTCCCACATCCGGTTCCCGGGGCTCATGGCCCCTTCTCTGCCCGGTCCTGGGAGAGGAATTGGGGCCCAGGGGAGAGTTCCTTCCCCGAGGGGCTCAGCCGGAGCACTGTGTCGGTGAGCGTGGCTGGGCGGGGCACAGGCTCTGCAGCTGTTTGAAGGTGGGGATTTGCTCCCTCAATGCGCACGCTCAAGTCCTGAAGCTGCAGAACCTTGCAGGTCCCTGCGTTTGGGGACAGGATCTTTGGAACGATGATTTCCTGAAAATGAGGTGGTCCCCGGGGGACGTGAGTCCAACAGGGCTGGCTTCTTCACAAGGAAGGGAGCTTTGAAGGCAGACAACACAGGGAAGCGACAGTGTGGAGACGCAGGGAGCCACAGGCCGGGAGCAAATCCCTCCCTCACAGCCTGCAGGAGGGCCCGGCTCGGCCGCCACCTCGGTTTGGGACTCTTGTTTAAGCCCCAGGCTGCGGTGCGGGGTGTGGCAACCGAAGCCCAGGACCTGGCAGCGTGGGTTCTGCAGGGAGGCGAAGGGACGGTGGAAAATCGGGGTTCGGCAGTCAAGCGAGTCTCTGGGCCCTTGGGCTGGAAAAGGGGGGGGGGCAGTTCTTGATTGCAAGCCTCCCGGCCGCCATGACTGAGCGGGTGGACGATTCCAGCCTCTGCTCCGTGCCCTACCCAGACTCCCTCCAGGGACTTGGGTTCCGCAGAGCCTGGTGCCTGGCATTCTGAACACTGCTGGCTCCAGGCTCCATTCTGATGCCTCCTGCCCCTTGCTCCTCCTGTTCCTCCCTAGCTGCTGGGAGTCCGGGAAGGGCTGGCCTGGACCAGGCACAGTCAGGGCGGCGAGAGGGGGCTGGGGTGGGGGAGGGGGGCTGGGCTCCAAGGCTCTCCCTTCTCACACCAGCGGCAGGGCCGGTTTTACTGCCCAGGCGTGTATGAGGTCTTGCCCGTTAGGGAGATGCTGTCAGCGCAAAGCATAGATCTGAAGACACTCTCTACTCCAGGATTATGAATAAACCCTCCGATCATTAGAACCGGAGCATTTTTTAAAAACCCCATTTGTTTCCCGCTCGGAAACCCATTTACTTTGCTTCCTGCCTTGTGTGTTAGGAGGGGAAGGCCGGGACCTGGGTCCCCCAAAACCTCCCGCCCCCAGAAACAGTGCAAATTCCTCGTCGGAAACTCGGTCATCCTAGAATCACCCATGGTCCATTTCCTGGCCCCCAGCTGTGTGTTCCCACTAGAAGGCACCCCCCCCCAGGCGGGGAGGGGCGCCCCAGAGGACCCGGCTGGGAGTGGACCTCAGGGAGACCTCCCAGGGGCGTTCCCGGGAGGGGAGACTGGCCGCCAGAGCAGCCTCAAAGCCAAGACTGAAAGAAAGCAAACAGGGCGGCAGGCAGACGGGCGTCTGTCTGTCTCCTCCCGCAGCCCAGGGCTCCCGCCCCCGCGCGTGCGGCCTCCTCGCTCCGCAGTGAAAGCTGACACGCGAGATTCATTGCACGGGTGCCCTCCTTCCGCTCCCGTCAGCCCTCCACGGGGACAGCAGCCGTTCATCTTCCGTCTGGCTCGGCTCGCGTCTCAGGACACATGTGAGGGCACCTTGCCCAGCTCCGGGATCACATGAGGCCCGGGGAGGGCGGGGAGGGGGGGCTCTCTCCCAGGATGCAGCTCCTCTGCCCCTGCACTCTCGCCGCTGGGCAGATGACCCCCCCTCGGGTGAGGGTGGGGAGGGGCTGGGGCAGCCGAGGTCCAAGTGCATCTGCTCCCCCCCTCCCTTCCGCCTGTCTGAGCTTGCGCCCTGTGCATGCCGGAAACAGCAGAATGGACACCCCGGAGGGTGAAGGGCGCGGGAGTGGGCATTCTCCCTGTGCCGGAGACAGGGGCGGGAGTTGACCAGGAGCCCGGAGGAGGTGGTGATGGGGCCGCTCGGGCGGGGCCTGTGAGGACTGCCGGGGTCCACCAGGCAGGGGGAGCGCCTGGCTCTCCCGGGGCTCCCTACAATTACGTCACACTGCATCTTTCCACCCCCCTAACATGTCTCAGACCCCCACGCCCTTCCAATAGAAACTGAACGGAGCCAGATCTCCGGCGTCCATCCATCGGCCAGGCCCGGCTCAGCACATGGCAGGGACCCAATGCCATGTGTTGGGAGGTCGGGAATTAAGGGTCCTGGAAGGCCCAAGCTGGAAGAGTCCTGAGCAGACACAGCCCGCTCCACCCCCTGCCCCCGCCAAGGGCTTCACGGACATCACCCTGGCAGGTGCCCAGACGGCCTCGACAAGAGAGCTGTGGCCGAGAGGCCGCCCCTCGGGAGCGACATCGCAGGAGGAGGGCCAGGGCGAGGACCCCCGCAGGCAGGGAGCGGCCGCCCCCGCCCCACCACCGCCCCGCCTCTGCCTCCGCGGGGCCTCTGGCTTTTATCTCTCATTTGTGAGTGGGCCAGAGCCCAAGCAAAAGATGCAGCGGGCATCCGGCCGGGTTCCCAGACGCTTAATTGGAGCTGGGCTCTTCATTACCTGCGCACCTGTTCCTCAGCGCCATATGGTCGGAGGTAAATAGACTGTAATTGTTTATCCAGAGCCATGCTGCCGCGCGCGTGCCCGCAGCCCCCCCTCCGCCTCCTCCGCGCTCAGCCCCCCCCCCCCCCCCCCCCCCGCAGCCCCGGCCCTCCACCCCGCGGCGGAAGGACAAAGCCGCATGCGAGGTAAAGCCGCCTGCTGCACAGGCCGAGCGGCCCTCCACGTCGGGCCCGGCCCGGGGAGGGGTCCCTGCCCAGCTCTGCTGGCTGCCAGGGGCCGGGCGGTGCCCTTGCCAGCACGGCTAAGCCCATTTATCTCCTTCCCGGTGCAGACGGATCGCTGCCTGCCTAGGGCCTGGCTTGGAAGCCTGCAGACATTGGGCCCGGGATCTCAGCACAGCCATGCTCCGCCTCCGTGGCCTAGACACGATGCGACAGCACCTGCCAATCAGCCCAGGAGAGGCTGAGGTTGTGGCTGCGTCCTGACTCCCTAGCGTGCTGTGTTTCCATATAACGGGGTCTCCTTTAACGCCAGGGGCAGCTCTGGGGGCCAGGGACCTGAGGCATGCACACTTCACAGATGAGCAAGTTGGAGCTTGGGTGGGTTACACCGCCTGCCCCCTGCACCCAGCCAGATGCCAAGGGACCCCGGAACGATTGGTGACCCCGCTGTGTGGACCCCGCAAGCCAATCTCTTGACTGCGCTGCTGTGTTTGCAAGATGAGATGATGCAGACGGGGCTGGATCAGGTGCACACGGGAGGAACTCGGCGAGGGCCCATCCTCTCCTCTCTGCTCTTCCCTCGGGAGCAGGTCCCTCCGCCCACTCCCGACTCAGGTTTCCCAGCAGCAGCCAGAGCTTCGGACTGACACCTGTTCCCCAAGGTAAAGGCTGAACAGGGCAGATCCTGGCCCCGCCCCGGCCCGGCCCGGCCAAGAAGAGGTGACCCTGTTCCCAAGGGGCTGGCTGGCTGATGCCCCAGGCTGAGGCACTGACAGAGGAGGTAGGCGGTGAGCAATGCCCTTGACCGAGGGCTGCTGGCCTTGGAAGGAGTCGGTGCAGGGCCCCTGAGCGTCGCGCAGGATCTGCTGTAAAAATGGCATCACGCAGGAGGCTCGGCCACGGGGAGGAACTGGAGCCAATGACAGCGTGGACTCCACAGGCCCCAGGCTGCTCATCAGAGCACAGGAACAGGCTCCCCGTGCCATCTGGGCACCCAGGGCCCTTCCCTTCTCTGTCCAGTGCTCCCCTGCCCGGCCCCAAGCTCAGGAGGATGCGTGGCCCCGGGAACAGAGGCTGCGCCCCCTTTATCCGCAGCAAATGGACCTCTAACCCGACACAAGGCAGCCAGGCCGTGCCGTCTGGATGGATTCCCTTGTAACAGCCGCTGGCTGCTGCCCAGATCCTCATAGGCCGGGCAGGCAGCCCCATGGTGAGCTCAGAAGCTGCCCTCACCCAGCCTTTCGGGGGTGAGCCAAGTGGCCCCAGTGCCCCCTGCCCAGGCCTCTCGCCAGGCCCTGCAGATGTCCTTGGAGATGCTGTCAGACCGCTGGAGGGATGGACGCCTGCTTATTGGACCACAGAGAAGAGCTCCCCACGTGGCCGTGGGGAAGCCGCAAGGCAGTGGGGAGAAGGACGCTGGGGCCAGGGGAATAAGCAGCGATGGCTTCCTGGAGGAGGTGCCCTGGGGGCCGGAGATCACTGGTCCCCACGCTCCCCGATTGCTCTGGGGAGGTCCGGCGCCGAGACAGGAGCAGCACTCTGCCACTGAGAAGCAACACGCACAGAAAAGAGACAAGAGCTCTCCCTCACACGTTTTCCACGCGCCCCAGCAGCAGCGGCTGCCTCCCACACCTCCAGACGGGGAAGGGGTTTTCAAAGCTGCATAAATCGGCCCCGCAGGGGAGGCCCCGTGGGGAACACAGGGCACTTCCCACCCCAGCCTTGTGCAGGGGCCTCTGGAGTGACCGCAAGGCCTCGGGAATGATGCCAGGTGTCCTTGGAGCGGGGACCCCACACCCTGGGAAGGTGAGCCTCGGAGGGTGGGTCCTGGGCGGGGGAGCGACAGTGGGTGAAAGGGGAAGACAGTGGCAGGCACGGGACCAGGCACTTGATGGACACGGACGCTGCCTGGACAGGGCCCCCAGCCCTCTGCTTGCCAGCCTGGACAGCCTCAGAGGGACAGACGGAGGTGGCAGGGGCTGGGTGAGGAAGAAGGGCCACTCCCCAGGGCTTGTGCTGGGATCAGAACACCTGTGTCCGGTCCTAACCGCCACAGCTGTCCCCTGCCAGGACCCTGCCCGCACCTGGGCCAGGCCAGCACGGGCTGCCTGCCGGGGTGCTCCCGCTGAGAGCTTTCCCTGCAGAGGTAGAGGTGGTGCTCGGAGGGCCCTGGGGGCAGCCACAGCCACTCTGAGACGGGCCCAGAGGCTCCCGACTCCAGCTGCCTGGCCTCTGGGGTGCAATGACTTGGAGATGCCCTGCACCCTCCCCCACCCCCTAGCTCCTGGTGGACTTGAACCACAGCCCGGGGAAGTCACCTGTTCATGGCCGAGTCTCTGTCCCTGCCCTACGACCCCACCAGTGCTTCCTGGGAGCACCTCTCAAATACGCAACCTGTGCTCACCGCCCTGCCTGGTGCCAGCTTCTGCAAGACCCCAAGCTCTGGGGCCAGCACTGTGGCGCAGCTGGTTAAGCCTCTGCCTGCAGTGCCAGCGTTCTGTGTGAGCACTGATTCGAGTCCCAGCTGCTCCACTTCTGATCCAGCTTTCTGCTAATGCTCCTGGGAAAGCAGTAGAAGATGGTCCAAGTATTTGGGCTCCTGCCCCGGCATGGGAGACCTGGAGGAAGCTCCTGGCTCCTGGCTTCGAATTGGTGCAGTTCTGACAGTTGTGGCCATTTGGGAAGTGAACCAGCAGATGGAAGACACCTCTCTCTCTCTCTCTCTCTCTCTCTCGGTCTGTAACTCTGCCTCTCAAATCAATCTTAAAAAAAAATACCCCAAGCCCAGCCTCTCCCTCCACAGCATCCTCTCTCCAGCATGCACCCCTCTCTCAGGCCCCTGGGCCCCCCACCTCGCATTTCTCAGGAGAGAGATGCTAAGTCTCTCCTGGAGGAGACCTAACGGGTAACCGGATCACAAGGAACCCAGAGACGTGAGCGGGCAGGCATCCGTGGTGGCCCCGCCCGTGCGAGAGCCGTATCCTCCCGCCATGTGCAGCGCAGGCTGAGGAGTTACGGCCGCCGGCGCCCGGCCCTCTCGCTGATGAAGTGCGTTCTGAGTGCTAAGTAATAATAATACCGTAAAATGCCTCAGTGCTCAAGCGTGAGCCCTGGGCTCGAGATAAAATGCCAGACAGATAGATCAGCAGGCAGAGGCAGCGCTGTGAGGGCCGTCGCCAGGAGCTCCCGGGCCTAACAGATCGGTCCCATCAGCCACTCCACTTACCACTCGGGGACTAATAGCTGAGCATCTGATTAAACCGCGGCTCAGGAGCTGGTGTGACGGCTCTGTGCGTGCAGAACGAGTGACGGCGGGGCAGATGGGCGAGAAGGCGATGGCCTTCCCTGGATGGGGACCGGGCAAGCGGTCGTGGTCACGGATCTGGGCTTAATCCCGCTGAGGGACCTCCTCCTTACTGTGGCCAGAGCCCCAGGCCACCACCCATCCGGTGGGGACCACAAAAGGCAGGCTCCTGCTTCCCTGGGCGCCCCAGGGTCTGGGAGGCAATCCCAGGGTGACTCCCGGCTTGGGCAGGTCCTCCACAGCACCGCGTCCCCTCACCAAGCCTCCTCAAAGTTCTGTCTCATGGAAGGAGGAGCCGCACTGGCATCGCCCAGCCTCCTGGCGGGTCCTGGGCCTCGACGTCCCTGCTTCCCGGCATGCACTGCCTGGCCTGGGTGCCTCCCCGTGGGCTCGCCTGAGTGGGGTGCTGGGCTCCGTGCATGTCTGCATACCAGAGGACCCTATGCTGTAGCTCGCACATCGGAGATGTGGGCCCCACAGCTCTGGGGCTGCAGGGCCCAGGACAAGGTGTTGGCAGAGCTGGTTTCTCCTGGGCCTCTGCCCCAGGCCTGCGGACAGCTGCTTCCCTGATGTGTCCTTGCGTGGTCGTCCATCTGTGTGTGCCCTGTCCTGACCCCCATCCTATAGGACACCTGTGAGACTGGATGAGGGCCCAGCCTGCAGAGAGAGAGAGAGAGCGCACGTCCCATCCATTGGTTCACAGCCCAAATGCCCACGACAACAGGGGCTGGGCCAAGCTGAAACCCAGGAGCCCAGAGCTCCATCAGGGTCTTGCACGTGGGTGGCAGGGGCCCAGGCATTTGCACAATGAGGAATCCAGAACCAGGCCTGGTGCCAGGAGCCAAACCCAGGCGCCGGCATGGGGGGGTCCCTCCTTAGAGACTCCAAGTGCAGACACGGGAATCAGGGCACGGGACAAGGTTGGATGAAGGGTGGGCTAAAGCCTGGGAGGAGCCCCCCTTGAGGCCGCCGTGGGTGCTGCTCTGGGCACGTGGTGCATGGCGTGTGGCGTGTGGCAGGGTACGGCTCACACACTCCTCTCTGCCCTCTCCTCCTTCCGCATGGGCAAGGCCCGCTGTGACCCGTGACCCTAAATCTCAGGCCTCGGAAGGAATCAGGCCGTCACCATTGGCACCCCCTCTGCCCTCTCCTGCCCTCCGGGCTCAGGGCTGGGTGGGGGCAGGGGGTGGCAACTTGGCTCAGCTTCTGAGACGGGTGGGGGCGGGGAAGACCTGAGGCTGGCCATGGCCACAGCGAGCCAGGGAAGGGGAGAGGCCACCACAGGGCGGCCGGAGCCATGCAGAGCAGGGAGAGAGGACCCACATCCGGCCACACCCCGCTCAGGTGCCTCGCCTCACTTCAGACCTTGGGTACCAGGAAGGAGTCACAGCTGCGTGTATGGGAAAGCGAGCAGGGGCATGCGGGGTGGGGGAGGGTGCAGGGCCCACCAGCAAGCGGAGCTGGCGGTGTTTGCCCGACTGGCCGGCCTCCTGCCATGCCCTTTCTCTCCCACTGCCAGGCCAGGTCCCCAGGCTGGAACTGGGGCTCCCGGGGACAGAGGAGGAGTCGGGGGGCAGGGAGGTGTGGAAAAGCTGACACGCCAGCACCTGAGACGACACAGTCTGCAGAGTGTGGGCAGAAAGGCAGAGTCCATCATAGCTGCCCGCGGGAGCGCTGGGACTCGCTCCCGAAACTCACCCTGGGTAGGTCTCACTGTGACTGTGCCCGGCGCACGCTGCCAGGGCCTGGCAGGGGCCGCCAACACCAAACTTGCAGCCCGGACTCGCCTAAGGTTAAAGAAAGCTCCCGCCCCTGGGCCGGTCTGCATCCAGGGCGATGGTGACAGGAGGACAAGAGCCAGGCTTCCCTTGGCCCAGGGACTTAAATGGCCTGTGACTTGGTTTTGCCATCTGTAAGCTGGGGACAAACACAGCACCCACCTCGCGGAGGGGATTGGATGAGTCAGAACACGCAAAACCCCTGCCGGACCCACCATGGGGACCTCTGGGCACTGACTGTGGGTACGTGCTGAGGACGGGATGGGGGTCGTGTCCTGCTCTCAGCAGCTGCTGGGGAGCCCTCCGAGAGAGAGAGAGAGAGAGAGAGAGAGAGAGAGAGAGAGAAGCACCTTGTGGTGCAAAACGCCTTGGTACAGCCCTTTGAGGCAGGAGCTGGGGAAAACATGGACCCACAGAATTCCAGGAAGGAGTGCGTGGGTCAGTCGCCTTGGAAGGGGAGGAGAGGGCGGAGCTGGGGGCAACCCGGAAGTGTGGGAGGCTGGGAGCTTGTCCCTCACCCCCACCTCCCTCATGTCCTACCAGACCCTCCAAATTCCCAAAGCCAGTGGCCAGTTCCTGTGAGTGAGAGGAGGGGCTGTGTGTCGTGTTTTGCCTCCATGTCTGTCCAGAAAAAATGTTTCCAGCAGCCACGCGCAGGCCCCCGAGGGTTGGAGCCAAGTTTTGCTGAATCTCCGGGGCTGGGTGGGGGGAGCCGTATCGGCTGCTGGGCACCAACAGGTTGTGATGGATCAGCCAGAGGCCAGGGAGGGAGCCGGGCCACCACCCTGAGCCGGCCTCCCATGGTCAAGTTCCCCGGGTGAAGGCCAGCATCGTAATAAAACCCAATCAACTCCAACACCAAGGTCCCGGCCTCCTGGCGACAGCTCAGCCCTGGGCCACCTCCGGGTAATTTCCATCGCGTCTCAAATGGCAAAGACAATTGGATGTCAGAGACGGTTTGAGTCTCTGATCAGACCGGCGACTTTTATGGGATTCCTGTCGCGAGAGCCTCCGGGCGCCGGGAAAATTTCCCCAGTGGCAGCGCCACGCTCCCAACATGCCCCTCGCCTCCCTGCCTGCCGTGCGATTGAATCCGGCATGATTGTCTCCGGGGCCCATAATGGAATTTTATCAGGGATCCCTGTAACTGGACTGCTTATTTGCAGGCTTCTGCCGGCAGCGGTTCCAGATAAAGAATGCGGAGTCCGTGCGGCGGTGTCGGAACCCTGCCTGGGCCCCATCCGTCATCCTGTCATCGCGTCACTCCAGAGGGCGTGCTTCCACCCCGAGCCCAGGCTGGGGGTCTTCTGCCCAGGAATAACAAACAGAGGCAGGTGAGGCGGCTCCTGCTGGCCCCCGCCCTTCAGTACACAGGAATGCATTTAGGAGTCCCCCAGGGGGCACCTCTTCTATTTCCTTGAGGGTCTGCGGTAGCAAAGTCCCCCACCCCCAGCCACGGGGCTCAGACAACGCGGGCAGGATGCAGAGAACAGAGTAGCGGGCATTCTTGGCGCATAGAGAGCGTTTATAAGAGGCGGCCGGCACCTTGTTCCATTGATCTTCACGCGGCCCTGCAGCGCTGCTGACAGATGAGCCGGGCCAGGCTCAGAGAGGTTAAGTGACTTCTCAGAGACCACACGGCGCGTTACAGAATATCATCTGCTTTGGGTCCCAAATCACCAGCTCTCTCACCCTCCCCCACACCTCCTGGTCCTTTCTGTCCATGTCTGTCCCCAGGCATACAGTGAGGGTTGGTGGTCCCAGCAGGCGCCCCCGTTGGTCTCTAGAGGGCGCTGGTCTTCAGCCCTCCTGGCCTGTGAATCAGAACGTGCCCATGAGCGAGGCAGGAGCTAGTGGGGCAGGAAGGGGAGTGATGCGCCCGTCTTTGAGCTGATACAGACAGGAGCCCAGGCCAGAGCAGCACCCACCTGTGTGAACGCACTAAGAGACAAGGGACTGGGACCCCACCGTCCCTGCCCTGGCGTGGCTCAGCCACCATTGCCGACCAGGGGACAGGATTGGAGACGCCAAGCACCCGGGGCCGCAAAGCATCTTCACACAAAACGGCTTGAAGACAGCATCAGCCGCCCCAGAGGAGTCTTCTGAAGGGCGGTGGGCCAGGCCGGGGCCTCCACGGAGCACCAGACCCCAGAACCTGGAGACAGGGAGAGGAGAGAGTGAGGTGGGCTGAGCTGCAGCCACTGTGATGCAAGGCTGCCGGCGGGCACCAAACGCATCTCCACCTCCACTGGAGGCCTTTTTTGTGAATTTTAATTTTTATTGATTTATTTGAGACAGAGAGAGGGAAAAGGAGAAAGCGTTCCCATTCCCCAAATGTCCGCAACAGCCTAGGCTTGGCTGGAGCTGGAGCTTGGAGCCAGGAACTCAATCCAGGTCTCCCTTGTGGGAGGCAGGAGTGAGCACTGCGGGCCGACGACCAAACCCGGGTGCTCTGGTGTGGGATGCAGGCGGCTCCTCCGTAGACCTTTGATTGACAGGCACCTGTGTGGTCTGTAGAGGCCAAAGGGGGTGTGGCAGGTAGAGGAACAGCACCTGAAGACACCCATGTCTCTTCCCTGGAACCTGGGACTCTCACTGTCTATAGCAGGAAAGGACTTTGCCGATGGGATTCCACGAAGGTGTTCTTTTTTTTTTTTTTTTTTGACAGATAGAGCCAGACAGTGAGAGAGACAGAGAAAGGTCTTCCTTCCATTGGTTCACTCCCCAAATGGCCACTACGGCCAGCGCTGTGCCTATCCGAACCCAGGAGCCAGGTGCTTCCTCCTGGTCTCCCATGTGGGTGCAGGGCCCAAGCACTTGGGCCATCCTCCACTGCCTTCCCGGGCCACAGCAGAGAGCTGGCCTGGAAGAGGAGCAACCGGGACTAGAACCCGGCGCCCATCTGGGATACCGGCGTCACAGGCAGTGGATTAACCAAGTGAGCCACGGCGCCGGCCCCAAAGGTGTTCTTAAAATGAGGAGGTTGTCCTGGGTCTCGGTGATGGGAGGGGTGGCAGGAGGCAGAGGCGGATTTGGGCACAGAAAGGAGAAAGCAAGCAGAGGTCCCAGGGGCCGGGACTGGAGGCCCAGCCTAAGCGCAGCCACGGCAGGTGCCCGAAGTCGGAGGAGGCAGAGGGCCACCCCCCCCCCAACTGCAGAGGACACAGGGCCAGCCCCCGCCCCCAGCTGCAGAGGACACACATCCGCCCGATTCACACCCTCCTGTGAAACTGATCTGGGATCTTTGCCCTCCAGGACTGTCACGGGGCGCTTCCTACAGCTGTGGGCCTCCTGGTGTGTGACCATTCACTATGGCAGCCACTGCCGTGACCCCTGATGGTGCAGTTCTGGCCAAGCAGAGCAGGCCCAGGTTGGCAGAGGGGAAGGGGCTGGGGTCTGGGAGGTGTGTAGGGGGGGGTTTCGGGGGAGGAGCAGGTGGTGGGTGGCCAGTTCCTCCATTCATGTGCAAAGCGTGTATCTCCCGGTCACTCCTGTGGGCGCCTGTCCTCCTGTGTCCACCAGCCCTGTCCACCTCCCAGAAAGGCACTGGCCTTGGCCGTGTGACTGCCCTGGCGTTCACAGGAGGCTTCCACTCTCTCCCAGAGTGTCAGCCCCGTCTGTGCCCGCGGGCGTCCTGGGGCACCCGATTGTGCAGCGTGAAGTCTGGCCTGGGTAGGAGCTGCCCATCACAGTGCCATGGCCCTCCCCCTTCATGTGGCTGCCATACCTGCTCTCCCCTGAGGGTCCCACACCGCCCGGGGCCTGCTCCGGGGGCGGATCACCTGGCCTCTCTCCCTGCAAACCCTCCGCGCACACACACACACACACACACACACACACACACACTGGAAGACCAAGAGGCACTTCTGTCCTCACTGGGCGGAGCAGGTGCCTGGAGGGGAATCCGACAGGGAGGGGAGGGAGCGGGCAGAGCCACTCACCTGGAGCCTGCATGCAGGTGCCTGGGGGGTGCAGGGGGTGGGGGAGAAGGTGAGAAAATGGGTGGGGGGGGGGTGAGAGCACAGCAGGAGGTTGCCAGGGTCTCTGCCCCAATGTGAGGAGTGAGGAAAGAGCAGGAGGCCTGGGGGCCACAGGAGCAGGTCGAGCAGAGAGCGAAGCCGCCGAGGGGCGCAGGTCACAGCCACAGGGGAGGGAGCGGTGTCGGCAGAGGGAGGGCAGCTGGAACCAGGACGCAGCAATGGGGTGGGGTGGGGAGGCAACGGTGGAGCCGAGGGAGTCGGTGGAAACCAGTCCAGAGAGGCCATCATTCATTCACTCACTCATTCATCCGTCTGGGGAAACGCTCACTGCATTGGCCTAGGCTGTGGGGATGCAGTGATGGGCGAGGGACGGCGGCTGGCTCTGAGACGTCGGAGCTGGGCAGAGAGGATGCAGGGCCATCCCTGTGCATTGCCACAGGGCCCCGGGGGCAGTGGCCAGCGGCCCAGCTCCTAGGGGTGGTGGTGGGTGACCCTGACCTGAGCCTTGAAAGGGAAGCGGTAGCCCCGTCAGGCAGGGTGAGGGCCACGCAGGCCGAGGAGCTGAGGGAGCAGACAGGGGCCTGGAGGCAGCAGGGGGGCCGGGCAGGCTCAAGCCTGCGGCCCCGCCGTCCCAGGACCATGCATTTCCAGCTGAGCGTGCTGCCTGTTGCGTTATAAGAGTGGGAGGCTGGGTGGGCGAGGAGAGAGTCGGGACCAGAGCAGAGGGAGGGAGGCCCCTGCAGGCCATGGCTGTAGGCTGGCATTCCCGGGCCTGGCGAGGCCCAGAGCGGCAGAAGCGGCTCTCGGTGGCACAGAAGCAAACTGTGTATCTGTGCCACCAACATTTCGTGGGGGAGGGGACGAGGACAGGACCATGGAGACCTCATGGTGCACCACAGGCTGAGCAACCTGGACTTGCCCCAGGGGACAGAGAGAAGGAGGACGATGGATGTGGGTGTCGCCAGGCAGGGCCCATAGGAGGCAGTCAGCAGCTGGAGGGGAAGACGGGGAAGGGGGAGAAGAGGCTGTGCCTGCCCCAGGCCACGTGGGTCTGGGTGAGTGGCGGGGTCGTGCCATTTACAGGACTGGACACTGGGCCGGGACGGGTTAGGTGGTGTCCTCTAAACTCTGCCTCCGCCAGGAAGCTCCTGGCTTAGAACCAGGGCCTTGCACAGGTAATTGGCTAAAACGAGGTCACACGGGTCAGGGTGGGCCCTCCGTCCATTGCCTGGGAGAAGGCTCTCTTTCTGAGACAGGAGGACACAGAGAGACAACAGCAGGCGATGCCCGTGTGTCCACAGAGGCAGGGATTGGAGTGACGTTGGCAAAGGGAAGACACCAGATCCGGGCATCACGTCCTTCCCCAGGGAGTGGCTCCACTGGCTTGCGTGTTGGACTGCCAGTCTCCAGACCCCGGGAGAAGAAACCTCTGGTTAACACGCGCTGGTCCACTGGGTTTCGATTTGGGCCACATGGTGCAGGAGGTGCCGGTGGGACAGGGGACGGAGGCCCCGTGGGGAGCTGGCTCCAGGGGCCTGCAGCGCGGGGAAGCAGTGAGGGCGGGGCCGTGGAAGCCATGGGCTCCAGGCCTGCTGGAGAGGAGGGGTGCGGTGGAGGTTATTCCAGATGAGGGTGAGCCCCTGGGAATACCATTTCTGGACAAGGACAGAAAGATGCCCAGAGTGACCGTTCTCAGCTCTGCTGGGTGTCCCAGGCACAAAGTCAGCACCCGGGGCAGTGTCGTGGCTGAGGGTGAAGCCGCTGCCTGCAACCCCGGCATCCCATGTGGGCACCGGTTCATTTCCCGGCTGCTCCACTTCCCATCCAGCTCCCTGCTAAAGCACCCAGGAAAGCAGCAGAGGATGGCCCAAGTGCTTGGGCCTCTGCACCCACGTGGGAGACCCCGGTGGAGTTCCAGGCTCCTGGCTTCCACCTGGCCCAGCCCCAGCCCTTGTAGTCACTGAGGGAGGGAACCAGCAGCTCTCTCTGTCTCTCTCTTTCTTTCTCTCTCTCATCTTTCAAATAAAGACAACTTCTAAAAAAAGAAGTTAGGGCACCTTGCATCTAAGAGGTCGCAGGGGTGTGACATGACCCCCACAGAGTTACCCATCAGCACCCAAGGCAGCCCGGGGTGAATTCACAAATGAACCCAGGGACTGACCTCGCGGGCGAGCTCAGAGGACCGCGGGAGCACGCGGGGCTGCTGCTATCCGGGCTGGGTTTGCTCCAGACTCGGCCTGGGTGTTGGAGGACGGGTTGGAGTTGTGCAGGAAAAGACGCAGCGGGAGCAGCTCAGGACCCACTGGGTGGGAGGTGTGGGATGAGTGAGAAGAGGCAGAGGGCAGCGGGCACTGGAGCCAGCGGGCGGGAATGGGCACTCCGTGGGTGGTAGACGGGGGACCTGCGGGTCTCTGCTGGTCTGACCAGTGATTTCAGATCTGGGCTCGCCGATAATTTGGGATGAATAGAAGATCTGTAAACAAGGAAGGGATAAGCCCAAAGCCAGCCGCGCCACGGGTAAGTTGAGGGCAGGCTGCAGGAGAGGGGGCGGAGCCCACCAGTGCACCTGCTGTCTCCTGGGGACCAGGGGTGGGGGGCAATGGATGGGGTGCTGGCTGTGGGGAGGGAAGCAGGAACGCCAAGACACTTCTGTGGCAGAATGGATGGAGAGCAAGGCTCGGGGGTGAGGGTGTAGGAGTGGAGGTGCCAGTTGGGCGTCTCCTGCTGGCTGTGGAGCCCCAACCCCCATCCCCTCCCTGGCTGCTCCGGTCTGACTTATTTTTGACTTCTACCCTGGGGCTGGAGCCTCAGGGGTGCTCAGCAGCAGCACAGCCCCCGGAGCTGCTGGGAACCGGAGCAGGTGACCGACTGCAGACGCGCCCTCGGAGTTGGCTTCCTGCTCTTATCGCCCACAGCGCCTTCTGCGGGAAACGCACCACGCGGGATTGGGAACAGGAAGTTTGTCCTCACTTCCTCTCCGCTGCCCCGATCGGTCTTGCCCGCAGCCCTGTTCTGCAGCCTCTCCTCTGGCGCCTGTTAATATTTATAGCTGCGTGGACAGAATGTGGAGTGGGAGAGCTTGTCAGCCGCGGGAGCAGACGGGGAGCTGTCACCCGCCTGAGATGCACGAATCCATGGGACTGCCCCCCCCCAAGGTCATCAGCAGGCAGCTCCACCTGCCAGAGGCCCCTGGTGGCTATGTGGTCATCACCTGCCCGCACCTGCTTTCTCCCACTTCCCAGACGGCCACCGACCCAAGCCCAGCCGCCGACCGCTTGCCTGTGAGGACTGACTCCATCAAAAGGCTTCTTTGTGGATATGTTGGTTCTCTAATGTTCAGAAAAAAACTTTGGCATAGTCGGCTAAACCTCTGCCTGTGGCGCTGGCTTCCCATATGGGCACTGGTTCGAGTCCCAGCTACTCCACTTCCGATCCAGGCCCCTGCCCAAGTGCTTGGGCCCCTGCGCCCAGCTGTGGCCTCTGGCTCAGGGGCTCGCCCAGGCCAAAATCAGGGCGACATCTGAAGGCTGGGCTGGGGAGGGTCACGCTGAAGCCCACCTGGCTGCCATTGGACTGAGGTCCTAGTGGGGTCCTGGCCGAGGGCTTCTGTTCCTCACTAGCCGGCGGCCGGAAGCCGGCCTAAGGCCCTGCCCACGCGGGCCTCCGCGGCCAGGCAGCCTGCTTCTTGCCCGTGACTGCGTCCATCCGGCTAGAGCGAGAACGAGAGAGCGCCTGCAAGAGACACATCTGGCGTCTCACCGAAGGCCTGATCTGCCGCCCCTGCTGCCCGGAGGCTGCGCATTGGGCCTGCTGCACTGAGGAGTGGGGGTGACCCACGTGGTGAACCCCAGGGGCTGTCTGTGGGCGGGGCTCTTGCTGCTGATGCAGTGTGCGCTATGGAGAGCTCGGGGCCCCTGCAGCAGTGATGGGTCCCACAGACCCACCGGGATGGGGCAGCAAACCAGGCAGCGCGGTGGGGGGGCGGGGTCAGGACAAGGATGGCTGCCACGACTGCACGCAGGGGGACTGCGAAGGATCGCTCCCAACACAGTGGACAGGCAGGGACACAGCCTCAGGACAGGAAGTGCCTCTGTCCCTGGGTCCACCCTAACCTGATGGCCCGGGAACACAGCAGCCACCTGGTGTCACCCGCAGGGAAGCCACTTCAGGACAGGAATGCTGCCCATCACGTCCGCTCACTTGTGTCTAATCCATGCTCCCCGTGCGGCCACGGCAGCACTGGACAGCGACACTCCAGCCCAGCCCTCCACTGTGCCCTGAGCCTCTGTCTCCTGCTTCCGAAATCTCAGTGGGAGCTGAGCGCGCTGGGGAAACTGACTCCTTCCCTGGGGTGCACGACAATCAGGGTGGCGCTTCCCGGACCGGTCTGTGCGCACAGAGCATCCTGCCCGAAAGCAGATCCTGCTCTGGGGCGGGTCTCGGGTTCCCTGCGCATCCCGCCAGCGTGTTCCAGGTGAGGAGGACAATGCTGGCCACAGACCCCTCTTAGACCGGCAGGACCCTCAAGTCTCCCCCGCTCCCCAGCAGGAGAGAGTCCGCCTCTCTTCCCGGCTCCAGCCTCCTTCTGCCCCCGCCACTGCTGCATGGTTGCCAGGGTCCTTTTAAGCAAGGGAAACCCTGAGCCCAAGCCGCTCCACCCCGGAGGCCTTGGCCAGGCTGCAGAGAGAAGGGCGGCCCAGGCTGCGCGCCCATCAGCCAGCTGGCCAGTCACGGTGCGGCTCAGCCTCGCGTGCTCAGCGACAGCCCCGGGGGGCCCTGGGGGTCCTGGACTTGCCCACACTCCCCACCACAGGAAGGAGCCGTCACAGGAGAGTTCTAGAACCTTCCACGGGAAAGGATTCCTGGGAGCCACACAGCATGTGACCTTAGGCCCCGGAAGTCACTGACCGGCCACAGGCTGGAGTTTGAGAGGCCAGGACACGGGTCCCAGGTTTTCTCAGCACGCCACACGCCCTGACGTATCTCACCCTCTCCGTGCTGCCGTCAACATCTGTTACAGATCAGGAAGCCGAGGCACAGACAGGCCAAGCACCTGGTCCTCTGGTGCAAACGGCAGAGCCCAGAATCCAACCCAGGCAGCCTGCTGCAGAGACAGGCGCTTGTCCGTTACACGCCCTGTCCATGCTGGCTCTCCCACTGGACGGAGGTCACAGTGGCCTTTGCTGCTCCCCGGGGACATGGGGCCGACTCAAGGACGCTCTAGGGAGATACTGGCTGTTGGTGGTAGAAACAGCTAAGGCCTGTGAGGGAGCCCTGCCCAGGGAGAAGTCAGCACCTCCCCCGTCACACCCACGCAGGTGTGCACACACACCGCCGGCTCACACCTGACCCCTCCTGAGGGCTGTGCATGGCTGCAGCCCGGTACTCGGTGCCCAGCAACGGATCTGTCTGAATGAAGCCGTTGCCATCATCCATGCCCACAGGTGCACCTGCCGGCTTCCCTCCTCCCCATAACACAGCCTTCTCTGGGGCGCAGCTCTGTCCAGGAGCTCCCCACTTCTGACCCACCCAGGCTGATGCTGTCCCCACTAATGGGCGGTGACAGCTGCCTGAGCCACCCAGCAGCCCTCCCCAGTCTTGGGTCTTGGACCACATCCACCCCCCTTCCCCATCCCGTTCACCATGGGGCTGGCCCCGCCCTGTGCTCCGGGAGCCGGCACACAGTGGACACAGCATTGGTTCCTGACCAGCCACGAGATCCAGCACAGGCCAGGAGCTTGGCTTTTATTGGCTGAGGGAGAGAAGCTTGCTCATCTTCCCCGGCCGGAGCTGCGGGCAGCCTCTCGCCCCAGTTGCCTGAACAAGGACCCAGTGGAGAAGCAAGAGAGCTGAGACAGCATCCAGCTCCTGGATCCAGCCAGGCGTGGATATTCTAATAAACGGGCAGGAAATATCCCCTCCCTGAGGGTCCCTCCTAAACCATTTTGCAGCACATTTTGTGCCGCCCCCTGGCCAAGGCACTGATGCAAACTTCTCTCCCACCAGCCCCCTCACATGTCTCCCCACCCCACACCTGCCGACCTGCTGTGCTCTGGCCTCAGAGGCCTGGGCTTACCATGGCTCAGTGGGCACCAATGATGGCGAGGCCTGAGAAGCTGCCCACTGCCCTCCCGCCATCCACTTGGTTGCAGCCTGGCTGGGCCACTGGCTGCCACGTGGGATTTTGTGAACTGGCAGGCCCTGTGTGACAGCCTGTGGCCTGCCTAAGGCCTCTGCATACATCACGCTGGCTGTGGGGCGCCCCAGCAGAGAGCTGTGACCCCAGGGCCCAAGGCACCCAGCAGGTTGATTCATGCCCCTGGCTGGGAGCTGAATGAAGACAGAGCTGCTGTATCGATCAAGCACGGGACATGCACTCAACCCCGGGGACTACAGATCAATAGCCCGCTGCCTCCTCTGCCCATGGTGTCAGGAACGCAAACAAATGTGCCAAAGCGTGACAGGCTCAAGGCCCACCCTGTGCCCACATGGCCCGAGAAATGAGTAACCCCCCTTGGTGGTGAAGCTCCTGGAAGCTTCTGGAAACTTCTCTAGGCCAGCTGGACTCTGCCTAAGCCTGGCAGCTTTGGGCACAGGAAGCCCACTTTATCATCCCCACCTGTGGGCCAGAGGAGTGGACCACTCTGGTATCAGCATCGTCGTCTTTCAGACGGGGCCATGGGAGCAGCTTCCACCCAGAGGTGACCACAGGTGGAAGTGTGGACACAGCTGCGCCTCAGGACTCTCACTGGGCTGGGCTTCCCACGCCCTGCCTCCCCGACACACGCAGGCCGGGCACCGCACACACACACACACCCGAAGCACGCACCAGCATCGAATCCCTCGTAGATTGTCACCTGAAAATTCTGACCTCAGCAGACACAGCTACAAAGTCAAGTGGGTTTAGGCAGGGACATCTGTCGCAGAGGGGAGCCTGATGGATTGCAAACAGAAGTGATGCTTCTTGCAGTGTGGGCTGCTGGGACCGGGAACCAGGGCAGAGCCATGGGCTGGCTGCTGGGCTGAGGCCATCGAAGACCACACCCCAGAATCTCAGAGTCCAGAGGCCACCGTGTCCCTGGCAGCTCTCACAGGGGTCCCAACCCCGCTGAGAGCCAGGCCCAAAGCACCTTGTGTGGCTCCTGTCCAGCTTCCATGACCCCCTCTGGCTGGTGCCAAGTCTTCGTCCTGGGTCTTGCAGCAGCCATGCTCAGAGCAGAGCCCCACGCCCAGCCTTGCAGTCCGACTTCTTCCCCGCATGGGGGCTCCAGGACCAGCCTTGCACATTCCTCCCCTCCCCAGGAAGCGGGTCTACTCTGGGAACCCCACTCCCTCCACTCTGCCAGACTCGTAGGTCTCCACGTGTGACTGGCTGGGTTTTGTTAGCCCTGAGGCTGCAGACGATGTCCCAGGGGACACATCAGAGAAGCAGTAGCCGCAGGGCATACTGCCCGGGGCCTCCACAAAACATGAGACTGAACCTGCCGGGTGGACCCACCACAGCCACCCTGCAGCGGCCCCCTGGGCTGCCTCTGAGCCGGGCCTTGGGGTGCAGACGGGGAAGGGAGCCACCCCCTCCAGAGGCTCCCTGTAGGGCCCTCGACAGTGCTGAGAGCTGCACCAGTTAATTGCTCCAGCCCTGGAAGCATCCTGGCGCTCCACTGATCTGTGCTCTCCCACCTGACGCACACGGCAGCTGGCATCAGACAGGGGGGGGGCCAGGAGGGCCTGACCCCTGCATGGGGGAGAGGCGGCTAGGTCTCAGTGCCCACAGCACACTCACAATTCACACCTACACACACCTCTACAAACCTGGAGGAGCTGCGGGCGAGGGACCCCTGTTTGCCTGGGACCCGGCCTCTTCCTCCTGGTGCCTGGTGATCACTCCCCAGTTTGGAAGGGGACATCTGCTAGGGGACAGAGGAGGAGCGCATTGGACAGGTGCGCAGTGAAGGGAGACGCCAGTCTTGCCTGCTTTACTGTCTGAATCCTGCAGCCCTCCAGGAGACGCTAAGTCCAGATTGCTACGTCCGCGCAGCCCACGTGAGGCCGGCTCTCGTGTCAAATCCAGGGGCGAGAATCAGGGGACGTTCCCGTTGGAAACCTCACAGCGCAGCAAAAGCCCGTAACTTCACGACAGGGTAAAGGGGCATCTCTGGTTTTGTCAGTCATTCAACAAGGCCTCCGCACACCTGCTACACACAACTGCAAGTCCCCAGGGAAGATGCTGGACGGGTGTCACCTTGGACTTCAGCTCTGGAGCCCCGTGTGCGCGGCTGCCTGCTGGATTCTGAGGCTGTCTCCCAGGCGCACAGAATTCCTGAGTCACCGCTGCCCGGGGCATGGCCGGCGCGTGGGCCGCCCCCTGCTGGTACCTGCCAGGGTCTCCGCAGCAGGTATCGGGTGTCTTAGCCCTGGCCCAGTGCTACCCTTGAGTGGGGACTGGTGAGTGACACAGTGCCTGCCGGATCCTCTCCCTGACTACAGCACGGCCGTCCTGCAGAGGGCCCAGCACTGGCTGCCCGTCCTTGAGAAGAAAAGTGGACAAGACTGGGACCGGCAGATAGCTCGGCTGGGTAAGATGCTGTCCCAGATTAGCGTCAGCTCTTGGAGACACCGTCTGCTCCAACCCAGTGCCCGGCACGGCTGCGACACAGCCCGGGTTGACGCTCTGACATGCCGCCCGTCCCCACGCCAGACCTCAGCCCGCAGCTCCCAAGGCAGGACACGGGGGAAGCCGGCCTCTGCCTGCTTAGGGAGAGGATGCCGCCCCCGTTAAAGGGGCAGCGGGCAGGCGGCCTGGTGGCTCAGCAGTCAGCACAGCTCCTCCTGGGGAAGGTGTTTCTTTGAGGTCTGTGCCCACCCACTGCAGACAGGATGTTGTATGTTATAGAGAAGCCAAGCAAGAATTTGCAAGCAGGGCCATCTGTTCAGACGGGAGCCAGACGCCCCTCCATCGCATCCGCAGCTCTGTGAGAACGGTGGAGGGGCTGTCCCTTCCCCAGCTGCACCCTGGGGTGCCCTTGCACTGGCTGTGGACCGGGCTGGTCCGCCACCAAGGACCCGGGCAGAGGCGGCACCGTGGAAGCAGATCTGTCGCCTCTCGGTGTCCACCGCGGGTGGGCTCCAGGACCCCTGGTGGATGCCCAGATCAGGAGATGCTGCTGTGTGGGGGCAGTGTTTGCCCCGAGCCTGGGCACCTGCTCCCGCAAACTCCATCTCTGGGTTACCTGCGACACCGCACGCCGTGTGAATACCACAGAGGTGGCGCTGCTGCTGTAGTCTCTAGGGAATCCCAAAGAGAAGTCCGTGCAGATGCATTTTTTTTCTCCCAGATGTTCTCAGTCTGCACTTCATTGAACTCGCGGATGCTGAGCCCGGGGACGCACAGAGGGGCCTGAGCGGACGAATGTTTGCAAGGCGTGTTCAGCGAGAGTCCGTTTCAGGGGAGGGGCGAGGCGGTGCCGATGACGTCACTGGAGCTGGGCTCCCTGTTGTAAAATGCAAAGTCGCACACGCGTGACCTTATGACCGCATTGTGGCTAAGGAAACACTTAGCCAGCAAATAATCACCGTCTCAGGAATTCCGGGCCCCCAGAACTTGCACCTCCCTAACGAGAGCCGCACGTGAGCGAACCGCGTCCGCCTGACTGAGGTGGAGGCTCTCGGGTACTCCAGTGCCCTCAAGCATCCTACACGATGTCAGAATTCGCCGTCTCGATTCCAACCTCTGACTCCAGAGTCGAGGATTCAGTGGCTCAGGATTGGGGTAAGGAGGGGGCATTCCTGTCTGTCGGGAGATGGGGGTGATAGAGAACACCCCTCCCTCCCCGCCCGTGTTGGAGGGCTGGCTCCGTGCACCTGTTCTGGACTTGAGCCGCGTTCAGAGCAAAGCTACAGATAACTGCACTTGGCCCTGGCTCATTCCCGCCCCCTGGCCTCTGTTTCCTGTTCTGAGGCCTCAGAACATCCACGGTTGCTCCGTGCCTGTTTGAACTCCCTTGGAAGCAACCCCCAAACCCTTAGAGGCTGCCACTTACCATCCTGGGTCTCAGATGGGCTCACCTGAAAAGCGGGTGCCAAGGAGAGGTTCTGGCACAGCATGAAGGGTGCAGGACCATGCTCGGGGAGGTGGGGGTGGCATGGGGTTGTCTCGGGTAACTGGAGCTTTGTCCCATGGGGGTCTCCTGCAGGGCCTGAGGGAGTTGGGGTATTGACGCACCCGCACCTTCAGCTGCCAGTGAGGCTGCTCTGGGGGAAGATGCTAGCGCCCCCACTGCTGGCAAAGCAAACTTGGATGGGCTCACTTAGAGCCTGGAACAGAGACGGGGGCACTGCAGACAGGAGCCAACAGGGAAGCCCGGGAGCTGTGGGTCCCCAGGACACAGTGGCATCTAGTCACCTCCGCTTCCCTCTCCCAGTCCTGTTCTAGGGGAAGCCAGGGGCTGGGGCCAGCTCTCTCTCCATGCCCTTCTTCCCACGGCCACCTGGACCCCAGAAGGCTCAGCTGGGGCAGAACCACGCTTCCTGAGCCATCGTGGAAACCCTTAAATCCACGCCTAGAATGCGAGCACCCGGGGCTGGGGACAGTCGGGGGTGAGACACAGGAGCGCAGCGCCGTCCCCTCCCCGGCGGCAGCGGCAGATGTTTCTGTCATGTGGTCCCAAGAAGCCCAGATGTGTCTGCGCCAGGGCCTCCCGGGAGCCAGGATGAAAGGACAGTGACCAGGGCAGCTGGCACGCAGAAGGGCCGGTGTGGGCAGGGCCTGGGCGGGAGGCTTTACAACCAGACCACGGAGCGACCCGGGGAGGGGGTGGAACCGTGGGGTGCACGGCCAAGAGGCTGTGCCCAGGGCTGGTTCTCAGCGGCCTGGACGTCTGGAGGACACCTTGGGCTCTGAGCCAAGTGCGTGGCCATTTGCACCAAGAAGCGGAAGCCCCCCGAGGCAGGCGTCTTCCTGTGGCTGCTGCGCTGGCGACACGGAAGTCAGTGCAAGGTGCGTGGGGTACACGGCTGATACAGAAGATGGTGTGGCCCTGGTCAGGGGCCTGTGAGGCAGAGGGCTGGGGGTGAGGGACAGAGGCGGCACTGCCCCAACCCCCTCCCCCAGCCCTCTCCCCCACTGCGAGCAGCAGCTCCCTCTTCCAGGTCCAGCCCAAGACCAAGTCCCTGCAGGTGTCACTCTGCTGTGGAGAGCTCGCGCACGCTGGTCCCCAGGTCCTGTGGCAGTCCCTCCCCTTGTCCCCACGGGCAGCAGTGTTGGTCTGTGATGCTGGGGCACCGTGCGGGGATGGTCCCCTTCCACCCACCCTAGTCCCTGAGCTTGCCTCCAAGTGCAGGCGTGTGGCCCTGTCCCCGGAGGCAGCCGTGGGACTGTGGTCTCCAATCCCCAGGGCTACCTGGGGTCTCTGGGCCCGGGTTCTGACACGCAGCAGCTGCTTGGTGACGACAGGTGGTGAGCGAGCGAACAAGAAGCAGCAGGATGGGGAGCCCCAGACCCAAGCTGGTGGAAGCTTCCAGCTGGGCACACTGGCCACCCAGAGCTGGGCAGGACTGGACGATCCAGAGGCAGACGCCCAGGTGGAGGCTGCACGTGGATCCTTGCTGCAGCTGCACTAGGACCCACGCGTGACTGCAGGGCACCGTGGCGGACAGGCGTGTCAGAGGCGTGAGCCCTGGCAGATCCGCTGCGGGCACAGCCCGCACTCCGCTCCGTAGCAATCTGTGTTTATGAGCCCGTAATCAAATAGAAACCGAAAGTTTCTCGGGAGAATCATCTGTCAAGGCTGCGCAGAGTCCTGGCCAGCGTGGGGAGGCCGGGTGATAAATGCCACGCCGTGCTCCGGCTCTGCCCCATCTCCGGGGACTCACGGGTCATTTTTCAAGCGGGCACTAACCTCAGAACTTGATCTTCCATCAGCCGCTCTAACAGGCTGGGTATCTGGGATCCTGATGGTGCCCCGTGGGATCCGGGGAGGCAGGGGCCACGTCCACGGGCAAGGCCCTCAGCTTCCCCACAGTGGAGCTGCCCCATGGCCACCTGCAGCCAGGGTCGTCCTGGTAGGGGCCACGCCCCGAAGCAGACACCTCTGTCTGTCACCTGCAGGCACGCCCACCACCTGTCGTGCCCCCGAGGCCCTGAGATGAGTCCAGAACAGAACCACCTCTTTAAAGATAGTTCTCGGGGCCAGTGTTGTGGTGCAGCAAGTTAAGCTGCTGCCGGTGACACTGGCATCCCATGTGAGCGCCGGTTCGAGTCCCGCCTGCTTCGCTTCCAATCCAGCTCCCTGCTAGTGGGCTGGGAAAGCAGCGGAAGATGGCCCCAGTGCTTGGGCCCCTGCACCCACGGGGAGACCTGGCTTCAGCCTGGCCCAGGCCCTGCCATTACAGCCATTTGGGGAATGAGCCAGTGGGTAGAAGACAACTCTCTCTCTCTCTCTCTCTCTCTCTCTCTCTCTCTCTGCCTTTCAAATAAATAAAATAAATCTTTTAAAATAAATAAATAAAAAGGAGAAGTTTCCCTGATTGCGAAGGGAGCTCACTGCAGTAAAAGGGAAAACGGAACTGCACGAGGAGGAAGGGAGACCCACCCGTGACTCCGTCACCTGGAGAACTCCTCCACACTTTTGGTCCCCGGGCTTCCGTCCGCCCTTCCCTCTCCCCCCCACACTTTTCCTTCCTGAACCCGTGTCCGATGGCGGTGGCCGGGCTCCAGCCCACCTCCCTTCCCCCATCAGGAACGGTTACATGGCAACCCCCCCCCCCCGGCCTCTCCTTTCCTGCAACATAAGCGCCAATAGCCACAGCCACGTCCCTGGCCAGGCCCAGGTTGATGGCCGCTCTGTGTCAGTCCTCAGTCGCGTCCCAGGGGCTTAGAAGAGGCGGCCTGCAGAGCCTTGCACAAATCCCATTGCTGCCCCCCCCCCCCGTGGGAGGGAGATTGTGCGGGGTCAAAGCACATGCAGAGTTTCCCTCGTCTTGATACTTCACAAGCTCTCCCTGTTGAGTTCCGTGTCTTTAGGGAGCAGCCAAGTATTGGGGGGATAACGGCAGCCGGTGACAGACATGGAGTGGTGCTGTGCCCGTCTCGGACCCAGGTGGGGTGGTTCACCTGCCTGCCGGCCCTGGCTGGGTCCAGGGTTCTTCTTGGCTGTCTGAGGATCAGGAGACACACACATGATCCACAGCTGTGGTTCCTCTTAGGCCGTTAACTAACCGGGGCAGGTGTGGGGCTCAGCGGGTTAAGCTGCCCCCTGGGGCCCCAGCATCCGGTAACAGAGCGCAGGTTCGAGTCCCGGCTGCTCTGTTTCCAATCCAGCTCCCTGCTCATGCATCTGGAAAGGTAGTGGAGGGTGGATCAAGTCTTCAGGCCCCTGTCACTCAAGTGGGGGACCTGGATAGTTTCAGGCTCCTGGCTTCGGCCTGGCCCAGTGTGGCCATTGTGGCCATATGGGGAGTGAACCAGCAAATGGAAGACCCCTCTCTCTCTCTCTCTCTCTGTCTCTCTGTCTCTCTCTCTCTCTCCCCCTCTCTCTGTGACCCTGCCTTTCAAATAAATAAATCTTCAAAAAAAGAAAACAAACGCCCTTTGCTGGATGTCGCGGTTTTGCCGAAAATGTCGCACACACCGGCTCTGTGCTCTGCAGGGGAGGGAGGGCTGGGCTGGGCGGGCACCTGACAGGGCAGGCAGCGCCGAAGGCCGCGAGAGCAATTAGAGGAGAGAAGGTTTGGATCCGCGGGACCCCAGAGAGCACAGACATGTGTTCGCCCTCGCTGAGTGCCGGGAAGCCTGAGTGCACACGCGGACAATGGAAGCCGAGGGGCCCCCTGGGCCCATTTAAATGCACCTGGAAAGCAGGGCAGGGGGCGGGGCAGGGAGCCCTCTTCCCCACACACCGCTGAGGCTTCCGTGTAAAATGCTCCCTTGTGGGGTGCACTTGGGGGCATCCAGGGGCCAGGCCAGCCTTGGGGAACGTTGTAAATGGAGACAAAATTGTCCCCAGGCAGGGGTGGGGGGGTCCCCCCATCTCCCTCCGTTCTGGACTTCTACCCTCTTAGAGTGCAACGCCACCCCCACCCCCCCACCCCGCCACAGGCGCTGCAGCCTGACCCCAGCCCTGCTCACTGTGCAACCGCAGGGAAGGGACTGCCCCTCCTGGCCTGTTCCTCACCTGCGCACTGCGACAGAAGCACCTTCGCTTCTTTCAGGCAAGGAAGGGTGCACGCCCGGAGCCACAGCCCTGACCCCAGCCGCCTGCTCCACCGCTCAGATAACTACGTCATCAGCCACACCTGAGGCTAACCAGGGCTGAGCGGCAGGAATTTATCTAAAGGAAGGAACAATCATAGAATGGTGTTCTTTAGAAAAATATATTTATTTATTTATTTAAAAGGCTAAGGCAGAGAGAGAGAGCGGTCTTCCCTCGCTGGTTCACTCCCCAGATGGCCACAATAGCCGGAGCTGTGCCAATCCGAAGTCAGGATCCAGGAGCTTCTTCCAGGTCTCCCACGCAGGTGCAGGGGCCCAAGGACCTGGGCCATCTTCCACTGCTTTCCCAGGCCATGGCAGAGAGCTGGATCGGAAGTGGAGCATCCGGGTCTCGAACCAGCACCCACATGGGATGCCGGCATTGCAGGCGGCGGCTTTACCCGCTACACCGCAGCGCCGGCCCCCATAGAATTGTTCTTGACAACATTGCGGAGAATCAGATGCAATCTAAACACCAAGCTATGGAGAAAGAAATCAAATAAAACACTAGCGATAAAAATCTCAGTCAATCAGCGAGGTAGAAAAACACCTGGCAACCTCATTTTTGGTATCCAGCCGTCTTTCTTTCATTATTTAGCGTGCCACTGGACTTTGACAAATGGAATCATTGCGTTTCTTTTAGTGGCTACGGCTCACTCGGGTGACGTGCGCATCTTTATATCTTTTTTTTAATTTTTTCAGGTTTTTCTTTGGGTTCCTCTGAGCGCCTTAGGAATGAATACATTGGCTTTGGGGCTGTGACTGTGTTGCAGATAACGGTTTTCCTGTCCACTTCTTGCCTTTGTTGGCGATGGCCCCGCCCCCGTGCCGTCTGCGTCCACACCCCCAGGGTCCCTGTTTCTGGTCGTGTAACTTTTACTGCGTTCTTGTTCTCAGACATCTACATCCCGCACCACCTGCAGAGCATTCTGGTGCAAGGAGCTAGCTGGGAGTCAGCTTCATATTTTTTGCCCCCAAAGAGTTAGCGAGTTACCCCCACACTGTTAATGGGCTACTCCCCCTTTGTGTAATTCCTTTTTTTGGGGGGGTCACAGATCCTGTAGCATCTGAGCGAAGCTACGAGAAGCAGACGTACGAACAACACACGGTACATTTCACCAACAATTCAGCGGCTGGGGACCCGCAGACTCTGGCATGGGCCCCGAGGGGTGCGTGCTCCGGGTGGAAACCCCTGTAGCTGAGACGGAAGCGACATCGCATCCACGTGGGAGTCGGGCTCCTCGCCGGGTCAGCGAGGGTCCTTTGGTAGTGGACAATGCACCACAAGCAGTCCCAGAGCTGCTCCAGGCAGAAGTGCCCCCCGCCCGCTGTCTGCCCCATGACTGTTGGGTACCCCAGCTTCCATGACCCCCTGCACGGACCTCAGAGCTGTACCCACCATTCTCCTGGTGCAGCGCGTGCGGCCGGGAGCTGTTAAACACCAGCAGCCAGTGAGCCTGCCTCGCCTCCGGTTCACAGCACACTGGGGCCCGTGCGAGCGCGTGGCCACCTGTGACTCAGTTTACCTTAATTTCACTCCAAGCCTCAGCCCACTTCAGACTCTGCTTTAACCCCCAGTGTGCCCGCTCCTCCCGAGATCTGCTTGTCTGGCTTTAACTCCGGCCTTTCCCACTCTCTCCTCATTCTTTCCTCTCCGTGGAGGGGGCCGGCGCTGGCCTCGTGGGACGTGACAAGTTAAGCCGCGCTGACCACAGTGCCCCCTCTTGGTTCCTGACTCAGCAGCACAGGCTTTGTCCTGATCTTGGAGCCTGCTGGGACAGGCCATCCCTCTACTGTGACTTTGAGAGTCGCTGTTCCACCCCCGGTTCCCCCACGTCCCCCACCTGGCTCCAGGATCAGGTCGTGGCCTCGCCAGGGCTCATCCCACGGCCCCAGGCTCCCTACGCCCCGCCCCCAGCATGGGCACCTCAGCCTCCCCGGGGGCCCTCTTCTCCAGGTCCTCCCCTCCTGGCCTTGGCCCTGCCCTGCACACACACATGTTCAAGGTGGACCCTGCTGTCGGTTTGGGTTTGGGGCCAACCTGAGCAGGGCCACTGTCCCCTTGTCCACCACCTGCCATGCAGCAGCCCCTGTGTTCCTGCTAGGAGAACCGGACGCTGGCAGGACCATGGGAGCCAGGCTTGTGCAGGGGGCCTGAATCTGCCCTGGCTGCCTGCCCTGGAGGCTCCATCCCGATGGACGCCCAGAGGTGACCCCAGTTCTCAGCCCTGAGCCTCGGGGCTCACTTCTGGGTCTGAACCCCCTGGGCACTGATTGTCCTTCTATGACGAGGGCAAGGTAATGTCCTGCCAGGGGGCTCTGTCTGGGTCCCCTTGGCCCCTGCACTCTATGCTCACAAATCCACCTCCTTTCAATAAATAGTGATTTAGTGTCCACTACAGGGCACGGGTTTAATGGGTTAACCTGTCCCAGAGCTGGGGACAGACCACGTTGTCACAGCCACAAACTGGAAGCAGCTGGACTCAGCCCAAAGAAGCCAACGGCCGGCTTTTCAGAGGCATCGCGCGCCCATTGCTGATGCACCGGCAGCTGGAACTCACCACGCTGGGCACAGTTACGCCATGGAAATGGGCACACGCCCCAGACCCGGCACCTTTCCACCTTCTCTCTTGGGACAAGCCTGCAGTTGTGCGAGGCTGCGTGAGTCACCAGTCCTTGCTGAGCCCCCATGTTTGTAGAATCATCGCGCACACCTTGGTGTGTTCATGAAGCCGACACAGGATCCTCCACGGCCGCCTGCCGCTCAGCAGCTGGCACAGGGACAGTGGCAGCCAATGCATCGTCGTTCTCATTTTTTTAAAGATTTATGTATTTATTTGAAAGGCAGAGTTACACACAGAGAGAAGGAGAGGCAGAGAGAGAGAGGTCTTCCATCCGCTGGTTCATTCCCCAGTTGGCTGCAACGGCTGGAGCTGCACCAATCTGGAGCCAGGAGCCAGGAGATTCTTCCTGGTCTCTCACATGGGTGCAGGGGCCCAAGGACTTAGGCCATCTCCTACTGCTTTCCCAGGCCATAGCAGAGAGCTGGATCGGAAGAGGAGCAGCCAGGACTTGAACCGGCGCCCATATGGGATGCCGGCACTTCAGGTGGCGGCTTTACCTGCTACGCCACAGCGCGGCCCCATCATTTTTTAACAGAGCAGCGTCACTGCACACAGAAGGAACTCTGGCCCAGGGCCTTGGTGGAGGGTGGTGGAGGCAGTGGCTCTCTCTGCCCCGGGAGCAGGGCAGCTGGACGTGACCTGGTAGACCAGATGGCCCAGAGAAGGAGCTGCCGCCTTGGCAGGAGGAGCAGTGTGCTACTGTGCAGGGCTCTGACACAATCCCGAGTGGCTGGCACATAGGGCCAGCGCCGTAGCGGCTAGGGATAGGGCATCCTGGGGCTCTGACCTGTTCCAGCTTCCAGAGGGGCCAAAGATGGCCACGTCCATGCAAGTGAGGCACTGCTGCACGGGGCACGGTCTCGCCAGCTCCAGCCCTCTGTCCATCATGCCCCAGGGTCATTCCTAGTTGCTATGCCTTTCGTGGCCAGAAGGGGTCGCCACGTCCATGTGCCCCCACACTTCCTGGCCCAAGGGCTCCTCCCAAGCCCGGTCCCCCAGCACAGTGGGAAGCAGCACAGCTCTCCACCAGCCACCCCCACCTGCAGCGATGTCACCTTCAGGGAGACGCCTCAGTGTCAGCCAGCCAGGACGACTGGCGGGCTGCCTGCCAGCAGTGCGCTCATCCTGTGCGCCAAGCAAACTGCCCTGTGCTGGGCAGTGGTCAAGGTCTGTGCACGGAGCTTGGCCATTGTCACGGCTATTAAAATACATGTTGAAATAATACTGTGTGGTCGTCTTTAACACAGCGCGATCACCACTTAACACCGGCGGTGGGGGCAGGAGGCCTGTGTAAGGTGGTGGGGCCAAACCCCGCTTCAAAAGACAGGGTGGGACTGGCGCCAGGGCTCACTAGGCTAATCCTCCGCCTGCGGCGCCAGCACACCAGGTTCTAGTCCCAGTGGGGGCGCTGGATTCTGTCCCGGTTGCCCCTCTTCCAGGCCAGCCCTCTGCTGTGGCCCGGGAGTGCAGTGGAGGATGGCCCAGATCCTTGGGCCCTGCACCCCATGGGAGACCGGGAGGAGGCACCTGGCTCCTGGCTTTGGATTGGTGCAGCACGCCGGCCATGGGGGGGTGAACCAACGGAAGGAAGACCTTTCTCTCTGTCTCTCTCACTGTCTAACTCAGCCTTTCAAAAAAAAAAAAAAAAAAAGAAGAATTAAAGAAAAGTGGTTCTCCAGCCGCGGCTCTCAGAGTAAAGGGAGGGCCGTAGCCCAGGCCGTGCTGGGAATCACGTGTGACCCTGGATCCCTCATGTTGCAGGGCCTCCTCGGTCTCCTTATCTGTAAAATGGAGACTCTGTCTTTATACATTGTATACACCGGGCTCCTTGAGTACCAGTAGTACCCAGTGTCAATCACAAAATAAAACTTTTAACATGTTTCAGCCCTAGACCCCTAGCATCTACTCCGCTGGGCAATTGTGAAAATTAATAGCAGAGTGCACAAAGGGTACTTCTCGGTCTGGCTGAGCTCGGGGAGCCGGGAGGCAGAAAACCGGCAGAGCCGGGCCCAGGCGAGTCAGGGTGTGCCGGCGGGGGGCACCAAGGAGCGAGGCGCCCGGGGAATCGCAGATAACTGGAAGACAGGAGGAGACATCTTTGCGGGGCAGAGGGAGCCTGAGGACGCCCGTGATGCTCACCCTGGGCTCCCTTGTCTCTGGGGCCGGTGGGGAGAGCTTCCAGGGCTTCCAGAAAATATCTTTTTTTAAAAAAGATTTATTTTATTTATTTGAAAGACAGAGTTACAGAGAGAGAGAGAGAGAGAGGTCTTCCATCCGTTGGTTCACTCCCCAGATGGCCACAATGGCTGGAACTGCGCTGATCTGAAGCCAGGAGCCAGGAGTCTCCCACGTGGATGCACGTGGCTGCAGAGGCCCAAGGACTTGGGCCATCTTCTATTGCTTTCCCAGGCCATAGCAGAGAGCTGGATCAGAAGAGGAGCTACCAGGACTAGAACCGGTGCCCATATGGAATGCCGGTGCTTCAGGCCAGCCCCTCCAGTAAATATCTGCTTCCTTACACAGTGAGATGTGGGAGAGAAACCGCTGTTGGCTACGGCTGTGTGCAGTGAAGATACTCGGAGCCATGGCAGCCGCTCTGTGACTATGAGGGGACAAGCATCGCACTGGAGAAGGCAGACGGTAAAGACGGAAGTACCTTTGGTGACGATGACAGTGAATCATTCCCCACAGCCGCCTGGCTTCTGGGCTCATCAGGGTGGAAAACAGATATTCTTGGCTGTCTGGCCAGAGGCGGCTGGGTCTTCTGAGATGGAGCTGCAGGTCCCTTGGCTCACGTGGATGAAGCGTCCCAGGCCCTAGCAGAAGACCTGACCCCGGGAGCTGTTGCACGGGGAGTCATCGGTAAGACGAGATGTCGGGGTCCCTCTAGCAGCTCGGAGGGGCCGAGCGCCCCTGTGGGAGGAGACCGGGGAGGCCCCGCTGCCCGGCACACACATACACGACTCATGACAAGGCTCTTCCGTCAGAGGGCAATGCTCCTGTGACGCGGAATTTAATGACCCGCTGCGCCTGCGCACAGAGAGAACTCATTTGTTTAACAGGCGGCCGTTGGCTACGTCATGTCCATTTCGCTTGTAACGACGCACAGTTGTGCCAATATTGATTTTAGCTTATGGAGACTTAAAAAATTTACTGTCTTGATGGATCCAAGATGCAGCCCCTTTATCTTGCCTGCCCTGGAGACGGGGGGCCCCCAGCCCCGGCCTGGGACAGCCAGGAGCCCCCTCTCAGCTCCAGCCTCCTCCCCACGCTCTCCCGGCCTCACCTCTCGCTGGTGGTGACCTCGGAAGCGCGGGAGCTTCTGCTGGGGGAGGCGAGAGGTTCTCGAGTTTGGAAGCAAAGTAGGATGACGGCAAGGAGACGGGAGTTCATTTTCCAGGCAGACTTGACGTGTGTGTGCGTGCACGTGTGTGCATGCGTGATCTACTCCTGCACCCGCCCAAGCACGCAGAACAAGAACAGGGTCCTGCTGGTTACCGGAGCCGCGGCTGGGCCCTCCTTAACCTCTACTAACCGTGCTGTTTCTCATGTTGAGCCAGGGACTGTGGCTAAACAGCAAGAGGGGCTCCGGCGACCCCGCCTGCCTTCTACACAGTCCGCTTAGGCACACGTGCAAACAGCAGGCCCTCGGTCCCTGGGGCCTGACGTCCGTAGTCCCAGCTGCTGCGGCTTCTGTTACTCCAGAGGAGCGCCCAAGGATCCACGGACGCTCGTAAGTCGGCATTTACGCAGCACGTTCTAGGGGCCAGGCTCGCCCGAGACAGCGATGCGCGGGACACACGGGAATTCGCTCTGAGTCTCCACCAGGTTCCCGGAAGCCGTGTGCCTTGGGGTTTCATCCCCACTTCAGAGGAAGCTTGGAGAGGGCGAATGGCTCCAAACCCCAGCGCGCCCTCGGGGGTCCCGAGCCCCCGCCTCATCCAAGAGCTGTTCTCGGGGCTGGGGGCGGGGCCACAGTGGGTCCTCCCTCGGGGCGCTGGGGAGCAGCTGGAGCAGAAGCTGGACAGCGACAGTCCCCCGTGTCCCGGCCCCGGCTACGCGTTTCTCTGCCGTAGCTGTTCCAGGCCGGCGTTTCCCCGGGGAGCCTCGGCCGCTGGCTCGCTGGCTGCCTCTGCTAACCCCTGTGTTGCCATTAACAGCAGGCAGGTGTCGGGGAGAAAAGAGGCGGCGTGGTATATGGCGCATTAGGCTAATGAATCCTATTAAATATAATTTTGTGTCAGTGCCCTATGTAATCTATTTATGTGAGTTTAGCAAGTGCTTTCAGTGTGATGGCAAAGCCGTTGAGGGCTGATTCTTAGGTTCATGGCATTTGAAAGGACCTGTAAGTCATCCATACGCGTCTGGTCCCTGGAGAAGCGAAATGGCCTCTCCCCCGCCTTTAACCACCCCACAGCTGCTGCTCTGAGCCCCGCCAGGACTGGCTTCCCCCGGCTCCCTCGCCAGTTCCCAGGCCCTCGGCACCGCGGGTGGCCTCAGAGGCCCGCACCCTCTGCTCCTCTCTGGCCTCTCCCTGCTCTCCACCCCTGCAGCTCCATGCTCTTCTTCTGCATCCCCTTCCTGCCACAGGGCCTTTGCTCGTGCCAGACTCCTCCTGCCCCTCCCTTCTACTCGACTCCTGCTTTCCCTTCAGGTCTGCATCCATTACCCCACCCCAGCCACTTCCCCGACTTCTCGGGCCGTGGCTCCTTGTGGTTTCCCGGTGTTGCTGTGACCGCAAGTCTTTTACCTGGAGGAGCCTTGCTCTCCCAGCCGGGAGCAGAAACCCCGGAGAGGGTGGTCCAGACGCTCCGTGCTACAGAACGAACGGCCCCCCAAACCCCGCAGCTTAAAACAACCAGCGATTTTGCTCATGATCTTGGCCATCAGGAACGTGGGGAAGTCCCAGCTGGGCGGACCCCACCTGGACCCCACCCCACCCCACCGGCCTGTTTCCCACAGGGGCACTCAGGTGTTGGCTAGGGCCGTGTGCGCCCAGAGGCTCAGCCGGGGGGCTGGACACCCAACACAGCGCCCTCCCCAGCCCGCTGTGTGCTTTGCTGTTGGCTGGGAGCTGGGGTAGGCTGCTGGCCTCGTGGCACCATCGGTGGCCTCTCCCGCACAGGAGTCTTGGGGCCTCAAATGTCTTACGATCCCCCTTGTAAGCCACTCAGCGTGTCACAACTTCAGCTGCTGCGAGCCAGTCAGCAAGCGCAGCTCAGATGTGGGGTGCGGACCCCAGCCCCCCCCAGGGGCAGAGGCGGTGGGGGTGGGGTGGGGGGAGGTAGCTGCTGCAGGACGGGAGGTTTTTCTGCAGCCCTGTTTGAGCCATGCAATCAACTCCCTGCAGGAAGAATGCTACCTTCCCATCTCCCACTGGATCCCCGGCACCCAGCACGGGAATCCAGTTCTTAGCGGGTGTAGACAGAGAGAGATGTTAAGTCAGGAAGGGAAGGGGTGGGGCTTGGAAGTGGAGTCCCGGACGGAAGTGTGACGAAGCGTGAGAGCTGCAGGGGTGCTGGTGGCCTGAGGACCCGGTCCAGGATGTGGCTGTCCCACGCCACCCGGCCGATGCCCTGGGGTGGGGGGCGGCTCCTCGCCCACCTGACTCCTGCAGGTCGGTGTCAGCCCCGGGAAAAGGAGACAAGAAAAACAAACAGCGACAATGAGAGGCGAGGCAGGATGAATCGGAATGCAATAATCTGCGCGCCCCGTGCTGGCCCCGTCACCACAAGCCCTGCCTGTGTTTTATGCCGTGTCACGCAGCCGGGGGCGCCGGGGGCAAGAGACCACGTCTGTGTGCCTGAAGCCGCCGATTCAATAAGTGGACTCCCTTGATTTACTCCCTGGGCGGGTGGCAGGTTAATAAAACTCCAGCCGTCTTGGTAAATCACCCTTCCTCCTCCTCTTGACCCTGGAGCACCTGTGGACAGCTCCGGGGTGGACAGCGCCTCTCCTTGGAAGAGCGTCTGCCTGCCCAGGCCTGCTGCGCTGTCCCCAGCGCCTCCACAGGACCGGGGCACTGCCAGTCACTGGGTGGCCAGCGGGGCATGGGTTCTGGCCAGCAGCGCTGACCGGGAAGCCACAGCCTCGGGCCCAGGGAGCCCGTGTGTCAGGTGGGTCAGGAGGGCTGGAATCCATTAGTCCTGCCGCTCTCCCGAGTGACGGTTGATTGGCAGACGCCTGTTGAATGGAACTGCTCGACAGTATCCATCCGGGTCCTTGAAGCAGAGTGCAACTCGGCTGCGATTCTGCAAGACTCCAACGTTCCAGAATATTCCAAGTCAACAGCTGAGTGTCAGTCGTGAAAAAGGGCCCGGGGTCTGGGACAGGAGGGGAGGGAAGTCTCCCGCCTCCCTTCCTGGTGCATGTCTCACCTTCTCTGAGACAGCTGTCGCCCTGTCGCCGTTGTTAGGCGCTGAAAATACGCTCCCCTCCTTCCCAGGCTGTGGGAGGTGCATCGAATGACCTTGCCCCTGCGAATAAGACGCGGAGACCGAGCGAGCCCAGGGCAGGAGCGGCAACCGAGACAGAGGCTCAGGGTCGTGGTGGCGAGGCGGGGTGTCCTCCTTCTATGCCTGGTGGCTTTCCGGCCGCCTTTGCTCATTCTCCCAGGCACAGGGTGGCCATGTGTCTGCCCTCAAGGGGCAGAGGTCAGCCCAGGGCAGGCCAGAGAGCAGCCTGGGCAGGGGACAACCCTGGGCATCTGGGAGCCAAGAGGCGCCATCCTCTCCAGCCCCCACCCCATAGGTGCCAGGGAGAAGCCAGGACTGGCTGCTGCCCGCCTGCCCGTGACCCACAGGCTGGGGGCTGACACCTTCGAGGCCATCGGGCAGAGCGGCCAGGCCAGTGCCCCTTCTCACCATGTGTGCTGGGGTGCAGCAGGAACAGGTGGACCGTGCTGAGCAAGCGAGAGCGAACCCGGCCCCGCCACGCGAAGGGGATTCTCGCTGCAGCTCGGCCACAAGCCCCCTGCCTGGAAAAACAAATCGAGAAGCCAACAAAGCAGGTGCCACAGCTGACAGCCCACAGGGAGCCGGCCCTCAGCCCCGGGATTTCTCCTTGGCCCACCCGGGATCGCCCCCAGCCTTGGATGCCAGCCCCGGCTGCCGGGGAGGAACGTTGGGTTTTTCTACGCCCTGCGTCGGAAGCAAAATGGAGAAATCAATTTCCAACCCTGGGAGCTTCCCAGGGGATCCTTCTCCCCGGAAGGTGAAAACGAAGGGGAGTGCGGGAGAGCGGAGCCCGCGGCGTGACCTTGGGAGTTCGGGAGAGGGGAGCCCGCGGCATGACCTTGGCCTTGAGGAAAGCCCCGTAGGTTTTCCAATCAACTTCCCTCACCCCAGACTCCAGAGAGCCCCGGAGAGGGGAGATGTTATGTTGAAGACCCCTGAGCCCAGTGTGGGGTGTGGGTGGCTTGTTGCTGTATGTGCGCGTGTGTGATTGTGTACACACAAGAATTTGTGGTTGCATGTGCATGAGCAGATGTCTGGGTGAGTACACGCATGCATGTGTGTGGTTGCATGTGCACACACGTTTTGTGATTGTGTGTACGTGTGTGTACCTGGGGTTGTGTTGCACGAGTGCATGTTTGGGTGTGTGGTTGTGTGTGCGTGAGTGCACAGCTGGGTGAGTACATGCATGCATGTATGTGTGTGGTTGCATGTGTGTGCCTGAGTGTGTGGTTGTGTGTACATGAGTGCACTTCTAGGTGTGGTTGTGTGTATGTGTGTGTACATGTGGTTGTGTTGCACGAGTGTATGTGTGTGTGGTTGTGTGTGCATGAGTGCACAGCTGGGTGAGTACACACGTGCATGCGTGTGGTTGTATGTGCATGCATGTGTGCGGTTGTGTGTGTGTCTGAGGGTGTGTGTTCGTGAGTGCATGTCTGGGTGTGGTTGTGTGTGTGTCCAGGTGGTGTGGGCAGTGCAGGGTCATGCTCATGGTCCCCAGCTCGTGGCTGGAGGGCAGGCGCTAGGGGCCTCGTTGCCCTCCTCCATAGGGCCCCTGTGTTTGGAGCTCCCGGGCACACAGGATGCTGTCCCAGTGCAGGTGCCTGGAAGCAGAGCCAGAGAGAGGGGTCTTGGGCAAGTGGTGTCCGAAGAGGAGGCGGGGCCACAGGAGGTGAGCCGGCCACCAGCTCCAGGCTTGCCCTAGGGAACACCACTCCCTGTTCAGCTTCCGCCTTCTGCCTCGCGGACAGGGCCTTCTGCCTGGGCCCCTCACCCCACTCTTGAAGGCCCCACAGAGGAATTTTGGGAGAACCCACCCGTCCATCCCCAAGGACAGGACGAGGGGACCCAGGTCAGCCTCAGTGGCTTTGGGATCACACAGAGCAGACGACACAGATCCTGCCACCTGCTCCTGATCGTGTGCGTCAGGGAGACATGGGGTCCCCGGTGGTGGGATGTGGTGGTCACAGGGCCCACGTGGAGATGCACGACCACAGAGAAAGAACTATGGGTCCAGACACCACGGTCACCCCTCCGTGGCTGTGACCAGGCTGCCAGGAAAGGCTGAGTAAGGAACCAACAGACTTGCGTGGTGCGCTCCGGCGTTGTGCGTCCCCGGCGTGGTGCGATCCCAGCATGGAGGCTGTTCCTAGGGCATGGTACACTTTGGCCTGTTGGATTCCTGCCAGAGCCAGGAGACCGGGGCCACTCTGTGCCGGGGGACAGATGAGGATGTGGGATGTGGAAGGCGTTAGGTCCCTCGCGGGGGGCCACCCCGGCCGGAAGTGGAGGAGGAGGCATTGATGTGGGGGCAGTGAGGCTCTGGGAGTGTCCGGTTGGTCACCACATGGGGAGGGAATGAGGGGGTGTTGTCCAGCACACACATGTTGTCACGGGGAAGGAGTCACGGGATCCACACGCAGCCTGGGGCCTGGCGTTTCCACCCCTCCAGCGACAGGTGTACAAGATGTGCCTCCAATTGGCTAAGACGCTTCCCTGTCGACTTTCCGTCCCACTGGAGCATGTGTGCGTGTGTGTGAGTGTGTAAATGTGAGTATGAGTGTGTATGTGTTAGTGTATCTGTGTATTCATGCATGTGCAAGTGTGTGTGAACATGTTCATGAGTGTGTGGGTTGTGTGTGAGTGTGTATGTTAGTGTATGTGTAATCACGTGTGTGAGCATGTACTTGCATGTGGGTTGTATGTATGCATGTGTGCACAAGAATTGTGCGTCCGTGTACATACAAGTGTGTGTGATTGTGCACACGAGTGTGGGTTGTGTGTATGTGTGTGTGCACAAGTGAGTAGTTTGTGTGTCTATGTGCAAATGTGTGTGTGGTTGTGCACATGAGTGTGGGTTGTGTGTATGTGTGTGTGTACAAGTGAGTAGTTTGTGTGTCTACGTGCAAATGTGTGTGATTGTGCACATGAGTGTGGGTTGTGTGTATGTGTGTGCACAAGTGAGTAGCTTGTGTCTACGTGCAAATGTGTGTGACTGTGCACATGCATGTGTATCTGTGTGTGGATATGCATGTGTTAGTGCACATGTGTGCTCGTGTATGTGCAAGTGTGTGTGTGATTGTGCACATGCGTGGGTGTGGGTGTGAGTGTGCCCTCGGCTCCACTGCTCCTCGCACACTGCAGAGTTGGACAGAAGCCGCTCACCGCGAGCACACTCTCTCCCCAGGCTGCGGTTTGCGACTTGGTTCCCCAGATGCGGTCAGGAGACAGGCGGGTGTCGCAGGCCCTTCGTCTCCCCTGTTTCACAAAGCTGCAGACGGCTCAGACGCCTGCTCAGACAGTCGCAGCCGAGGGGCAGGCGGGGAGGGAGGCAAAACACAGGGACGGGAGCGAGGAGGCAGAATCCGTCACTTAAGGTCAGAGCAGTGCGAGTAACAAGAGGACGCTGCCGCGGAGCAGAGAAAGGACACCCTCGGGACGGAAGTGTGACAGCCAGCGCTGCCATCAGCCAGACACGGGGGTGCTGGGTGGAGGACTTCAGGGGTAGGGGCAGGCTGGGCTCGGATCTCAAATGTCCGCCAGGGAGGGAGGGGCTGCAGGCTGCCTTAGTGTCACTGACACCTGATTGATGGACCCCTGATTCCTGGGGTCCCACGGAGTAGCGCTTTGATGGATGGCATTGATGGAATGGCATGCAAATATATGCAAACGAGGCCTCCAAGAACCGGTGGTGCTTTTCCGTATTTGTTTATTTGGTTGAGACAGATGAAATATATGCTCATTGTAAACAAATCAGAAAATCAAAAACACACACAAAGAAGGAAATCAAACCCTTGGTTGGCCCACCACCCAGGGGGAAGGAAAAACACACAAGAACCATCGCTCCTGCTCGGCCTCGTCTTCTCCCGTGGGATTTTTGGCCCCCACGTATAGAGTTGGTTTCCTTTTTTCAACCCAAATAGGTTCTTCCTTTACATACGGCTTCGCAATCTGCTTTTGTGCATTGAAAAATGTGTCACGGATGAGCTCAGGGCTTTGTAGTCTGTTTAACCAACTCCCTGTTATGGGGAGTCCAGCCGAGGTCAGGCGGCGGCAGGACACATGGCAGGAGACAGCCCAAGGTGCCGGGGACCCCGGTCCTGCAGGGAGGCGTGGGGCTGGGCCGGAGCAGCTCAGGCGTGGCGCTGGGCAAGCAGGCTTATTTTTGCTCTCTCGAGGGCTGAAGGCAAAGCGCTTGAAGACCAGGAGCCAGAGACGCAGAGCCTGGTTGCCACTCAAGGAGCCCCGGGCAGCGGGCAGGGCAGTGAGGCAGGTGCCCGGGAGAAAGGGGAGGAGGAGGCTCGACCCGGTCAGGTGTGGAGACGCAGGGAAGAACCTGTATTCGTGCACTTGCAAGAGGACAGGAGCAGGCTGCTCCAGGGGCCCCGCGGGCAGGGCAGGTGCAGTCAGAAGACACAGAGGAGAGGTGTCCACGGCGCCTGTCCTTGCGGGGGACCCGAGACCCGGCGCTGGCCTGGGGTGCGCCGCCCCTTGGCTCCCGGCTCCTGGCTGCCTCTTCTCCGCGGCTCCCTCGTCCCCCCACCCCCGATTACAGTTCAGGCCAGGAGTGAGAGCCGCTTGGGGCGAGATTTAGTAGGCTTCTCCCTCTGCAGTGGGGCTCCGTTTGTTGGCGCCCTGGATGCTGGTGGCTCCGTTGCGGCATTAATGGGCTGTTGGAGGGGGCGTCTACGATCCTCCTGCGTCCTCTCCGAAGCCGGAGGGGGCATCCAGCTTTTTATTTGCCCATTTGGCTGGCTTTTTAATGATGCCGAGAGAGGAGCAGAGGGGCCCTGGGCGGGCGGAAGGGCTGCAGCCAGGATTGGCCATTGCTGTGAGCATTTTCATTACTGCTAATTCCGGCAGGCGCGAAGCTGGAATCCGGAGGGCCGGGGTTGTTCATCAAGAAACAGCGCTGAGCGTGGAACTGAGAAGGCAAAGCAGCCACAGCCGTGCCCTCCTCCACCACGGCCCTGGGATGTGCTGAGGCCCTGCCGCCCGGCAGAGAGCCGAGCCGCGCCCTGGGCTCCAGGACAAAGTGGCTTTGCTGGTTGATTCTGGAAAGCAGGGAGCGGGTCTGGTTGTATAAACTCTGGGAGGGCCGGGGGCGGGGAGCCCCAGGAGCCTCGAGACGTCTTTATGGTCGGATGCTTGACCGGCCACTGCCACTCCTGGAGCCAGAGGAGGGAGAGGAGGGGGTAAGGCCGTGGGGCAAGAGTCCGCATCACTCGTCACAGCGACGGAATAAGCTTGTAGACTTCTCTGGAAAGAAGTGGAAAAGAGGAAGAAAAAACCACTTTTTTTAAACATGGATTTTATTAGTACTTGAAAGGCATAGTTACAGAAAGAGAGGAGAGAAAGAGAAATTTTCCATCCACTGGTTCACTCCCCAAATGATAAAGGCAGGCGCTGGGCCGGGGGCCTGGAGCTCCACCTGGGCCTCCCACGTGGGTGCGGGGATCCAAGCCCTCCGGCCGCGTTCTTCTGCTTTCCCAGGCGCACTAGCAGGGAGCCGGCCTGGAAGTGGAACAGCGGGGACAGTAGATGCCACCGTTATAGACAACACCTTGCCCCACGGTGTCACACCGGTCCCCTCCCCCCGCCTCCCACATCTCAAAAGTGTGCTTGTGACCCAGCACTGTCGCCCCTCAGCACGCGTCTGGATGCTATTGGAGTTGAGGGCAGAGGCCAGGGTGTCCACAGGGATTTGGGTTAGAAGATCCCGGCCCAAGGGTGTGTCCGTCACCCCCAGTGTTGCCCTGGACAGCGCGGGTCTCCACTCAGCCGTCAGAAGACATTTCCGGAGCCGTCAATGCTGCCGTCTCCCTGCTGGACAGCGCGGTGCCTCCGTGTCGCCCCTCCAGTGGGCCCCGCGATCTGCCTGGGGGCCTCTGCTCAGCGGAGTCCTCAACCACAGGGCCCTGCTCGGGGCTCCAGCCAAGGGCGCAGCATCCAGTAGGCACTCAGTAGATGCTGAGTGAAATAGGGCTCCTCCCCTCGGCGTCACGGACCTAAGCTGGATGTTTCCTGTGAAAAGCTGCGTCGTTCGCAGCTGGGATGCTAAATCAGGTGAAGGCATTCTTAATGATCTTAATGGGTCTTGTTGTTTTAAATTAACTAATTAATCTGATTTTAATGTGCACTAACACCACCACGGGCCCCTCGCTATCATTATCATTATTTTATAGCTCTGCTGCGTCCGGCCGTCCATCACAACGCAGCGCCCGTGTGTGCCAGGTGCAGGCCATCACGGCCTGTCGGTGCGCACGTCCGGGTTCCATCAGAGGCTGGCAGCATCGGTAGTAACTAGTCACTGGACCCCCTGTTATTAACCTTATTATTCGAATTCCACTGTCTGCAGCATTGGTCAGAGTCGCCCTGCAGGGGGGCGAAGGAGCACAGTGCTATGTGGGGGGAGGGGTCAGTGACGTGAGCCGTGGAGTACGAGTAGATACGCGAGTCTCCCACCTCCCAGCATCCACGCTTCGGGTAAAGACCAGGTTCTCTGTGAGCCCCCACTTCTCTCTCTGCTTCTTCATCGTCTTTGCTTCTGTGTAGGGCCAGTCCCTTCCCCACCTCCACCTCTGGGGCTGCTGCCATCATGGCCACTCAATGTCCCCAGCCCGGTTCTCCTGGAAACTGTCCTACAGAGCATGGCCAGGTCCCCTTCCCCGAACCCCAGCTCCAGTCTGGCCTGACTTCCTCCTGCCTTCACCTCCAGCCTCTCCCTCCCTCCCTGTCTCTCTGTCACACACACACACACACACACACACACACACGAGTGGAACAAGTGCAGCTGCCCGGCACAAGGGGCATCGCGAGTCACAGTGGGCCACAGGCCATTTGCACTTAGGGCTCTCCTGGCTGGGGACTTGATTTCTAGCCCTCACCTGCCCAGCTCGCTGGGCGGCCCTGTGAGAGCTCCAGCCCCTGCATCCTGGCCTCCCCCGGGCACCCCGCTATGCTGTCACCATCCCCTGCCTCGGGCTGCCTGCCCTGGCACCTTTAAAGTCCTTCCTCCACAAAGTCACGAGAAATCTGCGCTCTTTCTTCCCAAGCTCTCAGCACTGCATGATAGAGGATGTGTTTCTTGTTCCCTCTCTCCAACCTCCACCGGGCGATCCTGTCTGTTTCGCTCAGCACTGGAACTCCAATGCCCACAACAGCCTACAAGGCACAGAACAGGTGCCCAACAGGAGGTTGTTAATGTCGTTAATGTAGCAAGTGCAGGGAAACAACAGAGCTGCTCTTTGTCACTCTCTGTAAAGGGGAGGAGGGGCCTTGCACAGTGGCTTTGGAGCTCAGCGCCTCCTTGGAGCCCAGACAGCAAACAGGTGTAATCCCACGTTAGCTGGGGTCTCCGTGCCCCATGAAGACTGAGCTAAACATGATCTGGCACTCGGTTTCTCGTCCCCATCACTCAAACAGCTCTGCCCACCGTTGCTGAGGGCTCGTGGCGGTCTCCTGGGCATGGGTCCCCCTGTGTCTGAACCCCTGCCGCTCCTGGGCTGCCCAGAACAGACAGGGCAGGTCCTCCTGCACTGACACGTCGTCTCTGCCTGCATCCCACACTTCGTGAGCGGCACCGGCAGCGTCGGCCTCCGAGGCCGTGGCCCCTGCGCACCTGCTGGCTCCCAGGCCTCCTCCCTGGAGCTGTGCCTCAGCCCTTCCTGGGACTCAGCAGATGGGTTCTGTCCACACCCCAGCCCCGGGGGCTTCCTCCGCACCCCGGGAGCTGCTGTGGGGGGGGGCATCCCTCCAACCAGAAGCTCTTTGCTCGCTGGGAATTGCGACTGTTTAACATGCAGCGTTTTGGGGCTGTCGCTGTCCCCATTTTACAAAGACGGAACTGGCCCCGCGGACGGACGCTGCACAGGTGCCCGATGTCGCACCGCTAAGCCAAAGCAAGGCTTCCCTCTGCTTCCTGCTCACAGCGGGCTCACTTCTCCTCCCCCCGCCCCCCAGGCAAGCTGCTTGCAAGGAAGGACTTTTCCCACCTCCTCTTCTTTTCCCTCACCTCCCACTCACGCCTCTAGCCAGCCCAGCTGGCCCGGGCTCCGTGCCTCCCGAGGGAAAGCTGCACAGAGCTCCAGCGGCCCCTTGGTGGTGCTTCTCGGGAGGATGTCCCAGGCCCGGCTCAGTGTCCGGGATGGAGCCTCCTGTGGCCCCAGCCCGCTCCCCATCGTGAATGAGCGCCAGGGAACCCTTTACTCTGTACTCAAGCGTCGCTGCCTCCGGGGAGCCCTCCCAGACTTCCCGATGGCAGTTGAGTTCCATTGCGTGCACAGCCGTATCCAGCACAGAGTAGGTGCTCAGTGAATACCTGCTGAACGAGCGGTTTGGGTGAACGGATCTGGGTCGACTCCTTCCAGGGCCCTACAGTTGCACATTCAGTAGCACCTGCTACTCCCTGCCCACCCAGGTCAGAGACACCCAGGGAACGGGACGCCTGCCTGCCTTTCTCTCTGCTGTGTCTGCACTCAGCCCAGGGCCCCCCCCAACATGCAAGAACCCCCTCAGTACATGTGGTGAGGATCCAGCGCCGGGCCTCGCACCCCAGTGGCCAGTTCCAAAGCCACTGGCCGATGCCTGACAGGGGTGGCCTTGCGGTCGCTAGGAAAGTAGCCTCGGGAAGACGAGTGTGTGCCCAGGAATCACTTGGAGATCTTGTTAAAATGCAGGTTCCTTGGGGCTGGTGCTGTGGCGCAGTGGGTTAATCCTCCGCCTGCGGCACCGGCATCTCATATGGGCGCCGGTTCTAGTCCCGGCTGCTCCTCTTCCAGTCCAGCTCTCTGCTGTGGCCTGGGAAAGAAGTAGAAGATGGCCCAAGTGCTTGGGCCTCTGCACCCACATGGGAGACCTGGAGGAAGCTCCTGGCTTCAGATCAGCACAGCTCCAGCCATTGCAGCCATGTGGGGAGTGAACCAGCGGATGGAAGACCTCTCTCTCTCTCTCTCTCTCTCTCTCTCTGCCTCTCCTTCTCTGTGTAACTCTGACTTTCAAATAAATAAATAAATAAATAAAATCTTTAAAAAATAAAATCAAATAAAATACAGGTCCCCACCAGTAGGTCTGGGCTGGGTCCCCAGACTTTGCATTACCAACAGGAGATGGGGGTCCCTGGACCCCACTCTGGGCAGCAGGAGTAGCACCAGGTTCTGACCTGTCAACGGAACCTGCAATGCCCAGAATTACATAAAGGCGAGGAGACAGGGCAGGGGTGCCACATAGCACATCGGAATCAGCTGTGTGTCTCAGATACCAGGCGCGCCGTATTTCTCGGGCTGGCTGGGATGAATCCAACGTGTTCATTTAAACAGAATAACTTGCCAAGGTCATGCACTTTCTCAACAGGGGGTCGGGGCTGGGGCTGGGAGGGGGCCGTGTCTGGCACCTTTCAGGGCTGCTAGGCAGGAAGCAGGTGTTGAAATGGAGAGTGCCCTAGGGGGCTGGAGGGGGGGAGGCAGGGCAGGGGGCAGGGTGCCCTAGGGGGCTGGGGGGGAGGCGGGGCAGGGGGCGGGGCCCCAAGACAGGGGCTGGAGAAGCAGCTGCCACCCCCCCCCCGGGGGGGGAAGGGCAAAGGGTGCTGTCACTCCAACATGCTCTCTGGTTGGCATGGCAACCATTCATCATGTCAACAGCTGGCTTAATTAACAGCTGGTTAATTAACAAGGAGAGAAGGGGATGAGAGACCAGGGGCAGGGGAGAGAAAGAGAGAGAGAGAGAGAGAGAGAGAGCGAGCTCACAGCGCAGGACTGGTGGGCCTTTCTGACTGGGCCCTGGGTGCTGGTGAAACACAAAAAGCCTCCAGCGTGTGAGGGTCCTTCTCAGGGGTCCATGGCCGCTGGCCCGAGCAGAGCCAGGCCGGGGAGCCCTGGGCAGTGCACAGGGCAGCACGGGAGCCCGCCGGCACGCTCTGCCACCCTCTCTCCACCTGTTACTCTGCTCAGTCCCAGCAGGGACCCCAGGGGTCAGGACTGGCACACATTACCCCCACTGCAGAGGCGAGAAAGCTGAGCCTTACAGAGAGTGAATGATTGGTCCAAGGTCACGTGGTTGCGAAGTGGCCGTGGTGGTCCACGCGTTCGCCACTGCTTTGTGGCCCTTCCCCTGGAACCAAGGCTGGCCCTGTGATGTGCTCTAACCCACACAGCACAGTGCACCCAGGCTGCACCCCCACAACCTGGCCGCACCCTGCCTCCGCCCCAGGAAAGCCCATAGCTTCTGTTTCGTGTTCTTGGAAGGCCGTGGAGTGAAAGAAAACCCAGGTGTCCTGCTGGGGAGACAGTGCCCGAGCAGGACAGGCTGATAGCCAGGGGACAGTGACAGGAAGGCCCAGTGAAGCCAGTGTCCCATCTGAGCCCAACCAGCCCACAACCAAAACCCACTAGCAGAAGAATCGTCCAGCTGAGCCCAGCCCGGAGACAACATCAGAAGGTCGTAAAATGCTGGCTGTTTTAAGTCACTGAAAGTTGGGTGGTCTGTTATGCAGTTGAGATCGTGTCGGGTTCCTGGGGTCATGGGAGGGCTGGCCCTGCCCTTCTGTCCAGGCTTGTACCACTGCTGCTCCCCCTCGTCCTCGCGGTCTGTGTGGAAACTCCCACTTCTCTATCGCTTCACCAGACCTGGCTCTGTCTCTGCCATGCCTTCGTCCGTCAGCTCCATTCCCTCCGTAGCCGAATCCCCCAGCAGTCCCTGCCCCGAGAGTGGCAGCAGCCTCCCGGCCGGCCTCACCACCCCTGCCTGGCCCTCTGTAAGCCTTCTCCATTGCTCCCTCTTACCCAGCCTGACCCCAGCCCCATTTGCTGCATGCACCCTCCTCACTCTCCTCTGAACTCAAAAGCTAATTTCAGCTCCTTCTTCGGGACCTAGGGAGAGAGGTGAGCTGTGTTTTCCACGCAGGGAAATGCAACCTGAAGTGTCTAGCTTGGTAAATTGTGATAAACATTCACATCCACATAACCATCGCCCAGAGCAAGACATATGAAACATTTCCACCCACCACCACTCGAAGCAAAATATGCAGATATCCATCACGCCAGAGAGTTCCCCTCCATCCCACCATCAGGCGATCACTGCTCTGTTCTCGTTCACAAGGCGAGTCCTGCCTGTTATGGAACTTCTAGGAACAGAATTGGCCAGTGTTTGTTCTCTTGTGGCTGGCTTCTCTCACTCGACATAGTGCTGTGGAGACAAGTCCACGCCGTGGTGGGCGTCCACGGTCTGTTTCTGTTGCCGAGTGGTGTTGCCTTAGAGAGCACTGTCCATTTGGTCACCCAATCTCCTGCCAACTGGCATTGAAGCTGTTTGCAGTTTGGGGTCATGAATACAACTGCGTGGACGTTCGGGTATGCAGCCCGTCTATGGAGCGCAGCCCCACTTCCTTCCCATAGAGACCTGGGAAGGGGCTGGGGGCCATCGACGTCTGCTGGGAGCCGACAGGGCTGCACAGAGCTCATGCCGCCCCACCTTCCCCCTGGTAGGGTGCGAACTCTGAGTCTTCTGCCTTCTCCTGAACGTGCCCACCCTGGGGGCTGTGAGGCTGCCTCCGCTGGGGCTCTGAGCTTCCCTGACGCCCTGCCTGGCACGCACAGTGTTCAAGTGCACGCTCACGTGCCATGCGTGTGTGGGCATGTGCAGTTTGAGCTGCATTGCTGAACTCTCTTCTGAAGATGTGTGGGTCTGGGGAAGTTCTCCCTGGTGGCACACACATGCACACACAGCCAACATACATACACATGTGTGCACACACATGTGCACTCACACATCTCCACATTCACACACTCCCCACACACATACACGTGCACAAATATGGGCACACTCCCCATAAATACACCCTATCACATAAACACACACTTACATAGACCCCACGTATACATATATGTGCACACATCACATAAGTATACACATACACTGACACACCATGCACACACACAGCCCTCACAAACATGCAGGCGCACACAAGCACACACACGTGAGTGCACACCCCACATAAATGCACCTGTGCACACTCCCACACATCACACAGTTAGGTCCCTCACAGCCTTCATGCCACCCATGACTGCACGTCCTCCCAGGCCTGACCTCCCACACCCACACTCTCACACATAGACGCATACTCTCTCTCACACACACATGCAGTCATGCATATTCCTATACACCCGCTCACACACACACTCTCACACATGCACATTCTCCCACATGCACACACTCTCACACACTCACACATGCATAGATTTTCACACACACACTCCCACATACACAGTCACACAATCTCTCACACACACTTCCACATATACACAGTCACACACACATGCACACACACTCACACATGCACATTCTCCCATATGCACACATACACTCTCACACACTCACACATGCAGATTCTCACACACACTCACACTGCACACAGTCACACGATCTCATACACTCACACACACTCTCACAAACTCACAGATGCACAGATTTTCACACACACACTCCCACATATACACAGTCACACAATCTCTCACACGCACACTCCCACATACACATAGTCACACACACATTCACACACATGCACACACTCTCACACATGCACATTCTCCCGCCTGCATACACTCTTACACACTCACACATACACAGGTTCTCACACACACTCACACATACACACAGTCACACAATCTCATACATTCACACACACTCTCACAAACTCACAGATGCACAGATTTTCACACACACACTCCCACATACACACAGTCACACACACACACATTCACACACATGCACATACTCTCACACACACTCTCACACATGCACATTCTCCCGCCTGCACACACTCTTACACACTCACACATGCACAGGTTCTCACACACACTCCCACATACACAGTCACACAATCTCTTTCACACACACACTCAGACACTCCCGCACACATTCACTCACATACTCACACACACATGCACACTCACACACGCACACTCACACACACACACACTCACACATGGCCACACTCAAGTGGTTTTGCACGGTCCGTGCCCTGGTTACACATCCACACGCTCTCTGGTATTTTTTCTCTGCTCTCCTGTTTCTTCCAATAAAACACTCGCCCGTGTGCACCAGACTGACCGCATGACCCGTTAATAGATTTCTGCGTGTGTGGCCGAGCTCCTGGATTGTGCTGAGATGAGAGAGCTCTGGAGGATTACGCACAAAGGGTGACAGGCCCTAACCTGCAGTTAATTGTTTAATTTCAGCTCCATTTTTAGCATTTTCAGTGGGAAGTTGCGAACAAACACAAAGCTAGTAATGCACAGGAACAGAGCCGGCGTGCACCTCCGTTCAGCAGTTTGCTGTCTCCTTTCCCACTCTCCCTGCCTCCTTGTTTTGCCGAGACACGTGGGAGCAGAACCACATCACTTTGTCTACGTCCGCATCCATGCGTCTTACTAGCAAATGACAACAGCACCATTTCTGTGCCCCGTGGAAGTAACTCATCATTTGGGCGCTCCTGTTCCCGGGTCAGGATCAGTTTTTCTCCAGGGGATTTGCACAGCTGCTTGGTTTGAATCCGGTTGCAAACGAGGTGCTCTGCTCACATTAGGCTTCTCCTCTCCCATCTCCCTCCCCGCCTCCCCACTCTCCTTTTGACTTTGAAGTTTAGGATCTGTCAACGAACATGAGCAACTTGACGAGCTTGGGCCATTGCGCAGACGCACACAACAGCTACCCCAGGAGAATCACTGAGCGTCGGCCACCTTGATCATTTCCATCACCCCCTCCTCCACTTCCATCCGCACCAGCCTCACTTGGAGGCAATTGCTTCTCTGACTTCCGTCACCACAGATTTGCGTTGCCTGTTCTCGAAGATCGCCAAGACAGAGCCTTGCGCGTGCGTGGTGTCTGGACCCGTCTGGGCGAGTGGCATCTGTGAGATCCATGCCATCGGCGTGTGCCGCAGCAATCCGTTCCTTCTCATCACCGAGCTGTACCCCGTTGTGTGGGTGGGTGACCGTCCCTTCTCCTGCTCACCGACACCTGTGCTGTGTCTGCTTTGGGATTCCCAAAAACAAGGCTGTGTTGAACATCCTTGTAAAGTCCTTTTATCAGTCTCTGTTTTCTTTTCTCTGGGTAAAACTTTGTTGTTTTTCAAGACTCTTGGGAGGGTCTGGGTCCCTACACGTTCGTGTAAATTTTAGACACAGCTTGCCGAGTTCTATTAAGAAGCCTGTTGGATTTTTATTGGGATTGTACTGAAGGGATAGATCAATCTGAGGAGAAAGACCATCTTAAAAATCTGACCTTTCTAATCCATAAAGAGGCATATTTCTCCAATTAATTGGGTCTTTGATTTCTGTTTGGTGTAGAGGTTTTGTGTATCTTTTGATACATTTACCCCTAGGCATCTGATGTTTTTCCTGTGTTATTTTAAAGGATGTTTTTAAACCGTATTCTCCAATGGCTTATTGTTGTGCACACCATTGAGCTGTGTGTGTGTGATCTTATATTCTAAAACCTTGCCAGACTCACAAAATAGTTCTAGGAATTATTATATAAACTCATTCGAATTGTATCTAGTTCCAATCATGTTATCTAGAATAAAAACAGTTTGCGTCTTTCTTTCCAATGTTTACAGTGCTGTTTTTCTTTTTCTTGCCTTATTGCACTGCCCAGGCGTCAAGTACAAGGCCTAACAGAAGAGGCGAGAGAAGGTACCCTGCCTCTCAGGTGTGGCTCAGCTTTAGGCTTTTTGTAAATGCCTTTTGTTAAGTTGGAAAAGTCGTTCTGGGGTTGGTGCTGTGGCATATTTGGTAAAGCCACCACCCGCAGTGCCGGCATCCCATTAGTGCACTGGTTCGAGTCCCAGCTGTTCCACTTCCCATCCAGCTCCCTGCTAATGCACCTGGAAAAGCAGCAGATAGTCGACTGCACAAGTCCTTGGGCCCCTGCACCCATGTGGGAGACCCAGAAGAAGCTCCTGGCTCCTGGCTTCAAACTGGCCTAGCTCTGCCTAGCTCTCTCTCTCTAACTCTGACTTTCAAATAAATAAATATTGTTCTTTTACATTTGCAGTAAGCTAAGTCTTTTTAAAAATCATAAATAGGGGCTGCATTTTGTCAGATACTTTTCCCGCATCTAATAAGATGACTGTGTGTTTTCTTCCTTCTTTATTTTGTTATTCAATCAGCAACATTAATTTTTAAAATATTTTACTAAATTTATTTATTTGAGAGGTAGAGTTACAGACAGAGAGATGGAGAGACAGAGAGGAAGGTCTTCCAGTGGCTGGTTCATTCCCAAAATGGCCATAACGGTTGAAGCTGGGAGCCAGGAGCTTCTTTCAGGTCTCCCATGTGGGTGCAGGTGCCCAAGGACTTGGGCCATCTTACACTGCTTTCCCAGGCCACAGCAGAGAGCTGGATTGGAAGTGGAGCAGCCAGGACTCAAACCAGCAACCATATGGGATGCCGGCACTGCAGGTGGAGGCTTAGCCCACTACACCACAGCATCAACCCCTAATTGATTTTAAATATTAAATCAATTGTGCATCACTGTTTATATCATACTATATTATATTGCACTAAATACCCTATGTGTTATTTAAATAGTATCTTTTGTAAATCTTGCAGGATTAAATGTGTTGTCTTTTTTTTTTTTAAGATTTATTTATTTGAAAGGCAGAGTTACAGAGAGAAGGGGAGAGATGGAGAGATGTTCCATTCACTGGCAACAGCCAGGGCGCCCATGTGGGTGCAGGGCCCCAGCCCTCGGGCCACCTTCCACTGTTCCCCCGGGAGCGTCAGCGGGGGGCTAGATGACAGTGGAGGAGCCAGGACAGGGCTGATGCTCATGGGACGTCAGCGACACGGGTGCAGCGGAGCCGGCGGCCCCACAAAGCTGGCCCTGCCATGTGCTCCCATTCAGGGACTTTCTGCCCCCCACTCGTGAAGAATGGCGGTTTAGGGTTTTCTTAAAATGGCGGTTTAGGGTTTTGCTGCTGGGGATATGCTGACCTCATGGAAATGAGTCGGGGGGATTTCTTCATTATCTCCATCTCTGTAAATCTCTGGTTTTTCCTTGAAAAGTTTGAAAGAAGTCAGAGGTGGAACTCTCTAGAACTGTGCTGTGTTCTCACCTGGTGGGACAAGTGCATTAAAACTCAACCTCTGTGATTGAAACAGGCTATCAGAGTCTTTGTTTTCCTGCGATAACCGTATCTTCAAGGACTTTGTCCATTTCACCTAAAGTCAAATTTACTGATGTACAATGTTTATAATATTATCTTATCAGCTTTTCCTGATCCACAAAATCTAGAGTGCTGATGCATCCTGGGATTGGCAATATCTCTCTTTTAAAAAAAATCACTCCCGATGGGCTTCACCAATTTTATTAATCTTTCCAAAGAATCTACTTTTCCTGGCTGGTCATCCTTATTGATTTTATCTGTTGCTTTTCTGTTGTTATTTCATGGATTTCTGCTTTTATCTTTAATATTTTCATCCTTCTAGGTTGGACTTAATTTGCTTTTTTCCTATCTTCTTCAGGTGGATTTTCTTTCTTTTTTTTTTTTTTATTTTATTTTTGACAGGCAGAGTGGACAGTGAGAGAGAGAGACAGAGAGAAAAGTCTTCCTTTGCCGTTGGTTCATCCTCCAATGGCTGCCACGGTCAGCACACCGCACTGATCCGATGGCAGGAGCCAGGTGCTTCTCCTGGTCTCCCATGCAGGTGCAGGGCCCAAGCACTTGGGCCATCCTCCACTGCACTCCTGGGGCCACAGCAGAGGGCTGGCCTGGAAGAGGGGCAACCAGGACAGAATCTGGCACCCCAATCGGGACTAGAACCCGGTGTGCTGGTGCCGCAAGGCAGAGGATTAGCCTCGTGAGCCATGGTGCCGGCCATTTTCTTCTTTTCTAATAAGAACATTTAAAGCTGTTGATTCCTCTCAAAACAGCGAATTAGCCTCATTTCACAACTTTTGGTATGTTTTTATTTGCATTTAATTTAAATATATTCTAATTACTTGTACAATATTTTCATTGGCTGACGGATTGTTTGGAATTGTGTTGCTTAATTCCAGCATTGGCAGTTTTTCTAGAATATTATTGTTACGGATTAATAATTTATTAATGTACTTTTTAAAAAGATGAATTTTATCTATTTGAAGGTTATAGAGAGAAGTAGAGAGAGAGAGAGAGAGAGAGAGAGAGAGGTCTTCCATCCTCTGGTTCACTCCTCAAATGGCCGCAATGGCCAGAGCTGAGTCTATCTGAAGTCGGGAGCCAGGAGCCTCCTCCAGGTCTCCCCCATGGGTGCAGGGGCCCAAGGACTTGGGCATCTTCTACTGCTATACGAGGCCACAGCAGAGAGCTGGATCAGAAGAGGAGCAGCTGGGACTCAAACCGGCGTCCATATGGGATGCTGGTGCCACAGGTGGTAACTACTCAGTACGCCACAGCGCCAGCCTATGTTTTGAATCTTTGAGATCTTTCTCTCGATGCAACACACAGTGAAGCTTGTTCAGAACTCACACATTGGAAAAGCGTGTGTAGTCTCTGTCGGGGGCCGTGTGTTCCATCAGCATCGCCCCCATCAGGGTGTTCAAAGCCTGCACGTCTTTCACGGGCATCGATGGTGAGGCGGATGAACGCTACAGGGAAGAAAACGTCTCCCACCGGGCCCATGTGTCTGCTTCTCTTTCCCTCCGTCCGTTTCTGCTGGACGCTGCCGGGCTCTGCTCATAGGCACGTAGACATTTCAAGCTGCTAGTCCCCTGGAGCAATCCAGCTTTGACCAGCATGCAGTGCGGGGCTGTGGGTGCCGCTGATGTCCCGCTCGGAGGCTGGTGCTGTCCGCTCACCTCGGGCCCCGCCAGCTTCCTGCGGCACCGCCAGCTTCCTGCGGCTTGCTGGTTGCACAGGGCTGGTGGGGGGTCCTCTGACCTTTCACCTGCCCACAGCTGCATTCAGTTGTGGGTCGTCTACACAGCGCATCGTTTCTTGCTTGTATCTGTTCTGACCGTCTCCATCTTAATTTGAAAACTGGGTCCATCTATAGCTGGAACGTGTTGATATGATTGAATTTGAGTCTCTGAAGGTGCTTGAAAAAATTCATGGGAAAAAGAAACTGGAAGAGAAATTTATTGTGCAAAGATGTTTGAAAACCGTGCACGGTTCTCCATAAAGCAGCTTTTCTGCGGATTTTTTGATGACTCCTCACATGCATGATTTCAAAAACATTTTGCATTTTGTCTTATTATTTGTCCCACGGTTCTTCATTCTCTGCTTTCTTTTGGAATTATTTTCTGTATTTCATTGGACCTCTTTGATTGGCTTTTCAGTAATATGGCTTGGTGTTCATCTTTATAATTTCTCAAGCTTTTTTGATTTTTTTTAAAAAGATTTGCTTATTTATTTGAAAGGGAGTTACAGAGGGGAGGGGAACATGAGAAAGAGGAGAGAGAGAGAGAGAGAGAGAGAGAGAGAGACCTTCCATCTGCTGGTTCACTCCCCAGGTAGCTCCAACAGCCAGAGTTGGGCCAATTCGAAGCCAGGAGCTCTTTTCAGGTCTCCCATGGGTGCAGGGGCCCAAGCACATGAGCTGTCTTCCGCTGCTTTCCCAGGAGCATTAGCAGGGAGCTGGATCAGAAGTGGAGCAGCTGGGACACGAACCGGCACCCGTATGAGATACCGGCACTGCAGGCAGCGGCTACACCTGCTACACCGCAGCGCCAACCCCCTCCCTAGGATACAGTATGCATCCTCATTCTAACAACGTCTTCTTCAAATAACTCTGTTGTATTTTACAAACAGTGGAGAATGCTTGCTAGGGTTTAATGTGCTCTTGTCATCATGGGGTATAAGCCCCATGATACATAGCTATCATTTCTACGTTAGCCAACGATCTACAGAAATTTATAACTACATTCACGTAAGTGCAAATACAGTTGCTAATTATGTTCACGTTTGCACTTTCCTTGATCTCTCCCCATCGGCGCAGCCTTCCGTGTGGCGATATCTGCCCTCCAGCCAGAAATACTTTTCTATTTCCTGCTGTCTAGGTTTGTAGGAGAGAATTAGCTCAGCTTTTATCATCTGAAAATGCTGGGTTTCACTTTCATTTTTTTATTTACTTATTTATTTGAGAGGTGGAGAGAGAGAGAGAGAGAGAGAGAGAGAGAGAGAGAGAGAGAGAAAGGTCTTCCTTCCATTGCTTCACTCCCCAAATGGCCTCTATGGCTGGTGCTGCACTGATCCGAAGCCAGGAGCCAGGTGCTTCCCCCTGGTCTCCCATGGGGTGCCAGGCCCAAAGACCTGGGCCATCCTCCACTGCCCTCCCGGGCCACAGCAGAGAGCTGGACTGGAAGAGGAGCAGCCGGGACTAGAACCCGGTGTCCATATGGGATGCCGGCGCCGCAGGCAGAGGAGTAACCAAGTGCACCACGGTACTGGTCCTCAACTCCGACTTTTAATTCCATCTCCCCCAAAACCTTTGGATGTTCTACCATAGTAGTTGGTGGTTTTAAAGATTTTGTCTTTCTCAGGTTTTCAACAGTTTGGCCGTGGTAGAGCTAGGTAAGACTTTGGTTGTACTTGTACTGATCAGAGATTGTTAAGAGTTCGTGGATTTGTGGCTTAGTGTCCTGGCCCAGTTCTGGAATGTTCTTTATCATCATCTCTCCAGATATCTGTGTTGCGCACTCTCTCCTCCCCCACACGGAGAGGGTCCCCACTGCGCTCAGAGCGTCTGTGCAGCTTGTTGCTTTCTCTTCCGCTTCAGCTGGATGACTTCTTTGATGGGTCTTCGGGTTCACCGGTTCTTTCTTCTGCAGCGGCGGGTCTGCCAAGGAGCCCCTTGAGCGCAATCCTGTATTTACGGCACAGTCGTTTGCCGTTGCGGAATAACCACCTGGGTCCTTTCCATGGCTTGATGCTGAATTCACGCTCTGATCACACGGACTGCTCAGCTCTCACCCCAGCCAGTCCATCCAGATGCCTTCGGTTGCTAATCTCCTGGCTTGGTCATTGCAGCCTCCCTCGGGAGAGTGGTAGTGCCTCAGTGTGGTTCTCCTGTTCCCTGGGGTGTATTGTAATTTTCATTGTGTTTCAGACATTGTGGGTGGACGATCAGTAGAGACGGAGTGCCTGATAGTTGCCTACTGAGGAGGAGCTGAGTCAGCTCAGTCTACCGGGGAGCTGAGCTGAGTCTGAGCCTCACTGAACTTCCCTGAGGTTCACCGGGGACCTCAATGCTTTGTGGGTTGGGCCAAAACTCCCTGCAGGGGCTGGCACTGTGGTACAGTGGGTTAAAGCCCCGTCCTGTAGCACCAGCATGCCGTGTGGGTACCAGTTCAAATCCCAGCTGCTCCACTTCTGATCCAGCTCCCTGCTAATGCTCCTGGGAAAGCAGCAGAAGATGGCCCAAGTTCTTGGGCCTCTGCACCTGTGTGGGAGACCTGGAGGAGGCTCCTGGCTCCTGGCTTCAGCTTGGCCCAGCCCCATCCATTGTTGCCATTGGGGAGTGAACCAGCAGATGGAAGATTCTCTCTCTCTCTCTCTCTCTCTCTCTCTCTCTCTCCCCACCTTTGCTTGAGAGCCCAGATGTTGTGTCTGGGGATCAGTGGGGAGTCCTTTCCCTCTCCAGACCCCCCCTGAGTTTCCACTCTGAATGAGTTCTCTCCACCCTGTGGCTGCCTCGCGCTGGGTGAAGTCCTGGGAGCCTCACGGAGCAATTCTCTGCCCTCCTGGGCTTCAGCCACGGCCACACGCTTGGGAGAGAGCTGGAGGAGCACCGGGGCCCACGGGCACACGCTGATCCCACCGACCTCCGTACGACTCCTGAAGGTTTACTGAAGCTTGGATCACTTCTCTTTACCCCCGTGTGTGGTACGCTTAGTCCTCCCACACCCTGACAGCCATGGGTCCCTTCCGTCCTAAAGATCTATACATTTGTGTCCTCAGCAATCTGACAGATTTTTAACAGACATAACTATGCAGGCTATTCCACTTCTTCTCGTTTTCAGGATGGAAGAGCAGAGCATTGGCCTCCTGGGGAGTTCTGACTCCTAACTGGCAGCAAAGCCCTGTGCTAACCAGAAGCAGATGTCCTGTGCAATAAGGACGGCGAACGGATGCTCCCGCTGCCCGGGCAGCTCCCGGGCTCCCCGGCTGCGGGAAGACGCTCGCTCGGCCGTCTCGTCTTCTCCTTGAAGTCTTTCCCAATTTCCCCGGTAGCCGTGGGCACTTCTTAGTCCGGCCTCTGCTGCTCTTTGATCCTGCTCACGCTGAAGCTGTTTCTCTCGCTTGATCTTCCTTGTTTGCGCGCCCGCCTGCTCTGCTGAACTCGCCGTTCCTCGAGGGCGAGAGCCTGCAGTCAGCAAGCTGAATGTACACACGCACATACACGTGTGTGCATTATGACTGTGTAGTGTACACAGAGCACCGCACATACACACATGTGTGTTATAGACTGTGTTGTGACTGTGTGTAGTGTACACACACCACCGCACACACACGTGTGTGTTATAGACTGTATTATGACTGTGTGTAGTGTGTACACACAACACCACACACACACACGTGTGTGTTATAGACTGTATTATGCCTGTGTGTAGTGTACACACAGCTCCACACATACACACATGTGTGTTATAGACTGTGTTGTGACTGTGTGTAGTGTACACACACCACCGCACACACACATGTGTGTTATAGACTGTATTATGACTGTGTGTAGTGTGTACACACAACACCACACACACACACGTGTGTGTGTTATAGACTGTATTATGCCTGTGTGTAGTGTACACACAGCTCCACACATACACACACGTGTGTGTTATAGACTGTATTATGCCTGTGTGTAGTGTACACACAGCTCCACACATACACACACGTGTGTGTTATAGACTGTATTATGCCTGTGTGTAGTGCACACACAGCACCGCACATACACACGTGTGTGTGTTATAGACTGTATTATGACTGTGTGTAATGCACACATAGCACCGCACACACACACGTGTGTGTTTATACACATAGAAACATGCATCACATGCATATATGCATTTATTATACACACAGACACATGCACAGAAACACACACACGTGTGTGTAGTGTACATAGTCACAGCACCACACATACACACATATGTGTGTTTATTATACACACAGCAACACACATCACATGTGTATATGCATTTATTATACACACAGACACAGGACCAAACACACATGTGTGTGTAGTGTACACAGTCACAGTACCACACATACATACGTGTGTGTATTTATTGTACATACACACAGAGATGCACAGTGTGTAACCATATTTATGACCTATGCCTTATATGTGTACACACACCTTAGTTTACATGTATATTTTAATATTTACACACAGAAATGCACACACGCATGTGTACATTGTATTTGTTATATGCATGTATATACACACACTTTGATACATATGTGTATCACATTCACACACAGAAGTGCACATACACGTGTGTACACATTTAATATACCTCACATACGTGTGTATATATTTATGATGCCCTCACATACGTGTATATATGTTTATTATATGTACCTTATTTGCATGTACACACTGGCTGCTAGACCACATGTGTTTAACTGTCACAATGAACCCCCGAAATGGTGTCTTTCACCCCAAGGACCAGTGCCCTGTCTGCGCGTGTCCGCATGTGTGTGTGGAGTGGACACCTAAGTACATGAGTGCACAGGCTCCCGCCCTCTGTACCGAAGCGTGATCAGCCTCAGGGGCTCGGCCATGGTCTGCAGCATGGGGGCAAGCGTCGATTTGCATATGCAAATATAGAGCTCGCCCTGCCTGCGCATTCTGAGTTTGGGGTGCCCGCTGGGAAGTGCGGGTTTTGGGCAGCACCGGCCGGGGTCCAGAGGTGGTGATTGGCAGGGGATTTGGGAACCAGCACAAAGCTGGCCCTGAGGTTTGTGGGATCTGCTCTGACGGTGCTTTGACAGCTGCACCTGGAAGCGGCCGTAAGCTAGACAGGCATCGCGTCTGCTCTAGGGATTGCAAGTCCAGGGGAGGGCAAGGGCAGCCAGGGCATCTGTCCCAACCCCCTGACGAGTCAGCTGCCGGCGCGTCTCCTTCCTCTCTCCTCTGCCCTGGAATCCTTCCTCCCAGCCACGCCTGATATCGGAATCAGACATCGGTGCAGCCCAGTTTGTAGAGGGCGGGCGCTGGATGCCTCCTCTTTCCCAGAATGCTCCTTGCTCCCTAGGGTGAGCATCCCTTACCGCTGGGACAAGTCCCGACTCTGGCCCTAAGGCAGTCAAGGGTGTATGTGCCACCCTCATTTCCTCCGCTCTCCATCATCCTCAAGGCTCCCCACCAGTTGGAGCCACCCCGGGGGAGAGGACTGGGAGGGTTTATTACCAGGGCTGCTGGGAACCAGGAGGCGAGCAGGAAGGAAGGATGAGAAGGAAGCAGACTAGGGCCGGCGCTGTGGCGTAGTGGGTAAAGCCACTGCCTGCAGTGCCGGCATCCCATATGGGCACTGGTTCGAGTCCCGGCAGCTCCACTTCAGATCCAGCTCCCTGCTATGGCCTGGAGAAGCAGTAGAAGATGGCCCAAGTGCTTGGGTCCCTGAACCTGCGTGGGAGACCCGGAAGAAGCTCCTGGTTCCTGGCTTCAGATCAGCACAGCTCCAGCCATTGCAGCCAATGGGGGAGTGAACCAGCGGATGGAAGACCTCTCTCTCCCTGCCTTTCCTCTCTCTGTGTAACTTTGACTTTCAAATAAATAAATAAATCTTAGAGGGGAAAAAGAGAGAGAAGGAAGTAGACTGGGACAGCAGCGCAGCACCTGCGCCCACGCAGTGGGGGAGACGAGCAGCTCCTGCCCTCGCCCGGAGCCCCGAGAACCCTGCCCGGCCTCAGTCCTGCTCTCCGAGCCTCCGAGCCGGGACAAGCACACCCAGGTAGACGAACGAGTCAGCCAGGACTGAGAGTGTGGCCGACAGAGACATGTAAGCACCAGCTCGACTGCATCATAGGAGAATAAGAGCTTTTAGTTCCATCCTGGGCAGATGGGAGTGGGGAGGAAGGGAGGGGGAGAGAACAGGAGGGAATGAGAGCTGAGCCCGCAAGGGGAGAGCCCCGGCTCTCAGCGTGGCAAGGGGAACAGCAATACTGCCACACGAGCCGGCATCCCTGGAGCATGGACCAGAGGCCAGTGGCGCACACCCAGCGCCTCTCCTCTCCACGAGGTGGGCGGGATGCCCGCCATGCAGGTGCAGAGACTGTGACCTGGTGGTGAGAAAACCAAGATTTGCTCGCAGGAGTGCATGGTGCCGGAGACCGATCTGCCTGACCCTTAGCCAGGGAAGCCCGGGGTTGCGGGTGGGGTAACAGCTTGCCCCGGGAGCCAGGTCACCCTCGGCAAAGTCCTTCAGACGTTCTTGCAGGATTGGGTGTGACTTTGTGGGAGAGGGGATGACAGAGAGAGACAGACCCACAAGACTGCTGCTCTCCTCTCAAAACCGCGGACAGGACTCCGAGAGGGCTCCCTTGCTGGATCCAGGCTACGTCTCGAGTTTGTTTTCGTACTCCCTGCGGGAAAGTTAATCAATTTCAGAACCGACCCCTTCTGGGCCAAGATGACAACCAGGAGAGAAGGGATTGGTTTCTTAGCTTCTGGGTTTACTGGGCAGCCAGCTCCCCTCCCAGCCCCATGGGGCCACGTATTGACACTGAAATATCTCAACAATAAGCAGCTATCGACGGCCCCCGAGGTCAATACCAAGCCTCATTGACCCAGGCTGCAAATATGGAAGGCGCAAGCCCAAGGTGACTATTCTACCTGGAGGATGAAAAATAAATCCTGATAAGAACCGAAAATAGAAATCAATGGGCGCACTGCGGTGCGCGTTGCATCGCCTCCGCCCAGCAGCGGGCTGTTCTCAGAGGTTCCAGGCCTCTGCTGCCTCCAGACGCAGAGCTCAGGAGTGGAGAGGAAGGAGGGAGGGAAAGTTATCCCCCTCTGGCCGTCCTGGCCAAGGAGAACGGCCAAACTGGCCGCGGAGGGGCAGCCCAGGCCCCAGAGAGAATCTCTGTACCTCTGGCCACTCTGGGCGCCTCCCTGGGAGAAACCACAGAGTGGAGTTTGCAGCCACGTGGTCTGGGGTGGGCGTGGCGACGTGTCCACCTCCACAAAGCATGCTTCCCTGGACCGTGCCAGGGAGGCACCTGTGGGATGATTGACAGGCCTCCTTTGGGGGAGGGGGAGCTTCAGCTTGAAGAGGAGACGGAGATCTATGGTAACCGAGACGTAGAGGAGAGAGCTGAGCGGGCCACCGGGTGATGGGCGTGTGCGTGGCTCTTGCCTGAGCGTCCCGAAGCCTTCAGTGTCTGTGCTGTGACGTCTCCTCTCCTGACTGCGCCCTTTCTGTTATGGCTATTTGTTTAGGCTTAATTAACTTCTCTCCCAATTACGAAAGGAATCCACATTCTTCGTAGAGAACGTCAAGCCTGCTGGGATGAGCCGGCTGTGCCCACTCCAGTCCAGTCCGTGCAGACTGTGTGCGGAAGCAGGGGTGAGGGGTGGAGTTCAGGCTTTGAATTCAGCCGGAGCTGGGTTCGAGTTTCAGGTCCTTGACCTGTGGTGTTGCCAAGTCAGGGCGCGGTTGGGCTTTCCTTCCTTGTGGGGTCGATAAAGTGAGATAAGGATTTAGGTAAAGCGCCCCGCAAAATGCTACTAAGGAGACAAATGCCGAGTCTGGTCGTGAAGCACACTCACAGGCAGCTTTGGGAACAGAAATGGGAATCGACTGAGGACAGACGACTTGGCAAATCCTAAGAGAATGGCGCATACGACTTCACTCTCACCAATCTGGAAATCAGCGAGAAACAGGCGGTGCCTAAAGGAAAACTGACACTCAACGTCACCGAGAGTGCTTGATCTTAAGTGTCCTCATAAGTGATATGATTCAAGGGATAGATTAGTTTGATTTAATAATTTCACATTGTGTTCAAAAACCGTAACATCACTTGTGGTCTATAAATACACACACGAGTGATTTGTCAATATATAATTTTAAAAAGAAGACGATCAAAATTGATTAAAGCAGAGGTAGCAAATAAAAGTCTGTACGAGTCAGGAACCAATCAGAATGTGCAAAACCATGCCAGGTATCTCAAACCAAAGGAGTTTAATGCAGGGGATTGGTCACATGGGGATGCCTACCGGTTGCCTAGCAACAGTATGAGGATGATGGACACAGGGGGAGAAATCTCTAGCCTCAGCCAGTCCTACCAGAGCTTGGACCCACGGGGGAGGGGCTGAGAATGGTTCGGGAAGTCCTTCCCCAGACCCTGATGCAACTGATGGGGGCAGACTAGAGGGCTGGTGCTGGCCTCTCCCCTCTTCCCCTTGTCAGTCAGTGCCTCCCACTGGCCTGTGGGCGAGGCAGCCTGCAAATGCGGTTCCCGGAGACACAAGACACAGCTCAAGGCTGGGGTCCTAAGGAGTTTCTGGGTAAATTCTACTGAACCTTCAAGGAACAGCTGATTCCTGATAAGCAAATCATTCCGGGGCAGAGCGGGAAATGAACGTGTTTCAAATGATTTCTGTTGGCCCGCGCCACGGCTCACTAGGCTAATCCTCCGCCTGCAGCGCCAGTATCCCAGGTTCTAGTCCCAGTCCAGGCGCCGGATTCTGTCCCGGTTGCCCCTCTTCCAGTCCAGCTCTCTGCTGTGGCCCGGGAGTGCAGTGGAGGATGGCCCAAGTGCTTGGGCCCTGCACCCGCATGGGAGACCAAGCACCTGGCTCCTGGCTGTGCCGATCTGTCTCTGTCTCTCTCTCACACTGTCTAACTCTGCCTCTCAAAAAAAAAAAAAAAAAAAAGGCTGTGTGTTAATTGCTGGTGGGGATGTAAATTGGCACAGCCATTTAAATCAAATTATTTCTGTGAAATAGCAGGACGCACTAGTAAACCCCGAGACGCACACGACTAAAAGTCAACTCCGGGGCCAGCGCTGTGGCACAGTGGGTTAAAGCCCTGGCCTGAGGTGCCGGCATCCCACATGGGCACCAGTTCAAGTCCCAGCTGCTCCTCTTCCAATCCAGCTCTTTGCTATGCCCCTGCACCCACGTGGGAGACCCAGAGGAGGCTTCTGGCTCCTGGCTTCGGATTGGTGCAATCTGGGGAGTAAACCAGTGAAAGAAAGCTCTTTCTCTCCGTCTCTACTTCTCTCTGTAACTCTGTCTTTCAAATAAATAAAATAAATCTTTAAAAAAAATTCAACACCATTAGTAAAAATTAGAGGCAAAAATGTGGTACAAATCAAATTCATTCGTGTATTAAAATAATAATATGTTACACTCAAGTTTAATTTGTTTCAGGAATTACAGAACGGCTCAATATTGGGAAATAAATTCATGTCGTTGTTTACGTGAACAAATTAATGGAGAAAACATTCAGCCCACTTCTGTGGATACTGAAGACAGATTTGGGAAAATCCAACACGTTCTCCCATGAAACCCAAACCTTGGAGCTTCTAGCAAAGTTCTAGTTTGCAGAGTACGAGATGGTTGTGAGAGTAATTTTTTTCCCCTGTTCCCAGGAGGAAAAAGGAATGAACTTTATAACCAGTCCCATCACCCAGCACGCAGTGGATTTTGGAGGGACCGTGGTTTGAATGATGGTGTCCCCTCCAAAATCATGTAAAAACTTAGTGCCCAATGTTTTGGGGCAATTAGGTCTCAAAGCCCCAGCCCCACGCCCGAGATTAGAAGGACCCGATAAAAGGACTTGGGGTTGAAAGCACATGGCTGCTCTTCTGTGTCCTGCCACGTAGGACACAGCCACAAAATGTCACCTCGCAGAGTGCGCCCCTCGGCAAACACCAGCGCTGGCCGGCACAGGCTTGGATTTCTCAGCCTTCAGAGCTAAAAATACGTATGTCCTTCAAGTCAGCCAGACGCTGGTATTTTGTTGCAACAACACAAGGAAGACGGAAGGTTTGAGCGTACGAACTGGTTTATTGGGCAAGCCTCCTCTTTCCATCACACCCCTTACTGACCTTGCACCGTCTCAATGACAGAAGACAACGCCAGAGAAGTGTCCCTCTGGCAGAGCTCCCTTCCACCGTAGCAAACCAACCACCGGACACAGGAAACGCCTCATGTTCAAGTCTCCCTCCCTGAGAATGGTTCCCATCCAGGGCACATGTGATCTGTCATTTACGGTGGAGTGGAGGTGAGCAGAAACAACAGGAAATAAACAAAAAGAAGGGGCCGGCGCTGTGGCACAGCAGGTTCACGCCCTGGTCTGAAGCGCCGGCATCCCATACGGGCGCCAGTTCTAGTCCCGGCTGCTCCTCTTCCAATCCAGCTCTCTGCTATGGCCTAGGAAAGCAGTAGAAGATAGCCCACGTCCTTGGGCCCCTGCACCCATGTGGGAGACCTGGAAGAAGCTCCTGGCTTCAGATCGGCACAGTTCCGGCCATTGGGGAGTGAACCATGGGATGGAGGACCTCTCTCTCTCTCTCTCTCTCTCTCTCTGCCTCTCCTCTCTCTGTGTAACTCTGACTTTCAAATAAATAAATAAATCTTTTTTAAAAGAAGTATAAATATTGGTAGGGGATATATCAACCCATCGCTGTTTGCACACGATGTAAGAACAGCCTACATTATATAGGAGAATCCACTGGAAAAACCGCCGGGCAGAGTGAAGCTGAATTCAAAGTCAGCATATGAAATCCAGTAGCCTTTCTATTCACTAGCAATAATCAACTAGAAAATTTGAATTAAAAAGAAAACGTGCCATTCACAACTGCAAAAAACAAAAACAAAACAAAACAAAAAACCTATAACATACCCAAGCAAACCTAACAAGGTCTATAAACAGCAAATTGCAAAACTTCACAGAAAGACACAAAAGAAGAATTAGATAGCATTCCTCTGTGGGAAGACTCAACCCTTGAAAATATGGGAATTCTATTTGTATTGGTATATGAATGTAATTTGGTCACGGATAAAATCCAGACAGGATATCTCAACTTAATGAGTTGTTCCTACAATCCATACCAAAGAAGCAATGTCTACAAATGGCTGAGGAGCTCCTGACAAGGAAGGGCAATGAGTAGATTCTCGCCCTGCCAGGGAGCAAACACCCTGCAGAGGGGTTGGGTACGCTAACCTGGTGAGGGGCCCAGAACACATCAGCAGCTCCACCGAGCGACATGGAGGCCCAAGCAGATATTGTACGCACGGTGAATCAGCCAAAGCCAAGAGCCTGGGACTCCATCCGGGTCTCCCACGTGGGGGGCAGGAGCCCAGGTACTTGCGCCATCTTCTGCTGCTTTCCCAGGTGCGTTCGCGGGGAGCTGGCCGGCATCCACAGAGGCACCACTGTGGCCACCCAACCCACTGTGCCACAAAGCCAGCCCGTGATGTGGGTGACATTTCAGCAGGCATCAGTCAACTGCACAGTAAATCGCGTCTCTCCCCTTCGAGTTGGGCAGCTAAAGCTGCGTCACACACGTCTCACTCAAAAGCGACTCAAATACCCACACAGACACAAATCCAGCCTTTGAAAACAGAGCATTACTCTCAGGCCGCTGTTTGTCAACACCCCTGTGCTGTGGCAAGTTTCTCTAAGGGAAAACAAGGACCTAATCCTAGAGGAACTCATATCGCGATCCTAACGCAAAACCTCTAATCCCAAACAATGTTTACAAAGCAGAACCAACGTTATAATCTGGGAGAAAATACATATAATACAGTTAAAGGATAAGAGAATAATGTATAGAATGTATAGAAAACAATTAATTTAAAAAGTCAAAATACTCCATTTAAAAATGAGATACGTGGAGTGGGCATTTGGTACAGGTTGGAATGCCTGCTTCTCGTGCTGGAGGCCCGGGTTCAAGTCCCAGCTCCGCTCCCACCTCCAGCCTCCTGCTAACCCACACCCAGGAGGCACCGGAGATGGCTCCGGCAGTTGAGTCTCTGCCGCCCACATGGGAGGCCCAGGCCATGCTCCAGGCTTTAGGCTTCTGGCTTCAGCCTGGACTGATTTGGGATGTTCTAGACATTTGGGGAGTGAACTGGTAGATAGAAGACCTCTCTCTCTCTCTCTCTCTCTCTCTTTCTCTCTCTGCTTCTCCCTCTCTCTCCCTTTCCTTTCTCTCTCCCTCTCTGTGTGTGTCTACCATTCAAATAGCTGAAGTTAGTAATAAAGACAATGCTTGAGTACTTTAGCCTTAGAAAGGAGAAATGACTAAGAAGTCTTTTTCAAACACTGGCTGTTAAGCGGTAGTGAGAAAGGTGATGGAGACGGGCGAGACTGTATCTACTCATCAGGTTCACGGACGGCAGGGCGCCGTGATCACCACTCACCTGCAAATCCCGGGTTCCGGTACCTTCCCCACAGTGAGGCTCCCCCAGTCCCGGGAGCAGCCAGTCTGGGGACTTCCATCCCAGGGGGCTTTAGATCTGGGTTACGTCAGCATCCCCTTCCCCTCTCATGCCCCCCAACACCCGTGCAATCAGTTTCCTGTATGAAACACCTGCTACTCCGAGTGCTCACTGGTGTCAACCATGTACCCCCATGTTATCCAGCTTATGTTGCACAGTCATAGGAAAAACGGATAGACTTACGGCTCTGAGGGGGTCTTCAGAAAGTTCACAGAAATGGGTATTATGGGGGAAAAAATACTGCATGGCCCTCAATAATTTTTTTGCGATAAATTAAACTTAACTTTTAAGTCCCTTCTTTAAAATTCATTTTTATTTGTGTGAAAGGCACAGAGACAGAGAGACAGACAGAGATCTCCCGTCTGCTGGTTCAGCCCCCAAACAGCCATGCAGCTGGGCCTGGGTCAGGCTGAAGTCAGGAACCAAGGTCTCCCGCGAGGGTGGCAGGGACCCAGCTACCAGAGCCGTCCCTGCTGCCTCCAGGGCGCAGAGACCAGACTCACACCCAGGCACTGCTCCGCGAGCCGCGGCATCCCAAGCAACGCATTAACCGCTGAGCCAAACACCCACCCCTCGAGGCCATTTCTCCATAAACTTTTTGAAGCATGCCTGGATCGTCGTCGAAAGGTTTCTGAGACACGCTGTCAGAGGAAATAAGTCACGGAAAAACATGTTTCAAGTGATCCGGTTCACCGCGAAGTGTGCTCACACCCACACAGACACGCGCGGGGAGGCGACAGAACCAATACGTCATCGAGTCACTGCCAACAGGATCCCTGGGAAGACCAGCAGGGTGGAGGGCCCGACGGGGAGCAGCCACGCCCCCTGCCTATCTTCTGCTGGCTGAGCCTGGAGAAATTGGTTGTAAGCGACAAAGCTGAGCCTGTGCGAGGGTGCGCGGCCCCCCAGTGTCTCCCCCCACCGGCCGTGGCCTCTGCACTCGGCACTCAACAGCAGGTGGAGGAACCGTTTCCACCCTCTGCCGGAACGCGAACCCGCTTGCTGCCCGAATCGATTTGCTCTGTCAGGGCCAGTTTCCCAGCATCCTCTCTGGTCTCCAGCTCTGGGCTGGGGGGGACAAAGGCTCCCTCTGCTGATGCAATGATTCCTGACTCCCCCTCCTGCAGCTCCCACCCCTGCTGGCCCAGGGGGCTTGCCCTGGGGACTGAGCCCCCTGGGAACCATGCTCCCGTGGGCATGCGCACTGCACTTGCTCGGTTTCTGTTCAGAAATACTCAGAGGAGCACAAGAGATGCCCCAGTGGGTCCGCTAATCGTTCTGAGTGCTGGCCCCTGCCGCCGTGACGTGGGGGCCGTTCTCCCTCCCCCAGCAGTCAGAAAGGACAGCCCCTCCCGCACTTGGCCTGCTTGAATGAGGAGGCCACGGTGACACGAGAGCAGCCATCACTTTAGACTCGGGGGCCCCGTCCCCTGCCCCTCGCTGGAACCGTCCTCGCTCTGGGGGCTGCAGCTGCAGGTACAGGAAACACAAACTGGCCGACGTGAGTCATCATGGGTAAGAGTGAGAGCGCCTCCCCTGCTCCAGCCTCCGATGCCCAAGCTCACGAATTGTGTCCCCCTGCGTCACGACCACGGGCTTCCTGGCGCTGTGACCCACCTCCTATAGGGCAGCAGCAGCCCAGCCTCAGCGGCCTTGTCCCCAGTCTGGTGCCTCGGCGGCACTTCCCAGAGCTCACTCGGCTGCTCCATCGCCGGCAGGTGCGGTGGCAGGTAGCACCGCACATCCACACGTCCCGATCTGACAGCAGACGGTGCCCTGGCACGCATGAGCTGCTGTCTGTCCCATACATGCTTCAGGTCCCCGTTCTCGAAGGGCACCGAAAACCTGGCACTTGCCAGCTCGGGAGCTGCAGACCGTGCACGAGAAGCTGTGTCAATTTGTTCCAGGAAAGCAAGCACTTGCCCGGGAGCCAGAAGTGCGGCTGGCACGTTCTTAAATCAGGGGAAATCCCTGGGCATCTGCCGTGATCCCCCTGGCTTTGTAGGGGTTGGGGAACACGAATCAGATCGCGAGCACCAGCCCTGCCCCTGCTAAGTCACTGAGGCCTGCGCCTCTGCGGTCCCTCCCAGCATGCAGTGCGGTTTTGATTTGCTATCTCGCCAGCGTGGAGGTCAGGGAGAGGGCTGTCGGTTTCAAGGATGTCCACTTGGCCTTGTCCACCACAATAGCTCTTCCTGCTAATACTTCACAAGCCAGCGAATGAAGGTGAGGGCTATGCCTGCCTTAGCATGTACTCGTTCTGACTGCATGTCATAATCCGGGAAAACGGCCTCCTATCAGGTCCATGGCCACTGTGAGATGACCTTGGGCTAGAAATCCATTTACGGCCTGCCCCTGCTCTAACAAGGAAGACACCGGTGCCGTTCTGGTCCCTGGATGCCACTGTCGATTCGGACCCCATCAGTCCTTGCAAGATCTGGGTATCTCCTTTCCTAATGTACAGTAGTCCAAGTTACAGGACTCTCTCCAGGATCCAGGAACTCCATCCCGGTCTCCCACGTGGGCAGCAGGGGCCCAAGCATGTGGGCCATGTTCTGCTGCTTTCCCAGGCACATTAGCAGGGAGCTGGATGGGAAGTGGAGCAGCTGAGACTCAAACCAGTGCTCATATGGGACGCCGGCGTCGCAGCTTAACCCAGCGCACCACAACGCCTGCCCTCCGCACAGGACATGTTGTATCAAGGGGGAGTGGGCTTCTTCTGAAAGCCCTGGGGGCTCCGGGCGTCCTCTGAGGTCCCAGTCTCAGCTGCGCAGGTGCCACATTGTTACTGCTCAGGCCCTCCTCCTCCCCCAGTTCCCCTACCTTTGCTGTAGCAGACTCGCTGGGACCAGGAATTCAAACTTCCGCCCAGCTTTGCCTTTGCTGAAATTAGGTGCCGCGCCTGGTCCTCAGCGCCGCAGACTCTCAGCTCCGGGCAGGAAGGACCACACTGCCGACGCTCTGACTTCCACACCCGGCTCTGAATCGCTGATTAGCGGACCTGGGCCTGTCATTTTCTCTCTTTGATGCACGGTGGCTCTCAGAAACAGCCACTCCTTTCCACAATTCACATAATGACTGTCTCTGCCAGTCTGCTCAGATGCCAGAAATATTGTGAGAGCCGTGCATCCCTTCCAAGTGTGGGCTGTCACAGAAGCGGCACCTGCCAGGGACCAGCCACTCTCCCCCACCCCCGTGGCGGCTCCTCGCTGCCAGCCACCTCCAGAATCCCATCCTTGGTGGCCGCACCTCCGGGTACCGCTGCCTGAGGTCGGGCTCAGAGCCTCGGTTCTCCCAGGTGGTCCCTGGACCGCGACATCAGCATCCCCTGACTACTTGCTAGAAACCTGCAGTCTTGAACCCTCCCCTAAACCAGCTGAAACGGGAACTCCGGGGAGGAGGAAGCAGGGAGGCCACAGGGGTCCCACTGACACTCTACCTAGCCCCAGGAGCACAGGAGTGACCACAGTGCCCCAGCGTGGTGCCCCCTAGGGTCACCAAGGCCAGCTTTGCACACCTGCATCCAAGAGCCGCTGGCTAAGGCATCCCCCAGCTTCCTGGGAACGGGGAGGGGGTTGGTGTTCAGGCATCTTCAGCGCCACATGGCAGTGGGCAGTCCTCTGGGGCAGCCACCTCTCAGAGCCCCTGGGGAATGAGCGCGAGGCCTGGCCAAAGGGCAAGTGGCAGGGGGCCCCAACAGCACCTGCTGCCAAGTGCCCTGAGCCTGTTCATTTTCCTCACAGCTTAAAAACACAGCAAGGCAGGGAGAGTGACAGCAAATGCATTGGAGAAGACATCGGGAACCTGGGATCTGAGCATCAGCACCTGACTGTAGGCGCGTGGCCTCTGACCCCAGTTCCCTTGCTTAGAATACGGGGCTACGGCTGGTCCCCCTGGGCTGTGAATGTGAACTTAGATCATAAAGGCAAAAGTTTGCATGGAGAACGTCGAGTCCTGAAGGGATAGTTCTTAGTTTATGCTTTCTGTAGACTCAAAGAGCAGTCTATATTTTACCCGTGGAGAGTAGGATTTATTGCAGAGGTGGCACAGCCTGGGGCGTGGGGTTGAGTATTTTCATCTTAATGAGACACTGACAAATCAACCTTCGAAATGATGGCGGCGTTCACTCTCCCACCAGCAGCCGCGTGTGTGTGGCTGACAGCCGGCCGGCCAGTCCCCTCTCGCTGATGTCGGCCCCTCCAATGGGCACGGGAGGTGGGGGCGGGGGGTGCCCAGGGAGACACACATTTGACTACACCGTTCCTGGCATTTGTGACAGAGACAAAATTGGAGACGAGCCAGGTGGCCCTTATTAGGGGATGGCGGCGGCGTGGTGTGCTACGCGGCGGACGGCTCTGTGACAGTTCCAGGGGCTGAACCGACCGCCACCACGTGTGCAGATGTCAAGTGGAAACACAAGCTGTCCGACATTATGCCGCGTGTTATGGCAGTTACATGTATGTTTCAACATAAAACAACATCAGCCATTAGTTAGGAATAGACACACTTTTAATCCAAACAGAAGAAATGTGCCCCAAATCTACTCCAAACTATTCGTGGTTGCTTATGGGGACAAAGATATTGGGCTGGACCTTTATCTCTAAAATGTTTATTTCTTCATGAAAAAAAGTTCGGAGAGAAAATATGTAAAAATGCTGGCCACTGTGGACCTGCCATAGCACACACAGAGTTGGAAACTTTTTTTTTCCATCTTAATTATTCCTCTCACGGCCCAGGGCAAACTTCTTCGTATGGCTCACGTTTTATTTTGCAGTGCTGTTGGCGCAGGGTGTTGGTGCCAGCCAAACGGCCGTGAACTTTGTGCCCTGTGGAATGGCAGCCTCGGGGGAAGACAGACCGAACTTCCAGAAAGCACAAAGATGGGAAATGACAGGGTGCCGTGATGAAGTCGATCAGGGGAGCTAAATTTAAATCAAGGCGTTGGAAAAGGCGTGGCGAGTCGAGACTTGGAGTTTGGCAGGAAGTAGCAGGGTGGGGGCGGGGGCACTAGGGATGGTGGATTTGACCCCAGGCCTTGCAGGAGGCCACCTCTAGGGGGAGGGGGCTCTGAAGGGAGCCTGGGGGAGGGTGGGTGGGGTGTGAGGGCAGGAGGTGTTGCTGGCCGTGCCTGCGGAGAGCAGACTGGGCAGGCCCAGGCAGGCATGGTGGCTGGTTTTTTTCTTTAATTTTGTGAGTATCTTTGCAAGTTTAAAAAAAAAAAGAATGAGTAATGAAGAATCTGCAATCCGTTTTGTAACCTTTTCATCATAAAAATGTAAATGCAGATCCGCACCAGGAGAGCCTGCGTGTTGCTTCAAGACGGACTCGCTCTCGCGTCCCCGCCCCCTGGAGAAACCCCAGCACAGCCCATCGGCTCACACACGCTCCTCCAAAGCCAGGCGCTTTCTTTGAGGGGAAAGAATCGCCCAAATGCAACGGTGCACCTCAAAGGATAATACTTCCAGAATAGACCAAATAGCGATGCCTATTTATGGTAAAGATTTAGTTATTTACTTGCAGAGAGAGAAGGAGAGAGACATCTTCCATCCAGTGGTTCACTCCCCAGAGCCAGGAGCCAGGAGCTTCTTCCCATGTGGGTGCAGGGGCCCAAGCATTTGGCCCATCCTCCACTGCTTTCCCAGGCGCATTAGCAGGGAGCTGGATCCGAAGTGGATCAGCCGGGACTTGAACTGGCGCCCATCTGGGATGCCGGCACTGCAGGCAGAGACTTAACCCTTTATGCCAGTGCCGGCCCCAGACTATTTTTTCAAAAGACTTACGTAGCCCGTGATGCCGCCTGCTTTTAGAACATGGTCCTGGCTGCCCTGTGCAGAATGGCCTTGGAGCTGCAGGGGTGGAGGCAGAGCTGGGAGGCCCCACAAGAGGCCCAGGGGAGACTTGGTGGGGGCGGGGGAAGTAGAGAGTTAAGTCTGTCTTGGAGGTAGAAGCGCAGACTCGGTGACGGTGACGGAAGGGGCAGGGAGGAGGAGCAGGCGGAGACGCCAGGATGCCCGTCAGGCTCTGGCCAAGCGTCATGGCAAGCAGCCCCCTGGGGTGAGCCGGGACGGGGCTGGTAGGAAAAGGGCAGATGGGGGGACAGCTTCAAGGCCTTCTCTGCTCTCGAGATCCTGCATGATGAAGAAGGGCCTGCCTTCCTCCCTGGCCTCCACATCCCTCCTCCTGGGGCGGAGGTCCAGGCTGAAGGCCAGGGGAGCCAGGCAGCCCCTCCACTCCACTTTCCAGAGGGGCCACAAACTGTCTGGGGGCTGCCAGGGGGACCGGCCAGCTGGAGGAGAGAATTCTGGCCTCCGGAGGTCCCAGGATCCATCACCCGCGGCCCCGAGCAGCAGTCCCTGGAGTGGGCAGGAAGGGCCGTGGTGACGTCCGCACACAGCAAGGAATTGCATCGCTGGGATGTGCCCAGGCCAGAGACCGGGGCGGGTGGGCGGCACGGTAGCTAGGGCACTGCTTAGCCTGCCCACATCCCATGTCAGGGTGCCCGGCTCCGGTCCAGGCTCCGCTTCTGGTCCCAGCGTCCTGCGATGCACACCCAGGAGGCTGCAGCGGATGACTCAGTCCATGGCCCCCACGTGGGAGCCCTGGGCTGAGTTTCCTGGTCCTGGCTCCAGTCCGGCCCAACCCTAGCTGGTGCGGATATTTGGGGAATGAACCAGGAGGCAGGAGCACTCTCTCACACGCGCTCTCTCTCTCTCTCTCTCTCTCTCCTCCTTTCCAATAAAAATAAGTAATTCAGCCTTTTCAAAAGTCTTTAAAAACCACCAGAGAGAGGGCAGAAGAGGTACAGACTGTGCCAGGTACAAAGAACCCCATGCAGCACCCGTGGGTGAGACAGAAAAAGCACCCCGAGTGACAGATGTCGGGGTACTGAGTACTGAGCACATGGCCATAGTTCCAGGGTCACACTCCTTGTCTCATCTGTGTGTGTGTCACCACGGAGGGCTGTGGTTGGGACAAGCCCGTGTAGACCCGGGATGAGCATTTAGGGAGGACCGGGAGAGGGGCTCACCCTGCACGAGGGTCTTCCCACGCCGGCTTCTGCGTGACAAGGCAGCACCAAGGGGCCGTGAATGTCCAGGGAGCAGCCCGTCCCAGCCGGTCCCAGTGGTCAGCCCCAGCCCACATGGCTGTGAGGACCCTGGGATAAGGGCTGAGCGATGCCACCTTTCAGGAAAGCGTTTTAGAGCCAATGGCCGGAATTCCAGGGTGAAGGAGAAGGGGCGATCAGAGAAACAGCGGCTGAGCCTGTTTTGCATGAATTCAAAAACTTGGCAGGAAAAGCTGGGTGAGCCACGGGCTGAGCGATGGAAGAGCGAGAGGGTCAAGAGGCGCTTTTCTCTGTGTCTGCAGGCTGCTGCTTCTATTTAAAGGCGCTATGGGAAGCGTTGGTGAAAAGGGAAAGACTGGCTACACCGGAGAGGACCAAGGACACAGAGGACCCTGGCGGGGAGGAGCACCTGGTCTCTAAGCTGCAGAGTTGAAGCGACAGGGGCGGAGCTGTTTGCATGGGCAGCCTTGTTGGTGGCCAGCCAGTAAGAGGGGAAGAGGAATTAAAGCCACACGTCCCAGAGGGGTCTGTGTGCCCCCCAGGGACCTCGTTCAAGGACAAACCCTCGTCCCTCGCTCAGCAGGTCTGGGGCTGGGCCTGAGAACCTGCATCCCCGACCGGTTGCCAGGCGATGCCCGGGCTGCTGGTCCTTGTGGAGAGTCCCGGGCAGTGGGGGCCAAGAACTGGAGGACAGGAGGTGCCCAGTGGCCCAGCAGGGGGCAGCTGCCTAGGGAGGGTGAAAGCCACAGGTCCAGAGAGGATGGGCAAGCCAAAAACATAACAATAGCAGCCCAGAGACACCAGAGAAGGAGACGTCTTGATGAAGATGCGCAGGTTGTTGGCAAGGCGTGGGGGAGGGGTGCCGTGGCTCAGAGCAGAGCAGGTCCTGGGGTCCAGAGAGGGCTGCGGAGGTGGCGAGCGGGGACCTGGACTCTTCAGAGGTGGCGCCAGCAGGCCCGGCTGTGTCCCTGCACCCCAGACACAGGAGGCTTCTCTCTACCTTGTTTCTGGTGTTGCACAGCTTCCTACTGGCGGTGACTTTTAGCCACCGAAGGTCCAGGCGCACAGAGACCAGGGAACCTTGTAGCCCTGAACTGCGCCCTCACACGGCTTCCGGCCAGTACGGAAAAGCCGGCCGACGCTGTTCCCTTAAGGCGACAGTGAGCACAGAACCAGACAGGTGCGCTCCTCGGCATCCAAAAGGCTGAGAAATGAATGGGACAGCGGGACAGCAGGACAGCACGCCCTCACTGTCATCTAAAGCAGGAGTCAGCAAATTTGCCCACAAAGGGCCATCCAGGGAATATTTTTAATTGTTTTTAGAGATTTATTTATTTACTTGAAAGGCAGAGTTACAGAGAGAAGGAGAGAGAGAGAGAGAGAGAGAGAGAGAGAGAATCTTCCATCTGCTGGTTCACTCCCCCAGTGGCTACCATGCCCCGGCTGCACTAAGCCAAAGCCAGGAGCCAAGAGCTTCGTCCTGGTCTCCCATGTGGGTGCAGGGGCCCAAGCACTTGGGCCATCCTCCACTGCTTTCCCAGGCGCATTAGCAGGGAGCTGGATAGGAAGTGGGGCAGCTGGGACTTGAATAGGCACCCCGTATGCGATGCTGACGTCACGGGTGGTGGCTTAACCCACTATGCCACAATAAGAGCCTCAGAACTGTTTTAAATTTGCAGGCCAGAAGAGCTCTGTCACCAATACTCAACTCTGCAGCCATGGTGTGAAAGTAACTGTAGGAGGCCGGCACCGTGGCTCAACAGGCTAATCCTCTGCCTTGCAGCGCCGGCACACCAGGTTCTAGTTCTGGTCGGGGCACTGGATTCTGTCCCGGTTGCCCCTCTTCCAGGCCAGCTCTCTGCTGTGGCCAGGGAGTGCAGTGGAGGATGGCCCAAGTGCTTGGGCCCTGCACCCCATGGGAGACCAGGAGAAGCACCTGGCCCCTGCCTTCGGATCAGCGTGGTGCGCCAGCCGCGGCGGCCATTGAAGGGTGAACCAACGGCAAAGGAAGACCTTTCTCTCTGTCTGTCTCTCTCACTGTCCACTCTGCCTGTCAAAAAAAAAAAAAAAAAAAAAAGAAAGTAACTGTAGGAGAAACTACAGCCGCTATCAATATGAGTGGGCATGAGTGTGTTCCAAAAAACCTTTATTTACAAAACAGCTGGTGGGTCAGATTTTGCTCACGGGCTATAGTTTAACGACCTCTGCTCTAGAGTAAAGTCCAGTTCCATTATCTTGAGTAGAAACTGTAGAACTGTTAAAAAAAATTCTAAGCCATCATTGAGGAGTTGGCTAACATTACTGAGTTCCTATTAGACGTCGGGCACTCTACGTATTATCTCACTTAATCTTCCTAGATAAGGAAGGTGCTTCTTTTAATCTCATTTTATATATGAGGAAATTAGCACTCAGATCTCCTCTACTCTATGCTCCAGTTCTTGGCCACTCTGGCATTTGGCCTTCTTTAAAAAAAAAATTATTCATTTATTTGAAGGGCAGAATTACAGAGAGAGAGAGAGAGAGAGAGAGTTGTTGATTCACTCCCTAAATGGCCACAGCAACCAGGACTGAGCCAGGAGCTTCATCCAGGTCTCCCACGTGGAAGCAGGAGCCCAAGCACGTGGGCCATCCTCTGCTGCTTTCCCAGGAGCATTAGCAGGAAGCTGGATCAGAAGTGGAGCAGCTGGGACTTGAACCGGCACCCATATGGGACACTAGCGCTGCAGGCAGCGACCTAACCCAGTGCATTCCTTTGGAGCCCCCAGATGCTTCCATCTTATCCCAAACATGGAGGATATCGGCCCTGGAGTGTAAAGGAATCATTTCTTACACGCTTTGGCTCTGTCGTGTGGGGCCCTACAAAGAGAAGAATCCTGTTCAGAAACCAGGTAAGCAGGGCCCTTGCTGGGAGCAGAGCCAGCTGTGTATCCTGCACGCGCCGTGAGGAGTTGCCGCCCGGGGCCCAGGCTGCTCTCCACCTCCTCAGCTCTGCACACCTTACTTCTTAGCCACCGAATTAACGCACGTGATCGTCTGTATTACAGACACCGGTCAAAGACTGGGTTGCTTTTAGGGATTAATGAGCATTTGCTATCAATCCAAATATTGGAAAATAAGCAATGGAGGTGTGAATGGCTTAATTTACGAGGTCAGTGGAAGCACAGACATCCCCGGTGATGAAATCGCAAGGCCGTCCGCACTTCCTGTCTGTTTTCTGGTATTTGGACTCTACGGAACGTAGGTCTTGCACAGAACCAAACAGGACAAGGCCGTGCCCTCTGAGTGCTCGCCTTCTAACCAGGGAACACAGGCAGTGGATAAGCTGAGAAGTAAAACCTGTAGCAAAAACAAAACAAACCTGTAGCACAGGTAAAGGTGCTGACGGGGACATAAAGTAAGAAAGTGCGTCCGTGTGCGCGTGCACCTGCCTGTACGCCGCAGCACGTGCTGGGGAGGGCACCAGGCAGGGGCTGCTGGGATTGGTCAGCGCCTCGGCTCTGCACGTGGGCACTGTTTTGAAACGACCCCAGCACTGGTTTGTCTTTCAAAGTGATTGACAGGGAGCCTCGCTGGTCAAGCACCGGTTCAACCGAGACACTGCACACGCAGGTGAGGGAGTGAGCGCGTGGACATTTGGAGGGAGGGCACTTCAGGCCCCAGAGCCCCAGGGGTCAGCGAGAGCCAAGTGCAGAGGCGCCCCGAGGGAGGGCAAGGAGGGCAGCCCGGCTCCAGGGTGCTCGCCGTCTCAGTTGGGAGAAGCCGGCTCTGAGGGCTCCGAAAGGCCGCTCCATCGCCTCGTGTACCCAGCAGGCGAAACCTTGCTGGAGGTCGAGATCATTGCGCTGTGATCCGAATGGCCCTGAATGAGTCTAAATCCTGGTCCAATCAAAGACCCGCGTCCCAGCCGCCCAGGGGCAGGCTTCGCTGTGGTGCTAATGCCCCTGAGAGCAGACACACAAAGACATTTGCAAATAAAGCGGCTGCCGTTTTTCATTCTGCAACCACCACAAGGTGCACATTCTGCCCCAGCCAGCTTCCTGCTTCCTGGATCCTCCAGCAGCAGTTTAGAGCGCCCCCTCCTGTCCAGTAATAGCTCTACGCTTCCCAAACCCACATGTGTCTGTGGCTCCTAGTGGCTGAGCTGCCCTCTCCCAGACACACACACAACCCCCTATTCCTGACTCCCCCCACCCTGCCCCCAGACTGTGTTTAGGTGAGGGCATGAGGGTGGGGCGCTCCTGATGGGATTAGTGTCCCAATGTGGACAGGAAGCCACGTGAGCTCTCTCTCCTTCCTCTCTCTCTCTCTCTCTTTGCCCTGTGGGGCCATGGGCTGGGAAGAGAGCCCTCACCACGACCCGGCTAGCACCTTGATCTTGGACTCCAGCCTCCAGAACTGGAAGAAATGGAAGTCTGCTGTTAAGGCCTCCGTGACATTCCTCCTGGCAACCCAAGCTAACATAGAGGCACTCCCCTCTGTCCCCTTCTCCATCTTCAGAACCAGACAGAGCTAAAAAAAAAAAAAAAAAAAAAAAAGAATGCCATGAGTATTTTTTTTAAAAAGATTTACTTATTTGAAAGGCAGAGTTACAGAGAGAGAGAGAGAATGTAGGGGCCCAAGCACTCGGGCCATCTTCTGCTGTTTTCCCAGGTGCATTAGCAGAGAGCTGGATCAGAAGTGGAGCCGCCGAGACTCGAACAGGTGCTCATAAGGGATGCTGGCGTCACAGACAGAGGCTTCACCCTCTGTGCCACAAAGCTGGGCCCTGGGAGCCCATGGTTGAAGGCCATTGGTTTTGGGAGCTTCCTTCAGGTGACTGTAGAAAATCCTTCTGGGTGCCTTTGTCCGGCCCCGCCCACAGCACCCCAGGGAGCAGCGGGGGGAAGGAGATGCCAGGAGTGTGATGGGAGAAGCCACAGGTGTGTGCAGTTCTGCTCTCCAGTTCCACATTAGCCCGGGTCTCCTGCTGGCCTCTTTCCCTTCCAGACAGAGTTGTGTCCAAGCCTTCCGCTCCCTCTGTCTGCCTGCGTGTCTCCAGCAGTGCCACACCTGCGCAATGCAGGAAGCAAGGGATGGCGATGGAGGAGTGGGGACAGGGTGAGGGCAGGCGCTTCGGCTGCCTGCCGGCCCTTGGCCCTGCTGAGTCGCTGCTGCTCGGCCAGCGCCAGCCAGGCGCTGCAGGAGGACCCTGCTGTCTGACGCTGAACGCCCTGTTCCACTTGCTGTTACATTTGAGACTGAAACTAGGACAGAAATACACAGTAACCATATTGAAAAGCCGTAGCTGGCGCTGCCTACTCTTTGGTTTCTGGGTTTGATGTGCAAGGATACTGGGGTAAGTAGGATCCTGATCTTCTTTGGGCTCGAGCACCGCTCTCTGCCTGTCCTGGGTTTTGCCCTCCTGCTAACTCTCTGCTGGGACAAGGGGCGCTGTGTGCCTCCCACTCCCGGGCTCCCTGGCCGTCTGCCCCCTCCTTGATACTGAGTGACAGGCTCCGAAGGCCGGCCTGTCCGGCTGCTGAATAGCTCTCTAGCCAGGGTGGGGAACCTTTTTCTTACCAAGGACCATTTGGATACTGATAACATCATTTGCAAGCCGGACAAAATGATCAACTTCAAAATCAGCCTGTTACAGATTGATGGAGTCCCACCTGCGGCTGCCTTGGCAGGGCCAGACCACGCTGGAGGACCCCCGCCCTACCCTAGAAGAAGGTAAGGTTTTACACTCATGTGGGGAGGCGAGGCATAGCCCAACAGCCCAGGCCCGCTCTTTGGAAGTTAAGGTCTCTGCTCGCCACCTCTGCCCCTCCCCCTCAAGCTTAAAGACTCTTTAAGAATCTACAATGGGCAGCCCTAGCAAGGAAGGGGGAGGGGGAAAAGACACAGACCCCATCCCCCAGCTGCCCAGGAGTCTTAAACTGGAAAGGGACACGATTTTGCAACAGAGCAGCAGCGAGGAGCCTGGCAAAGCCCCACAGCCCCTCCTGGTGCAACCTGCTAATTACGCTGCTGGTGGCGAGAATGAGGTCACGGTGTCTGCAGGACTTTCCCAGGAAGGAGCCCCTCGAGGAGGGCCAGGCTCCTGGCTCAGACTCCTCCCCGGCCAGCAAAACTCCGGTGAGAAGCAAAATCGGTGCGTGTGTGTGTGTGCGTGCGCACGCGCTAAGTCCTGATCCCTGTCTGCAGGACAGGTGCAGATTTGCAGTACGAGCTGCCTTGGGTACCAGCTGCCAAGCAAAGACCACCTCTTCCCTCGCCCCAGCCAGAGGTCTTTGGAAGATGTGTGGGGTTACATGTGGTTGCATAAGAAGCCTCATCTTAAGAAAAACAAATGCAATTTTGGGCCCCGGGGCCACCAGCTTAGACTCCTGGCAACTGGAGGTTCGCATCAACAGTGGGGAGTCCGCCCCAGCCTCAGACCTTGGCGTCCACAGGAACCGCCACCCTCTGCGAGGAGAGACACAGGCTGGTGGCTGCTGCCTTGCTGGCCGAGGCCCCGCAAACCTGGCTCTCAGGCCCCCTCTGTGAGCAAGCAGAGTAACAGCACCCTGCAGACCCGCGGCTCCTCATGCCCTCAGAGCAGTAGCAGGTGTGTGGGGTCACGTCTGCGCAGCACCAACCAGGTGTGAGTCGTACGGCCTCTGAGGGGCGCAGCAGCTGGTCACGCGGGCTTCCAACCCATCCGTTCTCAGATCAGCCAGCACGGGGCGGGGGTGGGGGCTGAGCCAAGGCTGCACAACACTGTTTGAATGAGAGGGGTCGGGGGCAGTAGGGCAGGCAGGCCAGCATCTCAGATGTTTGCAGAAAACGCCCACAGCTCTTTCAAGGTAGCCGAAATGAGGGTATGCTAGCAATGACAGATCTGCTGTGGCTGTGTCCATTCCTCAGAGGGGGTGGCCTCCAGGGGCAGGTGGGCCGCAGGCAGAGCCCCAAACATCACAGGCCAGGAAGGCGCAGGTAGCCCAGGGGAAAGAGGCAGAGAGGTGGGGTCACCCAGAGGAGGCAGGAGCAGCCCTGGGGGAGAGGTGGAGGGGCTCCTGGTTCTCCACCACCTCCCAGCGGGAAGAGTCAAGGGGCAAGGCCCCTCCTGCGGGGAAGCGTGGCCGGCGCAGCCAGCACTACAGTCGAGGGGCTCACCAGCGTGTTCTCGTTTCTTCTAAAGTCAGAAGAATCAACTGCTAGATGGAAGAAAATGTTTGTGCTATGGAACGTTATTACCATTTTCTTTATGCCAACACAGTCACAAGGAAGTAAAAAAAATATATATTTTTTAATGTTGGAGTAATGTAATTTTTTTTAATGTTGGTCCAAGACGCAAAGGTGCCGGAAGTGCAGGGACGTTCCTCCGGGATCTGTGACCCGGTGCTGGGCCCCGGAGAGGAGACCTCGGCGCTCTCCTTTGTGTCTCCTCTACTAAGCTCCTCTTCTCAGATCCTTTACAAGTGAGCTCAGAAAGGGGGAAAAAAAAAAGAAATGCTTGTGCCTTGGCACGGACTCCACTTTCTTGGCCTTGTGTGTCCCTGGCCTCCCTTTGTCCCGCTCTCCGGGCCTTTCAAGACTTTGGAAAGCCGGCTGCGGGGAAGGGGGAGCTGGAATCCAGGGGCAGACCGGCCCCAGACCCCCACCCCCGGGTCTCTTCTACTCCGGGAAGGGTGCTGGGGGTTCCCGCCCGTGGGAGAGGCTTGGGAAGCCGGCGAGGCCTTTGGGAGACGGCTTTGCAGGCCCAGGCTGGCGAGGGAGCCGAGGGGCTCGGGGCGCGTCCGTCCCCGTACAGCGCGGCGGCTGGCAGTGCTGCCCTCCGGCGGGTCCCGGAGAGCCGGGCGCCCGCGGCCGCGCAGACGGCCGTGCTGCTGCGGGGCTCGCTCCCAGGCCTGGCGCGGGGCCGCCGCCGCCGCCGCCGCCCCCCTCCCGGCGCGCGGGCTGCGCTCCAGTCGCGGCCACGGGGTAGCGCTCGGCCCCCCTCTCCGCGTCTCCGCCTCCGCCGCGCTCGTCCCCGGCTCACGCTGCCCCCGCAGCTCCAGCTCGGCGCAGGCAGCAGCGGCTCTCAGGACGCCGAGCCCGCGGGAAGCGGCGGGCGGCGGGCTCGGCGAGCGGCGGCGGCGCGGCTCCTCCAGGCCGACCGCGAGGCGAGCGTGGCGGGCTCCGCGCCCCCGGAGCCGGAGCCGCCTGCCGGGCTCTCCGTGCGTCTCGCCGAGAGCACCGGTCCGGGTGCAGCGGAGGGCAGAGCGGCCGATCTTCCTCCTTGGCCGGGCGGGAGGATCCGCGCCCGGGCGCCGGCGACAGCCAGGGCTGCCCAGCCCAGCAGCCGCCCCCGCCGCCCAGCCGCCGGCGCGGACATGGGCTCGCAGAGCTGCGCGCCGAGCCACGGGACCCGCAAAGTTTGCTAGGCGGCTGGGCGCGGAGCCGAGGGCGCGCCTGGCCCCGGCGTCCCCGGAGCGGACAGCGAGCGTCCGGATTCGGCGCGAGGGCTGTGCAGCCGAGAGGAGGCGGCTTGGCCCCGCCAGATGTCGCCTGCAAAGTTCGAGAAGAAAACTTGAGCTCCAGGGAGCCCCGGCCCGTTACGCTAACTGCGCCCCCCGCAACTGGCACCGCTGAAGGGACCCCCACACCCTCGTCTGCTGCCGCCGCGCGCGGCTCCGGCTGGGTCCCGGGGGCCCCGCGCCTGGAACGGCGGTGACCGCGTCTGCCCGGAGAACCCAGCCGGGGGGCGGGGAGGGGGGCGGGGGGCGGGCAACGTGGCCGCGGGAGGAAGTTTCCCGAAGTTGTCCGTTTATTCCGGAGCGTGGCCAGCGACCCGGCCGGACCGCGGAGGCCGCCCTGCCTGAGAGAAGAAGTGGGAGTTGGGGCGCGGAGGGAGGGAGGCGCCCTCTTTTGCGCGCCCGTCGCCTTCCGGGCGCGCCGCCGGGACCGGACTTGGACAGAAGCGAGGAAAGGACTGGGGTCGCCAGAGCTGCCCCCACCCCACCCCCGCGCAGCGCACGAGCCCGGAGCTGCGTGGACTCCTGGGACCGAGCCAGGGGGTGCCGGTCCCCAGCCGGATTATAAAGCAGGGCGGAGAGGACTGGGACCCCGGAGGCCCCCACTCCAGACTGGTCACCATGTGGCGGCTGCTGATCTGGACGCTGCTGGCTCTGCATCGGATCCGCGTGGCCGGAGCCCAAGGTATGGGGCCGAGCGCCAGTCGGTCGGGGAGGGGGCTGGAGGGGGGCGGCGGTCTCTTGGACCTCGGGCTTGGCCTCGGCGGAGCCCCCTCCGGGGAGTTTCAAGTCGACCCCACCCTGAGTTTGGGGTCGTTTGGGGTAGGGCAGGCTCTCTGAGACCTGTGGCTTCTGAATGAGCGGGAGACGGGGGTCGTCCTGGTGGGGAGGGGGCGCTCGCTCTCTGCCGCCCGCCGCGGGTGCCCTCCGGCCGGTGTGGGAGGGGCGCTCGATCCGTGCCTGGCTCCACGGAGCTCCGCAGGCCGGGCTCCCCGCTCCCGGGTCAGTGTCCGCGGGGAAGGGCAAGGCCCCGCCGGGCAGGCGCTGACCGCCCCGGGACTCGGGAGCGGGGCCAGAGGAGTCGTGAGCTGGGTGCCGGGTGGGTCGCGCCGGGAGGGCAGCGCCCGGCTCGGCCACGTACCGGGGTCTGCGCCCGGCCTCCGGGGCTGGGGGTGCTTGGAGGCGCGGGCCTGGAGCCAGGGTCGCGAGCGCAGTCGTGCGACCCCCCGAGGGGTGGTGCCGGGGGAGGGTCTGCGGCCTCCTCTCCCGCCCCCGGACGCACCCAGCGCCCCGCCCCTGCCGGCCGCCTCCACAGGTCGCTCGATTGTCTGGGCTGCGGCGGCGTTGGCCGGCGCCGGCCCGGAGCCGCCTCGCGGGCTGGGGGCGGGTGGTCTGCGGCCGGGGGCTGTGATGCGCGCGGCCCCCTCCCGGGGCAGATCCCGGGACGTGGCCCCAGTCCCCGGGCGCTGGGCGGCGGCTCCGGCTCTTCCTCGCCTTTGGGGTCCGCTGATCGCGACTGCGGAGCCAGCAGAGTCCGAGCGGCGCCTGCTGGAGGAGGAGGGAGGCAGGCCGGCCCTGGAGCTCCGGCGCTCGCCGGCTGGGCTTTCCCTCTTCCCGGCTGGAGAGCGGCCCCCGACCCGCCTGGGGCGCTGGGGGGTGGGCGGTGGTCTGCAGCCTGTCGGGCCGTGGCGCCGGCGGGGTAAAAGGGACCCCCGTGCGCTCCTCGCGGGGCAATTCCCAGATCAGAGAGATGAAAATGATCAGTCCTCCCCGGCAGGGTGGCGGGGAGAGTTTTACGAGGTAATTTACGGAAAAGCACTTAGAAATTCTGTAACGAGCTCCATAAATGTAAGGTAATAAAAGTTATTATTTTTATGGTCATCATAAAATATTCGAGTAGGCGGGGACCTCGGAGGTCGTCTGATTCTAGTAACCATTTGTCAGGTGGGGAAACTGAGGCCCTGAGGCATTCAGTGGCTTGCCCAGGGACGTTCTGTGGTTCCCACCCCCTCCCCACCCAGGCAGGATCAGGCCTGGGACCTCCCAACTCCTCTCGCTGGCACCAGGACCCACCGGACACCCAGTGGGTGGGACCCAGCTTGGCAAGGTCCTCAGAGGACAGTGACCTGGTGAACAGGAGTGGGCTACAGTCTGCCCTGGGCCACCTGCCAGGCAGATTTCTCCAGAGATGCCCATGGCCAGGAGATGGGGGGGGGGCTGGGGGAGCACCCCTGCCTGGACTCTTCCGACTTTGTCACTCCCTGACTCCCTCAGGGACAGGTGGCTCCCCTCAGTTCTCTTCAGTCCCATCAGCCCCTGGGGCACCTGCTTGCCTTGCCTTCCAGGTCACGGTGCCCCTTTCTGCCCCCTCCTCCACCTGCCCCAGCCGCACACCTGCCCCATCCACCTGGGGCCAGGACCCAGGCCGCCTCCTGTCCCCAGCTGCCCGAGGGAGGCCCCGGCCCGTCAGAAGCAGTGATGGTCTCTGTGATGGGTGCACCCCCTGTTGGCATCTGGCCGCTGCCTTTGGGAGCACTGGGCTGCCCGCGTCTAGGCCGCTCCGTTCCCCACCTCCGAGCGCCCTTCCCTGCATCAGGGCCCTCCCTCAGCATTTGTCTCCGGGGGTGAGCCTTGCAGAGGAGTGTGGGTACACAGCCTCTGGGCTTGGGGCGATGCTGGGTTGCAGTGTTGGAAGGGGTGGGGTTAGGATGGGTCCTTCTCTTTGGGGTTAGAGTGCATCTCCTCAGGTCGGTGGCCTGTGGGGGGCAGCCCTGTCCCCTCCTAGCCGGTGAGCCCCGTTCTCCAGGTGTGACGGGCCGAGCAGGTGCACCTCCTCAATAAGACCTCACATTGACCACTGCTGCTCGTGTCAGCCGGACTGAGCCGCCTTCTCCCTCCAGGTGCTGGGCCTGAACACCCTCACCTGGTTGTACCGAGGGCTGCCCCTGGCCATCTCCCCCCCCAGGGGTCTCCCTGGCCACCCCCCCCCAGTGGTCTCCCGAGCCAGGTGGGCCGACGCTGCACAAAGAGCATTGCTCCTGGCAGCAGGAGGAAGCAGGGGCTCGTGGCCTGGCTTTGCTGCTCAGCTGGAGAGGCCTCAGTTTCTTTCCTGTATATTGGGTATATGAGCTCCCATGTGACACAGCTGGTAGGGAGATTTGGGATGTGCTGAGGGTGTGGGAGGCCCCAGCAAGTGCCAGGTACATGGACCGAGGCAGGTGTCGTGATGGTTGTTTCGACACCATGAGCCAGGGCACCAGGCAGCGTGGTCCCTGCCACCCACCCGGAGACCTTGGATGCCTTTTCCTCACTCAGGCGCTGTCCCCAGCTTCCCTCCATGGCTGCAGGACTGTGTCTCAAAGACCGGCGCTGAGCTCTTGGCTCCCAGGCCCCTAGTGCAATGCAGACTCCTGGGCCCCACCTCTGGGTGCTGATTGCAAAGGTCTGGAAGTCAGCATTTTAGCAATCACCTCGTGAGGCTGGCCTCCAGGGCCCTGCAGGCTGGAAGGGGGGGGGGCGGCAGCAGCCTAGCAGCCATCTAGAAGGTTCTTTCCAAGGAACCATGCCTGGGTTTGTGAGAACAACAGGGAGGCTGAGCTGGGTGAACCCGGTGGAGGGAAGACCCTGAAGGAGAACTGGAGACCTCAGCTCCAGCGGCTCGTGGAGGGCTCCGAGGGGAGAAAGTTTAGTGCTGGGAGCTAATCACAATAAAAGCCAAACAGCACACGAGGGAGCGGGATGAAAGTTTAATTACATGGTGTGGCTAAGCTGTAATTATTAATTACCGACAGCAAAAAATAACTTATCGATCAGGGCCTCTTGCTAATTACCAGGAGGGCGAGTGTCGTGTTTGCCTCGGGCTCCGCCGTCATGAGCCCTGCACGGGAGCCGGCTGGGAGGCGTCCTGCTCTCTCTGCCTTCTCCCACGCCTCCTGGTTTCAGTCGGGGGAGTCTGGAACATTCTAGCAATGGTTTGATGAGTGATAGGGTCGGGCACGACTGCTGGCGGCAGGAAGTCCTCCTGCCTGGGAGGAAGAGTCAGGACCCCCACCCAAGAGCCCACATCACAGGGCAGCCTGACACCTGCCTGGAAAGCCTTCCTGGCGAGCAAATATTTATCGACTGCCTCTCCCTTATGTCCTCGGCTGGAAGGCTGGGAAGGGGCCGAGAACCTCGTCTGATCAGAGGAGGGAGGCTGGGCAGGAGGCCAGATCCCTTACAGCAGCGCTCTGTTTAAGCAGTGCCTGGTGTGTTAAAGTGCACACTGGAATGCATTTGACTTTGTACCACAGGAGGGAGCAGGGCCAGGGGAACGGGCCCGTCCTCCGGGCTGAGGACCAGCGGGAGCCTTGCGCTGCACTTGGAGGACGCGTGGAACGTCACCCAGCGCCCTCCCGGCTCCACAAACCCGCACAAGTCCGCCTGGTCTCTGCGCGCTGGCCCTTTGTGAAGGCGGATTCGCGCTCTTGCAAGACCAGCTGGCTGTGGGTTTTGCTGTGTGCCGATGAAGAGAGGGGTCCAGGTGTGGCTGTGATGGAGGGGGTCCTCTGGTTGGCCTGGACCCCGCCCCCACACACCCCTGCTGACTGGCCCCTCGGGAGTCAGGACCCTCGGTGGGAACTGACAGTGTGCTGCCTGTAGGATTTCCACCCCGCCCCTCCCCCCAAAAGCACGTGGCTGCCGCCGGCCCTGGATTTGCCTACGGTGGTGGGAATTAGTCATCGTAATGCGGGGCCTTGGGATGCCAATAGCAACAAATGGGCCAGCGGTGGTTGTCGGCAGCGGCCGCCTGTGATGGAAAGGAAACAAGCCGGTTGCTGAGACATCCCGTCCTCCCACCCCTGCCGTCCACGTCCACGTGCCGGGCACAGGCAGGGCCCGTGAGCAGTGCGGAGCCAGGACTGTCTGGAGCTGCCCGGGGTCCTGAGGTGCCACGCAGGCAGGAGGGGAGCTGCGGAGCCTGTGTCATCAGGCTCCTGGGGCTGGGTGTCTGGAGCGGCCAGGGGATGTCCCCCGCCTGGCTTCCATTCTCCCCTGGGCGATGCTGCTCTGAGCCTCTGTTTTCTCATCTGTAGAATGGGGAAATCGAGTTTGGGATGTGTTAGCCGTCACGTCGGGTTGTTCTGGATGATGAAGTGGGAGGGTCCAGATCCCCACATTCTTAATGTTAAGTGCGCCCGTGTGCTAACCACAGCTCTCCCCTCCCCTCACACAAGCCAACACCTCCATGGCCTCCTGGTCGTGTTATCCCCATGACAGCACCTCTGTGTTCCTGGAGCCCGCCGCGTGCACCCTGGGGGGGACGCTCCTGCCGCCCCCACGGCTGTGTCGGCCCCACTCTGTGTCCGCCCCACTCTGTGTGCCCACGGCTGCTGCTGCTCTGCCTCTCGTCACTGTGGTCTTCCCAACTGCGCGTGGATTTCAGATTTTCCACCCTGGGATCTTCTCTCTGCCGTCCACCTGCATCTTCTCCCTGCCCACCCTTGAACTCATGTCGGTGGGGGGGGCCGTGGTTCTGCTTCTGGGTGAGTTCATGGCTGGGTGCGTCACAGCCATTATCTGCGTCCATTGCCCCGTGACTCCAGCACGTGGGCAGACCGGCGCTCGACAAGGCTAAGGGCACCAAGGTTCTGCAGCTGGAAGGTCAGGGAGGTGGGATTCGGACCCTGGTCCGTGATCTGCCCTCTTCCTGTTGTCCCAAGCCACCCTGCTCTCCACAGCCTCTGTCACCATCTTCCCAGTGAGCCAGAACCCCCCCACCACCACCTGTGAGATGTCCTGCAGTGGTACCGCACCGAGACCCGGGGAGACCAGAGAAGGCTGCAGAGTTTGGAATCTCCCCATCCCCTCCCCCCAGCTCTCTCCTCCTGTGCCTTGTCCCCTTCCTGGGGTAGGGGTGTCCCCAGGCTCTTTGAGGGACCTCCTTCAGGTCACTCAGGCATTCCTGGCTGGTTTGTGGCTGACCAAGCCGCACAGGAGACTTCTAACTGGAATGCAGTGTGGGCTAGGGGAGGGAGGAAGGGGAGAGGCACCGTGCAATGCCACGTGGGAAGCTGGCAGCAATGCAGACCGACAGGACATTTTGGTGAAGTCAATCCCAAGGTCAGAAAGTGCAGTTTGCTGTCACTTGGGGTGATGTTACAGTGTTATTTGCCATAGCTTCCTGGGCACACTGGTGACCGTCCAGGGCCTGCCAGAGCCAGGACCCTAGAAACTTCCGCCTGGGCCCCTCTCTCCAGATACCAACCAGGGAGGCGGTTGTTGGGGTGCCCAGATCTTGGCAGTGGGCACCCTTACTCCTGGGTCGTCACCACGTACGGCAGTGCCTGCCCGTGAACTGTCAGCACCAGACGGTGACAGTGGAGGGCACAGGGAGACAGCACATGTCCAGGGACCCTGAAGCGCAGACGACTCCCCGGGTCCCGCCCTACCTGCCGCTCGCTACTTGGATGAGTTCCGCAGCCTCTCTGTGTCTTGGTCTGAGTATCTGCCAAGTGGGGGTAACAGCGGGACTTCGTGGGGCCGTGGCCGGGTCCCGTGAGATGGGCTTAGGACAGTGCTTAGTGCGTAGTAAACTCTGCGTGTGCGCTTGTCATGTCACTGTTCCGTCCTGGAGTCAGTGAAGCAAGGTCAGCTTTGGGCGGCAGGCGCTCTGGGCTCAAAAGTCTAGCAGCCGTTGTCTTTCCCAGATCTGCCAGTGGCTCCTTAGCTTCTTCTGTTAGGGATCGATTTGTTTGTGGAGATGGTCTCCGTCTCCAGCTTCGCACGCGTATCTGCCGCAGAGCGCCTGAGTGGTAAGCTATTCCCGGCTGTTTGGACCCAAAGGTGAGTGTGTGTTCACTGGAGCCTTTTGTGAAACCTCAAATTGATGTGGGGTGGCTTCCACAGACGTCCCATCTGCTCTGCGCTCCGGCCCCTGTAGGAGGTTGGCCAGGAAGCATTAGCTTTGTGGATAAGGTTGTTATTGTTGGAGTCGGAGCTGTTAAGTAACGCGCCAAGGTCGTTTGACTCCCAAGAGCCGATGGATGCGGGCCAGCCGTGTCCCAGACTAGGGCTCTCGATTTGGCCAAGATGTCCACTCTCAGGAGCCCCTCGGCCACACGGCCCCAGGGGATCAGACAGTCGTGTCGTCTGGTGTGACCACAGGTGTCTGGCCCTGCTTGGGTGGGCACAGGACAGAGGCCGGTGAGGGCTTCTCCTCTCTCCAAGGGGACTCGGAGCCCTCTTCTGATGTCACCCATCTGCTTGCCCACGGATCTGGACGGTGGGACCTGCCTTGTGACTCCCCGGCTCACAGGCCCTCTGTGGCCTCTGCAGAGCTGTGGAGTCTGTGGCATGGCCCCACGTGCTGTTGTGGTGTCGCCTCCTCCTGCCCCCTCCACTGGGCTCTCCCCCCAGAAGCCCATCGGCACTCTTCCCTCCCTTTCTCCCCTCCACGGACCCAGATGCCTCTCGTCTCCCCAAAGCCCAGCGTGAAGCCGTCCTGGCCACCTGAGAGATGGCCTCCGAATGCCCCACACTCAGACTGCTGCAGGTGCCCACATTCCACTGGCACCGTGACCTTGTGGATTGTGAATGACCTTTTAGTGTGCATGTGTGACTGATTGCTTTAATTATAAACCCCTCGAGTTCAGGCAGTAACCCTCCATCAACAAGGGTGGAGCTATTAGGTATCAATGATTTTTCCCAGTTAATTAGCGAACTCTTTAAAGGGGCGGTGGTGAAATTGGAGCGAAGGGAACCCGTGCAGGCCGCAGGGCCGCCACTGCGAGTCTCCCCGGGGTGCCCCTGGGCCAGGCTTTTAGCCCATGTGGCTGAAAGTTCACTGTGAAAAGCTGGGGGCATAAATACTGCTTTTTCAGCCTCCTCCACGCCGGCGCTAATGGTGGAGCGGAGCAGACACGTGCCCTGGGGGATCTGGCCGTGCCGCGTGAAGCTGCCTGCTCTCTGCGTGACCTTTTCCTTTTTAAGATTTTATTTTTTAAGTACGTGGACATTTACATGCTGTTCCATAGTCTGTGTGAATTCGATTTTAACACACAGAGTGAAGTTTGAAAGCAAATGGATCCGGCAAGAAGGTGTGGTGCGTCTGCCCCAAGGCTTCTTAGACCCCCTGGGAGGATGCGTGGAAACCTGGGGTCACATGATCTGTGGGAGTCTCAGACAGATGCTTCATGCACACACATGTGCACACACGCGCACACACATGTGTGCGCACACATTCCAGGCATCTGTGGTTGAACGTTTTCCATAATGTTTCATTCGTAGGCCTGTCTTTAAAGCAGTTGTACCCCAGCTGTATCCCCACCACCGCAGCTATCGGCCGTGACTGGTCTGTACGGCGATGCCTCCCAGGTAGGGAGGTGAGACTCCGTCCCCAGGCCACCCTGCAGCCTGCATGGCTGTGTTCTCGGCCAGCCTGCTCCACCCCGTTAGAGGAGGGCCTGTCTCCTGGCCCCTCCTGGGAACCCGCTCCCTCCTAATTGGCAACCCCGTCACTACCACCACCGATGGAGACGTTTCTCGAAGACTCCAAGCAGACACTGCTGAAGGTGCAGACTCCCTGATCCTTGATCAAGGGTGTTGGGTGCAACGTGACCACGTCCACGGCACAGGGCCCTTCTCCAGGGTCCAAGGTGACCACGGCCATGGCACAGGGCTTTTCTCCAGGTAGGAGTCCCCTCCAGAAGAGCTGAGGGTGTTCATCAGCCACTTTGCCATTTTGGTAACGAAATATGAGTGGCAGCTAACTTGGAGAAAGGACTCCAGTTTTGGAGGTTCAAGTCCAGGATCGGGCAGCCCCATTGGCTTGACCTCTGTGAGGGTTGAGTTTGTGGTGAGCCAGGAGGGGGTGGTAGGGGGAGGGGGAGGGGGAGAGCGAGAGAGAGAGAGAGAGAGCGAGCGAGCTGGTTCAACTCTGTAACTCTGGCGAGCACCGCCTTTTCCGAGGGCACGCCCCCAGTGGCCTGCCCCCCCCCCCGCCCCGCCTCCTGAACACTGTGACTGGGTTACGGGCCACTGACTTAAGATGCCCTGCAGGAATTTGGGAGCCAGATCCTATTGAAACGCTGGTCCCGAGGGTGTTAGCCAAGGACCCTCCTGCAGTGTAGTGGCAGGTGTCTCTGTAGCAGCCCCAGGCACCTTGCGCTGCCCGGGCTCTGCCGCGTGCTCCTGAGTGGGTTCAGTCTCCTCCTCCCAGAGGCTCTTGTGCTGTAGGACCCGGACCCCAGGGCCTCCATCCGACCCTTTCCCTGTGGTTTCTCTCCCACGGGCCAGACTCAAGGATTCGAAACGTAGGAGAGGCTTCTGCCCTGAGATGGGGCCTTCAGATTGTGTCTAGTTACTCAGCCAACCTGGGAGTCCCCTCCCCAGGGTGGGGGTGGGGGGTTTAGCACGTGCGCTGGCTTTGGACAGCTCTGGCCTGTGCAGCCTGGTGACCTTTGACCTCCCCATTTGGCGTCCCTCCTCCCCGCCCTAGTGCATCGTCCGCAGGCAGGCAGAGGGTTGGCAAGCAGGCGTCTCAGGGCCCAGAGCTGCCGAGCAGGGCCGAGGGGAGCTCCTCATTAGCTCCGCTCCAAGCTCATTATCAGTGTGCGCATCACTGGGTGAAAAATGGTTGTCGTCAGGACAGTAATAAATACGCGCTGTCAGTGTTGATGTGATTGCGCTAATGAAGAGAGATCAGCCACGGGAGACGAGCTGCTCCGGACGTGGCTTCGGGTGGCTGGAGAGCTCTGTCCACTGCCCAGGGCCCTGGGGGGAGGGGAAGGCGGGTGCTGGCATTGAACCCCTTTCCCCAAGGCCACAGTGGACGAGGAACCTGCGAGGTGCTGGAGACCCTCGGGGGAAGGGAGCGTGGTTCAGCCCGGGCCCTGGGCAGAGCCGGACGGGACCAGCCTGGTGGACAGTGCGACTTTTGATGGCCCAGCATCCCTCGTGAGCAGGAAGGCGTGGGGAGGACACAAGGCCCATTGTCTGCACCCCCTGGCCTGCACCCCGCCCGCCCGCTGTGTTAGAACTTACTGTGTCTCCAGGAACTTGGAATGCCCGGCCTCGGGCGTGGGGAGGAGGCCTTGGGCTCCACCTTCTGCCTCTGCTGGGGAGAGCTCCAGGGGCCCTGGGGCCTTGGCCGCCGGCCTGAGTGAAGGAGCTGACGGGTGGGCAGAGCGGAGGAGACTCAGGTTCATTGTAGTGCCAGGCCTTGGGGGTTCCTGGGGGCTGGAGGATGGGGTGGGGGGGATGGAAGGGGTGAGGGGTCTCAGGAACCGCATTCTTGGAGCCCAGGCATAGCCCACCAGCTATGGAGGTGAGAGGGTGGCTGGGAGCAGTGGGTCTCACACTTGAGCTGACATTGGCGTCTCCTGGACGGCTTGTTAGGATGCACCTGCCTGGAAACCCCCTCGTACACATGCACGTGCGTGCACACACACACAGAGACCCTCTCTCTCTCTCTCTCTCTTTCTCTCTCTCTCACACATACAGAGACCATTTCTCTCTCTCTCTCACACACACACACGGAGACCCGCCCCCACACACATACACACACACACACAATGCTTTGAAGCTGCAGGTCTGGGATGGGGCCTGGGAATGTGCATTTCTGACAGGTTCCCAGGTTTTGCTGCTGCTGTCTTGGGGACCTCACTTTGAGGCCTGGCCTAGGGGGTTGAAGGAAGGGGCTTCCCCTGGCCCGAGTAGGGTGTCACGTTGGTAGCTGAGCTGAAGGCTTCTGTGCTGGTGGGCCCTGTGTCTGTCTGTCCTGCAGAGACTGGCAGGCTAGAGGGAGGTGGGCCCTGTGTCTGTCTGTCCTGCAGAGACTGGCAGGCTGGAGGGAGGTGGGCCTGTGTCTGTCTGTCCTATAGAAACTGGTCAGGCTGGAGGGAGGTGGGCCCTGTGTCTGTCCTGCAGAGACTGGCAGGCTGGAGGGAGGTGGGCCTGTGTCTGTCTGTCCTGCAGAGACTGGCAGGCTGGAGGGCAGTCACGTAGGACATTGTGTGCGTTACCAAGTGCAGGTGGGGACCCAGTGCACCAGGGGGTGGCCCGAGAACGCTGCCTGCAGAGGGCTTCACAGTGAAGTTGAGGCTTCCCCGAGGGCACTGGGGCTAGGTGCTCATCCTCTCAGTCACCAAGGGGCAGGTGTGGGCAGCAGGTGCACACCTAGCAGCATTCGGTGTCTAATTGTGCCTGGCCCCAGGGACCTTGCACCGTCTCACAGAGGCCTGGCACCAGGAGAGAAGCGCGGCCAGTTTGTCCAGCTACAGCCCCGTGTGATGAGCAGGTGCACCTGGCCTTTGCTCACTTCCCTGACCCCCCCCCCCCCGCCCCCAGCAGCTACAGTAGGTGTGCTGGAACTCAGTCTCCGAGGCCAGATTGCACAGGGCCCCCTCATTCCCAGAGGAGGGCATGGGACTGAGGGAGGGAGTGAGGTGTCCCAAGGCACAGAGCTCGGGAGCCTAGGTTGCAGCCCGCCCCCCACCGGTGCTGGCCAAGGTGTTCTCGTTGGCTGGAAAGCAGCCGCTGGCTGGCCTGAGGTTGCTATGCCTCCCTTTTCCAGGCTGCATCCTCCACGAGGGCATCAGAGCTGTGAGGATGGTCAGATCAGCAGGATGGCGAGTGGCAGGGCAGCAAGGCACAGGGAGCCTCAGAAGCCAGCAGGAGGCCAGAGCACCCAGGCACGGGCAGTCCAGCCTTTGGCTGGGGGAGGAGGCAGGGCCGGGGAGCAGCTGCCGGGTGTGGAGGAGCCAACTCGCAGCATGTAGAGGGATGTCAGCCTGTGGTTGTCAGTGCAGTGTGTCCTTACTGCCCTGAGTTCCAAGTGACTCCCAGAGCTTGGGGACGGGCTGGAAGCTCCAAGCCCTGCCCACAGTCTCGTGTGCCCAGGGCCAAGAGCCAGGAGGCACAGGGGAGTTTAAGTTGAGTGGGAGGCTGCCAGGGAGCTCCCTCCCACCCTGGCAGTTGGCACTGGGGTCAGAGAAGGGGGACGGGATGTGAGGGAGTAGCCATCGGCGCAGCTTCAGGGGCCGGCCCCGGGCGCCTCCCTCCTGCCTCCGTGTTCACCAGCGAGCACCGGATGTTAACACCCACCCCTCTCCAGGGAGACCCTGGGCACACAGGAGGAGGCATCTGAGTGGATGAAATGTGGCGACGATCGCTGCTGATGGGCTGCTCCCCGCTGGCCAGGCTCTGTCCATGTGCCTCCCCCTTGTAGCGTGTGTTTAAATCTGCTACCGGCCCCGGGCGTCTGGATGAGACCGCCCCAGGCACCAAGGAAATGGGACAGCAGAGCGAGTTTATCTGGGCTGATTTTGTGACGCTGCCCTGAGGTCCCGAGTCCCCTGCCAGCCCTGACCTCTGCTAGCAGGGCCTGTGCCCAGTACTGTGGTTTTCAACTCCTAGGTAAACCAAAGCCCTTGAGTGTGCACACCGTGGACCAGGCCCCTGGGGCTGAGACACCCCCCACCAAAGCTCCCCATTCCTGACCTCCGAGAACATGCTGGGCCGGAGGAAGCCCAGCTGTGCGTCTTGCCCCAGGCTTCGCATTCCTCCCCCAGCCCTGCTTGGTGCCGGCACCTGTCTCCAGGGGGACGGCGGTCCGGTCCCAGAGGCATGAATGCCTGCTCTGAGCCCAGCACCAGGCTTGAGTAATGAGGAGCCATGGTGGGGCAGGGGGAAGGGGCCGCCCCTCCGAGCTGGGGCTTCCGGACCAGGCCTGAGCTCCTCAATTAAGTCGTTCTGACTTTTCCCTTGTCCTTTGACCAATCCCAGAAGCAAAGGGAGAGCTTGGCTCTGGTCGCAGGGCACCCTGGGGACAGGCTGGCACAGATGAGCACCATGCATCTGCCCAGCCCTCGGGGGTTGGGTGGTGGGGTCGAGGTTTCCCTGGAGAGGTTGGGGCCCTGGGGACAGCTGGCCCTGTCCTCCCCTGCCAGCCTCCCCACCTGTGCCCACACACCGGGGACGCCATGCCCGTCCGCTGTCCAGGTGTCACTTTTCCAGCCTGCTCAGGTGCTCTTTCCTCGCTCCTGTCTCTCCTAGAGTTTTCCAGTGCTCCTGGAGGTGTGGGCCTGCACCAGCCTGCCCCACAAACCCAGCTCTGTCTGGCTTAGCGCTGCTGCTCAGTCCCATGCCACGGGAGCCGCTCTGAAACAGGGGCCAGCCCTGGCACGTTCCCCAGCCCCTGGCAGCCCCAGCGATGTAATTTGTAGGGTCCAGTGCAAGACGAGACGTGGGTCTCTCAGTAGAAAAATTGTTACGTCTCTCAAGCCGGTGTCTGGGAAGCATGACCCCGAGGGGAGGCCCTTGTGAGTGTTGAGCAGGTGTGGGTGCACAGGTCGCAGGCCCAGGGCGCCTGCCCTGCCGGCTCTCCGCAGGCCTGTTTCCTGCTTTGTCAAGTGGAGCTTCCAGCCCTCTGAGAGCCCTGGGGTCTGCCCCCTCCCCTGGTGCTGGACTCCAAGGCAGTGGCCCTCTTGTCTCAGGGCCCAGGGGTAAGACAAGAATGAGAGAAGATGGCTAACAAAACCTAGAGACTTTTCAGGCCGGTCCAGGAGTTCATCTTGACCTTGACCGTGGCAGGTGGGGAGCGGAGGGGCAGAGCTGGAATTCAGCATCTCGGGTGCCTGCCCAGTCCTGCCTGGTATGTGCTGCTGTCTTTGCCTCTGGCTCTCTCTCTCATGGAAACCCGTGCACAGCATGCCACGGGCTTTGAGGCCAGAACACAGCCTGCCTGGAGGGCTGGCCCCGCTGCTCACAAGCAGTGAGACCTCGGCAAGAGAGGGAACCTCTCCCAGCCTCCGTTGCCTCATCTGCAAAATGGGCTAACAATATACACTGCCCAGAAAGGGTGGATCCTCTGTGCCCGCTTCCCTCCTGGCCTTGGCTGACTCTCTGAGGAAGACCTTGCGGGGCTGGGTGCAGCCACCTGCTGTGGCACTGCCTGGGGCTCCGGGCACACAGTGAAGACCCCTGCCATTCTAATGCAGGGATTAGGGAAACGACCAGGTCCTTGAGGGACTGAGGGCACCTCTCGTTGGCTGGGAGTGCAGAATCCCAGGCCCCAGCCTGGCCCTGGTGAGTCGGCGGCTGCAGGTTAAGCGCCCCAGGTGATGGGTGCTCAGTGGTATTGGGGGTGCGGGGGAGCACTGGGTTCTCCTGCTGCCGGAGCTGTCTTTAGATTCCAGAGGAGAGACCCTTCTTACCCAGGAGCCTCCGGTTCGGTCTGCGTTCCTGGGGGGTGCAGGGGGCTGGCTTCACACTGCTTTTTGAGTCCCAGTTCTCCGCGCTCCCCTGCCCCCGCCCCAGCAGTGAAGGCCCTTGGGAGGGAACCCAGAGCCTGAGCCCGCCCACCCGGTCCTCCTCCTGGCCAGGCAACCCAGCGGCCGGCTGCCCATCTGCGGTGCTGCCTGGGAGACAGGAAGGACAATGGAAAGGAATTGCCCCCACTGATAAACTCAGCAGCGCCTTCTCCGGGGGACAGCGCGGGAGAGCTCTCGTGGGAGCTGTCACTTATTTAAGGGGGTCCTGTACACAGTGTGGCTCTATAACTCCCAGGAAAGCACAGGGTGGCCAGGCCGGACTCACAGGCAGGAGGGAGCTGGGAGTCGGTGGTCCACGGCCAGTGCTGTGGAGCTGACCCTTTGGGAGTCAGGGGCCCGGTATCAGGCAAGATCAGGCACCAGCATTGTCCCCTTGCTGCATTGACAGAGCAGAGGGAACTGTACTGGGTTAGGGTACAGCCTCCTCCCTCACCCCAGGGCCCTAGGAGAGAGTCAGGAGTCCCTGTTCCTCTACTCAGCCAATTGATGGGGCCTCAAGCAGTTATAGGCAGAACTGTGGGGGTGGAGGGAGCTAGGACCCAGGAGCCAGACTGCCTCTGTGGCCCTGGGCAAGTGGCTTACCCTCTCCGAGCCTCAGTTTCCCTGCCTGTAAATGGGCATGACAGCACTCACGCCGTGACAATTAGCCAAGTTATTTGGAAGAGCCCCTCGAAGAGCTTCTGGCAAGTAGTGAGCATTACAGAAACTGGTGTTAATAAGTGAAAATAAAATAAGAAGCTGTGTTCAGTCGGGGAGGAGATGGCTCCCAGCTGGGGAAGCAGGAAGGACTTAGAGGAAGACGGGACCTTGGAGGGATGGGGCCCATGGAGCCCCATGGGGCTTGAAGGTGGAGATGCAGGCGTGGGAAGAGGATTTGGGCAGAGCTGCGGGGCAGCCAAGGCCTGCAGATGGACTGTCAATCAAGTGCAGGACAGGTGAGGTGAGAGGTCAGGCCCTGCTAGCTCTCCAGGGAGTGAGGAGGGAGGGGCAGGGGTGGAGGCCCTTGGATTCCAAGCTGGGGGCTTTGGCGTCCAGGGCCCCACCCCAGCTCATGTGCAGCTGCTGGGGGTCAGTCTCCCTGATTGCCTCTTGTCTTGAGAACGGGTCGCATTTCCTGCTTCCTTGTGTGCGTGTAGTTTTGTGTGTGTGCTAGACATTGTGATGTATTCTGTAGCACTCGCCACAGCCCTGCCCGTGCAGGCTCCGGGCCTTAAATGACTGCTTCCCCAGGGGTCCTTGTCCCTTGGGAGGACCTTGCGAGACGGGGGGAGAGCTGATCACCTCCCCTTTGCAAGTCACTGCCACCCTCCCTGGGGTGGGGGGAGGCGATGAGTGGCTTTGGGTCTCAGCACCAGTGCCTTTCTCCCTCCCTACCCAGGACTGTGGGCAGGAAGAGAGAGAAGACTCAGGACTGTCACTTCCTTCCCTGACCCCAGCCCTGAAAACAACCCCAATTTCTGGAACACAGAAAGGTCAAGCCGTGGGTGAAGAGGGCTGCCCGGAGGAGGGAGCAGAGACCCCTGCATGGGCTTGGGGGCTCAGCCTGAAAATGCGCAGAGAGACCTTGGGGTGGAGTGGTTCCTGATGTGTCTCTGCCTTCCCCGCCCCTCTTGGACTGACCGCTCGGTTCAGCAGAGGAGTGGACATCAGCTCATAGCTAAGCCGGAGTGAGGCCGGGGAGCGCCTTCTGAAGTTGGAACCTGGACATGGGGTGGTGGGAGCCCAACACCAGCAGCGGGGTGGATTGCTGTGTGGGTCTGTGCCACGGGTGGATTCTTGTGTGGGTTCCGTGGCTGAGACACTTGCTGTGCGGGTCTGTGCCACGCCCCTCCTCGTGGTCCGTGGCTGAGACACACAGACCTGGTTCTGGAGAGGAGACCCGACAGCCTTTGTCCCTTGGTCGCTGGGTTCTGTGTGTCCAGACCCGAGCGTCTTCGTGTTGGTTTTCCCTGGGGTCGGCCGGCCACCTTGGATCTGTGCATTCGTGCCCTTCATCCCGTTTGGGGAAATCTATTATTTCTGCAGTTTGTCTCAGCTCCTCGGGTCTCACTAGCAGGGATTTGGCGTCCCCGGCTCCTCCGGTTTCGGTCTCTGCTCTCGGTTTTCAGGTTGGATGTTTTAGTAGATGTTTTCAAGGTCGTTATTTCCATTATTATCTCCGTTCTTTTGTTAAGCCTATCCCAGGACATTTTAGGCTTCACATATTTGACTTTTGCAGCTCTAGACTCTCCCTACAGATCGTTCTTAGCTCGGCGGAGGCCTCCTGCCTCCTCATTCCCCGTGAGCACGCTGTCACTTCCCAAGGGCGGTTGTGTGGTTCCTGTTCTTTTCAGTTCTTTTTAGTCTGATGTCTTTTACCTTGAGGATGGCCCCGTTTTCCTGGTTCTTTGTATGAAGGAACTTCGAGCGTATTCTGAGCGCTGAGATGTGCTGTGGAGAATCTGGATTCTGTTGTCTTTCTTCAAAGAGCATTGATGTTATTTTGGCTTTCGTGGGAGTGAACATTGTGGGTTCACTCTTGTCGATCAGTAGCCCAAATCTCAGTTCAGTTCTGTGCCTCCTCAGCTGCGTCCCTGGCACGTGATAAGCACGCGTGGCTCGAGGGTCCATCCGAGGGCCACGCGTTGTGGCACAGCAGGTGACGCCCCCACCGTGGCACAGCATCCATACCAGAGCCCTGGTTCCTGAGTCCCAGCAGCTCCACTTCCCATCCAGCTCCCTGCTGATGGCCTGGAAAAGCAGCAGACGACGGCCCAAGTGCTTGGGGCCCTGCACCCACGTGGGAGACCCGATGGAGATCTGGGCTGTGGGGTTTGGCCTGGCCAAGGCCAGGCTGCTGCAGCATTTGAGCAAGTGAACCAGCAGATGGGAGCTGCTCGCTCGCTCTCTCTTCCTCTCCCACCCTCCCTTCCTCTTTGCTCTTCCTGCTCTGCCGTTCAAATAACTAAGTTTTTTTTAAAAAACATTTGAGGGAGGATCAGAGAGTTGGGCAATGTCTGGTTGTTGAATTTAGGGTCCCCTCTATGGCTTTTTCCTCCCAGGTCTCAACCTTATTTTCTGGTGGACAAGGCTGCTCTGAATTCTGCATGGTGAATTTTCTATTTGATTTTTTTTAAAAGTTGAAGTAAAACTCACCTAACATAAAATTAACCACTTTTTAAACTATCTGCCAGGCAGAGATGGAGGGAGAGATACTGACCGCTAGAAAGAGCCCCCGTCTGCTGGCTCCCTCCCAGGATGTCCGCAGTGACCAGAGCTGGGTCAGGCCAAAGCCCGGAGCTGGGAACTCCGTCCAGGTCTCCCATGTAGGGGGCAGGAACCCACGTGCCCGAGCCGTCGCCTGCTGCCTCCCAGGGTCTGCATTAGCTGGTAGCTGGGATTCAGAATGGAGCTGGAACTCAAACCCTCTACTCCTGTGTGGGATGTGGTGTCTTACATGCAAGCCCAAATGGCCACCCCCAAATTAACCATTTGAAAATGAACAGATGCTCAGTGTTGTGAAACCACCCCTTTGCTGTTAAGTTTCAAAGCAGTTTGTTCCCCCAAAAGGAAGCCCCCACCCCCTGCTCCCGTGTCTCCAGTGTCGGGCAACCACGGTCTGTGGCCTGAGTCTGTGGCCTCACCTGCTGGGCGCGTTTCACGCAGGTGGACGTGCACCTGTGTGCCTGGCGTACTTCCCTGAGCGTGATGTTTCTGAGGTCCACGCATGCCGCAGCACGTAGTAGGGCTCCATTTCTTTTTCACGGCTGAATAGTATTCCATTTCGTGTATCTACCCTGGTGTGTTTCTTCATTTATTTTTTTAAAGATTTATTTATTTTACGTGAAAGAGTTAAACAAAGAGAAGGAGAGGCAGAAGGGGGTGGGGAGAGAGAGAGAGAGAGAGAGGTCTTCCATCCACTGGTTCACTCCCTAAATGGCTGCAATGGCTGGAGCTGCGTCAGTCTGAAGCCAGGATCCAGGAGCTTCTTCCAGGTCTCCCACACGGGTGCAGGGGCTCAAGCACTTGGGCCATCTTCTACTGTTTCCCAGGCCAACAGCAGAGAGCTGGACTGGAGGAGGAGCAGCCGGGACTCAAACCGGTGCCCATATGGGGTGCCGGCACTGCAGGCGGCGGCCTTACCTGCTACGCCACAGCGCTGGCCCCTCTTCAGTTATTTTTAATGGAATTGGCTGTTGGCACTTTTTTTCTGTTGTTCGTGGTGCTGATTTGGGTGTATACTTGAGCGGACTTGTTGAGTCGCGTGGTGATGCCACGAGTAACTTCTCGCGGGACCAAAATCGGTTTTCAGCCGCCATGACCATTTCACACCCTCACCGGCACCGTACAGAGCGTCCATTTCTTCACACCGACATTTATTTTCCGTGTGTTTAATTATAGCTTTCCTGTGGGTGTGAAGTAGCACCTCGTTATGCTTGTGATTTGTGTTTCCCTAATGACTAACAAGGTTTATATCATCTTTATTAACATATATATAAAGGTTTATTTGAAACACAGAGCAGTGTGGGGGGGTGGGGTTGGGGGAGGGGAGACAGAGAGACCTCCCGTGGACTGGCTCACTCCCAAAATGCCTGCAACAGCCAGGAGCCAGGAACTCCATGGGGGTCTCCCACGTGGATGGCAGGGGCCCAAGCACCCGAGCCATCCCCCGCTGCTTCCCCAGGCGCGTTGGCAGGGAGCTGAATCGAATGTGGATCAGCCAGGACTCCGGCAGGTGCTCCAAGGTGGCTTAGCCGGCTGCACCCCGGTGCCGGCCCTGAGCACCTGTCTATGGGCTTGTGGGCGCACAAGCCAACCCTTGGTCCCTAGTCAAACCCTTGGTCCCCTGAGTAGTTGTGGTGTGTGTTTGTTTCTGCTCTGTTGAGTCGTAAGGTCCTTTCTGTATATGGGGACCAGAGCTGGGTCACATGTTGGCTGGAGAATCTTTTCTCCCATCTGTACGCTGATGCACAGAAGTTTTTAATGTTGTTGGAGTCCAGCTTATGTTTTTGTCTGTTGTTAAGTACAAGGTCATCAAGATGTCACCCTGTGTTTTCTTCCAAGTGTTTTCGTATTTTGGCTGCTGATCCATTTTGAGTTATGTTTTGTACGTGTTGTGGGGTCCAGGTTCAATGTCATTCTTTCACGTATGAATACCCAGTTCTCACAGCACTGCTTATTAAAGAGATGATTTTCCCCATTGAGGTTCTCATTGGCCATGGATGCAGGGTTTTTTCCCTTGGACTTGCTCATCTGCTGGTCTCTGTGTCTGTCCTTAGGGCGGTACCACACTGCTTTGATTGCTGTAGCTTTGTTCTTTTGCAGGTTTAGCTGTCTGTGCTGTGCTGACATCAGACTGCCCTTAGGTTAAAAGCCTCGAACCCCAGGGGAGCCACCTCGTACCATTCACTCCTCCCAAGCAGCTTGTCCGGTCCAGAGTCCACCTGCCAGGGCCTTCGGCTGGCTGCTCTCCTGGTGTCCTGTCCAGAGCTGAGAGCCGTTAGCTGCAGGTCCTCTGGCGGGAGTTGACTCGGTTGCACCAGAAGTGGAACCCCCCACTCTGCAGCCCGCTGCGCCCCACCATTGCTTTTCTCGTCTGTTAGTGAGGACGGCAGCGGTGGTAAGAGAACGGGCATTTACCTGTCCGGGTCCCTTCCCGAGTCCCTCTGTGCCTTTGGACACCAAGTGCTCGGTAGATTTCGGAGGGAAGCGCCCTTCCTGTTTGTAGGACAGAACTGGAAGCTCCTTTATGCTGGGCAGAGGAGGGGGCCTCGTCGAGTGTCAGAACTCGGGTTCTGCTTAGCAAGCTGCCATCACCCCCACTTTCAGGTGAGGAACCCCATTTACTGGTTCAGGCTCTCGCCTGTGGGCCTTGGGTTAAATCAGCTGGGGCTCTGTCCCTCCCTGTGCCCACACTGGGCGGGGCTGCCTGGCCTGGCTCGTTGGTCCCTACCTCACCCTCCAGCCTCCTGCAGGGGCAGGCAGAGCTCGCTCTCCCTCGTCCTGCTTGGTTGAAGCCATTCCCGCTGCAGTGTGTTCTCCAAACAGGGTTGCTTGCTGGGTTAGCCTTGCCCTGTCCCAGAGGCAGGGGGATGGATGAGATGACTTCCCACGAGGTCAGCCAAGCCTCCCGCTCACTGCTCTCCCTTCCTCCTGGAGTCAGGAATCCTTTTGCTAATGGGCCTAAAGTGCTCTGAGTACGCACACTGTTAAGTGGCATCGCGAACGGGCTCACTAATTATTCATGACTTCAGGCGAGCCAGTTAATTCACCCGGAGAGGGGTTGTATGGGCGGGAATAGGGCTGCTAAATCATTCAGCAGAACGAAAACAGCAGGGACGCCCCCTGCACGCCCCTGACATAAGCTCCGTGTCTCTGGGGACTCTCAGCCAGCTAAGTGGGGGCAAGGAGACCATAGCCGCGTGGTCGGCGCGGTCCACGGCCCGCACTGCCTGCAGCCTCTTCCCCGGGCATCAGGACCCAGATTACCAGGAGCTGAACCCCAGCGCCAGGGGCCAGGAGGGGGATCCCAGGGGTCTGTGGGTTCGCCCCCATGCTTTAGAGCACCATGTCACCCAGAACAGTCCCTCAGACCCCTCCAGAGGGGCCGGTGTCGTGGGCAGCCAGTCACGACACCAGCAGCCCTTATCGGAGCACCGATTCGAGTCCCGGCTGCTCTGCTTCCGATCCGGCTCCCTGCTAATGCACCTGGGAAGGCAGCGGAAGTACCTGGGCCCTGCCACCCACGTGGGAGACCAGGATGGAGTTCTTGGCTTTGACCGGGTCCATCCCTGGCCATTGCAGACAATGGGAGAATGAACCCACAGATGGAAGATCTCTCTCCTCTCTCTCCCTGCTTCAAATAAATAAATAAGTCTTTTAAAAGAAAAAAAGCCCTCTCCCAAGGGGGCATGAGACGGAGGCGTCTCTGACATCAGCCTCCGGGTTCTGGAATGACAAAGACCTTCTGAGAGCTGCCGCGGTCTGCTGCTGCCCATTTGTCCCCGGAGCCCTGGGCCCTGCCCTGCAGCCGTAGCTCAGCCCCTGTGTGCCCACTGCTGCCAGCACGTGGACAGCTCGCAGCCACGGCCACTGGCTGCCCCGTCGCTCCTGGAGCGACTCTTTCCCCATCACGACTGTGTGCCACGTGTGGCCATGCAAACAGCCTGCCTCTGCCCTTAGAGACCTTCCTCTCCTTCCACTCTGCCCGGGACAGCTGCTGCTCTGTCCACCCCAGCCGTCCCCGCCATTCTCAGCTGTCCGCAGAGCAGAAGGGGCCCCTGTGCCTCTGAGCCCTGGAATCCGACCCTCCCTGCTCATCACCAGGCTGGGAGATTGAATCCAAAGCAACCCCTGCCACAGCCGCGGTCAGGCCCGGGGGGCCCTGTGCTGGGGGACAGGACAGCAGAACAGAGCTGGGAGAATGTGTGGGTCTCCTCCTCCCTTGCCTTACCCCAGATGCCCTGGGGTGCACTCAGGGACCTGGGTTCTACTGAGCACCCTGTAGGGACTGACTGTCCCCCCGGAGCTTGGGGTCCCACATTGCCCAGGGCTCAGGGTAAGGGGGGTGGCAGGCAGCAGAGAGGACATTGTCTGGACATCGGGGGACCTGGGTCTCAGCTCAGCATGACCAGTGATCCACCTGGGGGCCTTGGACACAGGTCACTGTATTTCTGGCACCTCAAGTTCATTATCAGCAGCAGGAACACAGAGCCAAGGTGGTTCAGGTTAGCCTTGTTCTGCATCTTCCTGAGACTCAAAGAGGACCCCATGCTCTGTCTTGTTGAAGATTGATTTATTTGAAAGGCAGAGTGGCGCAGAGAGAGGGAGAGAGAAACAGAGAGATCTTCCACTGGGTCACGCCCCAGATGCCTACAGCGGCTGGGGCGGGGCCGGGTTGAAGCCAGGAGCCAGAGAACTCCATCCGTGTCTTCCATGTGGCTGGAAGAGGCCCAAGCACCTGGCCTTCTTCTGCTGCTTTCTCAGGCGCATTTGCAGGGAGCTGGATGGGAAGCGGAGCAGCTGGGATTCGAACCGGCGCTCACATGGGATGCTGGTGTTGTGAGCAGCGACTTAACCCACTGCACCACAGCACTTGCCCCGTGGCTCCCACACTCGTGGGTCCACAGTGTTAGCGTCAGATACTCATGGTGAGCCAGGCGTGGCTCAGAGAGAACAGTAACAGTAACAGTGAGAGTGGCTGGGACTTAACCTCGTCCAGCATCGCTCGCACAGCAACCTTGCAAAGGCACTGGGGCAGCTATCGTGACCCCTGACCTCCAGGCCAGCTGGGCTGAGTCTCACAGGCTGGTCCAGTTGTTCCATCCACCAGGACCTCCAAGCCAGGCACCAAGAAAGGCGGGTCAGAGTTCTTGGGGGGAACGGGCAGGTGCTCTCGCCTGGGCTTCTGGGAAGCCCCCTGGAGAGGAGGGCCCAGCTCCGAGCTGCACCGAGAACCAGGCCTGCAGCGGAAGGTGGGGGAGGCTTTGTAAGAGTAGAGGCCTGGTGCCTGCAAGGACCGTGGCACACCTGGGAAGCTCAAAGCAGCTGAGGATAAACAGTGTAGGTAAGGAGGGGAGAGAGCCTGGGAAGGGTAGGGGTCGGCGTGGAGGCCGCAGGGACCCGCCCGGGAAAGCTGGACTGGATCTGCTGGGTCTGGTGCACCCAAGGGGTCAGAAAGTGAGGTTTTCTGTCTCTTCCTTCCTCTCCCCCCTCCTCTCTCTCTCTCTTTTAATAGCTGGATCTCTCTGGCCACACTATGAAGGATGCATTTAATTTAAGAAGCGCAGGTCCGGGGTGGGCGTCTGCCTCCATAGTTCAGGTGCCGTTTGGGACACCTGTGTTCTGTATGGGGGTGCCCGGGTTTAGTTGCAGCTCTGCGTCCAATTCCAGTCTCCTCCTCGTGCACAGACAGCAGGTGACGGCTCAAGTAGTTGGTCCCTGACACCCACGTGGGAGAGACGCAGATGGAATTTCTGGCTCCTGGCTCAGCCCGTGCTGTTGCTGGTATTTGGGGAGTGAACCAGCAGGTGGGAGGTCTCTCTGTATCTGTTTGTCTCTCTCTCCGTCTGTCTCTTGGCATTTCATATAAATAAAAATTAAAATTAAAAAGAATGAGAGCAGGTCCCCTGGCTTCTCAGAGCTCCGGTTCTCTCCCGACTGGCAGGTGGAAGCCAAAACTTCATTCCTTCCCTGATATGGAACCCAAAAGATGCCCCCTCCTCGGCCTGCCCCCTCCCCACCTCATGCCAGGGGCCTGGCGAGTGCATCCCAGCCCTGTCCTCCTGCTGGGGGCCAAAAATAGAAGGGAAGGTGGGGCAGCTGGGATGCCACTGGCGGGGGGCCGGGCCCTGCCGACAAAGGGTCCCTGGACAGTGTGATGGATGGCCGAGCACAGTGGGGGGAGGGGCGGCACAATGGCTCTGGTTTCAGGAACCTGCCTCCGACTGCCTGCAAACAGCTGACAGCCGTGGAAAGCGGATGAAATGGGATTAGGGCATCCTTTCCAAAGACAGCAGGACTGCCGAGCGTGACAATACGGTCCCTGTCCTGCTGGCTCCTCGGCTAATTCCGCCAGCCTGGAACCATCGCTCTGGGGGGGGGGGGGAGGGGGCAGCGGGCAGGGTGAGGTGAGCAGGCCATTCATGGGCGTCTCCAGGGAGACGGGATTGGAACCTCGGAGAGAGCGAGCCAGGGGCCCCTCTTCTGTCTTCCTGACCCCTGCCCAGCTCCAGGATGGCCGCCGGGAACCTGGCCCTCGCTCAGCTCTGTGGAACACCGACTCCCATGTGTAACCAAGTCCCTCTGGCCGCCTCTTGACCCTGTACCCCAGCACGCGGTGGGGCGGGCAGGCCCCTGTCTTCCTCCAGATCGTGTTTTCTACCCCTAAACCGGGGGCACAGGACCAGGTCAGGACAGCCGGGGCCTTTACACTGTCACTCGGGTCTTCTGGGCCATAGATCCCCCGTCCGCTGGTCTCCCCTTCCACCCCGCCCCCACCGGGCCACAGGGACCCACAGCCCATGTGCGTTGGGTCAGCTGCCGCATGGCTGTGTTTCTCTCCCCTCACTTGAGGAGTCTGTGCAGGGGTGAAAGGAATTGATGTTTATTTTGATAACGAGTTCTCAATGCGTTTGCAAACTAATAAAATCAACTCATTAGGCTGCATGTTTAATTCACAGCCCTGCTGTGGGGAGACTTTCCCTGGTGGCTGATGGGTAATGTGGACTCCCTCCTGAGCCGGGGAGCGTCTGAGGGGCTTAAACTCTCTGTGACCGACAGCACGTGGCCGGGGAGGGCTCCGTCTGTCCCTGGCCGCTGGCACTGTCTCCTTACACAGTCCTGGCTGGACTGTGCCGCACCTCACCAGTGGCAAGGACGTGGAGGGGTGGAGCGGGGAACCCTACGGAGCTGAAGCAGGGCTGGGCGTCATCCCCTGATGGATTCCTCATGCATGGAGCCCCTGTTGGGGAGAGCAGTGTGATGCCCACGACACTCATCAGTCACCCGAAATCTCACACCTGCTCAGGCCACAGCGGGGCTGGCAGCCCTAGCATGTGAGCAGAGGCCGCGGTGGGGAACTGGAGCCAGGACGGGGGCTCGGGGCCCTCGGGGCGCCTGGCCTGGCCATAGAGAGGACGCTGGCGTCAGCGTGGTGGTCTTTGGAAAGAGCCAGGTGCCCAGGGGTTGATGGCCCTGGCCAGGGGAGGAGCTCGAGGGAAGTCAGGTCACAGGCAGGGGGTCCTGACAAAGCCCCCAGGCCCAGAAAGAGAGGCGCAGAGCCGCGGAGTCTCAGTGTGGGCGAGGGGGCCTTTGTCCCTCGGCAGCATCACAGGGAAGAGAGAGGGGAGAAGAGGGGGGAGGGGACCTGAGGCCTCCACCTTGCACATCGGTTCCCTTCCCCACGAGAGAGCCCCCCGGGCTGTGCCCCTCGGAGCCACGCGGACCCCGGCGCCCCCACAGCCTCTCTGAGCCCCGGGGCCGCCCCTCGCATGGTCACAGCCCGTGCGGAATGTCTGGCAGCGCACCGTGCCTTCGATTTCTAGTGGAATGCAATTGCACTCGGTGCAGAAGGCACGGAACAGGGACCTATGGTTGATTTTCCATCTCTGGAAAATTGTTACTGTGTTCCTAACAGGTTTATGTTCATTCTGAGCCATTGAGGGGCGGGGGCCTGGGTCCCCTTTCCCCATTGATGTCCACATTCCTGTCCAGCTCGCGATCTCTCTCTCTCTCTCTCTCTCTCTCTCACACACACACACACACACACACACACCTCCACTGGCACACAGTGCCACATGCATAGCTGTACATACACACGGACACATGGATGTACCGACACATAGTCTCACATGCCTGTTCAGCCCTTCCTGGACACACGTGACAATGTGGACACAGGCTGTTTACACCCATGTGCTTCCTGGCGTAGCTGCAAACACACATGTACATCAACACGCAACCGTGTCCATGCTCCCGCCTCCCGCACACCACTCTGGGATGCCATTGGCTTCCGTGGCTGTCTGTCTTCTGATTCTGCCGAGGCAGCCTTGTGAGTCACAGCCCCTGTGAGTGACCCAGATAGTGAGAATCAGGCGCTCTGTCCTTGAGATTGGCAGCTGCTGGCACCAAATTTGGACTGATGAAAAAATGGCCAGCTGGTTGATGTCACCCTTCCTGCAGTGACTGGGGTGGGGCAGGCAGCTTCCAGGTTTGGAATGGGAGCCAGGGTGCATTCTGGGGTGCCCCAGGTGCTTGGCTGGGTCTCCTCTCCTTGGGTGCCCCAGGTGCTTGGCTGGGTCTCCCCTCCTTTCCTAGGAACACGGGTCCCTTTGAAGAGCTGAGGAAACTGCTGGTCGCTGCCCCAGAAAGTCACAGGCACACGCACGCACCTTGTGGGCTACGAACTGGGGGGTTTCAGCCCCAAGCCTGGGGACCCCTGTGGGCTTGTAGTGACCCCCAGAGATGGGTACCCCTGGGGACGTGGAGGAATGCGATGGGGCATCTTGCCCAGTGTGCACCGAGGCTCTGGCTCTCTGCTTCTCACTTGCACCCCAGTGCGAGTGCTTCCCTTGCACCTGCCTGGCCTCCAGCCTCAGCCCCTGCCCCGGGCCTTGGAGCTGCTCTTACCTCCTCACTGCTGCCTGCTGCGATTGGGCGCGTGTCCCCAACTACAGGGGCTCTCCGGGGTCCAGGAAGATTGCACGCAAAGTCTCCCTGCCTGGGCCCCTGCCATGCCACCCCCCGCCCCTGAGTTTGACTCCCACAGGCCAGAGGATGCTGGTCACCTCCCTCCCAGGGCACGAGTGGAGAAGCGCTGTGATCGCACCATCTTACAGACAAACCGCCTGTGGGGCCAGCCCGGCCAAGCTCTCCCACCCCATTCCTTTGCTCCTCTTGTAGCAAGATGTCTAGGAAAAGTTGTGAGTGCTCCTGTCTGCGATTCCTCCCTTCCGCTCTTGAATCCGGCCTGGGGCTTCAGCTCAGTGCCCCTACGAGGCAGCCATGGGGAGGTCTCCATCCCTGGTCTCCGTGTGTCATCGTCTTGGCGCTGCCTGCTCTTCGTGTGGCACCTCCCTCCCCGTCCCTCCTCCTGGTCCAGGCTTTGGGATCAGGGCCTCCTGAGGTTTGGTCTCGGCTCTCGCCTCTTCCCCACGCCTTAGTGATCTCATCTGGTCTCTGTGCCCATGACGCCCATGTGTCCCTCCAGCCCAGACTTGTCTCTTAAAACCTGGACTGACCTATCCCAGTGGGCATTGGCTTGGCTGACCCAACCTTCCCAGCCGGCCACGCCCAAGGTCTCCAGCCTCCTGAGCTTCCCCTGAACCTCTGTTGTCCAGCTGCCTCCCCAGGCTGCATTGAGGACAATGTCAGGATGCAGCTGTCTGGGCCAGCGCTGTGGCGTAGTGGGCAAAGCTACTGCCTGCAGTGCCAGCATCCCATATGGGCGCCGGTTCGAGTCCTGGCCACGCCAGTTCTGATCCAGTTCCCTGCCAATGGCCTGGGAAAGCAGTAGAAGGTGACCAAGTCCTCGGGCCTCTGCACCCATGCGGGAGACTCAGAGGCAGCTCCTGGCTTAGTATCAGACCAGCTCTGGCTGTTGCGACCATTTAAGGAGTGAATTAGCAGATGGAAGATCTGTCTCTCTTTCTGCGTCTGCCTCTCTATAACTCTGCTTTTCAAGTAATAAATAAAATCTTAAAACATATATATATAGAATGATATAGATAGAGATGCAGCTGTCTACAGCCAGCACCTTAAAGCCATCCTTGATTCTGTTTTCTCTCTGTTTCACGTCCAATACAACAGCAGCATCTGACCAGCTGAACGGACCCCAGGAGCATGTGCAGAGCCCTCTGTGGGTGCCGTGGTCCCAGCCACCATCCCCCGTGTCCTCCCGCTCCACAGCAGTCACTGTGATCCGTCAGAAATAGAGCCAGTCCCCCTCCTTCGAGTGTGAGTGGCACCGGGTGCACCTGCAAAGGGAGTCTGAAAAGCCGCTCTCGGGGACCGGGACCAGGCGGAGCCTCTCAGCCCGGTGATCAAGGCCAGTGTCGTCCGTGGAGAGTCAGGTTGAGGGGATGAGCAGGACGCCTCATCTCTATAACTTCTGCCCCCCAAGCCCAGAACCTCAGGCCAGCCAGAGGCACCCCACTGGAGGGACATCTGGTGGAGCACCTGCCCCCTGCACCTCAAAGCTGTCAGGGTCCCCAGAACACTGGGCACAGCTGAAAAGCTGTCATGGCTCAGAGGAGCCTAAAGGAGACGTGATGACCAGACTTGCTGGGGGACGCTGGCTGGGCCCCGGAGCAGAGCGGGGTGTCCACTGTGGGGTGCGGCTAGGAGTGAGGAGCCGTGTTGGGTCCTCGGCCATGACACGTGTGCCACGGTGCCGGCCACACAAGAAGCCAGCGGGAAACTGGGATATTCTTGGTTCCTGCCTCACAACTGCTCCTTGATCTGAAACTGGGCTATTGTAAAACGATTAGCATCAACAACAGGAAACCAGAGCCGTGGGCCCCCTCACAGCGAGCCGGGTGAGACCCTCGGAGCGAAGGCCGTCATCTGTGTGGTGGCCCCGAGAGCTAATCCTCTGAGCCCCTCGGTCTTGCGCCCCCACTGAAGAACCAAGGGACTGGCTGCTCCTCCTGCCCAGTAGGCTCCACTCCAGGTCACTGTGACTGTCCTTGAACGTCACCTCCTGGAGGGTAGGGTGGGGGGGCTGTCTGGCCTCACTTTTTTTTTTTGGAAAGACTTATTTATTTATTTGAAAGTCGGAGTTACACAGAGAGAGGAGAGGCAGAGAGAGAGAGAGAGAGAGAGAGAGAGAGAGAGAGAGGTCCTCCATCTGCTGGTTCACTCCCCAATTGGCTGCAAAGGCCAGAGCTGTGCCAATTCAAAGCCAGGAGCCAGGAGCTTCTTCCAGGTCTCCCACACAGGTGCAGGGGTCTAAGCACTTGGGCCATCCTCTCCTGCTTTCCCAGGCCACAGCAGAGAGATGGATCAAAAGTAGAACAGCCGGGACTCAAACCTGTGCCCATGAGGGATGCCAGCCTGCAGGCAGGAGCTTTACCCGCTACGCCACAGCGCCGATTGGCCTCACTCCTGATTGGACCCTGCACCCCTGCCTCACCCTGTGTCTTCTTCTTCCTGTCGCACACCACCTTCTAACCTCCGTGTCTCTTAGGTCTTGTCCTCTCCCTGCTGGAGCTTAAACACCGTGAGTGTGGCCGCCTATGTCTCAGTGGTTGTCTGGTGCATCCCAGATGCCCAGCGCAGGGCCCTGCTGGGTGCTGCTCAGGTGCAAGTCTGAGGAGAGGATAAATGAATGTGCGTGGGTCTGCCCCTCACTCGGGGTGGGTGACAGTTTCAGGATGTACCGATCCCACCATCGCTGGTGGAAGCTGCACCTGCTGGGGCTTGACCCTGCGAGCTCATCCCAGCAGAGGGGGCAGCGCTCCTCCTCCTGGGAGCTCGGGAGGACTCTGGTCATCCGCACCTGCCCCCAGGGGTTGCCACTTCTTGGGGGTGCTGCTTGCTCTCCTTAGAGAACAGGGGTGGAGAAGGCCCCATGGCCTCGCTCAGAGCCTGGAAAATCGGAGCCCCTCGCAACCGTCGGCTGGTGGGCCGTTGCAAAGCTTTGCCGCCTGGGCAACCTGGAAAATCGCCCAGGTGTGCAGCCCCTGACCTGTCACTGTTCTCTTCCGCTTCTCTGGGAGCCTCTTCCGCTTAAGGGGGTCTTCACCCAGGCCCTCTGGGACCCCGGCCTCGGCACTTCCAGAATGCAGGACACAGTGGCCGTTACTGGGAGGGTTTGCTCCTGTTTAGTGGGTTTTCCCGCTGAAGGATCTGCACGCAGGGAGTAGCTAGTGGCTTTGCATAAACCTAGCGGCTCTGGCATGAGCTGAACCTGGATAAAAACCGAATTCTCCCATCTCCCGGCCACGTCACCTTGGCCCATGTGCAGCCCCTCACTGAGCCCCATCTGCAAAGTGGAAACTGCCAACCCTACCTTCCCTGGCTTGGGGGCTTTGGGGCTTAGCGACGATGGCGGTTTGAGAGCAGAGGGCTGGGCACACAGGCACCATGCTTGTCTTCACAGGCCCTGAAAGCCCCCTCTCGGCTGTCACTCACCAGCCCCCTCACCCACCTGCAGCTCCCCCAACCCTGCCTCAGGAGCACGGTCCAGGGACCACGCCTGCTGTACCAGGCTCCCTCTGCCACCTCTGAGATCCTCAGCCTCCTACCACGGGTCTGTCCATGTGAGCCAAGGCAAGATGCGAGGCACTAATAAGAAACAAGCAGGATGCCCACTCCAGCACCCCCCAGAGAGAGGATGCTTGCTAGGAAGACCAGCGCAGCCCCACATCTGCCTGCTCCGAGCTCCAGGGCCACCTCGCTCTGTTTGTTTGGTCTGAGCAGATTTTTTCCCCCTTATTTTTCTTAAAACACAGGAAGGAAAAAAGCCAACTCGGCAGTTTTCTGTGGTCTCGTTGGGTTGGCGCGGAAGTGGGACGTCAGCTTTCTCAGGCCGGGGAATACCAAGCAGCTGAGCGTGCAGGTCCGGGGGAGAGACGGTCGGGCCGTCAGCAAGCGTCTCCAGCGCCTGGGCTGGGGGCGCAGTGGGCGCATCTGTTGGCAGGTGCTTGGCGTTGGGGAGGGACCCGAACACCCAAACAGACCGTCCGTGCCGGTGCACGTGGCTGGCACGTGTTGGTGCGCTGGGTGTCGCCAGCCACTCCGACCTCTTCCCCAGGTCCTTTCTTCATGCCACGCCTCTTAAAGCTGCGTCTCCCTTTGGTGCACACTCCTGACGCCCACTGCCGCCCCAGCCCCTCCCCCTCGCCTTTGAAGCTTCCCAGCCAAGGGTGCCTGCGATCTCCATGGTAACAAATCCACTGCACCTCGCGGCCTCCCCTCCTGCCCGTGGTGACCTTGCCTTGTCGCTGCTGTCCAGACCTGGGCGGTGTCCCGGGGGACTCCTGCCTGTCTGCCCCTCTTCCCTGTGTCTTTGCCTTAGTGGCAGCTGGGCCCGCCCATCACAGTGTTTGCCAAGTTTCCCACCCCCGCCCCCTAGCTCCGGGTACCACTGCTGATCTCATTTCATGTTCTTTTATTAAAAAAAAAGAGAAGTAGTTGTTTTCATCTACTTGAAAGGCAAAGAAAGGGAGAGGGAGATGGGGGTCTTCCATCTGCTGGTTCCCTCCCCAAATGCCCACAGCAGCCAGCACTGGGCCAGCCCAAAGCCAGGAACCTGGAACTCCATCCGGGTCTTCCGGGGGTGGGGGGGGCGCTTGAGTCTCACAGGATGTGTTACCAGGAAGCTGGGTCAGAGCAGAGGTGCTGGGATTCGAACCCGCGCTCTGCGATGGGATGAGCGTGTCCCACGTGGAGGCTTCACTTGTGCCACACAGGCGTGTCCTTCCCGCCATGGCTCTTGTGGTGACCCCAGCTCTCTGGACAGTCCTAGAGTCTCCCCGCCCTGCCCCTAGCAGCACCCCCTGAGCGGAGCCCCACTTGTTTCTAACCACCAGCCTGTCACCCAGGAAGCCCCGTGTTGAGCTGCTCATGCAGGTCCCTGGATTTGGGGACAATGCTGGCTTCAGTCCCAGCACTCAGCAGGCAGAGGAAGGGGTGTTGGTGGGGACCCCGAGGCAACTTCTCACCCCCCGAAGCCAGCACCTGCCCGCCCGTCCTTGAGACACTGGATGTCCAGTGCCAGTGACTCCCCAGGGAGCTCCGGGTCCCTTTGCCGAGCCCCTGCCGCGTGCAGTGTCCTCCTGGGGAGGGTGAGGGTGTCGGCTGGAGGAGAGGGGTGGCTCCGAGCGGGCGTCCAGCTCTGAGTTGACTTTTCCAGCCTTCCTGGAAGGGCGGGTGGGCTGCCCGCGCCGCAGGTCGGGACGCCAGAGCCGTGAATGGGACTCTGTTCTGCAGAGAGCCGCCTGTGAGCGAGTTCTTTCCACGGACCCCCACCTGGGCCCGCTCCCGGCCTCGCCCCCGGCCTCGCCCTGGAAACAAACACTCCTGGGGCCAGGGAGGCTGACGCGGTGGCGCCCGTGTCCAGGAGCTGCCCCGGGCGGGCGTTCCCCACATGTGGCACCTCTGGGCGGGGCATGCTGCCCAGTTGGTTCGGGCGTCTGAGACGGGCATTGTCCTCCCGCTAAGCCAGGTTGCTCTCCTGCTGTCCCCACTGTGCCCCTGTCCCTGACACCTCTTTCCCGGGGTTCCTGTCGAGAGACGGCTGCCATGACTGCTGGCAGAGTCTCCTCCTACGGGGCCCATGTGCAAGACATCCTCGGAGGACCCCGGATATTGCCATGGCCTGTGCTGTACAGGGAGCCAGACAGACCTGGGGGACGTCCCAGCTCCACCACTCGTAGGCTCTGTGGCCTCTGGCACCCTCCGTAAGCTCTCTGGGCCTGCTGTCCCCTCTTTAAAGAAAGAGGCCAGTCGCCCTTCTCTCATAGCTTTAGGGAGAGGAGGAGTGAACAGGAAATACAAAGCACTAGTGACTGTGGCCCGGCTTGTGGAATCGGAGTTGGGAGTAGGAGGGATGGGGTCCAGGCTCCCCACGCTCTGGGGGTTCCACCCTGCCTGGTGTAGCATCCCAGGCACCACAGGTGTGGGTCACCCAGGAACCCAGGAGCTACTGTATTTCAGAGAGGAGTCCTTCCTCCATTGAATGATCAGCATGGCAGGTGTGCAGAACATTCTAGAATCTCCCACAGGCTACACAGACACTGGGAGGTTTCAAAAAAAAAAAAAGGCTCAGGAATTAAAAGATGTATGTTTGGGGGCAAAAAAAAAAATGTTTGAACTTCAGCAGTTTTTTCCATAATAGGCCTTTTCATGAACTTCTTGAAGGACCTTGGTATGTGTAGATTTCGCAAGTTTTTTGCTCCAAAATAAACTCATCTTTAATTCCATTTCGCTTGTATTCCCTGTCCCTCCAACCCCTCACCCCCCAAATGGGTGGGGGTCTGAGGGCGGGGCCTGGGTATGGTGCCCCCGGGACGTGTGCCAGGGCCTGCAGACACTCAGGGTCGCCCGGGGGGAGGGGGTGGTCCAGGAGTAGAGGCCAGATGCAGCCAAACGTGCCGTGGCACACAGACAGCCCCAGGGCAGGGGTGATCTGGTTGAACCTGGGCTTGAGAAACTCGGCTCAGTCTCCAGCCCTCCCCGAGGGAGGCGCCCAGACCCGAACACAGAGCTCCTTGTGTGGGTTTCCTGAGATGGATGGGACCAAGAATGGGGAACGAGTCATCCACCCTCATTTCCATCTGGCCTCCGCGAAGGAGCGTTGTGCCAAGGACTCCATGACAAACCGCGGGCCTGGCCCCTCTTGGGTCCAGATCTTCCATGATTTGCACAGAAGAGGCGCCCAGCACTGAGCTGGGGACCAGAGACTCCCAGGTGCTGGAGCGAGTCAGGGCTGACCTTACCCTGTGCCTGACTCGGGGCAGCTTGGGAGGGAGACGGCCCCTCCTGCCCCGGCCTCCCTCCTGGCAGAGTGGCTGTGGTACAGGGCCTGGCTTCTGTCTCCGTCCCTGCGACTCGCGGGGGCGCTGCCCCCAGCACTGTCCCTGCCTTGGTTTTGAGACCTTGGTGTGTACCGCTCTGACGCTGGGGCCTGCGTTTCCCAAACCTGCCCAGCCCTCCTGCCCACCTGTGCTACCGTGGCTGCCCCCCAACAAAGTGCTGTCAACGGTCCAGGCGTGGGCAGGGAGACTCCATCCCAGGTCCCCTCCTGCACTGGGGGGCTGCTGGCCAGCCGGGGAAGCAGGTGCACGGCTCCAGTCTCTGCCTCCCTCCTCACATGGCCTTCTCCAGAGCTCTGGGTCTCATGTGCTCCTCTCTCTGCACATGTCTCTGTTGTCGCGCACCGTGGGCCCAGCCTGGTCCCCAGTGTGACCCTGTTTCAGCCTGATCACCTGTCCCAGATAAGCTCACCTCCCGAGGCTCCAGGTGCATATGGACTTGGGGACACCATTCACCCCAGGGCGTGAGCTCCCGGGCTCCGCATGGATAGACTCACATAATGGAGGCCTCCTTCAGGTGGGTCCCTGTGTGCCCCCCACGGCCCCCGCTTCCTGTCCTCTGGTGGGCCCAGACCAGCTAGGCAGAGATTGGAATGCAAAGGAGTGAGCGGCCTGGATTAGCCGTTCTGAGCTGCTCCAAGGACAGGCAGAGGATACCAGGGCGGGGGAGTGGAGATGGGACCGGCCGGGCACTGGGGGAGGGGACCGTTTGTTTTCAGGACAATAAATGTCTCTTGATGGGCTGTGGTTTGCACAGGGACTCGATGCCAGAGCGAGTTGTCGGCATTGATTGGCTGGCCGCAGAGCCTTGTCACGGAGCAGGAGAGGAGCCGAGCAGGGGCCGCCTCGTGGTCCTGTCCCCAACCTGGCCCCAGGCCTCCTTGGAGTTGTGGGCTGAGTGAGCAGAGCAGGTGCCCAGCTCTGACCCCTGGGACCTGTGGAGAGGCCGCTGTGCCTCTGCGACCCCTTAACTCCCCCTCCTCCCCACCTAGGGTGGGCAGGAGCCAGGGCGCTGTGCTGGGAAGGCCTCCCGTTTTTAATGAACAAATTACCATCCTTGTTAGCGACATGGACAGGGCTTTGGGGGATCAAGGGAGCTGGGGCTTGGGCCTCAGCCACTAATTCAATGAAGAGGATGAATTCCAGATGTGGCCTCTGGCCCGGCAGACACTGCCACCCTTGGGCCCCCTGGGAGAACCCGGGAGCTGCTGGGCAGACGACTGAGGCCTGGATGGCTGTGGCCAGAGGAAGGGTCGGGCTGGGGCTGCCCGCGGGGCTCAGGCCACCGGGGCAGGAGTACCCCTACCTTCTCCCGCACAAGGGCCCCTTAGCCGAGGATCCTGGGGCCTCGCCACATGCTGGCAGCTGTTCGTTTAGCCACCTGAGTTTGAGAAGTGATGGAGTGTCGCTTCTGAATGGGTTTTTAACTTCATCACCCCAACGGCCACACACTGGGCCAGATGACCCTGGGGGTGTGGGGGATGCCCCTGTAGCAGCTCAGCAGCCCTGGCCCCCTGTAGGGGGAGAGACCACTCACTGGCTGGGCTCTCGGGGCTATGACTTACCCCAGGTCTCACTGCTTACTGGGCCTCCTCACCTCCCAGTCCAGGGCCCCTTCCCCCAGGGGGCTGAGACAGGGGTAGGGGTGGGGGACCTGCTGCACCCCAGCAGGACCATGGGGAGCCCCTGGTAGAAGACACCACTGTCCCTTTATCAGCAGTGCTGGTTTAAAGTGGTTCAGTTCAGCACGGAGCAGAGCGGTGTGGGTAGAGCGAGGCCAGGGGACAGGCCTATCTGTGCTGTGGATTTTATTGAGTCGTAAACAAGGCTGAAGGATAAACAATTAAAATTGGGGGGGGGGGGTTGTGCACGGGGTGGGGGTTTGTAAGGGGCTGGCCTGACCCAGTAAGGGCGGGGCTTAGGGCCTGAGTTCCACCCAGCTGCCTCTCTGAGTCCAGCAGATGTGTGCGCTCAGATGGCCCCAGCATAACATAGCGATGGGAGGTACACGGTGCGGGGGTTGGGGCCTGGGGATCCCAGTACCCCCTGCCCCAGGCAGATGTGATGACGAAAGGCCGAGGTTCTGGGCCCCCAAGAGCAGCTCCTGTTGGCCGCCAGCTGACTCTGAGACCACAGCGTAGGGACCCACGCCCTGTGCGTCTCAGTTTTCTCGTCTGTAGTATTGGGGGCGTATTCAGCCTCATAGGAAGGTCAGACAAATGAAATAGAACAGTCAGGCGTCAGCCACCTGTGAGAGAGTTTATGGGGAACTGCCGAGAGGGGAGCTGGAAGGCTCCAACGCGGAGAAGGGATAGGAGACCACAGGGCTGTCATCAGGATTTGACAACTGCACCCTGTATTTGTGCATTGGATTATCATGCCGTATATATGACTGAATATTGCGTATCAATTTAAAAAATAAAAATTTGCCGTGGGCATTTGGCACGGCGGTTAAGTTAAGCAGACGCGGATCTGGGACTTAAACCCAGGTCCCCGGGTGGGATGCGGGCGTCCCAAGCCACGCTTTAACCACTGCACCAAGCACGTGTCCCACCATGTCTATCAATCCCGCTTTTCTGTGAGCGTTTTTAAGGCCCTCGTATTTCAACACTGAAACGCCTTGTGGGATCGGTTCTCAGGCTTCCGCTGGGACGCGGGGAGCTCTAGCCGCCTCCGGGGCCTCCCAGGAGACCTCTCCCGAGCCGAGCTGGGCTCTGCTCTCTGCAGCCCGGGCACGCTGGCTGCTGGCCTGAACAGGACAAGACCAGTGACCCTTGGCGAGCCCCGCTGCCCGCTGTCTGCCTGAGCCTCCCTCCACAGGCCCTGCAGGCAGAGTCACCTTGAAGCCCAAGCTACTAGAGTGTGCAGACTGTAGAGGGAAGAGGGGCTTCCTGGAGGGGGAGGCCGGGCCCGGATCTGCATGGGAGAAGCCAGGGCTCGCAGCCTGGGAGGGCCTGAGGCCCGTGCCGCCCTGAGATGCTTAAGGCCCCAGAAACCCACCCAGGTGGGCTGCACTGCCCCCGAGACGGCGCAGCCCCCTCCTCCGGGGAGCCTGCCTCCTCCTTCTGCCCTGGGAGTTCTCACTGGGAGCTGCGTCTTTATTTCCTTGGTCACTTTGTCCACGGTCCCTAGCACAGGGCCGGCCCCTGTGAGCCCTGTGGGAGGAGGGACTGCTGCAGCCCTCCTCCCCCACCCCCCTGCCACCACTGCTGGGTCCTGTAGGGGTGCGGGGTGGGAGTAGTGTGTTCCTGGCGCCCAGTTCTGAGCATCTGCTGTGTGGGCGAGGTGGCAGGAATGCTCCCACTGCATCACTTTCCGAGTTAGACACTGAGCATGGTGATAGCTGCTGCTGTCATACGAGGGCCTTGCTTTAGAGCCGTGCAAACCCATTTCACGGGAAAGGAAGGTGAGGCTCCCGGAGGCTGAGTGCCGCATAGGTGACCTGCCGGAGGTCCCAGGCCAGGTGTGGGGCTCAGGCTCTCCTACGATGCCCGGCACGCCCAGGGGTGCTGCGCCATCCCAGGGCCTCCACACCCAGCCCGTGGGCCCCTCACCAGCCTTTGCCCCGCCCAGGCAGGCTTCCCACCCCTCTGGCCTGTGCATCCCAGCCAGGCCTGCTGGGGCCTCTGGCTCGGTAGCCCCCCTTGTCCCTCCCAAGGCCTCGCTCGCTGATTTCTGTCTGCACAGCTTCCCCCTCAGCCAGCCCGGGCCGTGTCCACCACCCCTCAGGCAGCTTGGCGGCCAGTCCCAGGTGGCAGGGAGCCCGGCAGGATGGGGCCTGTCCCTGTCCCTGTCCCCTGTGCATTCCTGGGAGGATGGGCCTGGGGCGGGGTGTGGGTGGCGCCAGGCCTCCTCCAGGCCTCCTTCCGGAATGTTTCCTGGGCCCCCATCAACTGCCTGTCCCGGGGCTGCAGTGAAGAGCGAGGGCTATCTGGGGTGGGCTTGGGCTCCAGGCCTCCCCCCGACACCCAGGGACCCCACATCTCCTTGGAAGGCAACATGTGACATGGGCCGCTGTGGCAGGGGGAGGCGTCTTTTCCTCGGATGGAGGCCGCCTGGGCGATGCACACGGGCACACGGTGCGGCTCCAGGGGAGGCTGGTGCTGGGCATGGGGACAGCGTCTTTGGGACCCACGGGCCCCTCTTCTGAATCTGCCACTCGCCCCATAGTGTTCCCATGAGTCCTCGGGGCCCATCCTGAGTCAGGAGCTGCCAGGCAGCCATCGTGAAGGAAGTCCCCCAGCCGGACCTCCCAGCCCCGTTTCCCTCTTTCACAGGGGGACCTGTTGGTGTCCACACACACACATACATGCACACACACTTGTGCCTGGGCTGTGTGCATGGGGACCTCCCTATACACACACACATACATACATACATACACACATGCTATACCTATGCTGTATGCATGGGGGCCACCCATACACACACACATACATGCACACACGCTTGTACCTGGGCTGTGTGCTTGGGGGCCACCTGTACACACACACACACACACGTACACACGCTTGTGCCTGGGCTGTGTGCATGGGGACCTCCCTGTACACACACACACACACACACATACATGCACACATGCTATACCTATGCTGTATGCATGGGGACCTCCCTGTACACACACACACATACATACATACATGCACACACGCTTGTGCCTGGGCTGTGTGCATGGGGGCCACCCGTATATACATACACACACACGTACACACGCTTGTACCTGGGCTGTGTACACAGGGACCCCCCCATACACACATACACACACAAGCACACACGCTTGCACCTGTGCTGTATGCATGGGGGCCACCCGTACACACACACACACATACATACACACACAGTTGTACCTGGGCTGTATGCATGGGGGCCACCCGTACACACACACACACATACATACACACACAGTTGTGCCTGGGCTGTGTGCATGGGGACCTCCCCGTATCCACACACACACATGCACACATACACACACAGTTGTGCCTGGGCTGTGTGCATGGGGACCTCCCCGTATCCACACACACACACACACACACACCCTCCGCCTCGGGCCTGTGTCCTGTGCTGATCTCACACCTCCCTGTGCTCTCTCCTCCTCGTCTCCCCCTCCCCCCTTACACCCCATGAATCCACCCACTCAAAGATGCTAACTGTGCCCACTCTCCTTCAGGTAGGAGCGAGGCCGCAGAAGTAGGAACCAGCGGCCACAGAACCTCTGCTCCTTGGGCTTGGCCCGCTGCGCGGGGAGGTGACCAGCAGAGATGGGGAAGGCGAGTGGACGTGGGAGGTTGGGGTGGTAAAGCAGGCGGGGCGAGGGGCCTGTTTGCACAAGTGTGCATGTGTGTGTCTGGCGGGCTGTCTTGCCAGGGCGTGGCCTCCAGCTTGCCTCTGCCAGGACTGCTGTATTCTCTGTCGCTCGGCCTTCGGGCGGGTGCAGCCAAGGTCTCGCCTGTGGGTCCTCCTGGGCAAGCGGCAGCTGGCGGGAGTTGGGGGTGGAGCAACTTCACACCCAGGACACGGGCAGCTGAGGATAGAGCCTTGAGTCCTGTGTCGCTTGGTGGGCAAGGCCAGCACTCCATATGGGGGGTGTTTGGTTGGAGGGCTGCCTGACCTCCCACTGGAACCCACAAATCGCCACTGAGCGGTCTCCACCCTGTCCAGAGGCTGGCGAGGGTGGACAGTGCCCCTGCAGCTGGGCCCCTGCATCAGGGCGATCCGATGGGACCAGGCGTGGACTAGACCGGAATCCCAAAGGTAGCTGTGAGTTCCTGGGCAGTTTCCCCAACCTCCGAGCTCTGGGCTCGGAGGAGTGGATGCCCTCAGATCCCCTCTCTCTAGCAGTGCTCAGAGAAGGAGGGATGTTGCGCTGTGGCTGGGGAGGGGAAGCGAGGGGCCAGGGACGGAGAGGAGGGACACTGGGGCTGCCCAGAGTGGGAGGGAAGAGGAGAGCAAAGTTGGCAGCAGCCTACCCCCACGCCCAGCCCTGTCCTCTCCGATAACCACTTCCAGCCCGAGTCTCCTGGAAGGCTTCTGCCTAATCCAGTTAACACCTCCCGTGATCCGATTACACTGATTACTCCATGTAAGAAACCCCAAATCTGATCAGCAGGCAGCACGTGAGCTGCGTGGCTGGGGGTTCCACTGTGGGTGCCATCTGCTCCTCCCCCAGGGCTCTGGCCCTCCCACGCTGGGTGCCTGCCATCGGGGCCAGGCCCTGACCTTGACCATCACTGTTGTCCTGTGGGCGGGGCTCGCCTGCAGGGGCAGGGAGAATTCTGCTGTGGTGGCAAGGACGGGGCCAGGCGGGTTGGGGGGGCTCAGCACCCAGCCCCTACCCCTCACCGGGAGTTTTGTCCTTGGAGTTGCCCAGCACATGAAGGACACAAGGCTTTGGGCCCGTGGAGGTCTCTGGGGCAGCTCTGGAGCCAGAGCCCACGGAAAGGCCTCAGAGCCCCTGTCTGTACTGGACGCTGACCCGGGCAGTGCATGGGGCTGTTGGGGGCCCCGTACCAGCAGCCAGGGGGAGCCAGGGGTGGGGGGGCAGTTGTGCTAAGTTCACCCCACCTCCTCCTTGGGCCTCACGTTCATTCGCAGCAGTCCCCCCACACACCCCTCCTCCTTGTGTACAATCTGGCTTCCCAAGGTTTGAATTTGCTACATGGAAGATTCCTAAGTAGACAATTCATCCTTTGTAAACAATTGTTCTATATTGTTACTGGTTGTTATCTCTTTTTTTAAGATTTGTTTATTTGAGAGAGGGAGAGAGATCTTCCATTCTCTAGTTCACTCCCCAAAAGGCCACAGTGGCCAGGGACTGGGTCAGGCCGGTGCCAGGAGTCAGGAGCTTCCTCCGGGTCTCCCACGTGGGTGCAGGGGTCCGAGCACTTGGGCCATCTTCTGCTTTCCCAGGCCATTAGCAGGGAGCTGGATCAGAAGTGGAGCAGCCGAGACTCGAACCAGTGTCCATATGGGATGCTGGCGTCACAGGCGGCAGCCTAGACCACTGCTAGGCCCTGTTCACCTCTTACTGTGCTCAGTGTCTAAATGAAACCTCGCGTGGGTTTGACGGATAGGGAGAACATAGCGTCCACACGATGCGGGAGTCCCTGGAGTTCCAGCCTTCACTGGGGGCTCAGCACACATCTCCCATGGGTGAGTGGGGGCCGCTCTGTCAAGGGGCAGGTGGACCAGCTGGGCGCTGAGTGTTCTTCCCACTGGCTCTGCTGGGGTCTCCTGAGCCCCCGTGTCTTGGACATTGCCATGCACTGCAAACACAGCATTGCTGGGGGGAGCTGAGGTCCACACCCAGCACTGAGCCTGGGAGCAGGGGGCATCTTTCTGGGGTCCTTTGACTCGGTTCATCCCCCAGAGCTCTCGGTGCTGTGCGTGGCAAGCGGCGGCCCTCCCTGGGTGTTTGACCCTGCCCTCCTCCCAGAGAGGGTGAGGGTCTGGAAGCCATGGGGCCCTGTGCCTCCTCCATCAGCCTCCCTCGGCCTCTGCCCTCTCCTCCCTTCTCCCCGCCCAGCACACCCTGGTTAGACTGCATTTTGGAAGTCAGGCCAACCAGGCAGAGAGACATCTTCCATTTCTAGTTCAGTCCCCAAACGGCCACAGTGGCCAGGGACTGGGTGAGGCTGAAGCCAGGAGCTTCCTCCAGGCCTCCCGGGTGGGTGCAGGGGTCCAAGCACTTAGACCATCCTCCACTGCTTTCCCAGATGGGGACAGATGGCTGGAGGCTGGCAGTCACTGACTTTCTCTCCAATGTCCCCTCGTTGGCTGGGCTCCGACTCCATTTTGATCATTTTTATTTTTATTATGCCAATAAAATCTGTTCTTACACATTCTGCACATACAGGTGTGATCCTGCCGGTCAGTACGGGGCAGCCGCGGGGAGCCAGACTCTAATGCCAGCATGATGGGGGGCAGCGGCCTTGATCGTTGGGCGGTGCCAAGTTCACAGAGGCGTGGCTGTGGGCGGCAGCACCCAACTCTCTCTCCTAGCTGTGGGTTTACCCTCTCTGCGTGTGTCCTGAGGGCTCCCGTGGCGGGACAAGTTGCAGTTCCCAACATGCCCCCCTAGTGGCAGAGCCAGGTGTCACCAGCAGGTGTTTTAAGTTGCAAAGGGCCGGGGGGGGGGCGGGGCAACAGACTCACCTGCACCCCACGCTCACCCCGCCCGACCCTCTGCAGGGGAGCCCACCCTTGTACAGACGCACCTGCACCCCCACCCTCACCCCGCCCGGCCCTCTGCAGGGGAGCCCACCCATGTACAGACGCACCTGCACCCCACGCTCACCCCACCCGACCCTCTGCAGGGGAGCCCACCCATGTACAGACGCACCTGTACCCCCACCCTCACCCCGCCCGACCCTCTGCAGGGGAGCCCACCCATGTACAGACTCACCTGCACCCCATGCTCACCCCACCCGACCCTCTGCAGGGGAGCCCACCCATGTACAGACGCACCTGCACCCCCACCTTCACCCAGCCTGACCCTCTGCAGGGGAGCCCACCCTTGTACAGATGCACCTGCACCCCCACCCTCACCCCGCCCGACCCTCTGCAGGGGAGCCCACCCATGTACATATGTACCTGCACCCCCACCCCCACCCTGCCCGGCCCTCTGCAGGGGAGCCCACCCATGTACAGATGCACCTGCACCCCACGTTCACCCTGCCCGACCCTCTGCAGGGGAGCCCACCCATGTACAGACGCACCTGCACCCCCACCTCCACCCCGCCCGACCCTCTGCAGGGGAGCCCACCCATGCACAGACACACCTGCTGTGTACAGATAGCTGCCTGCTTTCTCTTTAAGGCCCCTCCCCAGCCCTTTTTCAGTTCGGCTCATTACAGCAAGGACAAAGGCGTAATTAGGCACTAATGGCACTTAGCACCCTGCAACACCTGCCAATCCCAGTGGCACTGCGGGCTGCTCAGAAGCAGGCCGGGGCCTCCTGGGCTGAGGCTGGCACTGCTCTCTTGCGTGGCTGCCTTGCGCCATGGGCCCGGGCCCATTTCCAGGGGCCGGGCCAGCCCGTTTCACCCTGGCCATGGCATTGTGGGGGCCGAGTGGTTCCCCATCGACCTCCCTTCTCGCTGTGCCCTAAGCTGCCTGGCTGGTGGCAGCATCCCCACCGTGCAAATGAGGAAGCAGAGGCTGTAGAATGATCGAGTTAGCCACGACTCACGCTGCTGCTGGTGGTGGAGCAGGTCTCGCAGCCGAGTCTCTCTGGTTTGTCCTGGGACCGTCCCCATATCTCATGGGCTTCCTTGCCCACAGATCTGACCCACACCCCAAAACCTGGCTCCCCCCTGGGACCTCGCTCACGCCCAGTCTATTTCTGTAGATGCTTGGTAGCCGGCTTCAGACGCTCTGGGCTCCTTTTCCTGCCTTCCCCTCACTAGTCCTGGGGCTGCCATGTTCTGCATGGTCCCCACCTGTCCAGTGGGCCATCAGGGCTGTTGTGGGAGAAAGGTGGGGTCGGGTGCGTGCCGTCGTGTGGACACCTGCCCTGGCCCCGGGGCACTCTAGGGGGCGCTGTGATCCTTCCACCCTTCTCAGATGGTCAGCAAGACCTCTCAGCCTGCACCCTGCGGTCACTTTGAGTTGGCTCAGTCCGCGACGTGGGGATGTGGGGCTGTCGTGTGCATGTGGCCGCTACTCGATGCCAGTTGTGACCATGAACAGGAATGGCAGGGGCCCTCTGGAGGGGGTCAGAGTCTCCCTGGTGAGAATCAGTGGTCTGGGCAGTGGTTCTCCAAGGTAAGTGAGCCTTGGAATCACCCGGAAGCCCTGTTGGAACGCCAGCCGCGGAGCCCCGCCCCCAGAGCACCTGACTGCCTAGGTCTGGGCAGGCCCAGCGGAGTCCCAGGTGCTGCTGTTCCAGGGAACCCTGCTTTGAGAACCACCTCCCGTGAGCGGGGCCAGCTTTGGCCGTGGTGAGGTGGGCAGCCACCATGATGGAGGGGAGAGGCTGCAGGCCAGGGGCACAGCTCCTGGGGGTGACTCGAGGCTATCCAGGAAAACGACTCACAGAGCTGGGAGGAGACGTGAAAGGAGAGCAGCCATGTGCCTAGGCGCGAGGGGATGTCCAGCGGGGGCGGGTCTCAGAGGCGGGGCTGCTGGGCCCATGGGCACAGGAAGGCTGAGGGTTAGCCAGGTCAGCCCAGGAGCTGAGGGTGGGTGGGAGCGCTGGGATCCAGACAGCAAAGCTCATTTCCCGCAGGGCCAGCAGGGCTGGGGGGCTTTGGCGCTCAGCTCAGAGGCGGTGTCGTCTCGCGTCCGCACAAGTGCACCCACCAGGCCACACGAGCGACGATGCCAGTCACAGAGACAGGACGTGGGGAGGGCCCCAAGGTGCCCTGGCCACGGGGAAGTGGCTGGGGACCTCAGCTGTGAAGCCGGACACTCCAGGGAGAGCAGAGAGCTCGGAGGTGCCAGAGCGGGTGGCGGCCCAGAGCCACTGAGCAGCTGCGTCTCTGCCCAGCCTGTCCGGGGACACGGCTGCAGGCTCCACCTCGGTTCTGTGGCTTAGAGTGGACACACGTGGATGGGCGTTCAGCAGGCCAGGAGGCGGGGACCGGCTGAGCCGAGCGAGCGTGCCTGGAGAGAGACAGAATTCCCAGGAATCAGATTCAGCGTGTAGGTCCAGACTCTGCTGGTTTGTAGTGGGGGGCATCATCTTGGTGGGGTCGCTCAGTGGAAGGTCCCCACCCCGTGCAGCAGCTGTGGGCCAGCCATGTCCTGGGCCTGTCACAGTGACGTTTCATCCCATGGTCTCATCCAAGCTGCAGCAGGCATGGTCTTCTCCCTGGGATAGACAGGGACTCAGAGGCTCAGAGCTGACACCACAGAACACGTGGGACTCAGTTTTCCATCTCTGCAATGGGGCCATACCTTCAACCTGTCCCCTCGCAGAGCACACACGAGAACCAGGTGGGGTAACATCTGAAAGACGTCCCAATGCCAGAGATGCGACCATTGGGACACCCGAGCTACTGCACCTTGCAGGGACGAGGCAGGCATGCTCCACCCCCAGACATCAGGGGAGGCGGGTCAGCCCGCCCAGCTGCTCGGCCAGGGGTCTCGAGTGAGGACAGCCCCCAGCAGGTGCCCACCCACCCCACGCAGCCTGCCAGAGCATCAGAAATTAAATTTCACGGCCGGGTGCCCAGAGATAGTGACTGGAGCGCCATGTGTTTATGGCTCGAGGAGGAGATAAGATTTGATTAAGAAGACTGCTATTAATTTATGGCGAGTACTCTGGCACTGAGGGAGAAGCTGCTTTTAATTAATAGCCAGAAGGAATTTACGCGCCTGGTCTCGGAGAGGGGGGCGAGGGCTGGGAGGAGGGGCCTGGGGAGCCGAGTGAGTGATGCAGATGAATTGATCCAGCCGTACACACACCTTTTTGAAGAGGATATAAATAAATAAAGAGCCACAGGCAGGAGCGAGGCGGGAGAGCATGGCTGGGGCGAGAGAGGCATGGGAGGTGGAGGAGGAAGAGGGCTGACACCTTACCGGGTGCTCACTCAATGCCAGGCGTTCGGCTACACCTCTGCAGGAGGCACCTGCTCCCAGCTTTCCTGCAGCCCCGTGAAGCAGGTAGAAAATCATTTGGGGGAGAATAAATAATTCAGGCTCGCGATTAGACACGCAAACATCCCGAAAGGCGACCGGTGGTGACTGGTGACCGGTGAGGCCTCCTGCTGGAGTCTGGGCCATCTGCCTCTCGGTGCCTGTCTGGGACATCCTGTGTAGGTAGGGGGCTGAGGGAGTGGGCATGGCGTGGGACACGAAGGCTGTCACTATGTGCCGTGATGATGCGCACACTCGAGTCTCTTGTGGGGCTTGGCATAGTGTTCACATACAACTTCCTGGACACGGTGGTCACCTCCAGATTCCTTTCCTTGCAAGACTTAATGTTGTATAAATAGCCAATGCGCTGTATCAGCTAGGGCCTTGTGACCCCAGAAGTCTGGGGGTGTTTGGTACAAATGCGGTGGTTTCCGGAGTTTTCCGGCTGTGGTTGGTTGAGCCTGGGGGTGGGGATCCTGCAGACACAGAGGTGGGCGGCGTGACTGAGGGTGCTGGAGTCTCTGGGTTAGAGCCCCACTCGCTGGGGCCCAGGGAGGTCCAGTAACTTTCCCGTGTCACACAGCTGCCCGGAGGAGGTGCCCTTCATCGCTGACACCTTCTGTCGGCTCACACGGAGAGCTGCCTTCAGAGAGCCGCCTTTGGGGACTTGAGGTTGGCTTCTGAGTACAGACGAGTCAGGGTTGGCCAACACACAGGTGCAGCCGGGCAGGGGCCGATGGGGCCACCTCCCCCCTGCCGTCTGCACTGCCCTGCATTCTGGGCAGCTTGGAAAAGCCATAGCCCTTTCTTCCAAGTGCAGATACCACCCCTCTCCCAGCCCCAGGCCCCTCCCCAGATCAGACCAGAGCAGGGTGGGGAGGAAGTGTGTAAGTCCTCTGCATCCTATCAGAAGTCAGAATCTGTGTGGGGGCAGGGGGTGGGTATTGGGCCTAGCAGGTAGCACACTGCTTAGGGCACCCACATCCACAGCAGAGGGCCTGGTTCTGTGCCTGCCACCGGCTGTTGACTCCAGCTCCCTGCTTTTGGGCGCCCTGGGAGGCAGCCCTGGGATGGCTCAAGAACTTGGGTCCCGGCCGGCGCCATGGCTCAACAGGCTAATCCTCTGCCTTGCGGCACTGGCACACCGGGTTCTAGTCCCGGTTGGGGCGCCGGATTCTGTCCCGGTTGCCCCTCTTCCAGGCCAGCCCTCTGCTGTGGCCCCGGAGTGCAGTGGAGGATGGCCCAAGTGCTTGGGCCCTGCACCCCATGGGAGACCAGGAAAAAGCACCTAGCACCTGGCTCCTGCCATTGGATGAGCGCGGTGCGCCGGCCACAGCGCGCCGTCCGTGGCAGCCATTGGAGGGTGAACCAACGGCAAAGGAAGACCTTTCTCTCTGTCTCTCTCACTGTCCACTCTGCCTGTCAAAAAAAAAAAAAAAAAAAAAAAAAAAAGAACTTGGGTCCCTGCCTCCCACACGGGAGACCTGGACTGAGTTTCTGACTCCTGGCTTTGGCCTGTCCTAACTCCAGGTGTTGCAGGCATTTGGAGCGTAAACCAGTGGGTAGAAGATCTCATTGTATGTATCTGTGTGTGTGTGTGTGTGTGTGTGTGTTAAATAAATAGACACAAACTTTCCAAAGGGGGATTGCACGTGGATGAAGACAAATCCTGGTAGCAGGCAGCTTGGCATTTCCCTCGCACCCACCTGAGTGGGCACCTGGGCCCTGCAGCTTCCCCAGTGGCATCCGTGGATGCCCGGGAGCTGGCACCATCCAGAGCCAGGGCGCACCACTCCGGCTGCCCTCTAACTTCCAGTCTCTGAGCTTAGTGGGCGTGGCTTGTGCAGGTGGTTCTCCAAGCCTTCCCTCCTGGCTGTACCTTGGCGTGGGGAGTGGGAGACATGACAGAAACGCAAGTTCTAGTCTAGAAGAAGGGGTGATCGCACCCCGGTGTCAGAGCCCAGAGGGAGCGAAGACAGCAGGTGACTGCTGGGTCCGGCTTGTCCCTCCTGGTCCCTCAGGCGTCCCCTGGGGGACTTAGCAGCCATTGCGTGCAAAGACAAGACTGCAGTGGGCTGGGAACCACAGCCGGCTCTCAGAGGCAGTTTAGAGGGCAACGTGGGTGCTAGATTAGAAATTATTAAATTATTGAAATTGAATGATCTCAGGGTTCATCCCCATAGGCAAGTTATAGGATTGTGTCCAAACGTTCAATGGTGGATTGATGACCTAGCAGAAAGGAGGTAACATTTATGCTGATCCCTAAAGGATGTGCGGGAGTTAGGAGGCAAAGAGGTGAGGGATGCGTGTACTGAGAGGAAGCTGTGTGTGCAAAAGTCCTGGGGCAGGCAGGAGGGGGCACTGGGGGGTGGAATATTCTAGAAGGCTCCCTGGGTGCACTGAGGACACATCCAGGAAGGAGGGGGTTCTGTTCTCTTCTCAAGGGTCCAGCTGGGCAAGAGGAGAAACTGCAGGCCCAGTCAAGGACACGGCCTCTGCCTGCTGGGGGGCCGCCCCCCAGGGCCCCGGGGAGGCAGGCAGAGGAGCAGGGCCCTTCCCGGGAGCCTGGCCCCTCACTCGCTTGTCACTTGCTCTCTTTCTGACTTGGAGGCGAGCGGGGCTTCTGCATTATTAATGGTGACACATAGTAAACATTTTGATAATTGTCGCAGCCACAGGCGCTGCGACTCAGCACCAGCTGTTGCCAGCATGAAAAAGCCAGAGCAGAATACTCACGCCTGTGCACTGTGCACCCCCAGACGCTGGTGCTGGGGTGGGGTGCACCCCTCTACCCCATCCCCGCCCCCTGTAGAGCAGACTCTCCCACCCCGCTCCCACCCAGCCCCTCCCTGCACAGGGCAGGGAGAGGCAAGAGTGAGCCCAGGCTGTAGCACGGAGCTCCAGGCACGGCTCCTGCACCCAGTCCTGGGGAGTGGCGGCCATGCAGCCCCCCTGCTAGGCCGGCCCACTCTCGGGGAGCTGCTGGTGCTGTCCTGCCCCTCCCCATATCACAGCACCCCCACCCTAGGCTGAGCCCAATGCCATTGCCCTTGGGGGGACCTGGGATGTCAGAAGCTGTGCTGAGCGGGGGGGGGCAGGCTGGAATGGGGGCTCTCCTGCGGGGACAGAGGGGTGTCTTCTTCCACGGGTCCTCTGACAAAGGCCAGGAGGAGAGGTGGGCAGCGGCTTGTCCAGGGGGCGCTGGCAGATGGGCAGGGGGGCAGGCTGGAGAGGTGGGGCTCTTCTGCCCACTCATGTCAGTGGCTGGAGGGTGGCGTCCAGTGTGCACCTGTGAGAGCCGGGCAGGTGGATCTCCACGGGCCAGGAGTAAGGGCAGGTGGGGGTGCAGGAACGAAGGTCAGGTCGCCTCTGGGAGGGTGGAGAGGTGGGTGAGGGGGCGAGACTGGCCTTCAGGGCAGTTTTGGGGGGAAGTGAGCTAGGGCAGGTCCGAGGTCGGGGTCTGTGCAGAGTGAATGCGTGGGACCCGTGTGTGAAAAGCAGGTGCAGGTGTCGCTGCGGGGGCGAGGGCTGGAAGCTCTCCCTCCCTCCCTCTGCACTCTCTGCTCCCATGTTGCGTGTGCACCGCCCTGATGGAGTCACCCCCAAAGCACCAAAGGCTTCCGAACCCCCTCAGCTGAGTGCAGGCCCCTGGCGACCTCATGGGCGTCACGAGGTTCTCGTGCTGTGAGGCCAGCTCCTTGGGCCGCTGTGTTCCAGAGAAGCAAGGTGGGATGGGACGGCCCTCAGGCCCCACTCAGGGGCCAGGAAGGGGTCGGGGGTCACCATGCAGAGGGGGCTGTTATCTGGCAGTGCGCGTGACAGGTCTCAGCCCAGAGGGCAAGCCACATCCGTGGAGGAGCTAGGGAAGTCACCGGGGCTTTGGGGTCAGGTGTGGAGGATATATGATCACAGATCCTCAGGTGCCGATGTAGGGCGGGGCGAGACGGAGGGGGCGATGGAGGGCGGGGCAAGACGGAAGGCGGGGCAAGACGGAGTCCCCCAGCCAGGCCAGGACACAGCGAGGGGCCTGGGGTAGTTGTTTGCTGGGCACCAGATGAGAAATGTAGAGACGTGCTCTGTCCCCGGTGGCCGTCCGAAAGCCAGGTGTTGGCAAGGCTGGCTCCCTCCAGTCCCCTCTCCTTGGCTTACAAATGGCCTCTTTCCCCCGCATTCATGTCCCAGTCTCGTCTCCTTGCCCGGTGACACCGCCTTGACCCCCTTTGACTTCAGCATCTCCTTAAAGACCCTGACTCCAAACAGGGTCCCCCCTGAGGCCCCAAGGGTTAGGACTCCAGTGTCTGAGTTTGGGGGGTGGGCACGGCCAGCCCATGACGGCCCTCTGAGGAGCTGAACCCTAATCGAGGACCGTGAGGTAGAGACCGAGATGGGAGCCTCTCGTAGAGAGCAGAGCATGGGCGGAGGGCAGGTGATGGGGGCAGCCAGAGAAGATTCTGGAAAGTGGGTCCCCACCAGGTCGTGGCTGGCAGCAGCGGCCTCACTCCACCGTGGTCTCCGTTCTGAAACCCGATGGGATCTGATTTTGGAAAATCGCTTTGGTCTTTGACTGTTGGGAGGGGAACGGGCAGGAAGGGCTGAGGGAGATGGACACGGGGCCAGGGCAGGTGCAGACGGCAGGGACCAGGGCCCAGCCGCAGGGAGAGGATAGAGCTGAGCAAAGAGGAGGTGCCAAAGGGGAGGGCGGGAAGGAGGTGCTGGGGACACAGCTCTGGGCTCCTGGCCTGGATCGCTGGTGATGCCACTCCCTGAGGAAGGCCACGCGGGAGAGGAAGCCTGAGATGGGGACCTTTGGTGGGGACACGGTGCCTGCACGGTGCCTTGGAGAACCCAGGCAGGGAGGCTGAGGGAAGGCACAGGCCTGGGCGGGTCCAGCCCGTGTCCCTGCCCTTTGACCTAGATATCCCACTGTCCCTTGAGGTGGCACTGACCCCACAGCACATGTTCGCTGTTCCAGTCACCTGATCAGCAGCCCCAGCTCCAGCTATGCCACGGATGCTCAGACACTGGAGCCTGGCACGTGGACAGCTCCAGGCCCTTGTTCTGCGGACGGCGTGGTCATCATCTGCATTCTACAGAGGGAGAAACTGAGACGGAAGATCCGGGGTTTGCCCAACATATGGAGCCACTGTCGTGCTGTGACCCCCAGGCAGGGCTGCAGCGAGCACTGGCCGTGACAGGGGCTGGGCGGGAGGGCGCCTTTGATCTCCCCGGGGGAATCCGAGGCCTTGTTAACCGCCCTGTCCCCACCGAGCTCTGAGGGTGTCCCTGCCCTCTGCAGCCTCCCCACTAACCTGATGGCTTCTCCCAGGCAGGCACCGCATTCATGTTTTGCATGAATGAATCTCCCCAATACCCAGTCCGGCGCCTGGGATGCCGTAGGTGCACCCTGTGTGGTTGCTGAGTAGCGGAGAAACCAGGTGCCTGGGCTGGGCCCTGGGAGTCCAGCGCCAGTGGCTCCCACCTGAGGGTCCCCTGGGTAGACTCAGCGGAAGGCTGCCCAGGCCTGCGAAGCCCTGAACCGCGGCCCCCATACCTGTGCGGGCAGATTCCCTCCTGCTGCTTGGCTGTGGCTGGACCTAGATTCCAGCTGCGAGGAGCCACTCTCGGGGCAGCCAACCCCTAGCTCTTCGGGGTCCTCACCTCCCTTTCTGGCCTGCATCCTGCTCCCCAGCCTGGACGCTGCTGCGGGGGACTCGCTCCCTGGAAGGGAACGTGGTGGGGAGGGGTTGAGGCTCAAAGGTCCCCACCGTTCAGGGACCACAGCAGGTCCTGCAGGTTCCTGTGGCGTCCTCGGAGCCTCGGTGGCTGAGGCTGGCTCTCGGCACCTCTCAGGAGCCCGAGGACACTCATGGGCGGCGCTAGGGGTACCCTGGTGGCTTGGCCATAGCAGAGTGGGGTCCTTGAGGCTGATGGCTTACGGTGGCTATACAACGTCGCCATCGGTGACATCCGGGCAGAGCCCCAGCAGGTGAGAAAGACTGCCGGGTGCTAGTGGCCCCTTTGGGAGGAGAGGTGCCTGGTCCCCGGGAGCTCACAGCCCTGGGGTGGACAGGACCCTTGGGAAGTCCATCTCTGTCCTGTTCCTTCCACGCAGAGGGCAAGGACAGCGCGAGGCCACCTAGCGAGTCGGCCCAGAGCCAGCAGTGGAACCTGGGTCCCCGAGTGCAGCTTGGTGCCCTCTCCTTACAGGACCACGTGTGTCCAGGGGACAGGAGAAGCAGAGGTGCTGGCGCCCTCTCAGTGTGGAGGGCCCCCCGGGTTACTCATTCCCACCCCCCGAGGCCAGGCCGCTGGGCAGAGGTCACAGCGCAGGAGGTCAAATGGGGCTGAGCCCTGAGGCTCTTCCCACTGCGGCCTTTCCTGCCCAGGGTCTGGGAGCGTGGCAGAACAGTGCCCGCCTCCCTTCCTCCGTGGGAGTGACCAGAGGCTCCTGGGAGAAGCTGATGACCCCTGGGCTCCCTGGGGGTCCTGGAAAAGCACCAGGATCCTACTGGTCACACATGGAGCTGCGTTGTCTCGGGCCATGATGCTCAGCGGTGCCGAGTCTGCCCCAGCCCGCTGCCCCTTGGACTTGCCCCCTCCTTCCCGGAGCCTCACTTGTGTCCAGCAGCCTGCTGGGCTTGCTCTCAACACAAAGCACCCCTTCTGTTTGTCCACACCCCTTGGCTTCCGCCTTCCTCCTCGCTGCTTGGAACATCCTCTCTGTCCCACTTACGCCTCCACCCCAACTTTCCCCAGATTCCCAGGCAACGCCTGGTGCCTGGGCTTCGGCTGCCCCCTTGGTCCTCTCCTGCCTTGGTCCTTGGTGCAGACTTTCCCATCCGAGTGTGGGCTCCGCGCCCCCGCTCAGGGCCGCACGTGGAGGGATGTCACAGCGACCCTGCCCCTGCCGAGCATCCAGGCCCCCTGCTCCTTGCCTTCCCTGCTCCCAGCCCCCACGCGGCCACACCGCCCCTGCCTGGGCGGACGCCCTGCCTTCCACGCTGGGCTGGGCTCCTCGTGCCCCAAAATTGTCTGTTCACCTCTAATTCTGTAATGCAAAGACAATAGTTGTATCCCGCTTGCTTGCCGAGGGCCAGGCACAGTCCTAAATGCCTGACACGTATTAACTCGATTAACCCTAAGAGAGAAACGCGACGAGGGCCCTGCTCTGCCTCGGGTCCTCTGGTGGACAGGAGGCAGTGCAGCCGCCCCAGGGGTCTGCTCCAGAACCCGCGCGCTCCTCCGCGTGGCCACACCACTTTTCACAACGCAGCCCAGGGCCCAGAAACTCCAGGAAATAACTTGGCGAATGAATGATGGAATGAATGAAGGGCTGGTTCCGAATGACTTCTCCCGAGAGCCCTAGAGTGACCAGGGCAGATTCACAGGCCCTCAGGGACTCAGGGGCCCCGGGAGTGCTTGTAGTGTGGCCAAGGTCAAGTGGGAGCCCAGCAGTGACCTTGACCTTGGCAGCTGCTGCGAGGGAGGCCTCTCTCAGTCCTGTCGTGCGGATGAGGAGGCTGGAGCTTAGGGAGCCTTGGTTCCCTGTCTGGGCTCATCCTGAGGGCACGAAGCACAGTGAGGACTGGGTGTGCACCTCTTCCAGGTTCCCTGGCCTCCCACGAGCATGGGGCCACACACACTGAGTGTCCGAGACTGTGGGAGCAAGCCCATAGCCAGCTCTCAAGCAGAGAGGGCACGTGGCGTCTCCGAGGGCTAGGGCTGGTCTGGGCTCAGGTGCAGGACTTGGGCTCTTTGGTGTCCCCCAACTGCCTCTGGCCGTTGTGTTGGGTGTCCACTGGGAGTGTGGGAGCGCTTCGAGACTCAGGACTCGCCCCTTGGGTTGTGACCGCCCATCCCACACCAGCCGCGGTGATGGAAGGAGGGGAGGCCAGTGTGGATGGAGGGTCCACTGAAGAAGCTGGGGCGACACGCTTGGCCCGTCGTGGGCTCGGAAGGAGGTGCAGGGGATGCTGTGTCCAGGGGGACTCTGACTGCTGGCAGATGTCTGGGCCGGGGGCGAGAGGCTCGTTTCTGTGACGGCTGCACCCCACGCCGCACACACAGGCGTTTGTCCCGAGTTGGTGCTACGAGGGTATCATCCCGGTGGCTCTCGGGGTTGTTGAAGCTGCAGAGGAGAGAGTAAGGGTGCGTGTGCGTGCAATGGTCATGTGTTCATGTGTGTTCATGTTTGCATTGTATGTGTCCATGTGTGTGCTTGTGCTCCTGTGTGCACATCCATGCATGTACTCGTGTGTGTCCATGTGTGTGCTTCAGTGTTGGTATGCATATGTGTTGGTATTCATTTGCATGTGTGTTGGTGTGCATGTGCGATCATGTGTGCATAGTGCATGTATGTGTGTGCTCGTGTGTGTCCATGTGTGTGCTTGACTGTTAAGCATGTGTTGATATACATGTGTGCTTATGCATGTGTGTGCATTCGTACATGTATTGGTGTGTGTGTGTGCTCCTATGTGCATAGTGTGTGTATGTATATGTGCTCATGTGTGTGTCCAGTCTGTGTGTATGTGCACGTGTGTGCATGCTGTGATGTGAGGTGTGATCAGAGCTGGGACCTGGTGTGCCTATATAGACAAGTCTTCCCAAGGGGCGCTGGGCTTAATAGATAGTGAATGTTTTAAAGTATTAATTCATTCAATGGCTACGAGGCGTGGTCTGGGGGCTGAAGTGAGGAGTGAAGCAGCGCACAAGGAGTCCTCCCCTACAAGGAGCTTGCACTCCGAGGACAGGCAGAGAACCAGGCGGCGCACAGTGTAAGAGGCGGCGGCAGCATGGGCCAGGCATGCAGAAGCTGGTACAGGTGGAGAGGTTAGGTGTGGCCCTTGTGGGGGTCGTGGAGTGGGCCTCGAAGGGTCATTTGGACAGTGACCTGGGTGAAGGGGCAGGAGACGGGCCGGGCCGAGGTACCCTAGGGGCAAGGTGATAACATGCCAGGCGTGATGTGTGCTGGGGGCCACAGAGGGGCCCGGGCAGCCGTGGGAAGAGGGGGGCTGGCTGGGGAAAGGGGCGGCGGCCTTGAAGGTCATGGCATGGACTTGGGATTTCACTCAGATGTGGGGGTGGGAGCACCTGGAGGCTTTCAGCCGGGTGGGAGCGTGGTCCAGTTTGTGCACTGACTCGTGGGGACGCCAGTGGAGGTCCAGGCCCAGGAGCCGCGAGCTGGGGTGGTGAGGAATGGTCAGGTCCAGGGTGTGCTTTGAAGGCAGAACTGGCCGGATGCCCAGGGCTGAGGCGTGGTGTGTGAGAGCAGGACTGGGTTCCAAGCTGGCTCCAAGTTTTGGGGTCCTTGCAGCTGAGCGAATGGTGGGGGTACCCATCCCTGAGATGGAGAAGACTTGGGGAAAATTGCTTTGGGAAAATGGGGCATTTGGGGGTCAGCCCTCGCCTGCCCATTGACCAATCCCTGCTGGCCCTGGGCACATTCTAGGGGAGTTTTGCTCAGGTTCTAGAAAGGTGTCAAAGAGTGGACCACCCAGGAGGCAGGCTGGATGGGGGCCATCTGGTGGCCAGGAGCCCAGCTTCCAGAGGAGGGGGTGCTGCCCCTAGCAGCAGGGCCATGTGGCAGTTATCATTTGTTCATTCATTCATTCAGCAGCTGGGTGGGGCACCCAAGCGTGTGTCGATGTTGGAGATGACTGTCCTGTAGAGGCTTCAGAGGAGAAAGGGGCCATTGGGAGTGTGGCGGAGGCGCACATCAGATGTTTAATGGGGTTGGAAGGCCTCCTGGAGGAAGTGTCCCAGACAAAGGACAAAGGGATGGAGGGACGTGGGGCAAATGAACACAGTGTTGGCCATGAGGGCTGGAGACACAGGCACAGTCCATGACGAGACGTAAATCCCCCTTCTACGTAAAAGCCACGTAGCCAGCACCTGCTTGGAGCAGTCATTCCTCGGGACTTGACCTGCCGCCCTCCGTGTGCCAGGCTGCCCCGGGGCTCATGTGGGTGTCAGAGGACAAATGGAACAACCCTGCTCCCTGTCCTGGAAGAACCCAGACAACAGGAGAAAGGCTGTCAATAGCAGAGAAGTGCACACCCAGAAGCATCGTTTGAAGATGTGGTGCATGCTCGGATGGGAAACGTTGGCGCCAGGGTGGCAGGAGCAGGGGTCTGGGAGATGGGCAAGTGTCAGGATCCAAGGGGGCCCGGCGCCGTGGCTCAACAAGCTAATCCTCTGCCTTGCAGCACCGGCACACCGGGTTCTAGTCCCGGTTGGGGCGCCGGATTCTGTCCCGGTTGCCCCTCTTCCAGGCCAGCTCTCTGCTGTGGCCCAGGAGTGCAGTGGAGGATGGCCCAGGTGCTTGGGCCCTGCACCCCATGGGAGACCAGGAGAAGCACCTGGCTCCTGGCTTCAGATCAGTGCAGTGCGCCAGCCGCGGCGTGCCGGCCGCAGCAGCCATTGGAGGGTGAACCAACGGCAAAAGGAAGACCTTTCTCTCTGTCTCTCTCTCTCTCTCACTGTCCACTCTGCCTGTCAAAAATAAAATAAATAAAAGATCCGAGGGGTGGATGGGAACCCTCCAGGCAGAGAAAGCAGCGCCAACATGTGATCCAAGTCCGTGTTGTTGTTGGTTTTTTTTAATTTATTTTGTTTATTTGCACATAACAGAGACAGAAAGATCTTCCAAATGCTGGTCCATTCCTCAAGTGGCCGCAGATGGCCAGGACTGGGCCAGGCCAAAACCAGGCACCTGAAACTCCATCTGGGTCCCCATATGGGCGGCCGGGGCCCAAGCACTTGGGCCATGTTCCATTGCCTTCCCAGGTGCATTAGCAGGGAGCTGGATGGGAAGTGGAGCAGCGGGGACTCTAGCTGGTGCTCGTATGGGACGCCAGCGTCATAGACAGCTTAACCCACGGCGCCACAACACGGGCTCCAGGTCAGTGGTTATTAAACTGGGACCTGTGGAACCCAGAATTCTGTAGGGATGTCTCAGCCCTCCTGAGGGCACAGCAAACCTATACCTCACCCCCCACGTGAACGAGGACAGCTGTCCTGTGCTCTGTTTTAGCTGCTAAGACCTGGCTGGGATGTCATTGAGACGGCTTTCAAAGCTCTGAGTTGGGGAGACAGAACCCCCAGTTGGACACCTGTGATCGCACCTGCCCGAAGCGCAGGTCCCAGAAACACCCCTGTACCCCGACAATGGCTGGGATGTCCCCACCGCTGCGGGGAGGGGCGCCGTGCAGAGAGCTGCCCAGCCCTGTGCTTCCAGAGTGCTGGCTGCATCCGGGTGTCTGTCCAGCGGGCTGTCCTCGCTCCTGGTTGGATGACAGGCCGGCCTTGGGCATGGGAAGCCTGGCCCGTTGTCAAAGGGATGTCTGAGCCCCATCTGACCTGTCCCCACCTCCTCTGCCCCGGGCTAGCTGAGAAATGTCCCCGACGAGGAGACAGCATTATGATGGGTGAGGCCCCGGGTGGTCAGAGAGGGCAGCGGGGCCCCGGGCTCTGGCTGCACCCCAGCTGGGCTCACCTTTCCTGGAAGACAGGCAGGGCGGGCGGCAGCACTTCCAGTAAGTAGGCGTGGCCCGCTGGGCGCTGACACGCTCTCCACCACTCAACGACCAGAGCTCTCTGCTCCTGGGTGGCCCTGAGAGAGCTGCTGAGAGCTGTTGCGGCTAAGCGAGCCCTAATGGCTCTCTGTGGTCGTTAGATACAGCAGCTGGGAGGCGCGGGGGCCGCAGGGCCGGGCACCCAGGGCTCCCCCGGGACCCAGATCCACGAGCCCGGGGTAGTTCCCTGAGCACAGGCAGCTGCTGGGGACCACGCCAGGGCGCACACCCGTCATTCCCAGCCCCGGCTGCGGCTGCAGCACAGGGGGGAGCTCCTGGGAGCAGGAGGCTGGGGAGGCCTCCATCCCGGGAGGCCTTGGCCCGGCCTGGCTAAGGAGAGCGTTTACAGCTGAACTCAGTCCCACCCAGCAAACGTCAGAGGAGGTGTGGGGAGAGTCGGGCTGCACCTGGGGGTTCTGCTCTAGACACAGACCTGGCTGTGGGCTCAGCTCTGCCACGGGCAAGGACATTACCTCTCTGAGCCTCGGTTTCCCTGTCTGTAAAGTGAAACACATAGCACACTTCGTGGGGTGGTTGTGAAGATGTGGCGGGGTAGGGCATGTTAAGTGTTGTTAGTGCTCAGTCGAGGATTGTTCTCCATCATCACTAGTACCTCCACCACCATCGTCACCAGTACCACCACCACCACCATCATCACCACCACCATTATCACCAGTACCACCATCATCACCACCACCAACACAGCATCATCACTCTCATTGCCACCACCATCGCCATCACTACCATCATCACCATCACTACCACCATCACTATCACCACCATCACCACCATCATCACTACCATTGCCACCATCACCACCACCATCACCACTATTACCACTACCAACAACACCACCACCATCATCACCATCACCACCATCGTTCCCATCACCACCATCACCATCATCACCATCACCATCACCACCACCATCACCATCACCACCACCATCACCATCACTACCACCATCATCACCATCACCACCACCACCACCATCACCATCATCACCATCACCACCACCACCACCACCATCACCATCATCACCATCACCATCACCACCACCATCACCATCACCACCACCATCACCATCACTACCACCACCACCACCATCATCACCACCACCACCATCATCACCATCACCACCACCATCACCATCACTACCACCATCACCACCACCACCACCACCATCACCACCATTATCACCAGTACCACCATCATCACCACCACCACCATCGTCATCACTACCACCATCATCACCATCACCACCACCACCAGCATCATCACCACCATCACCATCACTACCACCATCATCACCATCACCACCAGCATCATCACCACCACCATCATCATCACTACCACCATCATCACCATCACCACCACCACCATCACCATCACCACCATGGTTCCCATCACCACCATCACCAGCACCATCAGTGGAGGGAGTTCATCCTCACAACATTTGAAAACCATTCGTTGAGTGCCCACTGTGTGCTGGAATTTGGGGAAACAGAGCCAGGAGCTCCTAATCTGGGTGCTGTGGCTTCTGGGCCCAGTGTAGGGGGTGGTAGAAGCCGTGTCCGGGTAGGGCTGTGTTAGGAAGCAGGGGTGTAGGGGGTGGGGAGACAGGGGGCTGGGCTCATGGGGCAGATGCGCCTCTCTCCCCAAGACTCAGGCAGTCCTCGTGTCTGGGGTGGGGGCCGTCTGCCTCTTCCTCCCACCAAGGCTGAAAGAGGCGGGGCCCCGAGCTCTCCCTGCCCACCCTCCCCCAGTGCGGCTCCCGCACGTGACCTCCCGCATCGCTCCTGGAGCGGGGAGCGCACGGCTGCGCACTGCGGGTCTGGGAGGGGGCGAGCACGAGGCACACAGCTCTGCGTGTTGGGCTGGCAGCTTTGCTCCGAGGGCCTTGTGCGGGGTTCTGACTGCTCAGCCAGCAGCGCAGGCAGGACGGACCATTATCTTCTCTTGCTTGGAGCACAGTGCACCCCAGCACTTGTCACCCCGTGCTGCACCGGAGACTCACATGGAGGGCCTCCCAGGATTCTACAGCAGGGACCCACGCTCTCTGAGGCCGACTTGATTCACCTGGGCTGGGGGTTACCTTGGAAAGGGGCTGTCTGTGCCGTGTGATCCCAGTGTGCAGCCGGGGTTAGCAGGCCCTCATCCAGAGAGAACGGGCTGGGGCTTCCCTCCCTGGAGCCATGCTGTGTGATCTTAGGGGAGTTACTCAGCACCTCTGAGCCTCTGTGCTGACTTTGGTTTTTAAAGAGGCAATAAATGAATAGCAACGTGTGTTGGAGACGAGAGTCCCAGGCTCTTAGGGAGCTGTCCGTGAGTGTAAATTAAGGCGCTTAGCAGGCACGGGGTGTCTTTTTAGCCCTCACCTTCTCTGTGCACCCCATGGGCAGATGGCAGGAATATCGCTGTGCAATGTGTGCGAAGGCTGCGTGTAGCCTGCAGAGAGGCAGGTCCTGCTGTCCAGTGGGCAAGCATGATGACCCCTCCTGCAGGACTGGCTTAATAGCTCTTTGCTCTTGGTAATTTTTTTAGACTTACTTATTTATTCGAGAGGTAGAGTTACAGACAGAGAAAGGGAGAGACAAATAGAGAGGTCTTGCAACTGCTAGTTCACTCTCCAAAGGGCCACAGTGGCTGGAGCTGGGCTGATCCGAAGCCAGGAGTCAGGAGCTTCCTCTGGGTCTCCCACGTGCGTGCAGGTGCCTGAGCCCTTGGGCCATCTTTTACTGATTTTCCCGGCCATAAGCAGAGAGCTGGATCAGAAGAGGAGCAGCCGGGACTCAAACCAGTTCTGTGTGGGATGCGGGCACCGCAGGCAGAGGCTTAGCTCACGATGGCAGTTCTACTCTTGGTATTTATTCTGTGATTTGTCTGTCTGCAAATCCGGGGAATTTTCAGCCCTTATTCCCTCCAGGACTGTGTGCCGGCATTCACTGTCTTCAATCTTTCTGGAACATTGACAATATGTGTTGGGCTTTTATGTACAGCCCCTGAGGCTCCAGGCATTTTTTTAGTCTTTTTTCTATTTGTCAGAGGAGATGTTTTCTATTGATCTATCTACACGTATTCACTGACTGTGTCTTCTGTTCTTTCTCATCTGTTGGTTAATCCCAACCAGTGAGCTTCTAACTTCAGACCTTGCATTTCTCAAATCTAGAATGCTTGATTATGTTTTTAGCAACTTTGATTTCCCTGCTGAGGTTTCCTGTGTGTTCGTTCATTATGAGTATATTTTCCTTTATGTCCTTGAAGATATTTGCAATCACTGTTATTTTTTCATTTTATTGAAATACAATATGCATACCAAGTAATGCACATAAGTGTAAGGTAAATATGGTTTTTGTTCTCTGTTCACACTTATAACTAACCACACAAATTAAGTACAAAATGTTTCTCATATCCCAAGAGTCCTCACCATTCCCCAACCTCCATTGTTTTCTGAGTGTGGGGAAGAAGAGTATTTTGCCCGTTACATGGTATGATTCAGTGAAGCAGTATTTATAACCATATGCCAAGTGATTCGATGTCCACATAATTGTTACACTCTCTGTATAATCACTACCATAAATAAGAGAAACCATGTCACATTTCTCTTTCTGGGTCTGGCTTATTTCACTTAGCCTAATGATCTCCAGTTGTGTCCACTGTTGCAAATGTCAGGATTTCATTCTTTTTATGACTAATATTCCATCATGTATGTACACCACACTTTCTGTATCCAATCACCAGTTGATGGACATCAAAGTTGATTCTATATCTTTTTTTAAAAGATTTATTTATTTATTTGAAAGTCAGAGTTGCACAGAGAGAAGAGAGAGAGGGAGAGAGAGAGAGAGAGGGAGGTCCTCCATCCACTGGTTCACTCCCTAGTCAGCCACAATGACTGGAGATGCACTGATCTGAAGCCAGGAGCCAGGAGCTTCTTCTGGGTCTCCCACGTGGGTGCAGGGGCCTAAGGACCTGGGCCACATCTTCTACTGCTTTCCCAGGCCATAGCAGAGAGCTGAATTGGAAGTGGAACAGCCGGGTCTCGAACCAGCACCCATATGGGATGCCGGTGCTTCAGGCCAGGGTGTTAACTCAGTGCGCCACAGGGCCAGCCCTGATTCTATATCTTAACCACTGTGAATTGAGCTGCTGTAAACATGGGAATGCTGTGGACTTTTTCATATGCTGATTTCATTTCCTGTGGGTGCATTCCCAGGACTGGCATGGCTGGGTCACACTAGATCTGTTTTTAGTTTTCTGAGGCATCTCCCTACTGTCTTCGATACTGGTTGCACTAGCTGTATTTCCACCAGGAGTGGATTAGGAGACTCATCCTCACCAGAATTGTTCTTCCGATTTTTTTTTATGTAACCATTCTAACTAGGGTGAGGTGAAACTTCATTGTGGTTTTTATTTGCGTTTCTGTGATGGCTGATGATCCCGAGCATTTTTTCATGTGTCTGTGGGCCATTTGAGTTTTGAACTTTGAAAAATGCCTGTTCGTGTCCTTCGCCCATTTCTTAACAGGACAATCCCTATTTTAAAACAATCCATGCTGCCTGCCTTTTTTCTTGTTTCTTCACATGCCCAGAAGCTTTGGACTGTATTCTGGACATTGTGAATGGCATATTGGGTTTTATGTTTTTTTAAAGATTGTATTTATTTTATTTGAGAGGTAGAGTTACAGACAGTGAGAGGGAGAGACAGAGAGAAAGGTCTTCCTTCCATTGGTTCACTCCCCAAATGGCTGCAATGGCTGGATCTGTACCAATCTGAAGCCAGGAGCCAGGCACCTCCTCCTGGTCTCCCACATGGGTGCAGGGGCCCAAGTCCAAGAACTTGGTCCATCCTCTACTGCTTTCCTAGGCCATGGCAGAGAGCTGCTTTGGAAATGGAGCAGCCAGGATTAGAACTGGCACCATATGGGATGCCGGCGCCGCAGATGGAGGATTAACCTACTATGGCCCCTGGGTTTTATGTTAACGTGAAGTGCACAGCTATTTTGAAGTCTGTTAGCCCCTCTGGCCCTTGCTGGGCTGCTCAGTCTGCCCTGTACTGCCTGTTTCAGGGGCAGACTTCATGGATAGAACGCGGTTCTCCTCCCCCTCAGCTGTTCTTTCTCTGGCTGTTCTCTCCCTTTCCAACTGCTGTGGTTGTCCCAAACTCTGTCCTCTAGTTCTTGAAGAAGGTTGTGAGTTTTCCATCTGGATTTTTTAGCCTGACCTCAAATGAAAGCCCGTCTATGGGGGAAGTTCACCCAGGCCTGCTCCTGTCTTCCAGGAATCGACACTACTCCGGGTCTGCCTGCCTTCGGGTCACTTCCCCTTCCTCCTGCAGCTGTTTATGGCGGAATCTGTGGGGAGGGGATTGCTCTCAGGGCTGGTGGCCCCTTCTGGTCTGATGGCGGCCTCTGCACCTTTACCAGAGGCTCAAGGCCTGGCTGTTTTGCCCCTCTGGGTTGGGAGAACAAGCACCTCTCTGGGTTGCACCTGCATCCAGTAGGATGCGTGAAATCAGTCCCTGCAGCCCGGGGCGCAGACCCAGCAGAATGCAATGTGGCTCGTGTGATGCAGAAGCAGACTTGGGGGCTTTATGCTGTCACCCAGCACCCAAGAGCTCTCTGGGGCCAGACCCCGTCTATTATCTGTGCCGCCTCACAGGGTAGCCAGTAGCCATGCAGGACCAGTGCACCCAGGAAACCTCATCTGCAATTTTATTTCATTTCATTGAGGTGACTCTGCATTTAAACGGCCACAGGGGGTGAGTGGCTGCCATATTGGACAGTGAGGCACTGACAGGTGAACCCAAGAAATCCAACTCCCAAGAAATCCAGCTCCACCACAAGGCTGGGCAGACACAGGAGAGTTTTTCAGAGCAATTTCTGGCATAGGATTTCAGGAGTCCCTCCCCCACACCCTGCGCACCACCCATCCATTCTGCACTGCAGCAGTCGGCAGCGTCACGGAGTGGCCGTGGGATTCCAAGCTGAGAAATAGATTAGGGGGCAGCGACAAAGGGCACAGAGGGAGGTTCTGTGAGTCACGGGTTCCCCCACGGTGTGTCAGGTGGAAGGTGATTCCGGGGTTTCCTACGAGGAGGTTCACCTGTTCCTTCCCCGGGAGCACATGGTCTGGTTAAAGGGAAGTTGCCTGTGACTGGGGCCATCTCAGCCCCGCCTTGCTGGGGGCCCGTCCAGCCTCCCTGCCAGCTGTGGTCGGAGGACCAGGGCGGAGGCATCAGGCCACAGCCGGGTGGAGCCATCCCCACCCCCGCCTTACAGCCTCCTCCTCCTCCTTCCCGGAGTGGAGAAGAGTGTGACGTCCTAGCCAGACGGCCTGGGTTGGCATTCCAGCTTCAACGCAGCTCCGCCACCTTGGATACCACGGTGCGCCTCAGTTTCCACATCTGTGAATTGGGAGAAATGCGTGTGCCCTCCTCAAGGGTTGCCATGAGCATGCAGTGAGAGGGGATGTGTAACTAACACACGCAGGCAGCCGTGCGGCGTGACAGCAGCCCGTGGCACAGGCTGCCCGGTGTCTTGCTGGTTATGTTTCTTGCTTTCTTGTTCCCTCTTTCGTGTCCAGCTCCTCCCCTCTCTGCCTGCCCCCGACTCCAAAACCAAGCTGATCTCGCCCCTCCCCAGCCCGAGGCCAGCACCCTGCACTGACTCAGACCTTGGTGACTGGCTCCCTCCTGCTCCTGCCTGCCCCTCACCCGCCCCTCACACGCCCCTCGCCTCTCTCTCCTTTGAGAAGCACCTGACCTCGTGGCACCCTCAGATTCCGCATGGGCGTTGCTCTCTCGTGTTTCCACCCGGCCTAATTCTTGGAGGAGGGAGATAATTAGATCTAAATAGAGCAGGGAGCCAAACGGAGCCCCAGACTTCAGCACGAATTCAGTATCCAAGACAGATAGCATTTGAATGCAACACTTTCAAAATGTATGTATTTATTTTATTTGAAACAGACAGAGAGCTCCAATCTGCTAGTTCATTCCCCAAATGCCTCTAACAGCCAGGCTGGGCCAGGCCAAACCCAGGACCCCAGGACTCCATCCAGGTCCCTCCGTGGATGGCAGAGACTTCAGCCATTACCTAACTGCCTCCCGGGGTGTGCACCAGTAGGAAGCTGGGATCGGAAGCAGAGCTGGGACTAGAACCCCGGCATCCCGCAGCGTCCTAACCACTGCACCTAACGCCCACCCCCATGCAGCGTTTTAAGAAATCCAACCTCACGCAGAAATCCTGCAACGCACATACATAGCAAATGTCTAACAAAGACCCCACCCAGATGCTCACAGGGCCCCGCCCACTTGCCTCCCTCCGTCCCGCCCCGAAGGGGCAGGTCTGTGTTTCACATTTGGACAGTTTGCTCACCGTGGAATGTCTGGCATTGATCTGGGGCTTTACGTGGGATCTGTCCCGAGGACTGGGGTTTGGGGCAGTCCTCCCTTCACTGTGTTCCCCGCATCTCACTCCCCTCCCCTCGTCCCGCCCTAAAGAGCTCCACCCCCAGCCACTCCTCCTCCACTGACTCCTGGTCCAGCCTAGCAGCCATGGAAGGCTGGGACGGAGCCCAGGCGGGAGCCACGTGCAGGAGGAAGGCAGCGTGGACAGTGATCCCGAGCTACACCGTGACAGCAGCCACACAGCCTGGCCTGGCGCAGGAAGCTCATCGCCCCCTTCCCACAGCAGCTGGAAAACCGAGTCGCCTTGGCCACTTCTCTGCAGCCATGCCACCCTTTGGGGACCTCTTGGGCTGACGTCACTGCTCCCTGCCCCCGCCTCTTTTTGGTGTCTCCCCCTCTACCTCCCTCTTCCCGCTGGGTTTGGTCCCCGTCTGTGCTGAGAGCCGACAGGGCTGACCACACGGCGGGGTGGGTGGGGTGGGCAGGAACGGGCAGCAGGAGGGTGCCCAGCCCTGCCAAGCCTGTCATCATCTGTCCCCCATGCCCACCACAGCTCTTTTTCCAGACCCAAAATAGCTCCCCCGGCCCCTCCCTTGGCCCTGTCTGCCAGGCTGTGGAGTCTGGGGCGGAGCATGTGCCAGGTCCCCAGAAGCTGGGGCGGAGCGAGCAGGGCAAGGCGGGGGTCTCTTCTCTTTCTTGAATGAATGGGCAGGGGGCTAGAAACAGGGGCAGAAGGTCTGCCGAGCCCGGCTGGGGCGGGTCACATCCCACACGCCCGCAAACCCAGCAGCCCAGCGGTCAGCAGGGCACACGTGCCCGGCCTCCTCCACCCGCACACCAGACGATTGCGTGTCGGTCGTCTCCTGGGTCCAAGCAGCGAGGCAGTAACTGTTGTCCTGACGTCTGTGCCGCTGTCCAGGTTCCCACCCCTGGACGGTTCGAGCCTGGCCCAGACGCAGGGTGGGGAACACCCAGCCCCGGCCAGCCCTGTGGTCCACCACGCCCCATCCCGTCCCCGCAGATCTTAGCCCTCCTCCTCCTGTCCTTCCCAGCCCCACCCCCCGTCCTGATCTCGGGCAGCATCGGGCTCCTGGTCCTACAAGCGCACACCAAGAATCGTAATCCGTGTTACAATGTAATGACTGTGAGTTTATCGACTCCCTGCTCCTGGCCGCCTGCCATACATACATGAGCCCCTTGACTCGCCACCGCCGTTGTCACCGCTGGGTGACAGAGGAGTTGCTGTCACGTCCACTGTGTCAGCCGCACCCCCAGGGCTCACAGAGGGTCAGGGGCTTCCCCCGAGCTGGGCTCTGTTTCCTGGGGTCCCTCTGCCCTTTGGATTGGAGCAGAATGCTCGGGCCCTGGCTGTTGTCCATGGGCCCTGCAGCAGGTCTGGGCTGGGGAGAAACACAAACGGCCTGAGAGAGAGAGAGAGAGGGAGAAAGGGAGAGAGGGAGAGAGAGAGAGAGAGGGAGAGAGAGGGAGAGGGAGAGAGGAAGAGAGAGAGAGGGAGAAAGAGGGAGAGAGAGGGAGAGGGAGAGAGAGAGAGGGAGAGAGGGAGAGAGATGGATGGATGCACATTTTGCTTCCCACAGGGGCTTTCCTAGCTCACTGTGCCGCTTGGCTGACTCCTCGCTGTTTGGACCCAGAGCCAGGAAGAGGCAGAGCTGGGGAACACAGACGTCTTCTCTCCAGGCCCGGCCTCTCACGCTGTCGGGCTGACTCCTGGTGCGTGACTCCAGGAGTCAGAGAGGACGGAGACCCTGGCAGGCAGCTCCCCCCAGGGGTCTCAGTGGAAGGAGAGGCAGCTCAGCACCCGCCGCAGACCGCCTCCCCTCCCCACAGCAAGACCAGCGAATGTTGCTTTGCTGCCATGGGCCTCGGTCTCTCCATCTGTGTAATGGGCTGATAGTGCCCGCGCTGTGATGGAAGGAGACCCAGTCCGCGTCACAGTGCCCGGACCTTTTACTGTGCCGTGCAGGTGGAAAAAATACCTTGTCCTTGTCCGGTATTTCCCCCTCCCTCCCCTGCCTTTCTCCTTCCAGCCGAAGTTGGTTTCAGAATAAGACATCCGAGTCCCTAACGGAGGGGCTAATTATTGGCACTAATGGAGAAATTCTGGAAAGTTCCGCAGGAAAGCTAGGAGAACCAGGGAGAGTGCTAACCACGTCCACATCTCAGACTCGCGGCTCCTCTGGCACTGCACACGGCCCGTGACGGAGCCTTCACACCCTGTCACTCCCCTGGCAGGTCTTCCGGGCCCCTGTAACGCGGACTGCTCCCTCCTGCATGGACAAGGTGGGGGGGGGGCAGGTGGTTTCGATGCCCAGGAGGAGGCTGGCTGTCCTGTCCAGTGCTGGCTCCCAGGGCCACGTACCGTATTCCTTGTGGTAGAGGTGCAGGCAGAGTTACCGAGGGTGAGAAGTGTGGACTTCCAGAGTTCCAGGAGTGCTCCCTGGAGTCCAGGGCAGTCAGAAGGGCCCGGGTCTCTCCATTCTCTGTTGAAAGAGGAGCTTCAGCCCAAAAGAAAGGGGAGGGGCAGGCACCGTGGCTCCGCGGGTTGAGCCATCGCCTGGGACCCCCGCATCCCGTATCGGAGAGTCCCGGCTACTCGCTTCCAATTCGGCTTCCTGCTATGTATCCTGGGTGGCTGCAGGCGACAACTCAAGTGCTTGGGGCTCTGCCACCCACGTGGGAGACCCAGATGGAGTTCTGGGCTCCTGGCTTGGGACTGGCTCAGCCGTGGCCGTCGAGCGGGCGTTTGGGGCGTGAGCCAGCACGGGGAGATCTCCCTTTCTTTTCATCAAGTGGATGAAAGTAAACACACCCTAAAGCAGCAGCAAGGAGGGAGGGAGGGAGAAGGAGGGGAGGTGGGAGTGGGGGAGGGGAGGGAATCGCACGGTGCTCTTTCTAGGTCCTGTGTTGCTGAGAAGGAAACGGAGCCCAGAGAGGTTGAGTGACTCGCTCAGTTTCACACAGCCGGAACACACGGGAGAATCCCCCCCCCCACACACACACACACACAGCCCGGGCTGACTCCCACGTCTGCACTTGCTGACTGCCGCGTGGCCTTTCCCTGGCTTGGAGGTGTGGCGGTCGTTAAAGTTTGGCTCCTCTCTGGGTGGCAGCTTCTACCCAGGTCTTGCCATGGGTTGGTGCTACGTTCCTGGTGTGTTCTGACGCACAGGCCATCCCCCCATTTTGCAGATGAGGAAACTGAGGCTCGGAAAAACCCCGAGGCCTCCAGAGCTCGGATTGGAACCCCCGGCCCTGGCGGATTCCTTTCATACCGGGGAACAGGGGGCCCCGGGGGCCAGAAATCACAACAACCACAGGGTCACAACAGCCGCCGTGTAAGATCTCAGAAGATACGTCTTCTAAAACGTGTGTGTAAGGGAAAAGTCACGCGTAGATCAAACACAAATGCCCTGATCAGAAATGCCGAGTGGCATGGGCAGGGGAGGGCGTGGCCTCAGAGAGCCTCCGTTCTGGCCGGCACCCCGGGCAGCATCTTCTGTAGGGGCCCGTGGGGCCCCGCTGACTCTCGGATGGTGCCCGGGGCCGGCACGGGTCTCCTCCTCGCCCCTCTGGGTAAGGTGCGCGCCCTCCGATCCAGGAGGTCAGAGCAGCTCGCGCCTCGGGCGGCTCCCTGCTTTGCCCTGTCGGTCTGTGTGAGAAGAGCCCACTGCTTCCTGCCTTGCAAGGCAGCCTCCGGGCCTGTGCCTCCCTCCACCCCTGGTGGCCGGCACCATTAAGGGGCGGAGCGAGCCCTGGGCACCCCACGTCCTGGCGGCACCGACCCCTGAGTGGTGGCATGGTGCCAACTGCTTGGCACCCATGCACGGTGCCCCGTGTCCTCTGGAGCTTCTGGCACCTCCCTGGAGCCCCGGAAGCCCAGGTCCACCGCAGGCCACAGCCTCGCTCCCTGCAGGACTCGTGCCGCCTTCCCCGGTCCCCTTTGTCTCATCCCTGGGACCTCTTCCCCGAGACAGGAGGCCTCCGTGGGTGTTTGGAGTCTGCAGCATTTCAATGTTTGCTTTTTTATGAAAGGGAAGAGCTCCCGTCTACGGAATATTAAGTGGCTCGGGCGGCTCCAGAGGCAGAGCGGCTAATCCGGTGACATCTGCTGCATCTGTGATCCTGGCGCCCAGCAGCCCTGCTACCCTCTCCCTCCCCCCACCGGCCTCTCCCTGGTCCTCCCCACTGGTGCCGTGGGCCAGGAGGCAGAGAGAGAGACGGTGGGAGGGTCAGGCTAAATCCACCTGTACTTCCTGACAGCAGGGGCTGGAGCCACGACCTCTAGGTTCCTTCTGGGGCCCAGGCAGCTTGGGGCACCCCCCGCCATGAGCACCTCCTCCAGGCAGTCCACCAGACTCCTGTTCACAAGCCACACCACCGCAGGAGCTGCTCTGCACACCTGGGCTGGGCCCGCATCTCTCACAACCAGTCCACGCTCTGCCAGCCTTCGGCGCCAGGTTAGGACTGCAGACCTGAGCCCTCTCTGCTCCTCTGTGTGGGTGGTGCCTCAGTTTCCCCTCTGATTCTCCTGGCTCCCACAACCTCTTCTGCTTCTTTGGGGGGGGGGGCAAGACTATGAGCCTGTGGCCCCCGGCTCAGGGCCAGGCATGCAGCTGGTGACCTGGGCTCCAGGATTAACCAGTCACGGGGCCTGCAGCTGTTGGGCAGGCAAACCAGGGAGCAGCTCCCCACTGCTCCTCCCTCCCCACCGGTCCCCGGTCAGCCTGGGCACCAAGGCCCTGCCCGGCTCCGCGTGCCTAGCGGGCCTCTTGTAGGTGCAAGAAATCATCATGGCAGTAGAGAGTTCACAGTTTCTCTCCTACAGTAAAAGCCACACTCGGTTCACTTAGCAGCATTTACAGAGCGCCCGTGAGTCAGTGCAAACCAGTGCTCCACACACAGCTGTGAGGGGAAAGAGTGAGCTCAATCCTCGCAGGCTTCCTGGAAGAGGCGGCCTCTGCCCTGGAATGGGAGGCATAGGACCTACAGGGAAGGGAAGACAGATGTGCCAAAGGCTGAGCCTTTGTGTGCTGGAGCTGCCATGCGTGTAGGACACAGGGAACTTCACAGAATGTGCACAATTCCGGGGACTAGCATTCTGGGAGCAAGGTGTCGGCTGGGTTGCCGGCCTGCATGGGCTGTGGCGGGCGATCTGTCCAGGCCTGTCCTGGCCACGCCGATGGCCGCCCCCTGCCTGCGTCCCCACAGTCTTCGCCGCCGTGTGTCTGTGTCCCGTCTCTTCCTGTAAGGTCACCGGTCAGATGGGATCAGTGTCCGCCCCAGGGACCTCCGTGAGCCCGAGTCACCTCTGCACGGCCCCGTGCCCGCTCCGCGTTCCGCAGCCCTGACTCTGGGGACACGCAGACCGGCCCGGAACCATCTGTGCAGCCACGCTGTGCCTTTGTGGAGGGCAGGGGTGAGCTGCGCATGCGTGCTGGGCGGGGTGCAAGGCGGGCCTGGCAGGAGCCCACGGCCGTGAGAGAGCCCCAGGGGGAGCAGAGGAGCCGAGAGGGGTGGAGGCCACGAGACATGGGGTCTGCTCCAGGCTTAGGAGCAGGAGCCCTGCTGCCCGTGAGCTTCTCCATGCTGGAGCCACCAATCCTTGCCTCAAAGCAGCCCTCGGCAGGCCAGCCTTGCACCCCACCTCTAGAGCCTCCCATCTGCTCCTCCCGGGCCTGGGAACCCCAACTGGGTTGGGGGCGGGAAACTGAGGCCTCAGGCCAGAGCTGGACTTTCCGCTCCACCCACACCCCGCCGCCAGGGAGAGCGATTTGGGTGCTGGGGCAAGGCTGTGCTGCACGGGCCCAGGGCCCGGGCTCTCCGGCGAGAGGGTGAGGACCGAGCAGGCGGCCCCAGGCCGAGTGGACGGCGACGCGGTCAGCGCGGTGGCACGGGCGACCCTGGGCCTCGGACTCCCTCCTCTCTGGCCTCACCTGTCTGTGCTGTGCACCCTGGCTGTTCAGAGTGCTCCCTGGGGAGACCCCGTACACCAGGGCGTCCACAGCGAGGCCTGGCGCTGATCCGCACTAGCTGCCCGCCAGCTCCCTGGCCTCGAGCCAGGATTGAGCCTTGGGTCTATGTTGCAGGGTCACAGAAGGGACTGTAAGGGTGACACTGAGCGAGACAGGGGCAGGCTCAGGTTCCTGCCGCCAGCCCCACACCCTCCCCTCTTGTCAGGTGACACACACCCCAGAGGGCATTTCCATGTTCAGTGTCACCTCTGTACCCAGAGTGGGGGCCAGCTGCCTCCCCCGGGCTCTTCAGTCCCCGCCTCTCATCAGCATCCATCAGCCTCCCCCACTGCACACATCCGTGCAGAGAGGCCACCTGGTGCTAGCGCCATCTGCCCTGGCCTGGGAGCCGCAGCCCCCCAGGGAGCTGGGATGGGCATGGACCCAGAAGCCAGGAACGAAGCAGACCGAGCCTCGCCTGTATAGCCATCGTCCCGAAGGCCCGGCTATCTCTGAGTGCCAGCCAGCAGCTCGGGGTGAGAGCTCTCGACTTGAGAGCTTGCCAGGGAGAGAGCTTAGAGTGCAAAGTAAACGGAGGGAGCGAGAGTGCAGACGAGTGGGTTCAAAGCTGAGTCGCTAGGGGAACCGTATCTGAGAGGCCGACGGGCACAGTGGGGCGCTGTCCCCCGGCTCCGCGCTGGCCTGGCTGGGCTCAGATCCATCCCCCCGCGCCCTGCCTGTGTGAGCTTAGACAAGGGCCTGTGCCTTAATTTCTCGTCTTTAACGTGGGTAGAGGGGGCCGACATTGTGGAGTAGCAGGTTAAGCTGCCACTGGGATGGCCAGGTTCCCTATCAGAGCGCCAGTTCAAGTCCCAGCTACTCTGCTTCCAAGTCAGCTTCCCGCTAACACACCCCGGGGGCAGCAGAGGATGGCCGATACCTACGCCAGAGCCCGGATGGAGTTCGGGCTCCTGGCTCCAGCCTGACCCAGCCCTGGTGGCTGTAGGCATTTGGAGAGTGAACCAGTGGATGGAAGACCTCTCTCTCTCTCTCTCTCTGCCTTTCAAATAAATGGCATCTTTAAGTTAAGAAAATAAAAATCAAGTATGTAAACTGGTACCCACTTCATTGGGTGCGGGAGGCATATCCAGGAGGATGTACCGGGCACCTGACACCTGTCACGTGTCAGTGACCCCGTTGGATGCTGGGAAGGCAGGGAGAGAGGCCCGGGGCTCCCCACCTGTAGGCTGCTCCTGGCCCCAGCAGCAGCGTCTCCCTGACATCTTGTCTTGGCCACCGGGCTCCTGGGCCTGGGCTGAGCTCCTGCCTCCCTCCGCCCGCCTCACGTCCCAGCCTCATCTTGCTTTAGGGCCGGAGGGAGCCCTAAAGGGAGAGGGGGTCGGCCCTGGGGCGGGGGCTGGGCCTCCTGGCCCATGTGAACCTCCTCCCCCTCACGTCCACTGCCCCTCCAGTGTCAACCGTGACACAGATGTCCTGTGTCCCTGCCAAGTTGCCTTAACATGAGGGAATTCTCTCCCAAATATGTTGCACAAATGAATAATAAAAACAAAGGAAAATTACCCTCTTTATTGAAACTCATTTTATGAATAAAACAATTATTCTGGTAATTGAAAAAATGTGTCGTTAAATTAAATGCAGTGGTTCCTATTAAAATTTTAGTGCGTTTTGCTGCTGCCGGCGAGAGGCTGGTAATTATAGTCGAGAGTTTCGCTTTCTCTTTATTGTTTTTTAATCTCTCTGTGCTGCGGCTCTCCGACGATATTTTATGTCAGAGAGATTTAGAACCGCACTCCAGACCGGGAGAGAGAGGCTGGCCGAGGGTGGGGGCCGGCCGGGGGCGGCGGCACATCTGCCCCGGCTGTCACTAGGCTGCCCCGCCCTCTAGCTGTCGAACAGTCTCGGTTGGTCGCGTCCCCCAGCTGTCAGCCAGGTGGCAGCCAATCACAGCCTTCCGCACGCGGTGCCCGCCCCTCTGCCCTCCTCTCGCCCCGCCCACTTTTCTTGGAAAGGATTGTGGCTCCCCTGGGTCTGTGGGTCTCAGTGCCTGTGTTTGGAAAGCAGCATAGCAGGTGGGCGGGGGCAGCCCATCCCGCCCTCGTGGGGCAACTGAGGAAGGAGGTGGCTGCTCTGGGTGTGAGCACCCTGAGGGTGGGACCACGCCTGTCTGGTTTTCCACTGCATCACTCGCTCTCAGCACTGGGGCAGTGAGGCAGGTGGAAGTGAGCGTGGGGGCAGCTGTGGTGTGGCCTGCTTGCTCCAGGCTGGGTAGGGTAGAGAGAGTGGACCAGCCCGGAAAGCCCTGGGTCTCCTGCCCAGGCAGAGCAAAGCATCAGCTGCCCGCATCCCACTGCCGCCAGGAGCCGCCGGGCTCCTGTGACCCAAGCCGTCAGAGGCTGCCCTTGGTGTGTTCTATGTCTCCCTGTGCGTGTCTGCTCCCTGTCCGGGAGATGAAACTCCTGGTGGGCGTGGTCTCTGGCCATGCAGCCTGCCACCGGGAACTCGATGAGTCGGACAGGAGTGGGGGTGTCAGGGCCATCCGTCACAGGCGCCAGCAGCCAGATGCCGTGGGCCAGCATTGCGGGGTGAGCCCGTGACCCCGGCTGGCGTGCCAGCCCGCCCCTCCAGCGTCTCCTGAGCTCTCGCTTCTCACGTGCCTTCCTGGCCCTCGCTCTGGTCTGCCCTGTGTCCCGGGAGGCTCCCAGCTCAGCTGGCATCAGGCTGAGCTTGGCCAATGGGAGGCACTGGCCATAGATGGGAGTGGGAGGAAAAAAAAGGCGTCCTGCTGCCTCCGTGGGCCCTCCTGGAAGGGGCTGGTTTGTGACTACAGCTCCCAGCGGGCAGGCGACTTGCCGGGGCTCTAGGAACCCCACTTCCTACCTGGAGCCCCCAGCCCAGGCCTGGTGGAGACTGTTGAGTTTCTCATCTCTGGGTCACCTCACCGTTCATCACCTGTAACCACTCGGGGAGTGTAGCGAGTCCCCCGGTGTGATGACACGGAGTCCCCTGGACCCTGACCACGCACCTGTCGTGCTGAGGCCCCGGGGATGGAGATGCTGACTAGAGGGGGCTGGGCGGGGCTGGGAGAGGGTTATGAACTCGCCGCCCGCAGCCCCCCCTCCTGCCTCTCCCCTCTGCCTGCAGATGGGCACGCGTGTCCCTCCATTCTAATCTTGTATGCTGACCCATCCACCGGGGACGGCATCTCATTCTGCAGTGATTGAGCCATTTTCCCAGCGGGGCAGAGGTTAGCAGGTGAGGGCCCTTTGCCCCTTGCAGCCAGCCACGGCTGGGACGCAGCGGGGAGCCGGGGCCGCCTGCCCCTCCCTCCCGCGTGCCAGCCCCCCTCCCCCACCCACGCTGCCAGCATTGGGTTCAGAGCTCCGCTGAGCAGGCGGCCAAGCCAGGCCCGGCTCGCCCTGATCTGGCGACAACCATGGATGCTGGGCCAGAAGACGGCATGGGGCGGCCCCGGAGGAGGGGCAGGAGCAGCAAGGCCCGGGGACACAGCCTGGTGTCTGCTGACCACAGAGCCGCGCAGACATGGCCAGGCAGACAGCAGTGGCTTGGGTTCATCTGCCGCCGCCACCTCCTCCTCCCGCCTCCCCTCTCCCCCCTCCTCCCCGCTTTCCCCTCCCTCTTCCCCATCCTCCCCCTCCCCCCTTCCCCTCCTCCCATCTCCCCTTCCTCCCCCTCCTCCCTTCTTCCCCCTCCACCTCTACCCCCTCCTCCCCTTCCTCCCCCTCCTCCCCTCTTCCCCCTCCACCTCTTCCCCCTCCTCCCCTTCCTCCTCCCCCTCCTGTCTCCACTCTGCAGCCAGAGTGATCTTTCGACCCAGACATCAGCGCTGTCTCCTGCTCCGTGCCTCCGCTCCCCTGCTTACCTCTTGGGCCTCCCCTCCCCTACCCCCTTCCCCCTCCTCCTCCTCCTCCCCCTCTTCCCCTCCCCCTCTTCCCCATCTCTCCCTCCCCTTCCTTCCTCTCCCCTCTTCCCCCTCCTCCTCTTCCCCCTCCTCCCCCTCCTCCTCCCTCTCCTCCTGTCTCCACTCTGCAGCCAGAGTGATCTTTTGACCCAGACATCAGCGCTGTCTCCTGCTCCGTGCCTCCGCTCCCCTGCTTACCTCTTGGGCCTCCCCTCCCCTCTCCCCTAACCTCTGCCTCCGTCGCCCCACCCTGACACACTGGGTTGTTGTATGTGCATCCCCCCTTGTCTACCTGCTGAGCCCCCTCTGTCCTGCAGGGCTTGGCTCACATGCCCCCTCCTCCAGGCAGCCTCCCCTGACCCCCCAGGCAGGATTTGCCCCCACCTCCCTCCCCCTGTAGCACTCCCTAGTGCCTGACCCAAGCCTGTGTGTTCTTTATCTCCCCTGGTCTGTGAGCAGACTCCCAGGCAGGATTTCCAAGTAATGATTACTAGGGAAATGAATTGAGGAATCAAATTATTAAACTAGAAATTGTTCAAGCTGAGTACCCACAGAGCCCCAGGTAATGAAAAAATTGGGTAGCTTTCTTCAACAGTGAGCAGCCCCCAGGGGACTAACCACCTGCTCAGAAGCAATCAAGGAAGACTGCCTGGAGGAGGAAGGCCCCCCTTCCCACTCCTGGCCTCTGTCCCAAGCCGGCTCCCTGCTCCTCTCTCTGGCTGCTTCCATCAACCTCACTGGGTTTTGCCTCTGGCAGGGAAATGGTTCCTTTATCAGCCAGCAGAAGGTCAGGGCAGGGGCTGCTGGCGTCCAGTGCATAGTGCGCAGGGAGAAGGCCGATGGCGTCACGGTGACAGGAGTCCTTGACGCGTCTCCTTAGGAGGCAGCCGGGGTTGTCATTGAACCTGAGTGGTGCCGAGGAGGAAGCTGACAGGGGCAGCGGCGGGCGTGGATGCCGGGTCGGGAAGCGTCTGAGCCCGGAGCTCAGCCAGTGGGAGACTGGGCAGGGCCCTAGGGAAGCTGCTTCCTAGGCGCCCGTGCCCTTCATGGACAGCGGCAGACCCGAGCGTCCAGGTCAAGGCTGCGGCCGCACAGAGACTGAAGCTTTGGCCAGAGGGACAGAGGACTGACCGCTTCCCTCTCCCATTCCCCGGAGTCCAGAGCCTGGGCAGTGGCCAGTGTCCTGTCCCCCACCATGTCCAGGCCCCCCGGGAGCAGGCTGCTCTGAGAGTGAGCGCGGGCGGGAAGCCAGTCCACAGAGAAGTGCGGCGCGTCTCGGCCAGCTGGACATGGGCAGCGGCTCCGTCGTCGCCAGTGCGGGATCAGGGTTGTTGGTTGCCCGCTCAAGGAGGACCAATCGTCCTGCGCCCAGGGGCGCTGCGGGGAGGGGCTCCGACAGGGTCAGCGACAAGGATTCCTGTGGGGGACGGGGCGGGCTCTGGAGTCTCGCCAGGCAGGGTTCTGTCCGGGGGGCAGAGCCTCGGCCCCCAGCGAGAGCCCCCGCAGGAACCGTCCCCACCCCGGGGTTGGTCACCGCCCTTCCCAGCTCTGTGACCTTGTAGGGCAAGGACTTAACCTCTCTCAGCCTCAGTTTCCTGGTCTGTACAGTGGGGCAGTAATCCTTCAGCCGAGCTGATCCAGGGCGATCAACAAGGAAAAAGCCCCAGCCAAGTCCCTGGCAGCCCCCCCCACCCCGCCGCCGCCCACCAGAGGAGACTGGCGGAGCCTCTCGGTGTCTCCGTGGCGTCTTCACAGCCCTGGCCCTGTCCGGAGCTGTACAGGCCCCACCTGGGAGTGGGGACAGGATGCTGGACTCCCTGTGTCACCCAGCAGCTGTGTCCAACAGGGACTGCACCCAAGCCAGCCCAGATCCCCCAAGGCAAGGCCGGGGAGGCACAGGAGCCCGGCTCCAGGAAGTGCATGCCGGGAAGGGAGCCTGCACCTGCTTTTGTGCCAAGCCTGGTCGTGGCTGGGAGTGCACCTGCGGGACCTGGGGCGTCTGGGTTGTGTCTCAGCCTTGCATGGCTAAGCTGTGCAGCCTCACGGCCCCTGTTCATTTCTGAGCTGCCCGTGAGCCGGCATTCGGAAAAAACCCTCAGATTCTGCAATGCCCATTCCGCACCAGCCACAGCTGCTCCAGGGGCGAACCGAAGGGGACTTTGAGGTCACCCAGTGGGGCCGCACCACAGACCCGTGGGGTTCCTCATTCGCATGCCAGCTGCACCTGCTGTCCACACTGGGCTGCGGCCCCAGGCAGGCCAGACAAGAATGGAGGGGGTGTGGCCCTCACAGTGACCTGCAGGGGTGGGCTGCTGGCCAGGCCCGAGGCCATTCCACCCTCCTCCTCCCCTTCTTCCTCCTCTGCCCTCCCGTGGCTCCTCCACGTTAAGTGCATCCCACGCCGCGAAGCAGCAGCTGGCCCAGGTGTCATCTCAGAGCAAAAGTGCCCATTAAAGCGCCGCCGGCTGCCAGCCCCGGGAGTGATGCTCCCCACACGGCAGACTAATGAATTAATTGATTCTTTCTGCCTGTGAGGGGGCGGGGGAGGGGTCTCAACCCCACCACAGCCTGCCCTGCCACAGCCTGGGGGAGGGGCAGAGGGGGCAGTTGGAGCCCATCCAGGCTCCCCCGCCCCCCCACCCCCCTCAGCGCTCCTCCCCTTACCCTGCCCTGAGAAGCCGTCTGGGCCCCACTTCCCTGACCTCGCCCCGCCCTTTTTTTTTTTTTTTTTTTTGGACTGGCAGAGTTAGACAGTGAGAGAGAAAAAGATAGAGAGAAAGGTCTTCCTTCCGTTGGTTCACCCCCTGAATGGCCACCATGGCCGGAGCTACACTGATCCGAAGCCAGGAGCCAGGTGCTTCCTCCTGGTCTCCCATGGGGTGCAGGGCCCAAGCGCTTGGGCCATCCTCCACTGCCTTCCCTGGCCACAGCAGAGAGCTGGCCTGGAAGAGGGGCAACCCGGACAGGATCCAGCACCCCAACCGGGACTAGAACCCGGGGATTAGCCTAGTGAGCCATGGCACCGGCCCCGCCCTGTCTTTTGAAGCTGGGAGGGGCTCCACAGGCTGCTGCCTCCTCTTCCAGCTGTGGCCGCCTCCCAGCCTGTCTGTCCCTACCCAATCCGGAGAGTCAGCACAGGGATAAGACCAGAGACCCTCCCAGGTGGGCATCCCCTCTGCACTCCCGGAGGGGCTCTTAGGAAAGCCCCAGAACCTGAGAAGCAGCTGGGGCTGCAGGGCCCCACGGGGAGGACGGTCCTGGCCCTGTGCGCACGGGGAGACCGGCAGGAGGTGAGAGCAGAGGCCCAGGCTGGAGTCCCTGGGGAGCCCCGTGCAGCTGCAGGGCACCTCCCCCCGAGAGCAGCTGGTGGTGCCCTGGCCCGCCCGGTGGCTTCCCGTTAATTGGCGTCCATTAGGCTGGGGAGCAGCTGGCAGTGCAGTGCTGCCTCTGAGCCACCTCCCAGGCATGTCCCAGTGTCACTTCCCTTGGCGGGGAGGGCGGCCCAGGTTGGGGGGGGCTTCACCTCTCTTTCCCTGTTCCTGCACCTCCGCACCCCCAGCCTTGTTCCCCAAAGCTCCCCTGCACACACATCCGTGAATTAAGGATAGAAGTCGCACTGAGAGGCGGAGCCCTGAGCTGTCCACTGGGTCCCCCGACCTACGTATCGTGGGGGAGCCCCGGGGGACGGCAGGCTGGGCAGCTGGGGAGGAGAGGAGGAGCTGAGGGGGTGTGCAGGGTGAGCTCCCTGTGCCTCGGTCTCCAGGGACAGGGTGTCTCAGGGGAGGAGAACCCTGACAAGATCAAGGCCATGGCATCCAGGCAGAGTCCCAAGGGAGAGGGAGGAGAGGACGCATTGACAGGAGTGTGGGAGAGGTCCCTGCAGTCTGCCGTCGGCCGTCACCCTGACCGCCAGGGACGTGCTGTCCCAGCAGCCCTGCGCTCGCACCCTGGTTACCCCCTCGCTTCTCAGAAGTCTCACGGGAGCTGTTTCCCTGCCATGAGTCTTCATTTTCTACCTGTGGCGTGAAGGGGTTAGCTTAGATGCTTTCTGAGATGATTCCTGCCCTAATGACACGATTCTGGACTGCTGGGGAAATCTCCGTTATCCCCCACCCACCCACCCATCCATCTATCCCCTATCCATCCATCCATCCATCCACCCCCATCCATCATCCAACCACCCCCCATCCATCCATTCATCCCCCATCCATCCATCCATCTCCATCCAGTCACCCATCCATCCCCCATCCATCCATCCCCCATCCATCCATCCCCCATCCATCCATCCATCCCCCACCCACCCACCCATCCATCCATCCATCCCCCATCCATCCATCCATCCCCTATGCATCCATCCATCCATCCACCCCCATCCATCCATCCATTCATCCCCATCCATCCATCCATCTCCATCCAGTCATCCATCCATCCCCTATCCATCCATCCATCCCCCATCCACCCATCATCCAACCATATCTTCATCTGTTTTTCAGTTCTTCCACCCATCCACCCACCCACCCATCCACCCATCCATCCGTCTGTTCATTCTTCCATCCTCCATCCCTCCATCCTCCCTTCCTTCCACTCCTGGAGTACCAGCTACATGCCAGACTGTTGATGACACAGTGACCAACAGGCCAGGCTCAGAGTGGCTCAGGGACACAGGCAAGCAATGGCAATGCTGCGTGTGGGGGGAGGGGAACTATGAGGCCCCTCCCACTTGCGTCCTGGGGGAAGTCACCGAGGCCGCCCCCGCCCCCGCTGAGGGTGCCACACAGGCTTCGACGTGGTTGTCAGAATGTCAGGGAGTTCATTGCAGCAGGAGCTGGCCCGGTCAACACAGGCGTTCGTACTAGGCTAAGCCTTTAGCATCGCTGCACCTGCAGGTGTGCCGGCCTCCGTGGCATGGAACTGCCCCCTGCTGTGCGCCTTCTCTTCTTGGCCTCCCTCTCTGCTCATCTTGAAGTGCCTGAGTACCACTTCCTCCCTTGCGTGCCCCCGGCCTCCCTCTCTGCTCATCTTGAAGTGCCTGAGTACCACTTCCTCCCTTGCGTGCCCCCCGCGTCCCTCTGTGCTCTGAGCGTCTGGGTTGCATGGAGGGGCTCCGGCCACACTTGCGAACAGGAGCGCCCCAGGCCGGGAGGCTGCCTCACTGGCCATGCCCTGGCGTTCCTGGAGGACAGACCCAGCTTGTGGCCTCCCAGCTGGAAGCTGGTCAGGCTGGACTCCAGAGAAGAGGTCCGGAGGCTGGTCTCGCCCCGCCCCCAGCCTCTGCCCGCGCGCACACCTGCATCGCTGGCTTTTCCCAGGCACAGATTCGCTGTGGCCTCCGTGGCAAGGTGCTCGTCCCCAGGCCCCCTCGTGTTCCCTGATGACAACCCCAGTGCCTGTTGGAGGGAGAGGTTGGGAGGCCTGCTGTTCTCAGAGAGGGAGGTCTCTGTGTGGGGGCTCACTGCTGTTTAAACAGACTCTGGTCTACACGGCAAGGGCTCGGGGTGGGTGGGGGAGGGGCTGAGCAGAGTATGGAACCTGCCCACGGCAGGTGCGTGGCTGGTGGCACCTGAGAGGGGAGGGGGCAGGCACCCTGGACACAGTCCCTGCCTCAGCCCCCGGGGAGAGCACAGCGTCCCCTCCACCTCACCCCCTCCCCTCTTCCCCAGCGTCCTCCGTAGATGGAAGGCTGCAGGTCACTTGTCCCATGGTGGCAGACGCACTGGGGACAGCCAGCTCCTGCCCTGAAGTGGGCCAGGAACTGGAGAGCAGCAGGTGGGTCCGCCTGTCTGCGGGTCTCAGAGGGAGCAAGCTGTGTCCTACCTAGAGGGGACCTGCCTGTCAGGCGTGACCCAACCGCCCCACCCCCGCCACCGCCCATCCCACCCTGGACCTGGGGTCGGGGGAGAGGGCGATTTCTGGGGTGGTTCATGACTTCTGAGCATTTGTGGGCCTGCAAAAAGCTCAGGGCCCCTCCTCTGCACCTGAGTTTGTAGCGGCTACTTGTGCTCCTGGCAGAGGCTACCGGATGCCAGGGATGGAGCCAGGCAGCCCCGGCCTTGACCTGGCCCTACCAGCGCTTAGCCAGGGCCCCTCTGGTGCTGACCCCTCCCCAGGGAGCTGGCTGGCCCTGCCCCACCGGTCCTTCCCCTCTCCCCTGCCCGGCTGCGTCACCAGGGCGCGTGCCTGGGAGGCCGAGCAGGGCCGATCCAGGGGAGCAGAGACGGACACTGTGCCCCTGTCGTGTACCCAACCCCACAGAGCAGCCTGGTCCTCCCATCCCTGGTCCCTGGAAACCTGAGAGGCCTCTGGCCCCCTCCTCTGTGATGGGGTCGGCTCAGCCTGGGGGGTGAGAATCCCAAGTCACAGCCTCCCGGTCGGATGACACAGGGCAGTGTGCCGCGCTGATGTGGGAACGTTGCTTTCTGGAGCCCTGAGAACGGGGTGTGATGGTCACTGTTTATCAGGCTCAGAGAGGTTGGGCTCTCCTGGGGTGCGCAGGCAAACAGCGGGCACCTCAGGTGCCCCCGCCTCTCCACCAAACCGTGGGCCCAGCTGAACTGGACCTTAACAGAGGCGTCGCACCACGGCCCAGATTCGCTCCTGCCTGCCTCTCGGCGCAGCTCTGCCCCACCCCACCCCCCCTCCTTCCGCTGCTGTGCATTCTGGACAAATCCATGTTCACAGCGAGCCGAACAAAAGCCGCCTAAATCAGAAAGGTAAATACGCCAGGAGACTCGCAGCGCCCGCTGGGAGAGCCGGAGGGCAGACGGGGCGGGCTGCAGCGCCGAAGTGGGCCAGGGAGTCGCCAGTAGCAGATGTCCCTCCCGCACGCAGGTCTCAGCATCCTCATCCGTGCAATGGGGGTAGTGTGGACGTGGAGGCGGTGGGATAGAGCCCAGCAAGGCTCCCGCGTGCCGAGTGCACTCTCGGGGCTGGCCGTCGTCCTCCTGCTACGATGCACGGGCTGGGGATCATCCGTGCCCGCAGGGAGAGCTGCGGCTGGCGTCGTTCCATCTTTCGGAAGCACACAGAGCTCTTGGCAGGGGGCCCTCTGCACACGCTGCAGCCCACCCCCTGCAGACCCCCGCCAGTGCCCCAGGCCCCTCGGCTCAGCTGCCTCTCCCCCTGCAGCAAAGGCGCTCAGGCCGCTGGGGCAGGCGTGGGGAGCGGCTTTCCCACAGCGAGGGCTGGGCAGCAGCTGGCAGAGGCTGGCGCTCAGGACACCTGGCAGCTGCCCTCCGCAGCTTGCTTGACTGAGAGCACGTTGGCAGGGTGAGTCCTGGCGGGGCAGGGATGCCCACAGCACGCGGCGGGAGGCTGGGGCGTGCGGTGATGGCGCCTCCAGGACTTGGCTCTGCTCCAGGGCCGACACTGGGCCACTGACTTGTCCTGTCTCATGCACTCACCTGCCCTCCAGACAGGTGACATGAGGAGTAGACATGGGGGAGGGGAGGCTCGGGAAAGGACGCTGGCCTGGAGCCCGGGTCTGGGACTCTCCCTCTGATGGACAGGTGCCCTCACGCCTTCCTTTCTAGTTAGGAACATCAGAGAGGCGGTGACAGATCAGTGCCGCCTCGTGCTCTCCCTGTTACAGCAGGGGAGACTGAAGCCAGACACAAAGAAGTGTGCGTACGTAGCTGTCCCGCAGCGCCCCCAGAGGGTGCCCAGGGAGCCCCTGGGGGCTCCAGAGTCCTCTGGCCCCTTGTTTGAAATGGTGCTGTGTTCGCTGAGGACCCACGCACAGTCCTCGTGTACCTTGAACCATCTCTGGCTGACTTGGGACTCCTCATTCGATGGAAGTGCTGGGAACCGTGTGGTTAGGGAGAGCGACGAGAAGTAAGGGCGCTGCACGCTCAGCACAGATGCGATTTTGTGTTCAAATATTTTTGATTCGAGATGGGTTGAATCTGCCAATGCAGAACCGAGGCTGCAGAGGACTGATGGCACATGGATTATGTGTGTGTGAGGGTATGTATGTGTGCATGGGTGTGAGGGTATGTGCACATGTGTGTGCTTATGTGTATATGTTCATGGGTGTGTGCTTGTGCTGTGTGTGCACGTGTGTGCATGTGTGTGAGTGTATGTGATCGTGCATGTGTGCCTACATGCACGTGTGTGAGTGTATATATGTGAGTGTGTGTACATGTATTTACGTTTGCATGTATGTGGGTGTGTGCACATGTGTGTTATGGGCATGTGTGTGCATGTAAGTGTGTATATGTGCATGTGTGTGCCTTGTGTGTGCATGTGAGTGTGTGTAAGTGTATGGGAGCTGCATGTGTGAGTTCATGTGAGTGTGCGTGTGTAACTGCACACGTGTGAGAGTGTGGGGGGGTGAGTGTGTGCCTGTGTGAGGTTTGGGGGTCACTGGGGAAATCACGGAGCTCACAGCAGTGAGAGCTGTAGCAACAAAGTCTGACAAGCTGGGTGGCCTCAGGCAACAGTCGCTGGCCCGCGTTCTGGAGCTGGAGGTCTGAGTTCAAGGCCGCGGCAGGGCCCTGCGAGACCCTGGGCAGGGTCCTTCTGCCTCTGTGGTGGCCATGGGCGCTGCCCTTGGCTCATGGCCACCGGACTCTGTCTGCCACTGTCGCCACGCGCCTTCTCCCGGGCGTCCTGGCCTCGGGGCCCTCTCCTCAGCACGCAGTCTGCATGGGTCAGGGCCACCTCCCCCGTCTTGTCTCCACTTGGCTCCGTCTACAAAGAGCCTGTTTGCAGATCCGGCCGCATGCGTGGATCACGGGGTGAGGGCTGTACAGAATCCTTGTGGAAACCAGTTCAGCCCATAACCACGTTTGCTCCCACCCAAGCCAAGCGCTTCCCACACACCCTGAAGCTGTCACCTGCCGTCACCCAAGGGTCCCCAGCCCCGTGCCCAGCCACACACTCAGCCTCCCCCAGCGCCCCATTCTGGGCTTCTGGTGGTTTCTTCTCTTTAAGGGGCCTGCTCCAATGAGTGAGGACCCAGTACACTCCAGGTGACAAGGAGCTGTCCCGAGGCATCTCCTTGCTCCCCTGGGAGATCTGTGGGATGGAGGCTGGGGCTAGGGGGTGCGGTGAGCTGGTTCCTCTCCTCCTTGGGGCTGCAGAAAAGCCAAGCAGGGAAGCCTGGTCCTGCTCCGGCCGGTGGCGGCCACCCCGCCTGTCCTCTCTCTGTCCGTCTCCTGAGGTCACAGCCCAGATAATGCTCCCTGGGTGTGCAGAGGTCAGAGTGGCGGTCACTGGGTCAGGAGCGAAGTCCCCGAAAGTGGGGGCCTCGATGCCGTGGCCGCCAGAGCACCGTAGCCATGCGAGGCTGAGAATCGATCGCTGCGGCATAGCTTAGGTGCCTAATAAGTGCTCCTCCCTGCCGTCCTCTCATCCCCCTGCCGTGGCACAGGAATCATGACGCTCCCCAGGGCTGCCCCTCGCCGAAGGCCCGGTGTGGGCTGGGCGCAGCTGGGGTCTTGCTGGACGCTGTTTCCTGGGAGACCCCGAGGTGGTCTGCTCCTCCGCTGATCTTCACCGCGTCGCCCATGTGCGTTTCCTGATTGTCTGTTTATTGGAAAAGCCATGCTTGCACATTTTAAGCCAGAATCTTGGGTGAGGGCGCCAAGACCCCAGCGCCACAAGGCGAGCGCCTAGCAGAGAAGACCTGGGGAGTGGGGGGGGGGGTGCAGAGAGATGGGGATGGAGGGGGCCAGGGGCAGGGGAGGCAGAGGAGCCATGGGGGAGCCTGGCAGGGCGGCTGCAGCCCGGACAGGCCGTTCCCATCTGACAATGCTTAGCTCTGCCACTTGGCAAAGTTGCCAACCCTTCCTGCATCTCAGTTTTCCAGTCTGTGAAATGGGCACAGGCTCAGCTTCCACAGGGGGCCAGGGTGTTTGAATCTGTGCCGTAGCCACACGCAGTCGCCGAGCCCTTCCCGCCAGGCCAGTGCCCTGAAAGCCACGAGCCCCAGGGTCGCAACTCTGTGCCTGCCAGCTGCCAGCCGTCTGACGTCAGCGCACGGTGCCTGCACACACACCTGTCACCTGCAGAAGAGGAGCTGAGCCGCAGCGTCCCACGTGCCAGCCAGGGCCTCTCGTCCCCGTCTCCAGCTCCTTCCTTTGCGCCGCTGGAGCTGTGCATGGAGAAGCTGTCTGTCGCTGCTTTTCCCTTCCATTCTCGCTTGTAAGGACGAGTCAGGGTGCCCCCTGGCCAGTGGAGAGGGGCAGAGTGGACCCCAGGTGGGACCTGAGTCGGGCGCCAGGGGAAGCTCCCTGAGTGGCCCCTGCTTTGGGGACAACCCTGCCGTGGCAGCGACTCTGTCTTCCTCCGTCTTCCAGGCTGGGCTCCCCCCTCACCTGCCCAGGCCCCCCATCTCCCCACATCCCCCATTCCCTCCTGCCTCCCACAGCGCCCACTCGGCTGCAGAGCCCGCCCTCTGGCCCTACCGTCCTGCTGCCTGCCCCTCCATTAGCAGCCCTGGAGCCCAGGAGAGGCGCCCCTACGACCTGGGTCAGTAGATCCAACGTGGGAGATAAAAGCATGGGGGTTGAGGAACAAAGTGGGAACCGGAAGGGGCAGGAACCAGGGCGGGGTGCTGGGGGTGCTGGGGGTGCTGGGGGCGGGGCACAATTCTGGTCCTGAAGGCCCCAGAGCGAGGTGAACAGATTGAAGCTGCTCTGGGCTTGTCCGTGTGTCTCCCTCATTAACAGCCGGGTCCATTTGGCAGGGGTGCGGGGGGCAGGGCGGGGTCTGGCCCAGTTTCGAGTTTGATCTCCCTGGGTTTGCAATCCCTCATCTCTTTGCATAAAAGGGGATTAATGTCTGCGCCCAACCCAAGTATCCACAGGGCACCCCGCTGCACACACGTGCACACGACATGCATACGTGTTGCTACCCTGAGCTGCTGCCTCATACCCGCTGTGCGCTCAGAGGAGCCCTCACTGTCTCAAAGCCTCGGGGTGCCCCCAGCTTTTACTCTGCCCCCCACCAGCTTCCTCCAGGCCGTTCAGTGTTCAGAGTGAGGCTGCCCTGTTCCCGTTATGTAAATAAAGATGGTGGTCCCATTAGTGGGGATTAGTTACTCGGGAGATTAGAATCTCAGCAGCAAGGGGAGGTGGGCACCAGGCGGGGAAGGGGGCTGGGCCATGGTTGCCTGTGGGACCGGAGGGGGAGGAGCAGGAAGGCGGAAGTGTGGGGAGGGGGTGGGGTGCTGCAGGCCCAGGGCAGCAGCCAGAGCCCCAGCTGTGTCTCCATGGCCCGCCTGTCTGCCCCCACCCCCACTCCTAGCTTCAAAGATGTGGGCACAGCTGGCCCCAGGACAGACGGGTGGGGAGGGGTCCCAGGTGGTACAGCCTGGGAGCCTGGAGAGAGGTGGGGGCTGAAACCTCACCCTACTCGAGGCTTGGGACTGTCTCCTAACCAGGCTGGGGAGGGCTTCCGGTGGGACACCAACCGTGAGTCCGCCACGGCCTTGCCTGGAGCTGGGCAAGAGCCTCGGGGCCCTGGCACCGGGTCCTCCACCGCCCAGGCAGCGTGGCCTCCCCTCCCCTCCGGTGCTGCCCATCCCGGCTCTGCCTGTTGATCCAGTCCCTGGTGTGGTCCAAGTGCAGTCCCAGCAGCTTCTCAGACCCCACCCCACATAGCTGTGGTCCAGCCCACCCTGCAGGGGTCCCTTGGGTTCTGAGGCACTCGGGGGGTGAGAGTGAGTGTCAGAGAGCAGGTGCGCTGTGGACCATGTGCTCCTGGCGGGAGGGCTGGATGTGTCTGCCAGCCTGGGTCAGCGGGTGGGTGACTGTTGTAGGAGACGTGGGATGAGCAGGGGCTGTGTGCAGGCTGGGCCAGGAGGGCAGCGGGGGGCCGGGGATTGCAGGCACGTGTGTGGGAGCTCTGTGCTCCTTACAGAGGTATTGCCACCCCAGCTGGTCCCCCCTCTGCCCCTGCAGCCCACACAGTGGACAGTGATCACTCAGGACAGTGACCACTCACGTGACCACTCGGGACAGTGACCACTCGAGGACCATGACCACTAGGGAAAGAGCAGCTTAGTGGTCTTAACCAGACCTTGCCAGTTGGATCCAGACCCCTGCTTTGATGACACATGGGAAGTGGGTGCCAGGGCCTGAGTTCCTGGGTCAGGGGTGGGGCTGGTGGTCTGTGATCTATCAGCCCCTTCAGATCAGCCGTGGTGGGAGTGTTCACGCCAGGAGGATCGGCAAAGGGGACAGATCAGGCTTTTCTGTTTCCTGGTGAGCAGGTGGTAAATGTGCACCACATACGGGAGGCAAGGCTGGGAGGGGAACGGGAGGCAGCACCTGTGTCCCCAGGAGGCAGCCAGGCTGCAGAATGCGCACCGCCATTCATGCAACAAGTCCAAACTGAGGTCCAGGCACCGGGCTCGAAACGTGGAGCCGTGGTCCCCTCTGTCTTAGCGGCAACCCCACGAGGTATGCGTGGACAGCCTTATCCTGCAGATGCAACACGGCGAGACTGAAATCCAGGGGCCATGACTCCCGCAATCCTGCCACGCCTGACGGTGCAGGAGAGACATGCACGAGGGTAGGGCCAGGTTTTCATTGCGCACAGAGGAGGGTTTAGAGTCGAGGTCCCCTTTGATTCCTGGCTGGAGCTGGGGCTGGTGGAGTGGTCATTGGGAGAGCGGCGTCCATGAGCCTAGAGGCTACACTCCTTGCCCTGCAGGTGCGTGCTGGCCCTGGGCTCCCCTGGGGCCTCCCTGGCTGTCGCCTAGCCGGCTCGAGTGCCTCCCCCTCCTCCTGGGTTCCTGATCTCGCAGCACCGTCCTGCAGGGAGGCCTGGGAGACGCTGGCTTCTCACCAACCAGCCCCGCTGCCCGCAGCCTCATCAGAAGAAGGGAACTCTGGGTGATAGCAGCGGCTTTCGCTGGGACGAGAGGAGAGGTCAGGGCCGGGGCCTGCTCCGCTCCCAGCTGTCATGCAAATAGATGGTTCCGATCCAGCACTGCAGTCACACCTCCCACCCCAGCCAGCGCCGCCTCCCCAGAGCTACCAAGGCCTCCCTTCCCTTGCTGGCCCTGCCCTCTGCCTGCCCGTCTCGCTCCCTCTTTCTGCCCCCTCTCCGGTGATTCCCAGCCTTCTCTCCTGTACTCTATTGGCCCCACCCCCACATCAAGCGTCTCTCTGGAGCATCTGTTTGGCGCCGCCCCCCCCCCCCTGCTGCCGCCATGGTTTTCCCCAGGGCCCTAGACGGGGCGATCTGTCCAGTGCTGTCCTCCCCCAATCATGGGCAGCCTCGTGCCTCACTGCCCGCCCACCAGGGTGTGTGTTCCCCTTTCCCTCCCCAGCGACACAGCTTTGAGTGCGGGCGCTCGTGGACCATGGCCGTTGGTTCACTCACACATGCCTTCATTCATTCAGCAGGGGGGAGGGGGGAGGAGGAGGAAGAGGAAGAGGCGGGCAGGAGGAGTGGAGTGGTGCCTGGCTCCAAGCGGGGGTGCAGCTGTTGCCCGTGTCACCGCGCGCTTCCGGCTGCCACGTTGTGTTTGGAAAGTGATGAATTTCGGCACCAGCTAATTAGTCTCTAATTAGCAAGTGGAGTGTAAACGATCACAACAGACGGAGGAGAGCAGGCATCAGCAATAATGACCCCTCTGTGGGGGCAGCGCTGCAGAGACGGGCACTTCCGTGGCGCCGCAGGGCAGCTGGAGTGGCGGGCACGGCCAGGACGGCCGAATCTGCAGGGGAGGGGTTGCAGGGGCCTGGGGGGTCCCCGGCTTGCCTGGGGGCTGCTGGAGAACTGTCACTGCCCAGCTGGACGTGGCCAGGGCAGCACAGAGCACCTTGGACAGGGGGCTTTTGCGAGCAGAGAGGAGCCCAGCCCTGTGGACAGCATGGAGCCAGGCGTGTCCCCTCGCTGGCCTTGGGACACTCGCGCTGGGCACACCACCCTGTGTCTGGCCCCTGCCCGATGACCATGCACACTGCCAGAGAATGTGCCCTCTCTACGAGGGCTGTTGTCACTCTGGGTGCAGCCACCTGCCTCTGAGCCCAGGCCAAGCTATGGTGCTGGCCAGCCTGGGGGCCCAGAGCGTGTCCTGGCTCCAGGCCTGCCTGCCTCCTGGGTCCCGTGTGCTTACAGGTGCAGCCCCACCCGCACTGGGAAGGACTGCTCTGTAGGACCCTGTAGGGGCACCAGGGATGCACCCTGGGCCGCATGGGGAAGTTCCAAGGATGCTGAGAGCAAGGAGGACAGTTCTGGGGGCTGGAGAGGACAGAGAGAGCGTGGACCCTGCAAGGGGAGGGAAGGCCCTGTGCTCTGATGCCCATCTCTATCCAGGGCCTTTAGTGAGTTCCTGGCTGAGCACTGTGGGGCGCAACGGATCAGCCCCCTGTCCCCGGGAAACCTGGGACAGAGGACACAGCTCCCTGTGGCCGGGGACGTGCGGCTGCTGAGCTGCACCTCCCCGTGTGGGAGATGCCGTGGCCCAGCCTCAGGCCCTACCTCGAGGGCCACCCGTGTCCCGTTTCCTTGGGAGGCTGACCCCTTTGCTGCTGCTGTCACGGGCCTGGTTCGCAGCCTTGTTTGTCGGCCTGGCCAGGCTGGTACGAAGGGCGGGTTCCCTGTCTGGTGTTGCAATCGCGACCCTGGCAACTCGTCGGCTAACCTGGCTGTGTCCACCCTGGCTGCTGTCGATGCCTCCATCCACTACCCAACTCTGCAGCCGGGGGCATGGCCGGCAGCCTCTCTGCAGCCCAGGCCTCCTGTTGGGAGAAGGGCTTGGATTTCCCACCAGGGCCGGGCAGAGCACTGGGAGAGCCCACTCAGCAGACTTGACAAAGGTCTACGCTGCAGCGGGCCCGAGGCAAGGCCCCGGATGGAGTACAGCAACGAAGAGACCCTCGCTCGAGGCTCCGCCGGGGTTCCTCAGCCCTGGCACCGTCGACTTCCGGTTGCTGTGCCCAGCATTCTTTGGGTGGGGCTGTCCCGCGCCTTGTGGGCAGTTCAGCAGTATTGGTGGCGCCCACCCACTGCATACTAACATCTTCGTCCCCCAAATTGTGACAACCACGTGTCCCCAGACATGACCGAGAGTCCCCCTGGAGTAAGAAGGGTCCAAAATCAGCCCGCTGGAGACCACTGTCGTTGAGAGAGAGAGATGGACGCAGGAAAGGATCACACAGCACTGGGCCCCTCCACTCGTGCGGCTCCGGTGGCAGCGTCCAGGGGAGGCCGGTGGGGCTTCCGGCAGCAGGTGCACCCGGCGGAAGGCCCAGGAGTACACTTGCGTGGTTTAGTGCAGAAACACAAGCTGTTGGGTTCTTCCATTTAACCAGTTTCCAGAACGTCCACCGCGTGGCTGGCGCAGCGACCAGAAGGGCAGTGCCCGTCTTGTTAAGGAGGATTTTCTCTGTGTGCCAGGCAGTGCTGTTGGAGAACTTCAGACAGGAAGCACAGGGTTAGACAGCCCCTTCCTTAAGGAGATCAGACCCACGGCCGATGGCCAGAGGCCAGTGCAGGCTGGCCTGGCAGATGGCATGCTGATAAGAGGCGAGGGGAGACAGGGCAGGGGTAGCTTACCAGTCGAAGAGATACTTAGAAGGTATTAGCAGGACTAATTTGTTCAAAAAAATATGTGCTGGCTGCCAACTGTGGCCGGGACACTATGTGAAATGGCAGGGCTGCAGCAGACATCACAGCCTGCCAGCCAGGCTCGCAGGGCCAGGGGCAGGGTGAGGGGTGGTGGCAGCCGGAGGAGAAGAGGCCAGGGGAGGGCTGCTTCTGGCTTGGGTGACGGCGTGGGCAGTGCCGGTCACTGTGTACCCCAACCTAAGGAGGACCCAGCAGGTTTGGGTGTGGTTGTTTGTGGGCATGGACGTCTTCAGGCAAGGAGTCGGGGTGAAGCAGGAGAGGCCCAGGCACCCACCTGCTGTGGAAGCCGGAAGGAAGGGGCAGTGCGCTCCCAAGAGGGACGCAGGGGACAGAAGGAAGCGAGCAGGAGCTGGGACCGAGAGCCCAAGGATGGGGAGGGCAGATGGGGGGCGGGGCGGGGCGGGGCGGGGCGGGGAGGCTGGAAGGAGAAGGAAGTCCGGGTTTGGAGAGTTCGGGGGGGGAGGGGATGCCCACCCCCAGGTCCAGCAGGCATCCATGGGGCTGGGCACTGCAGAAGCTGAGAGTAAGGGTCTGGCTCAGTGGTTAGGATGCTGCATGGGAGCCCGCATCCCATATCCCGGGGCCTCATTCAAGTCCTGGCCCTGCCCCGATCCCACGCACACCCTGGGAGGCAGCAGGTGTTGGCTTAAGTGCGTGGGTCCCTGCCACACACGCGGGAGACCCGGGTCGAGTTCGCAAATCCTGGCTTCGGCTTGTCCCAGCCTCAGCTGCTGCAAGTGTTTAGGAACTGACTGCTATTTGGAAGTTCTCCTTGCCCCCACCCCGCAGGCTCGCTAATAAATAAATAAATGCCTTTTTTTAAGGAGAGAGGAATTAGATGCACCTTGTCGGAGAGCACAGCAGGCCCACGTTTTTCTGTGGGCACACGCGTGGTTGTGGGCGTGCACAGGGGGTGCTAAGTCAGTCCCGCCGCGAGTAGGGTCGTCTCTGTGCCGTCTTACAGCCGAGGCCCACAGAAGCCCGAATCGAGGCAGCAGCGAAGCCCCTGCTGGGGACTGAGGAGGAACCTGTCCCAGGCCTCCCTGGAGCGCACGGGGGCTGCTGGCGACCCTTATTGCTCTGAGCTGGAGACGCATCCCCCGGCTCTGTCTCATCTCCCCGGGTTCTGTGTTCTCCTGTGACATCCTGGTGAGGAGACCAGTCATTGGGTTTCAGGCCCAGATTGGTCCACTGGGCCCTCATCTTAACCCATGACGCCTGCGAGGACCCTGTTTCCGAACGAAGGCCATGCTAGGAGGCTCCAGGTGCAGTTGAACTTGAGGGACACCACAGAACCCAGTCCCCACCTCACTCAGCCAGCACTTAGATACGCCGCCTCCGTGCCAGCCTTCTCGTCTGTCCTGTTTGCCGAATCTTGCTCTCTCCGTGTTGATGCTACTACTCCCATGTCCAGGTGATGAAATGGAGGCACAGAGGGGTGCACATGACTTTGCAGAGTCCCCCAGCTCCCATGATGGAGCAGGTGTGACCTCTGCTCCCCAGCCTGGGCTTCCCTCTTGTGCACCTCGGCCACCGGCATCCTCGTTGCTCAGCCTGGGGCTCCCAGGGGCTTCTCACAAGTGCTCCTCGCTGTGAGCTAAACCCCCTCATTTCTCCCCAGAACTGTGTTTCTTCTGGACATGGAAATATTTTTCCCACATGACGGGAAAGAAAGTTAAATCCCCAAAAGGAGGTATTTACAGAAAGCTCAAGGAGGCGAAATTATATAAAAAGGATTCAAGAAGTAGGAGAAGAGAGCAGAGAGCCCCAGGGAGCCCCCTAAAGGAGCTGCAGACATCGTGGGAGCTCAGAGACCCCACGGGAGGCAGAGGCGCAGGTGGAGGCCTGCGCCCGGCTCCTTCCACCTGTGCAGTGCCGTGGTCCAAAGGGTAATGACCGTATTGATTGGTCTATAAGTTATCTGTGACTGGTGATGGGCAGAGGGACTCTACTGCCACCCCTCCTCTCACCCGGAAATAAAAGCTTTGACCTTCAGGGGATGAACGCCTCGGGAGTGGATGAGCCGCTGGGAGATTGATCCTGTGTCACAGATGACTGCCCTGCAGTGTCGACAGAGGGTGGGAGAGAGGGAGACGCAGGGGCGGGCGCACCCAGCCAGTTTCTCGGAAGAACGCGGGCAGGCAGCCCTCCCTGCACACCTGGGCCCCACTGGGGCAGTCGGCATGCCTGGGACAGGAGCCCGAGCCGAGCACCTGCCGGGCCTGAGTGGGAATCCCTCTGCCGATTCCTCCCGTTTAACCTTGGACAGATCCTCAGCCTCACTGTGCTGCTGCCGTGCCCATCTGTTAGAGGGCGACAGTGACCTTGAAGAGTTGTCACATGGCTTTGGTGCGTGGGACAGCCGGTACGTTGCAAGCCCTTGCTGCCTTAAGCAACGCATTGCTTCCGCTGGAGCAGCACGGGCTATTAGCTGGGCCCAGGGACCCACAGCACATGAAGGACCCCCTGCAACCTCAAAGGTGCCCTCGGCAATGGCCACAGAACTCTCTGCAGCAGCGCCATCCCCTTTCGCTGCGGACTGTGTAAGCTCTGCGGCTCTGGGTGTTAACTGATGGCTCCAGGCCCTTTGTCTGGGTTCCAGAGCTCGATACCCCCCTGAACCGCCACCTTGTCCCAGCATGCCCTGCGCTGAATGTGGCATCTTTACCCCAAAGCTGGCTCCATCCCGGGAGTCTGCGCTCTAGACATGGTCCCTCCCCTCTCAGTCAGACGGCCCCGCCCTACCAGCCAACCCGGAGATAGCTCCCAAGTCCCCACTGTTCCCACCCTGCAGCCCACCGGGCTCCACGCTAGGCCACTCCCTCTCTCCCACTCTCCCCAGCACCACCTTTTCTTGGACAGGTGAATCCTTTCCCCATGTGACAGAAAAGAAATCCAAGTCCCCAAGAGGTCACACTGTCCCTGGAGGTCGCCTCTGCCCTGCCTCCCCCCCACCAGACTCCACCCTCCCCTCCTCCATCCACTGCCACACCCCTCTGGTTAGCACACCTGCATGGGGCTTCCCATGGCCCCGGGATAAACCAGTCCTGGGTGGTGCCGGGGCCCACGCCGCCTTCCCCTCCGCTCACCATGGGGGCCCCACCACAAGGGCCAGGCTCTGTGTCCCCTCCAGACTCCCACCTGCTCCCCCTCTCTGCCTGGCACACCTGCCCCTGCTCGTCACCCAGCTCCCTCCTAGGCTGGGTTGTCACCTTTAGGAGATCTCTCTCTGTGTGATGAGTTTCCATCGCCCCACCCCCATGCCTCCGAACCTGCAGCCCCTGTCGCACACCTGCCTTGCTGTGTGGTCCCTAAGCTCCCTGAGTGAAGGCAGCATCGTCTTCCTCTCGCCGCTGCTGCAGAGCTGAGCGCCCGGCCCTCGGCTTTGTGAGCCAGCGGTGACTCAACTCCCCTCCCCCACAGGGCCTCCCGCCTGCCCTGCCCGGCCTCTGCGGCCCAGGCAGCCAGAGCGCCCATCCGCCCAGCTCCCGAGGCCTTGGTGCTGTGCCCGCCCTTAGTCACTCTGTTCTGCCGAGTGAATCCTATCTCTGCCGCCAGCTCTGGAGGCTGGGGCGGGACCACAGCACCATGCCTTTGTGTCCCCAGGGCCTAGCCAGGGCTGGCATTCACTGCGCCGGAAGTGAGCCAGGACACCGAGGAGTGGCGGGTCCTCCGTGCTCATCACCAGCCACACCACCTTCCTTCCCACCTCTCCTCCAGCACACTCACCACACGTACACACATGCATGTACCCACACACATGCAAGTGCACACACGTTCATGCACATACACACCACACACTTACACACATACACGTGCACATGTATAATCATACATGTACGCATTCACACACATGCACACTCCTACACATGTGGACATTCACACACGTATACATACACTCACATGCATACTCAGACATGAACATGCTCGCACACACGCTCAAACACGCCTGCTTCCACATATACCCACACACATGTATACTCATACATACATGCAAACACATATGTAGTTACAGGATATACATACACATGCACACACATACTCCTACACAAACACCTATGCATCCTCAGGATGGCCTCCAAGCCCCTTAGCACAACTTATAAGCCCTTCATCCTCTGGAACCCCAACTCTCATTCATTCATTCAAAGCCCAGAGACTCCTGGGAGACACGTGTGCCTTTTCTCCCGTGAGGCGTGTCCCCATCTCATGCTCTCCCCTCAGAGCTCCAAGAGGCCACGGGACTGGCCCCAGGGCAGCCAGGGCTCGGGCCCCAGTGCACGCCACCCAGACCTGCCACCCAGTTCTTGACCCCCTCCCCGACCGCCGTGACGTCCTGCCTGTGCCTTGAGCTTCCCCCGGGCAGATCCCCTTCTCGCTGTGTCCCACGCTGCGCCAGCCACGCTATAGGTGCTGGGAAGCATTTGCTGAGTGAAGTGAGTGGAGTGTAAGGGATGAATGAGCCAAGTGCACACTCCTCAGGGGAACCGGAGCGTCTGTCTGGGGTGGGAGTCAGGGGCGTGGGACGTCCTGACGGTGGCAGGGAGAGGTGGGGGCCTTGGTGCGCAGGTGGGGACGGAGGCACCCATGAAGCAGAAAGCTTCTCAGGTGGGGCAGGGGTCCTGGCGCTCCTCTGAGGATGGGGCAGAGGTAGGGGGTGCGGGTGAGGATAGCCGCCCTCCCCCACTACCCTGGGTGACCGCGCCCCCTTGCGCCTGCTCATCCGTGTCTTTGACATCACGTGGAGGCGCTCCTGGACCACGTCTTCACCCTTGTCACCAGCCAAACAGCGTGTTGTGTTCATTCATTGTCCTTTCCAATAACTGTAGCCTTCCCGGAAGCCCTTCCTCCCCCATCGCCAAACCGCAGCCCGAAGCCTGCCCTGTGCCCCCGCCTCGCCTGAGCCGGGCTGGACACTGGGCAGAGGCCTCCTGGGCCCTCCTGGCCTTGGCCCTGTGAGGTCATCCATGGGGCTGCCCTCTTCCAGTGTCAATGCCCCAGGAGAGTCCCCTGTCTTAGGCTCATAGCACGGGGGACACGACCCTTACCCCTCCCAGCCCCTCTGGGTTACTCCTCAGTGCAGGGGCGGGTTGACCTGCGGGGAATGTGCCCCGAGAGGGGGCCTGGCTGCCTGACGTCACCCAGGCCAGTCTTGTGCCAGTCATCCAGGGCTCCGCCCCTGTGACGCAGGTAAGGGGTTGGCCTCTGCTGGGGGCATTGGTCTGGCCTTTCCCAAGCGATCCTGGGAAGCCGTGTGCTCATTGTAGGGAGTGAAGTTCATGTCCGTGCCTCTGTGAACACCCAGAGATGGCTCATGGCCATACCAGCCAGAAAAGCACAACCTCTGGAGACACGCCCTGCCTGCAAACCCAGAGCCCGCACCAGCCTCCTGTGCAAACTGGGCTTGGTGTGAGCATCAGTTTTCTCATCTGTACAATGGACTGTTCTGCCAGCTGGCTCTCAAAGCCTGGGCAGAGGCCTAAGGAAGGTGGGGCCTGGCTGAGGGCAGAGCCAGAGGGCGGGACTCCCATATCACTCTGGGTTGGGGGAGTCCTCCCGGGAGGAAGGGGACACAGGAACAGCCCCTTCACCACCTTCTGAGCCCAGGAATGTTGAGCATCCCATCCCCTCCCCCACCCGCAGGCTGGCAGGGGAAGGACTGGGGGGCTTCACTCCTGGGAAGAAGGGAGAGGATGGAGGAGGAGGAAGGGCGGGGCCTGGGGTGGGAGCGGTGCGTGCCGCTCGGCTTCCCAGAAAGGCCCGGCTTCCAGCTTCTGGGGAATGAATTGGAAATGGGCTGTCGCTGTGCGCAGCCATCAATCACACGGGGCTCCTGCCAACATGTCAGTCACGCTGCCCGCGGGCTCCGTGCCATGCCCCTTATTGTCAGTCACCATTAGCTGGGCTCAGGCCCGACCACAGGGCGGCAGGTGCGAAGTGCCTCTGGGGCCAGGGAGGGCAGGTGGAGCCCCTTCCCCGGGAAGTGATGGGTTGGGTGCAGGGTTCAAGGTCATCCCAGACCCCTGGACACAAGAGAACTCCTACTCTTTCCTTCTCCCCAAGAAACCAAATTAGGGTCCAGCAGGACACACATGACCAAGACGTGGCTCAGTGTCCCGCGGGGGCACTTGGAAGATAGTGGACAGGCGTGCATCCAGGCTGGGGCATGTTTCCGCTGTGGAGCCTTCCTGGAGGAAGGGGCTCTGCATGAGATTTGGGGCACGGGTGAGGGCCTGCATCAGTGTGCCGGGGCTGCGGCATCAAAGAAGCACACACTGGGGGACTTCCAACAGCAGACATCCTGTCTCCCACCTCTGGGGGCGGGGCCGTGAGCCCTCCGGAGCCTGGGAGCCTGTGACTGCGTCGCTGTAGTCTCTGCCTCTGCTGCTGTCCCGCGTCCATCTTCTCTCTGTGTCTCTCCTCCCTTATTAGGACCCCACCCGCCCCACCCCTGCCTCACTTGACCTTGATTACGTCTGCAGACACTGTGTTTCCCAATAAAGCCACACACTCCAGGGTCCCTGGGGCCACAGGACTCTAGTTAGTCTTTGTGAGGGTTGCAGACCAACCCCAGCAGAGGCCGCAGCAGGAGCCCACCCGGAGGCTCCGCCCCCTGGCCCCGGCTGACTCCACTCTGCAGGCCTCAGCTCGCTCTGTAAAAGTGGGGTCACCAACAACCCCCCCACACCACGTTCTGCTGTGGCACACATCAGAGAAGACACCCGAGGCACCTGCCCCTGGCCTGGCACAGAGCAGGCTTCACCTGTTCCCCATGGCCGGGGACTCACAGGTGTCTCTTGAGTTCCTTGGCATTGAATCCTAGCAAAACCCAGCTCAGGAGGTGGGGCAGCCCCTCGCCACACCAGGGGCCAGCCGGGAGACGGTGACTCAGCACACCTAGGTGCTGACTCAGCACCTGCTTATCAGTGCAGAGCTGGGCTCACAGCCCCACTGCGCACCCACGAAGCCCGGGTCGTGTCCCTGTCCCACATGCCCTGTCAACTCGGGCAACAGCTGGAGGAAGGGGATGATCCACTTGGAACAGGAACAGGCGTCTAGCCCTGTCCCCAGGACTGGTTGGACAGAGAACTGAGTGGATTGATCCTCCTGGTGCCTGGTGGCAGTGGGAAGGGAGGGACGGGAGGGTGCACTGGGGGCTTCCTAGGGACTGTGCAGGGCACGGATGTGGGCGGAGGAGAGGGGCAGGGCCCAGAAAAGCCTCGCACTAGTTTTGCTTTTTGTTTTTTGTTTGTTTGTTTGTTTGTTTGACAGGCAGAGTTAGAGAGAGAGAGAGAGAAAGGTCTTCCTTTTTCCGTTGGTTCACCCCCCAGATGGCCACTGCAGCCGGCGCACCGGGCTGATCTGAAGCCAGGAGCCAGGTGCTTCTTCCTGGTCTCCCATGGGGTGCAGGGCCCAAGCACTTGGGCCATCCTCCACTGCACTTCCGGGCCACAGCAGAGAGCTGGACTGGAAGAGGGGGCAACCGGGACTAGAACCCGCAGGCGGAGGATTAGTCTAGGGAGCTGAGGTGCTGGCCAGCTTTTCATTTTGGATTATGGCTCTTGCCGTTTGGGTCACGTGACCTAAAATATCCTTGCAGGGACAGTTGTGTGGCGCTCAGTGGCTTGGACTCTGCTTACCTCCAGGACACATTCGTCCCCAGGAGTCCCCACACCCAGGAAGCTGTCACCTCCCGTTCCCCCCCTCCCAGCCGCCAGGCGGCAGCGGGTCTGTCTCCAGGGATTCGCCTGCTCTGGACGTCCCACACCCACTGTGCGACTTGGTTTAACTTGTGTTTCAGCAGGAGGGGGAAGGAGCTGCCATGGGAGCCCCTCTACGCTGGGCCCTGAAGCCGCTGCCTGGGTGGGGGGGAAGCGGCAGGATCCCAGGCTGGCGCAGAGGGAGTGGCCCAGTCTGTCCCCGCCCCTCTGCCAGCCTCTTGGCTCTCCCAGGCTTCTGTCCACAGGAACAGTGGCTGGTGCAGAGCCCCAGGGGGCTTGTCTGTTAGGAGTTGAACTGGCAAATCTCAGCTGTGGTCACAGCCCCAGATCCCCCACGGAGCTGGAAGCAGAGAGATGCGGCTTCTTGTGACAAAGGGACCTGTGGCTCTAAGGGGAGGGGTCCTGGAACCTCTTTTCCTTTTAAACGATTCATTTATCTATTTTAAAGGCAGAAATAGAGCTTCTGTCCACTGGTTCACTCTCCAAATGGCTGCAATGGCCAGAGCTGGCCCAGGCCCAAACCAGGAAGCAGGAACTCCACCTGGGTCCCCCAGGTCGGTGGCAGAGGCCCAGGCACTTGGACCATCTTCCACTGCCTTCCCAGGTGCATTAGAGGGAGCTGGATCAAAAGTGGCGAAGCCGGGACTCGAACCAGCGCTCATAGGGGATGCTGGTGTCACACTAGCCCCTAGAGCCTCTGAGATGGGAGGAACGGACCTTCGGGGCTTCCTGCTAACCAGGAGCGCCAGGAAGAGGGGCCAGGAGGGCCGCTGGCGCCGGCGCGGGGCCCAGCATGTGATGGGGTCCAGGGGGCCCGCGCGCTCCAGCCTGCGTGCGGCACAACCCGCCTGTCAAGTGCTGGGGGCCGTCCCCGCGGCAAGGGCCGCCTGGCCGCGCAGTTATTAGTTATGATAAAGTGCCGAGGCGCCTGCCGGGGACTGGAATGGGCTGAGCGCGGCGCGCGGGATGGACGGCAAATTGAACTCCAATTTTCTGCTCCGCGGTCTTTGTTACACGCCACGAAGCGCCAGTACAGCGGGGTCAGCAGCCTGAGGAACGCGTGCGCCTGCGCGGCGGCGGCCCCATCGCTCAGCCTCTGGCTTTACTGTCCGCTCCCCGCCCCCACGCCCTGCGCGGACTCCTTGCCTGGGATCCATGCAGAGCCTTGACCCAGGGGCCTGGGTTCAAGCCCGCCTCTGCATTCTCTGAGCTCAGAGAGAGAGGAGGGCAGGGAGAACTCCCCCACCAAAGGGGAGCAAGGGAGAAAATATATGGCGCTTGGCACTTAGGCGTCCACCAAGTCCTCCCTCCTTCCTGGACCAGCACCTGTTAGGTGGTGACCCTCCTCCTAGGAGGACTAAGGGGTCACCGCTGGGAATTGTGCCGGGACTGCTGACCCAACACCATGGTGGACGCTGGAGACCCCCAGGCCTGTGAGTCCTCACTCTGGGCTGCCCCCCACCCCACTGTCCCCAGGTTCCAGGCTGAGGAGCCGTAGCAATGAGGTGAAGAGAATTCACCTACAAGGTGCACCGCCTTGGGGAGCGGCAGGTGCAAGGTGGGGACACGCCTCCAGGGAGCCACCGGGCCTGGCCACACAGCTGACCCCCAACCTGGCCTTCAGCCAGGTGCCTCATTACTTCCTCGGGTCCCAGCCGTAAACCCAGGGCAGGCCTTGGGGCCACCGAGAAGGGGCAGAGGACGTGGTCCACGCAGCACAGACAGCAGCTGGGGAGGAATCGCAGGAGTTAGCGAGAATTTTATTATCGCCCCTTTTATGGCGCAAATGAATCTGGATATGCTAAAATGATAATGTCACTGTTAGGCAGAGACTCTCTGATCAATAGTATGTGTTTAATCTCTGAGCCCTCCGACTGGAACGCAAGGAAGGGCTCTCTGCCCCTGTTAATTGCAGAATAAACCTGGCGGAATGAGAACTATCTTTTTTCCACGCAAGGCTGCAGCCGTTGTGGCATTGTTTACCTGTGCACTTCACGGCGAGGCCCTGGCTGCAGGGGAGGGTTGGCAGAAGCGGCACTGGGGGGGAGCGTCGCAGCTACTTCTCGTGGGCTCCTCCCTGCTCTGGGCACCCCCCCTCGCCTAGGCCTCGGCGGCGGGCGCTGCTGCTGTCCCATTTCTCAGTAGAGGAGACTGAGGTGCCCACAGGGCACGTATGCAGCCAGGGAGTAGCGGAGCTCACTGGAGTTGCACCCATGTGGCCCCAATCCAGGGCCCAGGGTGGTCATCACCCACGCGGCTGCTCGGATCTCACCACGTTGGAGCCAGAGGGGTTAACGTCAGGGTCCCTGGCACGCTCTGCCCCCGAGAGGGATGTGACCGGGCAGAGTTCCACAGCAGCTTTGCTTATCCACTTTTCCATTCGTGGATCTGGACCGTCCTCTGTGCCCGCTGGGGGCGGGGGGAGGGGACGACACACTAGTGTGGGAGTCGCTGTAGCCATGGCTGTGGTGTACATCCTGTGTGCTGTGCTGGAAGGGAGGTTGGAGGGACATCAGGACCTGGGACATGGTGTCTGCGCTTTGATGGGCGCCACGCAGGTACCAGCATTGACGGAACACCTGCGCTGTCCCAGCAAAGGGGGAGACTGGGCTCCCCAGGGGAAGAGAAGGCATGAGCAAGGGCCCTGGGGCGCACCGTGTCTGGGGCAGGGTCAGCTGTGGCCAGCCAGGCAGGACTTGGAGAGCCTGCGGGCCTCCTTGGAAGGACAGACAGTGCCTCCACGAGGCTCCGTTCCACAGCTTGGGTGGCTTCCACCGGGTGCCAGGGCCGTGCAGGCCCCAGATCTGAACTCAAGGTGCCAGCAGGGCCCTGCTCTCCCTGACGTGTCCAGGGGACGACCCTTGCTGTCGCCTCCTGCTTCTGGTGGCTCCCGTGAGTCCCTGGCGTTCCTGGGCTGTGGCCCTCTGCTCTCTGTGTGTCTCTGATTCTTGTTTCTTCTTCCACTGGAAAGACACCAGCCCTGGATGGCCCACCCTTCTCTACCAGGACCCCCGGCTACATCCACAATGACTGCATCTCCGAATAAGGCCCTGTTCTGAGCTTCCAAGGGGGCCCTGACTTGGGGGGACGCCATCCACTGGGCACCAACTTTAGTTCCTCTTTTCTCTGTGACTGCGTGGTGGTTTATACAAAGGGGACAAGAACACAGAGGGCTGGGGGTGGGCTCCGGGCACGCACGCACACACACACACACATACCCCTTCCCCAGACCGGGCCCCCACCCCACTCTCAATCCCCCAGGGCCACATGGAGAGGCTCCGTCGCAGTGGCTGCCCTGGTGGCCGGGCCCCCCTAATGAGATTAGACGTGTATTCAAACAAATTGGCCATCCGTTCCGTGAATCGCTTTTGAACACGCTTTTCTGAGCAAGAGGTCTGTCTGGCAGCAGCTGCGGAGGCCGCTGCGTAATTAATTGTACTTCGGGCCCCCACCCTCCCCGCCCCGTCAGAAGGGGCCTGGCTCTCCTGAGGGTCACTGGCAGGGATTCGATTAAGGAGGGCGAGAGGCTTCCTTGCTGGCTAATGAGGCACTTGGCATGCAGGCGGCACCGGGCGAGCTGGGCCAGGCATCTGCCAGGAGACTGGAGGCAAGGGAGAGGCATAAATTAGCATCTCATTTGTGGGAGCAGCAGTGGGGAGGGAGAGGGGTGGAGGCTGGCGGCCCCCTGGAGGGGGAGGGGGAGAGGCAGGAGCAGGGGCAGGCCGGGCCGCCTCTGGGATGAGACAGGGAAGGGAACACCTTGGCTCCTGTGCGGGCGGCACCTGCCCAGCGTGCAGCTGTGTGTGTCCCCACCCAAATGTTGCTCCTGGAAGGTGGGGGCTGAGCCCACAGTGCTCTGCTCCTGAGCCCCCTCCCAGGCATGGTCCCATCCCCCACCTACCAAGGAACCTGCAAGGTCGCTGACGCCATGGGACAGATCCACCCTGCTAAAGCCCAGGCTGTCTCTACCCCATCTCAGCCTTTGCTCAAGCCCTGCCAGCTACCCTGGGCAAGTCAGTGGCCAGCAGTGGCCCCAAGACGGCTGAGCTGGGAAGGCTTGGGTGGGCTCCTTCCAGGAGCTGTGGGCTCCTTCCAGAAGCTGTGAGCTCCTGGAGGGCGTGGTCCTGAGAAGCAGGAAGTCCCCATCTCCAGGCTGCGTCACCCCCAGAGGGTTGCATGGCACAAGGGGGCGGCGCGTGTGGTCCTCCCAGTGGCTTCTGGGCAAGGCAGGGGTTCCGGTCTGTCATACTGCTGAGACGGGAAGCGCAGGAGGGAAGTTTGCTCTGGGTCACACTTCCCTTAGCACACAGTGGGGTGTAGACACCGCTCTCATCTCCCACTGGAACCTGCAGGCCAGACCCTGGAAAGCAGTGGCCCCTGGGAGCTTGTGAGTGAGCAGAGCTATGGGCTGGGGTCTCCCCCCCTAGAAGCCCCCAAGCCTCTGGGTCCCTGCCCCTCCTTCAGGCTCGCCTTTGACCTCCTGCATTCCCAGGTTCATCTCCCTGCATGGCTCAGCCCATGCCCCCAACCCCGGGCCCCTGCTCACCCTCCACACAGCTGCCTCCACTCTCCCAGCTGCCTCCTGTTTCACCCCCCGATCCACGAGTCAGGGAGAATTCCACGGGAGTGGCCGCGGAGCACTTCGAACGTCCCCCAGCCCTCGCGTGCCGTGGATGGTGCAGGAACAGGGAGGTGATCTCCGGAAGTCCCATAGGGGCAGCACACAGATCTGGGCTCCGTCGGGTCTGCTTTATGCCTGTGTGGCAGAGCCCGGTGGCTCTTCACCTGGCTGACCGTTTTTGCATGTGGAAGATGGTGACCATGGAAGATGGTGACCATGGAAGATGGTGACCGTCGCCCGAGTCAAGGGACATGAGGTGCTTTGTGGATAGGGCTCCGTAAGTGGCATGGGACAGAGGCAGCGGCAGGAATACAAGTTTGGGGAGACGTGAGATTTAGGGGGAAGGGCCTGCCCTAAGCACCTGCTCCCTCTCACCCAGGGCCCAGCCAGCCAGGCTCTCCAGAGCTGGGGAGATCAATGTGGGAGGGAGGGGGTGGTGCTGAGGGGCTGTAGGAGATGCGGAGGGGAGAGGTGTGTGAGTCCAGAGGTGCAGCCTCCCAGCCCCTTCCAGAGCTTTCCAGAGACTCCTGATTAGCAGCGCTGTTCTTAGGAGCCCAGGGGGGGCTGTTGAAACGTGGGCCTGGGGAGGCTTCCGAGCAGGGAAGGGAATTGGTGCGGGCTCAGTAGCTCCAGAAGCGGGCTCTGGGGGCAGGTGCACGTCTCTGGGCCAGGTAGATGGCTGGTGGAGGCCTTCCCCCGGGGTCTCGGCCCGCTGGCTGGCTCCCTGGTAGTTCCCAGGGTTGGGCCGGCTGGAAGTCAAACCCCCTGCAGGGTGACACGGTGGGGGACGGGGTGGGGGCTGGCCGCTGCAGAGAATGGTGACTTTATTCTGCACGGGGCAGAGAAGTTGAAGTTCAGAGAAGCCTGTGTGTGGGGCCGTGTAGCCTGGAGGCCAGAACCTGAGGTTGACAACGGGGGCATTCAGTGGGCACATCAAGGGGAGATGGCCATCAGTGGCCCCTGACCCGCGACTGAAATGAGAAGGAAGCCCCCAGCCGAAGCCTCCCGCCCGCCCGCCTCTGCAAGTAACTTTTTTTCTTTTTTCATTTTTTTTGAAAGGCAGAGTCTCAGAGAGGCAGCCAGAGGTCGTCCCTTCTGCTGGTTCGCTTGCAAGTGCCTGCCACAGCCTACCCTGAGCCAGGCTGAAGCCAGGAGCCTGGGACTCTGTCTGGGTCTCCCTTGGGTGGCAGGAACCCGAGTCCTTGGCCATCAGCTGCTGCCTCCCCGGGTCGGCAGGAAGCTAACTTGGCAGCAGAGGAGCCATAACGTAAACCAGGCCCCCCATAGGGGATACAAGCATTGCAAGAGCCACACGCCCAGCCTGAAGGTGACCCCCAAGGGGCTCAGCCACGCGACACCCCTGACTCAAACCCAGCGACCCGTCCTTTCCCCTTGTCCCCAGAGGGGACAGCCCCTGACTGCCCACCCTGCACGCTCCGTCACGTATGCACAGGTGCACCTGCGGCTCTGACTGTGAATGGCTAACTCATAGCTGGAGTCCACGAATAAAAGTGGCTCATGGTGACGGGCGTTGGGGTACAGCGGCTTCAGTCACCACGTGAGACACCGCACCCCTTATCGGAGCATCTGAGTCCCAGCCACTCCGCCTCTGATCCGCTTCCTGCTAAGGCACCCTGGAAGGCGGCAGATGATGGCTCAAGTCCTTGGGTCCTTGCCACACAGATGGGAGACTCAGGTGGAGTGCCAGGCTCCTGACTTTGGCCTGGCCCAGGCCTGGTGGCTGTGGGCACTGGGTGAGTGAACAGGTGGGTGGAAGGTCTCTCTTCTGCCTCTCTGTCTCTGTGTGTCTCTGCCTCTTTGCCATTTAAGAAAAATAAAAATAACTAAATAAAAATGTTACATAAAAGCCATATGAACATAATAGAGTAAGAAGATGGTCCCCTCCCACCAGAGCCCTCCCAGCAGCCTGCTTGTCCCCAGCCCCCCCCCCCCCCACCCAGGGCTAGCTCTTACGTCATCTTCTGGAAAAAGCCTATGTCCATACACACAGGCACCAGGCGTCTACAAGAGGTTCGTGGAAAATGTGTGAAAACGCGATGCATGGATTTCATCATATTTTGCACCAAAATAAACTTATCTTCCCATTGCATTTTCCATGAATTTTTTGAAGTCCCCTCGTACCATTTTATGCTTAAAGAAAAAATAAACAAAGGCTGGCGAGCCGTGCGTTTTTCCAGAGCCGCCTGCGTCTTGGGGAAGTGCAGCTGTGTCTTTAACCTGAACCCTCTTGACAAACGTTCAAGTGGTTTCCAAGCCTTGGCTGTCACAAGCCGTGCAGCCCTGAAGCGCTGTCATCGTCCACGTGCCCCAGCGCCTCTGAGGATGGCGGATTCCTTGAAGAGTCGGTGGGTTGGCGAGCGTGAGTGTTTCTAGCTGTGATGGAACTGCCAAATTGCTCTCTGTCGGTGATGAACAAACTCCACACAGCTCCGTGCACGCGTGCCCGTGGCTCTGCAGGCAGGCCAGCCTACCTGTCACACGCTGCATCTTGGCTGATGCGAGAGGAGACAAAAAAAAAAACCCACATGGTGTCTTATTGAGTTTCCGTTTGGCTTTCTCTTATCTCGAGACGGAGCGTGCCTGCGTGCGTCCCAGAATCGTTCGTACATCTTCCCCGTGAACTCTTCATATCCTCTGCCCCACGTTTCTCCGCAGTTGCTAATCTTCTTCCTTATTGATTTGGGGGCACGTTTTGTCTATCAGGAAAAAAGAGCTCTTTGCCCGTGAGAACAGGTCCAGACGTCTCTCCCCCGGTTTGTCTCATGTTGCTTCCTTTTGTTTGTGGATTCGTTTGCTTTTCCATGCCAGAGCGTTAGCTGGTTGAAGGTAGCCATCTGCGTCGCGACCCCCCGGAGTCTGTGTAGTACTTAGAAAGTGCTTGGCGACGACTTCGCTCTGCCAAGATGACGTATTTTTAAACCTCGGTGATTTTTTTCCTAGTTCGTTCAGAATTTCATGTTGCATGTTGAAAACATCGATCCATCCAGCATTTATTTTGAGGCAAAGTGTAAGGAAGAGATTCAACTCTATTTTTTATCCCCACATGGCTCCTTCGCGGTTCCAAAACCATCTGTTGAATAATTGATCTTTTCCTCACTGATTGGAAATCCCACTCTCATCGTACATTAAATAGCCCCACGGCCTTTAGGTCTGTTTCTGGACTTCTAGACGATTCCTTCTCCCGCCTAGACCCACCAGACCACACTGTTTTAATTGTTGTAGCTTTAGAATATAGTTCAGTGCCGGTGCTAGTCTCCCCTGCTGGCCATTCCTTCCCAGAAGTCCCTTGGCTAGTCTTTCATGGTTTTTATATGAACTTTAAAGTCACTTTGTCTAGTTTAAAAAATAAATCTTTTGTGCTCATGTTTATTTTGGGAAGGAGGAGGAGTTTAATGAAATGATGCCTTTTGAGGGTGTTGTTTCCAGCCAAGGTCCTGCATTCTCAGGTCCCCATCCCACCGACAGGGTGGTCAATGGTGCAGTTGCACAGGTTGTGCACTGCACCATCATGGCACCAAGGCTAAGAGGAGCTGCGGGCCCCTGCTCACAGGGTGTGAGCTCTTCCGGGTCCGTCCGCCCCGCTGCAGATGTTGTCAGCAGTAAAAGCGACCTCCGTGCAGCACGCGCCTGCACCTGCTGCACCTGCTTTCTGATCTAATCTTCATGCAGGTACAGCTCAGGAGCTGAGGTGCTGAGGTTAAGTGACTTCCCCACGGCCCGCGACTTCTACTGCCCTGTGCACCTGTAACACGGACACCAGCCCTGGATGGAAGCACACGCTTAGAGACACAGACGCACACACTGAACACACAGGCATGCATCACAGATGTGCACAGACACACACGGCATCCATGGGTACACACAGACATGCACAGTGGCATCTATGAATACACACATGGACATGTGTACACACACAGGGCATCCATAGGTGCACACAGACACATGTGCACAGACACACACAGGACATCCATGAATACACACTCCAACATGTGTGCACAGACATGCAGAGTGGTGTCCATGAGTACACACAAGGACACATGTGCCCAGACACACACAGGACATCCATGAGTATACACACTGACATGTGTGCACAGACATGCAGAGTGGTGTCCATGAGTACATACAAGGACACATGTGCACAGACATGCACAGGACATCTATGAGTATACACACCGACGCGTGTGCACAGACATGCAGAATGGCAACCATGAGTACATACAAGGACACGTGTGCCCAGACACACAGGACATCCATGAGCACATGCATGGACATGCGTGCACAGACACACACAGTGGCATTCATGAGTATACACACTAACATGTGTGCACAGACATGCAGAGTGGCATCCATGAGTACACACATGGACACGTGTGCACATACAGGACATACATGAGCACATGCATGGACATACACACAGAGACGCACCTGGTGGCATCCATGGGCACACACATGCATGTGCACAGACACACAGGACATCCGTGAGCACACATATGGACATACACACACAGATGCACATTGGCGTCCATAGTACACACATGGACACATGTGCAGACATGAATAGTGGCATCCATAGTACACACACAGACACACATGCACAGACACACAGGACATCCATGGGCACATATATGGACACACACACACACAGATGCATAGTGCACACACGCACAGTTCCCTCCACCAGCATCCTTCCCGCCTCAGGGTACCCTTCCTCCCACAGCGCCCGCCCGTCCCCTGCTGGCTCCATGCCTCCATGCAGGCTGTCCAGGGGCACTAGCTGAGCCCGATGGGGCCTCCCTCCGGGACCCCTGTACTCCAGGGCAGGGGCATTTCTGGAGGAGGTGGTTTACGGACAGGTGCCTTAGTCTCTCCCACGCCTCCTTGTGAGGTGACGTGAGATGGGAGGTGCGGGGCACCCGGCTCAGGTCCTGCTCCCAGTAGGTTCTCAGGGCTGGGTCTCCCCTCCCCTTCTCTCTCCCCCAGAATCCTTATCTCCGACAGCTTCTGGAAGGAACCCATCCAAGCAAGAGTCATCAGGCTCCAGGCTGGCGCCCAGGGGGCCTGGGTGTGGACTGGCACGTGCAGCCGAGGAGGGCGGGTGTCTGCGGAGGCGAGGGTGTCTGGGTGCAGAGCGTGAGTGTGTGTGCATGTGCGTGTGCACGTGTGTGTGCACACACGCCCACTGCTCTCCCTGCCGGGGCTCTGAGTCAGCGCCACATCCAAGGGAGAGATTTAATCACTCGGGGGCTGGGAATGTTATTGTTTTAAAACAAACGAGCGATGACAGCCCCGAACAGAGGGTTTTTAAAAACGCGATGCAAAGGGCTCTTGAAAGCTGGAGATTCAGTGTGCCTTGGAAGGGGGAGCGAGCCTGAGCTCGAGCTGAGAACAGGGCTGGCTGCCTGGAGGCTGCAGGTCGCCTCCCTTGGCCAACAGAAGCCCTCCAACCCCTCTCTCCCGTCCCCCAGCCCCTCCAGAGGGATGAGCCTTCCAGGGAGGGACCAGGGGATGGCGGTCACTCCCCGGTCTGTGCCCTAAAGGAGGAGCCTCTTCCCCCAGTTTGAAAGGCAGGATGTTGGCAGGACAGTAGTTAAGAGTGACGGGAAGATGTGTTCAGGCGAGCAGCCGGAAGTGCACGATTGAAACACCAGCAAACCTCAGCAGAGCGGTCAGGGGGCCGGCGTGGGACCACCCTCGCTCTCTCAGCCACCAGCAGCCCACCCTCAGATCCCCCCGCCTGGTGGCCCCCTCGGTGAGGGTCCGTAGCAGGGTGCAGGTTGAAGGAGGACCCTCCCCAAGCCACCCCCCAGGTTAGGCATTCACAACACTGAACCCTTGGGCATGGAGTTGGGGTGCAAAGTGTGAGGGTGCTGAAAGCACAGCGCCACTCGTGTTGCATTGCCGCTCGTGCGGGAGCCCAGCGAGGCCTGCAGACCGGTGCTGGACCCGTCTGAAGACCAGGGATGCCCCGGACCGGGCGATCCAAGGGCCGGGGGAGGAGGGGGATCCAGGGCTCCATGTCCCCTCTGATGCTTCCGCAGATGGGCCTGGGGTGCAGGAGGCCCCCCACGGCCCTGGACCCCGACCTCTCCTCCTCTGGTTTCTTCCCTGTCTGAAACTAAAAGAAGCAGCTCCCTGGGCCGGCCCTGCTACCATGGTGCTCGGGGCACCTGCTTCCGTTCCTCTCCAGCGATGGGGAAGTGGAGTCCCGGGAAGGCGCCTGTGTGTCCCCCTACATGGCTGGGAAGCGGTGGAGTGGACGTGGACAGCGTGGCTATCTGTGGACCTGGGCCTGGAAGTCGGGACCCCCAGGGCCTGCCCTGCCAGTAGCTTCATGCCTGGCTTTGAGCCTGTCCACCCCGCTGGGCACAATGGGATCACTGGAAGGTGCGTGGACTGGGTCCGGCCGCCCTGGGCCTGAGCCCCGAGTCTGCCACTGGACTCTGCGCTTGGTGCCTTTAAGGGTTCCCTGAGCCTTGGGGCGCAGGACACAGGGGACTCAGGGCTGTGCCTGCACCTGCAGCGCAGTCAGTCCGCCTCCTTGCTTGCCTGTAAAATGTGCATCCCCACCGAGGAGAAACCGGGAGGGAAGGGTGTGAAATGGACAGGTGCCAGAGTGTGGGAGTGGCAGCAGAGGCGGGAGCCTGGTGTGGTCCAGGCGGAGGAAGGCAGGACGCTGGCTGGCGGGCCAGCCTTGGACTCAGACTGCTCTGCTTGGTGGGCGAGCCTTGGACTCAGGCTGACCCACGCTCACGTGCTTCCCGGGCGACTCCCCCCGCTGCACCTGCTCCGTCTACCTTGAGTAATAGGCAGGCTGCCGCGTGTGGGTGACATGGTGATAACCAGCGGCTTTGTACCCTTGTCTCCCGCAGACGACGTGTCCCCGTATTTCAAGACGGAGCCGGTGAGGACGCAGGTGCACCTGGAGGGGAACCGCTTGGTGCTCACCTGCATGGCGGAGGGCAGCTGGCCGCTGGAGTTCAAGTGGCTGCACAACAACAGGGAGCTGACCAAGTTCTCCCTGGAGTACAGGCAAGTCGGGCGCCTCTCCTTGCGGCGGGCACCGGGCCTCTGCCCTGGCTGCCGGGCCTGGGGGTGTGCATGTGAGTGTGCACGTGTGTGTGCGAGTGACACTGTCAGCGCAAGGTCTCAGCCACAGACTCCCACTCAGTGCTCCCGAGAGGCCAGGGCAGCCGTGCTGCGGCCCCAGCAGAGGGTCCCCCAGGAGCTGGGCCCGGGCACCACCCAGACACTGTGGCCCAGTCAACAGTGGACAGGGCAGAGGTGATGACTGGGGGGCAGGGGGCTCGCTGCCTACCAGGAGCTGTGGCTGTGGCCGGAGCCGCTTTGGCACCCACTGCGTGAGAAGAGCCAAGTTGTCCCCGGGAGGCTGTGGGTCAGTGGACGCTGGGGTACGTGGCACCCTGGGGTCGGTAAGGGAGGCCCCAACCCAGGGCTTCTCCTTGCAGCTTGTAGGTGTCCAGGTGCCTGAGCCCTGGGCCCAGCCAGCCTTGCCCTCCCCAGGTCACGGCCACTGCCACACAGAGAGACCAGGGTACAGGAGCACGTGTGGGTGCAGCCGCTGCCCACGCCAGACTGGCCCTGCGGAGCCCTGACACCGGTCCTGCTCCCTCCCGCCCTCCGGCTCTTGCTCTTATCCTCCCATCTCTGCCTCTTTTATTGGCTCCCAGCCCTGTGGCTGGTGATTAATCCCTGGGCCTGTTGTGCATAATCGGTTTTGTTGGGGAAACAAGATTGTCTTGCCCTGGGGATGTGGATACAAATCTGCCACCAGGGACAGGAATGCAAATGAGAGGAAGGGGGTTAATTGCTGCAGGATGTGCCCTGCCTAGGGGATCATCCTCTCCCTCAGGAAGAAGAGAGGCCAGCGCTGGGGGGTAGCCCCCACCCCCAGGACCCTTCTGCCGACGTGGTGTGGCCACATGGTCCCCCTGCCGGGGGGTCAGCTGGAGCAGGTGCTGGCTGCCCGGGGCCTTGAGTTCCCTTGAAAGCCCTCAGGGAGGCCAGTGGGGCCACGCTGAGCGTGGTTAGGGGCCCAGGGCCGCTCCGGCCGGCTGCTGGCACCTGGCACCAGGGGGATGGTTCTGAGAGTCTCTATGAAGAGCCCCTGTGAACCCTTGGGCCGTGGGCGTGCCTGAATGGGACATCTGGAGCAGGTGGGTGGCGTCCCAGCGCTGCCCCGGCCTCCCAGCCTGGCCTGGCCATCTGGCAGCGAGCCGGAGGCCAGATCCGGAGGGGGAGGGGCCGTGCTCCGGCTCCAGCTCCGGCTCCGCTCCGAGCTACCCTTTTGATGCCCTGCACAGCCAGCACACAGGGTGGACAAGACATGGGAGCAGATTCTGGCTCAGCTGCAGGCCAGGCGTGCCCGACCCAACCTTTCATAACTGCCCGCTGTCATCACTGGGAGCAGGCAGGTAGGGAACAGGATCCAGCTGGTGATGGGTAATAAGGTCGTTGGCAGTGGGAAAACATTTGCTTCGTGGTAGCCGCTGTGATGTGTGCTGTCCGTGTGCAGCACTCAGCCCTGCCAGCAAACCTGGGGTGGATTCAGTTTACCCACCCACCCCTGCCCACCGCCCCCTTGTACAGATGCGCAAACTGAGGCTTAAAGAAGCTAAAGAATCCGCCAAGCCTGGATTGTTTGTTGGGCGGAGCTTCCGTCTCGGTGGAGATCCTCACCATCCCCGCCTGGCTTCTCCGTGAGGCCGGCTCGCTGCCACCGTTTCCTTCCTCCTGCCAGCCGTGCCCCGCCGGTTCCTGGCAGCAAAGCCGTGGCGAGAATGCCAATATCCCATCTCCTGGCTGGGCCGGGCTTCTTCCTGGGAAACGCATGCCCCGCGCGTCCTGGGCTGCAGGGGTGTGGACCGGGAGGCCGAGGCGGCTCAGAGCACCTGAACGCAGGTGTGGTCAGGGCCATCCTCTCTACCCACCGGCATCCTGTGCCCCGTGGGCCAGGTCTGCCCTCCCCACGTGGCCCCCAGAATTCCTTGTGGCCCGCTCCTGGAGGCACCTCCTGCTACTCCCACGGGGGCTAATGCTCCCCCAAAACCAGGCAGTCACAGGCCCCAGGGCTGTACCCAGCACACCCTGCCTGCTGGCCTTTGTCCACATCCCCTGCACTTGGAATACTGCCACTTCTAGAAGCTTCTCCGTCCTGCCCGAGGGCCCAGCACCACTCCTGTCCCTGATACCGTGGGGCATTCTTTCGTGTGGAGCCTCCACTTCTCACGCCCTCTGAGGGCATCCAGCGTCCGCGAGAACTCGCAGGCTGCGTTGGCACGCGCTGTGTTCCAAGCCATGCGTGCCGTCGCTTGTTTCCATGGCCGTGAACCCAGATCTGATGTCACTCCCTCAAGCTGGACCGTGAGCCTGCCGCCGTCCGAGCACTTCCTTGGCTCGGGCTGGCAGCATGCCCCGCGTCCACCTGCTTAAACCAAAGTCAACTGGAAATTGCTTTACGAGGGAGATTGGCCAGCGAGGCAGCCTGTGGCTCTCCCCGGGTGCCGAGGACTTCCTGTCTGTCACTAACTCCAGGCCCTGCGTAGGGTGATAATATCCAATTTGCAGGCAGAAAAATGGCTAAATTTACTCAGCAAGTGGCGAGAAAATAAGATTAGAAACTGTGCCATAAATTTCACTGTGTTTCCCGCTCTGGATCCCAGGGAAGAAGTTTACATCCACATCCAGTTTATGGGAGTCTTCATTCTGGGGCTGTGTGTGTGTGTGTGTGTGTGTGTGTGACTGCTACACAAGGCCAGCTTGTACACCCTCCCGGGTGCCAGTGACAGGGGTGACCGTGCGGTTCTCGCCCATCGTTGGGGGCGGAGTGCAAAGACCCGCATTTGGCCTCACCTGTATGGGACCACGTCCCCTGCTACTTCCTTGCTCTGTGACCTTGGGTGGCATTGAGTGGGCCACCCAGGGTTTGTTCCTGGTTCTTGGAGGTGGGCGCAGGAGTGCCTGCTGTGGGGGGGGGGGGTATTGTAAGGCTCACAGGAGACCTGTGGGTCCAGCCCATTCCCTGGTGCAACAGACAGAACAAGACAGATGCAGCGTGGCACGTGTTAGGAGAGCACACATGCCAGGATCAAATCAGCAAGTGAGCCCACCTCCTCCCAGTGGCCACTCGAGGCCCTGTGTACCTGCCCACAACCCTCTTCAGAGCTCATCTTAGACAGATGCAGTGAGAGACCCATGAGGGTGACAAAGCTTTATCCATCCTGACCCTGGCCTTGAACCTCCCAGTTTGAGAAATAAAGTGGTGGTGGCAGTTGGGGAGGGGGGATGTTGGAGGGGAGGGGGGTTCTGGGTGCAAAGCAAACTCTGACTCTGAAAAACTGAGGACCCTCTCTGTGGGTGTGGGACACTGCCCAAGTGCCCCTCCCCTGGAGCGGGGCACAGCTTCACACACTGACTGTAGGTGTGTGGTGGGGTCGGGGAGGCTGAACAGATGCAGAAGAGTCTGTGGGTCCCTCGCAGTCCTGCCCCACGTGTAACAGCCCCCATCCTGTCTGCTTGCCGTGTGTAGGGGTCTGCCCAGGGCCAGGCCCTCCAGTGCTGCCCTTGGAGCCTCATCCTCAGACCAAGCCCCTAGCTGCCTCCCCTTGGCTCTCCCCTGCCCCTGGAGCCATCTCCCAGGGTGACCCAGTGGGTGCCGCTTCAGTGTACGTCCATGGCGCCAGCAAGGGCTGCCTGGACGCCAGCCACCCTGTCCTCGTGGCCACAGCCTGCGAAGTCGTCAACCAGATTATTTTGTCTGCCTTGGAAACACTTTCTCCCATACTGTCCTAAAAAATCAGAGAGGCAGAAGCCAGCCACCCACGCAGGTGCTCACGTGACACGTGGGCGCACAGACGCCCACGCGTGATCAGGTGTGCACATAGCAGGAGGACCAGTGTTGATGGAGGCTCACTGGACGCCAGGCACTGTGCATCCAGCATATCACACCGAGGAGAGTGTTACTGCCTTCACTTCACAAACGAGGAACCGGAAGCCTGGATAAGTTCCAGAACATTCCGGGGTCACCCAGAGAGCAGGTGGCAGGTGCGAGAGGGCCTGACTGACCGCGCTGAGCTGCCTTTTCTCCCCGTCAGGCCCCTTCTGTCGCTGTCCCCAGCACTGGGGGACACCCTTGCCCCACGGGGCTGGAAGCCGGCGGCCTGCCCTGCTCAGTGTACAGAATTGGGGGAAGCCAGGGGAGGCAGGTGGGCTTCTGGCCAGCCCCCAGCTGCATCTCTGGCCCCACTGTCCAGCTGGCTTCCCGCAGGAGGTAGAAGCCAAGCCAGGCAGGGAGCCCCAGGCCTGTGACAGCCCTGGTGGGGGACACAAAGGCAGGAGACGGCCGCCGAGCCGCTGGCAGCCTTTGAAAGTGCTCTGAGCGGAGGCTGGAGAGCAAGTCCCCAGGCTGGCTGCTTTGTTGCTGGCCCTCCCTTTGGAAGTGACAGCAGGCGAGGGAGCAGAGGCCGGCGGTCTCCCCGGAGGGCACTGGAGCCGTGCCAGCAACCAGACCAGGCCCTGCTGGCAGCAGCTCTGGGAGATTGGTGCAGTTTTTTAATGCCTGCTTCCCTTCTAGGAGTCACAGCTCTGAGTTTAGAAACCCACTCACAGTCACACACACACAGCCAGGACGTGGAGAGCCAGGCTTCACCCGGGGCCTGGTGGCCACCTGTGAAGCCCCTCACTGTCCCTGCTGCCCTTCTTGTCCTTTTCCAGGGCCCAGGTCTTGTCTGGGGATGGTTCCAGCCAGCCTAATAACCACAGTGGAGAAACACGGCTGACACACACAGCCTGCTGTGGGCCCACTGCACCCTAGCACCTGGTATCCGCTAACTCTCGCTAATAAATGCGCCAGATGATCGCTGACCTTGACTACAGGTGCGCACCTGCCGGCCACTGTCAATTCCTCCCCCTGCTCCAGCTGTGATCCCAGCATCACCTGTAGGGGGCGCAGCTTGGTACTTAAGGAATGAGGGACTCGACGTCGTCCCAGATCTAAGACCAGCATCAGACCTGCTGTCTCCAGGCCCAGTGATGGACGTCGGGAGGGGCTGGCGGCTTATTCATAGGGTGATGATGTGGGGCCTTTTGCCTCCCCTGCCGCCCTTTGGGAGTCTCTGTCTTCCTGGCACAGGTGTGCACAGGTGGCTTCATTCAGCCCGGTCAGTGCCCCAGGCCTAGTGAGCGCTGGGATTTCAGGAAGGGGCAGGGAGTGCTGAGAGATGGAGGTGGGAGCACCCCCAGAGGGCCCAGAGCTTGAACTCAGTGGGAAGGAACCAGTGGGTGTGCGTGGCAGTGAGAGAAGGAGGTGGCACCTCTGGGTGGCCACACAGGCCGTGTGTGCTGCCGGGAGCTGATGCTGGGGACCGGTGCTCAGTGCTAAGTGAGACGGGACTGTCCCTGCCTCCCAAGGGGAGCCAGAGGACCAGGCACATATTGCTGGCTGCCAGCTTTGATGAGTGTGTCCAGGGGAAATACGGGTCATCCAGAGTCCACTGGGGACGCTGGGACCTGGGGAGGAGTGGCGTTGTCCAGTGGCGGGAGCAGTGTATGGAGACGTTGGGCGGGAGGAGCTGCACAAAAGGCTGTGTGGCCAGTGAGTGGGGGAGGCTGCAGACACTGGACAGTGGCCGGGGCCCAAGTGGGGGCTCGGAGGTGGTCTTAGGGTCTTGTGCTTATTACCAGAAGCTCTGTGGGGTCCTTGGGTTGTTTTCCCCTGGGAAAGGGCGCGATCAGATGCACTTTTGAAAATATTTGCTGGGGGCAGCCATGGAGGAGGTGGACTAGAGGGGCGGGGGTGGTGGCTGGGCCAGACTGGCGAGAGTGGAGAGGGGAGGGTGGATGGATCTGAGACGTACTTAGGGGGTGGGACTGGCAGGAAGGGGCTTTATGCAGAAGATGCTGTGCTGGGTGGGTGGGGGGCAGCAGGCTAGGAGAAGGAAGGCCTGGGCGGAAGATAAGAGGGTGCTGCCAAAGCCTCATGGGAAAAGGAATTCAGAGGGAAGTTTATTTTGGGGAACAACCCTGTTGAAGTCCATTCACAGCTTTTTCCACAGTAGGCATGTGTTGTGCATGAGCCAATACAGGAGCCACGGATGTCAACACAGCCGTTGACCTCATGGGAATGGGCAGAATGAGTGAGCCACGGTGTCGGGGCAGAGGGCCCGTAGGTAATAAACAGAGGAGGTGAAAACCAGCCCTGCAGAGCACAGCCAAGAGGCCGAGCAGGAGGCGGAGGTTGCAGGGCCACATTGTGGCGCAGTGGGTTACGCTGCCACCTGCGGGGCCAGCATCCTGTATCGCAGCACTGGTTCAAGTCCCGGCTGCTCCACTTCTGACCCAGCTCCCTGCGAGTGCGCCTGGGAAAGCAGCAGGGGACGGCCCAAGTGCTGGGGTCCCTGCCCCCCATGTGGGAGACCCAGATAGCGTTCTGGGCTCCTGGCTTCAGCCTGGCCCAGCGCTACCTTGTTGCCATTTGGGGAGAGTAAACCAGAGGAGGATATTCTCTCTCACCCTCCCCCTTCCCTCCCCCTCCCTCTCCCTCTCCCTCTCCCTCCCAAATAAATAAAAACAAAAGAAAAATGACTTGGACATGGTGGAGAGGAGACAGAAGGCTGGGAAGAATTGTCCGGGCTCACATTCTTCAGAGGATTTCGGTCAAGGGCACGCAGGCGTCTGGTCAGCGTGGCCCTACTCCCCTCTCCCCAACTCCCTCTGCTCGTGGAAGGAACTCCACCTCTGCCTCTGCTCACTTCCCTCCGCCACCTGCGCTGTCCTGGTGCACCCATGCTGCCTGGCAAACCCCTGCACATCTCCCAAGACCTGGCACCAGCATCGTGTCCACTGCAGCTCCCAGCCCCTTTCCCTCACACGCTGCGTGGCTCTGAGCACGTGGCTCTCGGTCCCTGCCCCGGCTTCCCAGTCTGTCTGTGAGATCAGGTGCACAGCGGATCTGGTCACTGATGGCCGTGAACCTGCGAAGGGTGGTCTGAGAACCACCAGGACATAAAGCAGCCCCCCATTTTCTCCTTCCGTGGGGAAGACTTCCCCCGCCTCGTTCCCCTCCTTGGCCATGGTCTCCTTTCTCCCCTCCCTGGAGCCCAGAATCCTCTCGGTTCACAAAGCTGGAACTCCTACTCCCAGGCTCTCTGGAGATGGACTGTGATTCAGCCTGCATTTGGACATCTTGTCTGGAAACTGAAGGCTGATGGTGAGGAAGCTCAAGTGCAGGAGTCGGTTATGATGGGCATAAATTGAATTTTAATAGAGATGTAGGTGGCACGGAGCCAGTGTACTCAGGCAGAGGGAAGGTAGTAATTAAAAGCTAACGAGTTTAGAAATGTCGGAATCCCCAGGGAGGGCTGGGGCAGGTGGGCCCGAGGAGGAGGAAGGGGTCCCCTGCGGAGCAAGCTGCCCTTCCTCTGACCGCCCCCGGCTCCTGCACCTGAGGGTGGAGGAGGGGCAGAAGGGCTGGAGGGAGCCTGGCTACAGGCCTCCTGGAGAGGAGTGGGAAGGGGCCTTGGACCCCAGCCCGTGCTGCCCCAGGGAAGGCCGAGCAAGGATTCTTCCGGGCGGAAAGGGCTCTGTGTTGTGGGGCTCTCTGAGGTCCGGCAAGGTACCCAACACAGCATCCCTGGCACGGGCCACCAGGAGCTGTGCGCTCCCGATGGGATAACCCAGACTCTGTCCAGACACAGCCAAAGGGGCCTGGGGAAACACCCCCCACCCCCGCCCAGCATCAGTGTCCCACGGCACTGCTGTCCCCAGCATCTCCTGGCTGGAGCCCAGGCTGCCCCCACCCCGTGCATGGGAGGGGGGAGGAGGGCAGAGCTGGCTGGCCTCACCCTCTGCTCCCTCTCAGGGGCCTCTACTCTGCTTTTGTCTTTTAAAGATTTTATTTATTTGAAAGAGAGAGAGATCTTGCATCTGCTGGTTCACCCCCCAAATGGCTGCAACAGCCAGAACTGGGCCAGGCCAATGCCAGGAACCTGAAACTCCATCCGGGTCTCCCATGTGGGTGGCAGAGACCCAAGTACTGCGCTACCTTCTGCTGACCCCAGGTGCATTAGCAGGGAGCGAGTCCTCTTCACCTTCATTTTGTGTGTGTGTGTGTTTTTTTTTTTTTTTTTGACAGGCAGAGTGGACAGTGAGAGAAAAACAGAGAGAAAGGTCTTCCTTTTCCGTTAGTTCACCCCTCGATGGCCGCTGCGGTCAGCACACTGTGCTGATCTGAAGCCAGGAGCCAGGTGCTTCTCCTGGTCTCCCATGTGGGTGCAGGGCCCAAGCACTTAGGCCATCCTCCACTGCACTCCCAGGCCACAGCAGAGAGCTGGACTGGAAGAGGAGCAACCGGGACTAGAACCCAGCGCCCCGACCGGGACTAGAACCCAGGGTACCAGTGCCGCAGGCGGAGGATTAGCCTAGTGAGCCGCGGCGCCAGCCCCACCTTCATTGTGTAACAACCCACATAGCTGGTGCTTTGTGCCACGGAGGCAGCCTCCACTGGCCTCTCTGGTTCTGGACAAGGGCAGAGGGCAGGGCTCACCCCTCACCTGCACCACACGGCTGGGAGTGGAAGGGTCCAACCCCAGGTGCCCGGATGTCAGCGATCCCCCCCACCCCGGGACCCCTTGCTGGCCAGTGCTGCTGGGAGCTGGAGGCCGTTGTGGGAGAGGACAGGTTGCGTCCAAGGCTGTGGCACCCCTGCCCCAGTCCCTACAGATCCCAGAGACGTCTCCAGAGCAGGCCGCACCCCCTCCCCCAGCTCTCATGCCTCCGCCCACTTTAGCACAGGTGCTCCCTGGACAGGCAGGCCCAGGCTCAGGCCTCAGCATCCGCAGGGTGGACCAGATGCCAGGGAGGGAGGGGGGAGGTCCGAGCCCTGGGGTGGCCAGGAGAGGCGCAGCTGGCTCCTGGGTCCCGGGATGGCGAGCAGCAGTCCTGTCTAAGGGGGACTAACGCGTTCAAAGTGTGGCTCCGTTTCCATGGCAACCCCCTGCCCCTCCTTTGCCTTACACCGGCCCAGGCTGGGGAGCCAGCGGGCGCTGGTTGGATGGCCAGCTCGCTGGACCTCAGCTCGCAGAACTCCCCCGGGGCAGGGGAGGTGCTGCTGTCTCCACAGCATCCTCGTGTCCACACACAGCCCTGCCAGGCCCGTCAGGGTGCACCCAGGGGTGCCTCAGAGGGGTCCGGTAGTGCCAACACTTGTCCTTTTCAGAGGGCAGCCCCAGAAGTCAGAAAGCAGTTATGCTGCCCATTTTATAGATGAAAACATCAATGTAAAGTGACACAGCAAACTGGGGTGGGGCTGGAGCGTGGGCCCACCACCAGCTCCGCTGCGTGGAACAGTCTAGAAGGCACAGGTGTGCACCCGGCCACACCCTCGCCTCCCCCTCGTCTCTCATCCCCTCCCGCTTCCCAGAGCCTGGCTCGGTTTCCACGGACCCTGCCGTCCCGGCAGCCCTGGGGATGGCGGCCAAGTCCACCCAGACCGCGCGGAGAGCGCAGGGGACATGCTAATGAGCGCTGGTGGCTGCCGATCTCAGCTCCGAGGAGAGCTCCTCCCCAACGAACTGCGGCTATTTATTTCCTCCACGAGGAAATTCAACATGCAAATTAGGAAGGCTTTGATCATTCATCACCTAAAATTGACATCTTCGCATTTGGCCCGGATCGCTTGTAAGCCGTGCACAGAGGCGGGCGAGGGGCGTGCGCAGCACAGGGTCCGTGGGGAGGCGGGAGGGGAGGGCCCCGTCAAGGCCCATATGCTCGTCATCTGCGCTATTTCAAGAGGGCAGTGACATGTTTATTCTCTGTCCCTGTGTAGCTGAGCTGGAGGCCCAGGCTTGCCCTGAGGGCCCACCCCGCCCCACCCCCGGGGTCTTCCTGTGCCCCCAGCCCTGGCTCCCAGCCAGAACACAAAACCTAATTAGATCCTGACTCAGTTGCACGGCCAGGCAGGCCGATGGTTTAGACAGATGCCTGGGGAGTTGTCATGACCCCTGGTTGCCAGGGTAGGAGGGGTGCCTTCCTGCTCAGCTCCCCCTTGCTACCAGGACCCATTCGTGGGACCGGCTCAGCTGTGGCTGTGCCCTCAAAGGGGTCTCTGCCCACCCACCCTGCTGCCCTGCAGCTTGCCCGGGACCTGGATTTCTGTGGCTCTGAACCTCCCACCCCGCCACCCCACCTTGGGAGGCTGCCCAAGTCCAAGTCCCATGGGGTGGCAGAGACTCCTGGGATCGGACACAGAGGAGACGTGGGGACTGCGAGCAGGGGTTTCAGATCCAACTGGCAGCCCCTCTGCCAGCTGGTCCCCCCTGGCCTCACACTGGCCCTGAGCCTGGGCACTGGTGGGCACATACTGGTGGGGAAGTGGGAGGCCCTTCTTCCTGCAGGATGGGGAGCAGCAACCAGGAATCTCCCCCAAGGAGATGGGGCACAGGCCCTGGAGGCCAAGGCCAGCACACGCAGAGGCTCCCACCTTGGGACTGCTCTTTGACCCTTGACCTCTAGGACCCATACAGATGGGGACCCTGCCTGCAGGATGGTGCCCAGTCTCTGGTCAGCCGCCTACGGCTGCATAGAAGGCCTCCCTGAAATTTGGTAGCATAAGTAGCCACCTGCTCCTCTCAGGTGTCACAAACACGCTCATGGTCAAGTCCAGCTGACCGCCAGCGTGGGCCCGGCCCCTCTTGCTGTCCATGGTGTGTGGTTCCAGGCCGTGAGCCAAGAGGGCAAACGTAGAAGCTGCAGATTCTCTAAACGCCCGGGTCTACCACGTTCTGTGGCTGAACGCGAGTCTCGGGGCCAGCCCGGATTTCGGGAGCGGGGAAAGGTGCCACTTCCTGATTGTGGTTGCTACAAAACATGAGGGCTATGCACTTCGGTCTCCCGGCTCCACTCGAGTCTGGCCGGTGCCCAGCTGCCCGCACCGTCACCTGTTCCAGATGGCGGCTTCCAGGCGGCTCCCCAGGGCCTCATTAGCGCTGTTCCGGTCTAATTCTCCCGCAAGGTGTCTCTGAAGTCACCTGCCAGGGTGACTTTGGAAAACCCGGGGGGGGGGGTGGAGGGGCTGGAGGCGAGTCATGCACGACGAAGACCAGCAAGGTCAGAGCCGGTGGGGTTGACGCTGGGCCCGGCTGTCCAGGATCTGAGCAGGTGTTCAGAAGAGCAGAGAGAGGAAGCCACTCTGGCACCCTGAGGCTCCTAGCGATATGTGGTACGTGCTTTACGCCAGGGCCTGAGCATACTCCATGTATCATCTCATTTAAACCTCACAGGGTTACCTGGGCAGGGCGAAGCAGGGTGATGTGACCTGGGACCCCTTCCTACCGTAACTGGGCTGCTCAGACCTCGGCAAGCTGACAGCCCAGCCAGGTTTACTGAACACCTGCTGGCTGTTTGGCAAAGCCATCAGGTCCCTCCCCAAGATGCTACCAAACATGGAGCTGACACCCATACCCGGGAGGGTGAGACAGGCCCCCTGCAGAGCCAGGACCCCCCCTCCCCCGAGAAAGGGGGTGAGCGTGCGGGTCTCCAGCGCTGGTACTCAGCGGTGGGGGACAGTGTGGGAACCCGTCTGCTGGGAGCTGACCACAGCCAGGGCGGTGGGGCAGGTCCCTCAGGGCTAAACTCCGTGGATCGTCAGGCTTTGCATCCTCAGCACCCTCTCCGTGTAAGAAATGTCTTCTTAAAAAATCGCATGGAATATGCGTGAGAGGTTCTTTGTTGTTGTCTCACGTCTTTGTTGGCCAAATTAAAATCAGCCACCCTTCCCGTGCGGGAAGCGATATAAACGATGGCAGTTAGGTGATAGATGAGGGTACGTCAAAAGCTGCCCCAAGAGTGGAATTAAAAGGTAAATTTATTTGGGTGTAAAAAGAATTGAAATCCATGAAGTTTCCTCATAATACACATTTTTCATGAACTTTCTGAAGCTCCTTATATATACTGATTTAAAAAAACATCTTGCACCAGAATAAAGTTACCTTTTAACTCCCTTTCCCATGAAGTTTTGAAGGCTCTTTTAGACAGAAATGCAGATGAAAGAGACGTAGATGATGTAGACATATAGATGGACAAGACAGATGTCGGCATAGACACATATAATATAGACATATGTAGGTGATGTGGATATAGGGGTGTATATAGATGATCGAGATGTAGAAATATAGATGATCTAGACATATGGATAAGAGGAATGATCTCGATATAAGTAGATGACTTGGATGTACACATAGGAAGATGATATAGATAGATGACATGGATATAGGCATATATATAGATGATAGAAATACGGATGATACAGACATTTATAGATGATAGAAATGATATCAGTGTCAACACGTAGATATATACGATAGGCATAGACACATAGATATGGATGATATAGATTGAGGCATGGACATAGATAACAAACATACAGATGCTATAGTTGTAGATGGTACGGCTACAGACATGTGAACGCAGGTGTTACACAAATGCAGTGTAGATCCCAGAGAGGAGACACTCAGCCACACCTAATGCCTTGGGTAGAGAGGGCCAGTGCTCACCTGGAGTCAGGTGTGCCTGGGACAGGGAAGGGGTGTCTCCTGACACAGCCCCGCCCCCTAAGGCTGCCAGTGCTGGCACTGCAGGGCAGCACGGGAGGGCGGTGGGGGCAGCTCTTCCTAGCTTCCCTTGACCTTCAGGGCAGGTTGCTGGAGCATCCAGCAGACAGGAGCGCACTGTGCGCCCTCCAGCTCATCAGCATTCATCGAATCCCCAAACATCTGCCTGGGGCAGCCCAGGGAGCGGGATTCAGCCAGCAGGAAGCTCAGGCCAGCTGGGCCGAGGTTGGCAGGGTCCAGGCCATCACAGCTCACTAAGTGCCCACCTGGTCCTTCCCTCCAGGTGCACGTTTCTGATGCACAACCATTCCCCACAACCTGCGTGTTAATTGGCCATTTTGCTTTGGGGGCATTAAAGGGGCCGCCACAAGGTCATTCCTGCTCAGACAAGACCACGTCCTCCTTCTCTTAAGTTCCCTGGGATGTGGAGACGCCCAGGGGCCCGATGTCCACTGCCTTCCCTGCTGCCTCCAGGGAGGACACCACTGTTGCCTTGGTGGGCAGCGTTGGGGGATGCGTGGACTGCGGGAGGGGCTGCAGTGGGCTCTGGGCGGAGCGTGGCAGCGGCAGCGAGTGTCCATCTAACAGTGGGGCGCTGAGGACAGCACCGTCCATGGAGGCGGTGCTGCTGTCCTGACACAGGGCCTGCTGTGTGCTGGGCCCTCCCCCGGGCTGATTCCCCTCGACTCCTTAGGGACCATCTCTGGAGGGGGTCATGAGTTTTCAGGGGCTGTGCTCAGCACTTCGCAGTCAGTTTTGCTACCATGGACGCATTCGCACAATCGGCAGTGGAAACCGTGCTGGTCGGGGGAGGGGCAGGTAGGCGTGGCCTAGCCATTAAGACCCTACTTGGGCCGCTCGAGTCCCATAGTGGAGGGCCTGGGTTCGAGTCCCAGCTCTGCTCCTATTCCGACTTACTGCTAATGCATTCCTGGCTCCCTGCTTTGCCCTGGCCCAGCCCCAGCTGTCATGGGTGTTTGGGGAATGGGAGATCTCTCTCTCTCTCTCTCTCTCTCTCTCTCTCTCTCCTTCTCTCTCTCTCTCTCTGCCCCCCTTCCTCCCTCCCTCCCTCTTCAAATAAATACGATTCTTTTCAAATAACAAATTTAAGGAAAACCCTCAGTTTTTTGCCCCTGGTGGGGGGAGTAACACTCCGAAACCTCTTTGGTGACAGATGAAAAAGAGAGGAACCTGGGAAAGACACCTGCGCATCAAATGGCTGAGACCCGCGCGGCCGTTACAGTACACGTGGCGCCCTGCCGTGGCTGAGGCCCGTGGCCTCTCGCAGAGGTGGGCGCTGGGAGGCTTGCACTTGTGGGTTGTTGAGCAGCAGGAGCAGGGTTGTCTGCGGTGACACCAGGCCGGGCGGGGACGCTGGGGGGGTGCCTTGTGCCTCCCTGCGCGGCTCAGTTCCGCTGGGTTTTCTGCACTTTACCTGGGTTTCCCGCAGGCAGGTAAACCATGCCTGAGCACACGCAGAACCCACAGGTGCTCCTCCCATCCTCTCATTTGTCCATCACACTGAACAACGCTTGTTTGCAAAAGGAGCGTTGCAGCGGAATGGCCTGCGCTCACTTGAATTGTCTGCAAGACGATGCCCATTCTGCAGATGGGATGCCCCAGGTCACATGCTCAGTCCCCAGTGGCTCTGGGGCTGGAACAACGGTCACCCGAGGCCACAGCCCGGACTCTCCAAAGCTAATTCCTTGGGCGCTGTGATCCACGTCATCTTACAGTCAGGGAAACGAGGACATCGGAACCTCGTCCTGAGCTCCCTCCCTCTGGCCGCACCTGCAGGGTCCCCACATCACTCCCTCACGCCTGGTCCCCTTCATCACACCCTCACATGTGTGCCTTTAGGCATCACAGTGGTACAGATTTCGGCTCAGCAGGTGGGGGCCCATAATTCTGCTTTTCCAGCCTGCTCCCTGGGGGTCCCGTTCTGCAGCCCCCAAGCTACGCATCCAGTGACGAGGCTGTGGAAAGTCGCCAGCCCCTCGCTCGCCCCCCCCCCACATCAGCTTCAGTGTGGCTGCACCTGTTCCCTCACAGGCAGACCAGGGTGGCGCCAGCTCAATGCTCTCCTGCCCCTGCCGCCAGCTGTCTTGCCTCGGGGTCTCTGGAGGAACCCCAGCCTCGCACTATCCCCAGCCTCGCACCATCCCCAGCCTTGACCTTCCCAATCCTTCAAGGCTGCCAGGCAGGGCTGCAAGAACTGTCCAAGGTCCTGACCTCACCTGGGCCTTCCCCCACTGCTGTGGTTTCCAAACTCCACGTCGCCCAGATCCCCTCCCATTCCTCCCTGTGCCTTCCCTGCAGATGGGAGCTGTTGTCAGAAATTCCTGCCTCCTCCTGCCTCAACTTTCCATGCCCACCCGGCTTCTTCTGCCAGGGATAGCGGCTCCACCTGGGCTCACGACCTCAGACCCTCTTTGCCCCTAGGAACTGACTCTATCCCTCGCCCTTCTCTCTACTTCTAACCAGTCCCCTCCACCAATGTTTGAACTTGTCTAAGTCCCACATCTCTTTTCTTAAGAGGTTTACTTGTGTATTTGAAAGGCAGAGTGACAGAGAGAGAGAATCTTCCATCTGCTGGTTCGCTCTCCAAATGGGTACAACAGCCAGGGCTGGGCCAGGCCAGTGCCAGGAGCCAGGAACTTCGTTTGGGTCTCCCACATGGGTGGCAGGCTTCCACTGCTTTCCCAGGCACATTAGCAGGGAGCTGGATTGGAAACTGAACAGCCGGGACTGGGCGCCCCAGCCTGGGATGCTGACATTGCAAGTAGGGTTTAACCCGCAGCGCTGCAGCCCAGCCCCCACGTCTCGCATCTCCACCTTTCTCTCCTTTTCACTCCCAGACCAGACACTCCCATCTGCTCACCCTGTTCCCTCCCCAGCCAGCTGCAACCCCTGACACTGTCCTCTACCCCAGGGCTCCCACCTTAACCTCAGCAGCCCCCTCACCCCTTCCCCTGACCTTTGGCACCATTTCACGTGATCAGCTGCACTGTCCCTCCCCTGGTCTGTGGCAGTGACCAAATTGGTGCCCAACACTTTGGCCCTGACTGACACCTGTCAGTCTCCATCACCCTGCAGTCAGAGATCTTGGTACAAACATGGATCTGACTGCTTCACACCAGGGCCTGGCAGGCGCCTTCTGCCTGGGGGCTTTGAGCACCGAACGGTCAGCTGGGACTGCTGCCTCCACTCTGCCCATACAGCTCCAGGCGGCCTTGGACGAGGTGCCAGAGAAGGGAGCTGGCTGGGCTCCCCTAAACTTAACTTTCGGATGCCAAGGTCTGAATCCCATGTGATTTTCACCTGTCATGGGACATTCTTCTTCTCTTGCGTTTGTCCAACAGCGAACGCTGTACAAACTACTCTCATTGCCCCTCCTCTAGTGAGGATTTGGCCAGCGGGCTGTAGTTTGCAGTTATGTGTTTCCCGCCCCTGCAGAGTCCCCTCAACGTGGTCCTATGTCCTTAGGGCAACACTCACACTCAGCTAAGCCACGCGTCCAGCCTCTGCCCTGGCCCACTCCTACTCTGCTCAGTGCCACATTCGATGACTCCCTACCTTAGGAATCTCTGACTCTGACATCCACTCATCATGCCTGGCACCCCTGAACCATCCTTGCTTTCCTCTCACCACTACCTTGGACAGCGCCTCCTCCCAGAAGCCTTTGCTTTCCTCAGCTCCCCCAGCCTCTGCCGGTACCAGTGCTCACCTCCCGGTCTCCCTCTCCCCCAGGACAGAGCCCCCCTCTTCCCTCACTGTGAACACCCACCCCAGTCCCATCCTCCCCGGTTTCTCAGTCACCCCAAGACTTGAGGCTCAGCTCTGGGCTGAAGAGCATGCTTGGAGATTCCACTGCTCTTTGCATTGTGTCCAAAAAACTACACTGCTGTTCTAGCCCCGCGAGCCTCAGAAGGCGCCCTGATTTGGAAATCAGGGTGTCATCAGTCACAGCGAGATTCTGCTAGAACGGGGGGGCCCTAAATCTAGCGTGGTGCTGTCCTTGGAAGCGGAGGAGGGAGCCACAGAGAAGAGAAGACAGGCTCGCAGAGGGAGCAGCCTCGTGGCCATGGAGGCAGCGATGGGAGCCGTGCGGCCACAGACACTGGGCTGGAAGAGTGGAGGCAGGACCCCAGCTCCCCCACCAGAGCCGCTGGAGAGAGCCCAGTGCCCTGAACCTCTGCTGTTTCAGACTTCAGACCTACCGAGCTGTGAGAGTCCCTTGTCCTGTAAGAACACTTCCTCACAGCAAACCAGCGTCCCCCAAACCAGCCGGGCCTGGCCAACAGGGAAGCCACCAGCTGTGGACGAGTGCTCCCAGCACTCGGGACTCTCATCCAGAGGCCACGTCTTCCTGAAGTCTCTGGGGGCAGAGGCCGTTGGAGGCAGCCCTCTGCCCTGCACACGGGGGACAGAGCCCAGCCCTGGGGTTGCTCTGCCCACCCACCCGCCGTGACCAGGCCACGAAACCCAGGCCCCTGGGGTCCTGAGGCCTGATTGCCACGCCGGCTGTCATCGGCTGGTTTTCACGTGGTTTCTTTGTGATCTCCCTCGGCACAGAAAGGATCATAGTGAACTTGAGGCAGGTGTGGGAGCCTGGGGCTGGGGTCTCTCGTGGGCCCCTGGCGTGGGGAGCTCTGGGGAAGTTCCCAACCACAGAGGCCACGGGAGCTCGAGGAAGCACGTCTGTTTTCTTCCCGGTTTTGAGCAGTGACCACTCGGCCCCCGGAAACCCCTACCCGACAGAGCTCCTGGGAGAAGGCGTGGGCAGCTCCCCGGGGGCTTTCTCTCTGTAGTGCAAGAAGAAGCAGGGCCGGCGCCGTGGCTCAACAGGCTAATCCTCCGCCTGCGGCGCCGGCACACCGGGTTCTAGTGCCGGTCAGGGCGCCAGATTCTGTCCCGGTTGCCCCTCTTCCAAGCCAGCCCTCTGCTATGGTCCGGGAGTGCAGTGGAGGATGGCCCAAGTGCTTGGGCCCTGCACCCCATGGGAGACCAGGAGAAGCACCTGGCTCCTGCCTTCGGATCGGCGCAGTGCGCCGGCCATGGTGACCATTGGGGGGTGAACCAACAGAAAAAGGAAGACCTTTCTCTCTCTCTCGCTCTCTCTCTCTCTCTCTCTCTCTCTCTCACTCTCTCACTGTCCACTCTGCCTGTCAAATAAATAAATAAAAGAACAAGCAGAAGAGAAAGGGCCAGAGTGGGACCGAGGCTCCAGGACTGGGGAGGGGGCAGGCGTGGGGTGAGGACACCTTTGGGGTCAGATGGGCCTAACATCGAATTGCCTCCTTGCTGGATAACTTGCCAGGAAAGGAAACCTCTCTGAGCCAGGCCCCTTGGCTATAAAATGAGGAGTGGAGAATGGGAGAAAGAACCGGAGAATGGATTGGCTGGTGTCGGGCTCAAGCTGTGGCTGGGGGTGTGGTCGCTGTCGGGGACAGGGGGTCCTTGTGTGATTACCCGCCTGCCTGGGCCTGCCAAGTGCCTGGTGCTATTATCTCTGCCCAGCCCCACCCTCGTCTCCCCTGCTGGCCAAAAGTCACAGGGCCGACAGAGACCCTCCCTGAGCACCCCAAGCCTGGCTGTCTCACTGTGCATTGCCCCCGGCTCAGTGACACAGCCACCCTCTCACTGGCCACGGGACCCAAGAACCCATCTCCTGGGGGAGGCCCAGGCCATGCCACCGGCCCGGGGAAGGGCGGTGTCGGAGAGACCCTGAGGCTCCTCCCCCACTCCTGAAGCCGAGTGCCCATCAGATGGGAGGCGGTCAAGACACAGGCTGTGTGCTTGGAAGCTGCCTTCCAGCACATGGGCCCCCAGCCTCTTATGGATCTGCGGAGAGTGGGTGGCATCTATCCTCCTCCTGCTCCACCCCCAAATACTCCCCCCCACACACACACACACACTCACTTGCTCATGGTCAGGCAGGTTTCCTGGCCTGGCTCCACCCCAGTCTGGAATAACTTGACTTTCTTGGTCTCCTTTGGCTGCTGCTACAGATGAACCACAAACCAGTGACGTAAAACCCCGTAGATGTGTGCCCTTATGGTGCCAGAGGTCAGAGGTCATAAAACCCGTGCACTGCAGGTTCTGTTTAAGATTTGTTTTATTTGAAAGAGCTACAGAGAGAGTGTGTGAGTGAGTGTGAGTGAGTGAGTGTGAGTTCTTCCATCCGCTGGCTCCATCCAAATGGCTGCAACAGTCAAGGCTGGACTTCCTCCAGGTCTCCCACGTGGGTGCAGGGGCCCAAGGACTTGAGCCAGCCTCCACTGCCTTCCCAGGTGCATTAGCAGGGAGCTGGATTGGAAGTGGAGCAGCCGGGACTCGATCCAGCACCCATGTGGGAGCTGGTGTCGTAAGTGGCAGCTTTGCCCACTAGGTCGCAGCAGCAGCCCCTGGAGGCTCTGTCCTTTCAGCAGCCGCCTGCGTTCCCTGGCTTGTGACCCACGTGGCTCCAGCCTCTGCTGCACAGTCACACGTCCACCTCTCCAGCGACCCTGCCGCCTCCCTCTTGAAAGCCTGCCTGCTCACGCCAGGACGCTCTCCCGTCTCGACATCCTGAACACAGCGCCAGCTGCCACATCCCTGTCACCTCGTGCACCTGTTTCCCATCCCAGTTGGGAACAACGATGCGTTCTCTTGCTGCTCAGGGAGCTGGAAGTTGAAATCAGCTACAGAGCGGGCTCCAGGGAGACTGTGCCAGGCCCGTCAGCAGCTGTGCGTGTGGCTGGTCATCTCTGGCATTCCTTGGCTTGCAGTCTCACCACTGCGGTCTCTACCGCTGTCGTCACACCGTCTTCTGCCTGTGTCTCTGTGTCTCTTCTCTCCTTGAAAGGACCCTAACCCCCTCGGATGCCCCCATCTCCACTTAATGCCATCTAGACAGATACCACGTCCAACCAAGGTCATGTCCAGCGGTACCAGGAGTTAAGGCTTCCACAAATCTTTTGGGAGGACACAGTTCAGCCCCTACTAGTCATGGGGCTGGGGAATTCAGTTACAGCCATCTCTAGGGGCCATTACCTGGCCTTCCACACTGGCCATCTCATTCGCTCTGTCCCAGAAGTGCTGGCTAGGCACGCACTGTTGCAGGCATGGTGGGAGCAGTGTACAAACCATGGCCTCGGGAGACGTGAGCCGCCCCAGCGGATGTTCAGTTAAACACAGGAGAGGCCCCCAGGGAATGCAGGGGGCTGGACAAAGGCTCCTGGAGGAGAGTCTGGGCTCAAAGCAGGGACAGGGCCCTTGCGGGCAGAGTGGGCAGCACATTGATGGCCGAGCGGCTGGTGGTTTCCATCAAACACTGCCAGAGAGGGGGCGAGCATTCGGCCTCGCAGTTAAGACACGGGGCCCGCATCAGTGTGCCGGGGTTCAATTCCTGGCTCGAGCCTCCTTTTGGTGCACAGCCTGGGAGGCTGTTGTGGGGGTTCCAGTAGTTGGGTTCCTCCCACCCACATGAGAGACCTGGATTGTGTTCCTGGCTCCCAGCTTCAGCCTTAGCCCAGCCCAGATTTTGTGGGCCTAGGAAGAGTGGACCAATGATGGGAGCTACTGCTCTCTCGCTCTCGCTCCCTCTCTCTCTTCTCTCAAATCAATAATAATCAATGGTTTTAGAAAGTCCTGCCAGAAGTTTGATAGAGCTGGGGAGTGAGACCAACTGGAGAGCTTTCTTCTTCCTGAAGGTGGGGGTCTTCACAAGCCCCCTGTGGCCAGCCTGGTCCCTGCACAGTGCACCTGCTGAGCTGAGCAAATCCTGGCTGCTCCTGTACCCCCTGTCTCATCTGTGCTGTAGGAGGTGTACCCCACGCTCGGAGCCCCAACCCCTATGCCTGGGTTGGAGGGGGGACAGCACAGGTGGGTGCACAGATAGACCCAGTGTCACCGTCCCTGCAGCTCCTGCGGCCAGCGCATCGGTCAGAGTTCTCAGAAGCAGACAGCTGGGAGCTGCAGGTGGGATTCTCGGTCAGGGATCTGCTCCTGAGACTGTGGAGGCCCAGGTGTCTCACCGTCTGCCACCACGCTGGGGGTCCAGCAGATGCCAAGGAACCAGAGCAGATGTCCCCAGCCAGCCCAGAACAGAACAGATGCCCCTTCTTGGGCCTATCTGTTCTACTGAGGCCTTCAGCAGGTTAGGGTGAGCCCACACACACACACACACACACACACACACTGCTTCACTGAGTCCAGTGAGTCACGTGCCAGTCTCCCCTAGGAACACAGTCCTAGACACACCCCAAGTCCCGTGCCACCAGCTCTCTGGGCGCCCTGAGCCCAGCCAGGCTGATCCTTAAAATCGACTTTCACAGTCTGAGCTGGAGCTTCTCCCCCTTCTCCCCTCCATAGTCCACCCCTCCAGCCTGCTGGAGGCTGGGGGCAGGGGTCGCTGTGCCCAAGCCCCTCCCTGAGAGGCCAGCATGTCCTTCAACATCCCAGTGTCTGTCCTCAATGAGGGACGAGCACGTCCCCTGCCCAGCCCTGCGGGGACTCTGGAAGACGGTGCTTCCCTCTCCTGGGCACCCCTCCCAGTCTCTCTGCAGCATCACTCTCCTGTCCTCTCTCGGCCCCGCCCCTCCTCCTTAGCCTGCTGCTCCCGGGGAGCCCCAGAGCCAAGGAGCGGCCGTGTGCGGGTCACACTCTCGGCGAAGGTGTGGGAGGGAAATTAGAGCCCAGGAGGGAAGTTGCTGAAAATAGAAGAGCAGGAATCTCTGCTCCTGGATCAGCCTCACCAGGGTGATCCTGACGTCATCCCCGGCCCCCTGACTTCCTCCTCCCCCTCCATCGCTCTCTCTCCCCCCACCTCTGCACCCGCCATGAGCTCACATCCTTACGGCTGCGGCAGGGGGCGCTTCACATGCCCGAGCCCACGTGGTCCTAGGTATCAGAGCTCACCCCTCCCGTACCTGAGCCTCCACCCACAATCTGAGGAGCCACTGAAGGGTTTGCCTGAGCTCCTCCCCTGCTGCTGCTGGACCGGCCACTCCTGGACAGCAGTCTTGATTGACATGTTCCAGATCAAACTCTCGGGCCCTGCTCAGAAATCTCTTTGGTGGTGTCTATCCCAGACGGTCTGTGGGGGATGGGGTGGCAGGTGCACAGCCAAGCTGCCCTTCTTCAAGGCAGACCTGGTGTGAGACGCCCCACACGTCCGGTGCAGGTGCACACGGGCCCTGTGCAGACGGGACTTCTCAGCTGTGTGGCCTCGGGCCCGTCGCTGCCTGTCTCTGAGCCCCGGTTTTCTCATCTGGGAGCTGCCTCCTTCAGTATTGCGAGAATTAAATGAGGTGCTGTATGTTAAAGCCCTTAGAATCGTGCCATTCCTTAGTCAGAATTCTTACATGCACTACATGCAGGTGTGTTATTGCTATCATTTACTACCTGGGACGTCGCCTTTTCCCTCGAAATCCCCCTGCACACCCTGACGGAGCTCTGTAGCAGACGCACAGTCCAGAACCACCCTTTTCTCTCTGGCCACCTCCGCAGTGACCAGTTCTTTGAGCCCCACCTAAATGTCCTGGTGCCGAAAGAGCTCAGTGTGTGGCCACAGGCGTCTGAGGACACGCACACACGTGGGCACGCACCTCCCCCTGCATTTACTGCCCCTGCTGTCCACTGCCTGAGTGCCCAGGGGACAGCTCTGCTGCGCCCGTGGCCCAGCTCTGCATCGGCCTCAACCGTCGGCCGCGTCACCAGCAGGCAGCAGGCACAGCCCCCAGTGGACGTGGCTGCTCTGCTGTCTTCTCTCCCTGAGCACTTGAGGAGGGGGAGGCCTGGTGCAAGCATGTGTGCAGGTGTGTGGATGTGCGTGCACGTGTGCGTGTGCAAGCTCATGGCATTGCACGTGCCCGTATGTGTGTGGATGTCTGCATAGCCGTGTGCTGGATGCATGCACACGTGTGAGTCAGGTAGGTGAGTCCATGCATACCTCGTATGTATGAGTCTGCATGGGGTAGGTTTTATGAGTATGCATGTGCACGTGGTGGTGTACATACATGGGCCCTGCGTGTGCCTGTGCACACGCGCGCACACCCTTGGTCCACGGGAGCATCGCCGCGCGCGTCTCCTGGCATCTGATTTATTAGCGAGGACAACACAAGGAGAGGGTGCCTGTTATTTCTGGTGTCCACATCAGCTCCTGACAGCTTCGTGGAGTTGAAATATCTTATTTAATGTGAGTAAGAATCATTTTAAATATCAGCTGTGACACTCAAGGACTCGAACCTCAAAGGGCAGCGCGCGTCTCCGCGGGAGCCACAGACGGTGCCACACTTGTTAGGCAGCTGTTTTCCCCTGCTCTGCTCTTGTCTCTAAAAATCCAATTATCTGTCCCAGTTTATCTCCCACCCTGGGCCTGTGCCCTCTGCCCCGAGCCCCTGCCTTCATCTGGGAAGAGTGGACGGAGCAGACAGGGTCCTGACGCCATGTGGTGGAGATGAGAGGGACGGCTACTGCTCCAGCCCAAGCCCTGCCCCATGGCCCCTTCTTCCAGATTTCTCCACACTCTGCATCTGTCAGAAAAGCCCAAGGAAGCTCCGTGAATGGCCAGGAAGGCTCTCACTGCACAAGGGAAGGCGCAGAGCAGGGCACGGGGACGGAGGTCCTGCCCCATGTATAAGATGGGAGGGAGCTTAGAACCTGGGACTTGCGTGCATTTGCATACAGAACTTCCGGGGAGATGCCCAAGGAGCTCACCCCAGCGCTTTCTGCCGTGTGTGTCGGAGGTCGGGGATGTGGCTGGGGCATGAGAGTGTCGTGTATTTCTTGGGCTTTCAATCAGGCGACTGTGTTTCCTAGGGTGACGCAGAAGGACCCTGATGGGGCTGAGTCCAGGGGCGCACCAGCCCCTGCGGGCCACACCCCTGCGACGCCTCCTTCCCAAGGGGGTGTGAGGTTTTGGGCCAACCAGGCGGGGGCTGCTGCATCCCTGCTTCCTGCTGCTCATCCCTGGGGAAGATCCAGGCTCGGGCCAGTCCACCTGCCGGCTGTGCAGGGGGTCCGTGCTCTCCTGCGCTTGACGGGGAGCCTGTGCCGGATCCCCGCTCCAGGCCAGGGCTCTCCGTGCCCTCTCTGCCTTGCTGTCTGAGCCTCCCACCCTCTCCCCATACCTTCCACTCCCACTCCTGCACTGGATGAACACTTGCACGCCACCTGCCATGGGGCAGCCATCTATGCCCAGGGCCTCTTTGGATGCTTGTAGTCTAAGATGGCCTTCATTTGCCAGCGCCACGGCTCACTTGGCTAATCCTCTGCCTGCGGCACCGGCACCCCGGGTTCTAGTCCCGGTTGGGGTGCCAGATTCTGTCCTGGTTGCTCCTCTTCCAGTCCAGCTCTCTGCTGTGGCCCAGGAGTGCAGTGGAGGATGGCCCAAGTCCTTGGGCCCTGCACCCACATGGGAGACCAGGAGAAGCACCTGGCTCCTGGCTTCAGATCGGCGCAGCGCTGGCCATCGTGGCCATTTGGGGGGTGAACCAACGGAAGGAAGACCTTTCTCTCTGTCTCTCTCTCTCTCTCTCTCTCTCTCTCACTGTCTCTAACTGTCTATAACTCTACCTGTCAAAAAGAAAAAAAGAAAGATGGCCATCATCACTCCCATCTTACAGATGGGAAAACTGAGGCTTGCAAGGTTCCAAAACTTGTCCAGGACACACCCTAAAGAGCAAGAGTGAAGGCAAGCCAAAATCTCCTTGGCTTGGAAGTCCCGGTGCTTCTCCAACACCACACGTACCCTTGGATGTGTCACACGTGGGCCCTGCCGGCCATGCAGGCCTCCTGTGGAGGTCATTTCATCCATCCCCCTGTCCCTGGGACAGACCTGGGCAGGGCTGGGCTCCTCTGGCTCCCTGCTGGGCTGGCAGCCATGGCAGGTGGAGCAGGCAGAGCCGGGGGCCGAGGGAACACGGTAGAGATAACGAGAACTGTTACTGTCAACATCAGGGAGGCCCAACGCGGGCTGGAGTCACAAACCCCGGCCCTCTTGCTCTGCCTGGGATGTAGGGAGCCGCGAGCAGCCATTTGGGTGGAGTGGAGCGGGTTTCCTGGTGGAAAGGCAGTGGGCAGAACGATTGCTTTAAATAATGTTGCTTGCAAGCCAGAAATAGGTTCTCCCAGACAGGAAGCCGGGGAGTAGCGGCTCTGGGAGAAGGAGGCAAGAACGTGATGCTGTACCTTACACGGCGGGGTGGGGACAGCCCAGCAGTCTTCCTCGGGGGCCAGGGGAGTCATGGGGGGGAGGTCCTGGCTGGAGCAAATGGACCGCAAGCTTCTGCAGAACTGGACTTTATTAAAGTTTCTATTTCACCACATACCGCTGCCATCAGCAAACACATTCAGGTCCAATGAGTCCCTGGAGCACTCTTTATAATGTGTACTTAAATTATGTGCGTGAAGTGCATTTTTTAAACTTTATTTTTTAAAATAAAAGCAATATATGCGTACGATAAAGAAAATTCCGATGGCGTGGAAAGACATAAAGTTAAGAAGCAGGAGCTTCCCTCCCACCCCATCCCAGATTCCTCTCCCAGAGGGCTGGCGTGTAGTGGAATACCCATCCCAGAATTGCTAGGTGTGGAGCTTGCGTGGGGGTGCAGCAGGGTGAGCCGTAGCCTGTGAGGCCAGCATCCCATATGGGCGCCAGTTCAAGTCCCGGTTACTCCATTTCCGATCCAGCTCCCTGCTGATGCACCTGGACTTGACCCCTGCCACCCACATGGGGGACCCAGATGGTGTTTTTGCTGACTCAGCCTTGATAATCATGGCTATCGAGGGAGTGAACCAACAGATAGGAAATCTCTCTCTGTCTCTCCCTCTCTCTCTCTCTAACTCTGCCTTTCAAATCAATCTTTTAAAAAATGGTAATCACATACCAGTGTACATATGAATACATTTGCATATGCACATTTGTGTGCATACACATGTAAGTATAGACACTGTTGCAGTTTACCCAGATTACATCATACCAAGCAGTATGTCGTCATCACCGTATACTTTAACACTGTTTTCGCAACAAGCAAATCACTTTTGGTGGGTCAGTTGGCATGTTCCAAAGCATTAAGGATTTGGTGGGCTAGATCCATTAACAGCCGCTGTGTTATCGTCCTTGTCCTGAGCAGTCAGCTATGACACTGTGTGGCCTCGCGCTCCCTCCTGTTTACCCAGTCTTCGGCTTGCTGTCGGCTTGCTGTGTGTCCTGGCGAAGTTTCTCTTTCAGCCCAGGTAACTGTTCTGCATTCCGTCTGTGGCTGCGGCATCGTTTATTGATCCGGTCCCACTCTGATGGACGTTTCAGTTGCTTCCAATTCTGATTCGTTGACCTTGGCAATTTCAAGCGCTGCTACGGTGAACATCCTGGAGCATATTTTTTCTCCCCCCACATTGTTGCAAGTGGATGGAAAAGGCCAGCTCCCAGGGGTGCAACTCCCGGGTCAGAAGCTTGCATATGCTAATTCTGATAGATTGTGCCCCAAGGGCTGGACCAATTTGCGGCACCACCAGCAGAGCTGAGGGCGGGCCTCTCTTCCCCTCCCTCTGGCCAGTGCTGGCTTGCACCATACCTGGAACTCTTCAGCAGTCTGACGTGCAGACGTTGCCTCGTCTCGCTGTGAATCTCTGTCATGAACACAGAGGTTGTGCGTCTTCTCGTGGGTGTTTTTTTTTTTTTTTTTGAGCCATTTTTATTCATTGCCTCTCACTGGTGCTTAGTAACAAGATCTGACTGTTTCCAAAGCTAAAGAGCTCCCCCAGCCCGTCCTGCTTGCTGTCTGCCCTCTCAGGGTCGCCCCACAGCTTCAGAGAGGCAAACAGTTCCCCAGAGTTGCCTCCCCTTGCCACAGGGGAGTGAAAGCAGGAGGGCCTGGGGTGGCGTTGAGGATGGAGAGACCAGAGATGAGTTCCAGACCTGGTGCACCTGCTGTCTGTCCATCATCCCGCTGTGCACCATAGCAGAGAACAGATAAGAACTGCAGTTGTTGGCAGAGATAGGGGACCTGGCAACTGGCAGGTTCTGATGGATCCAGCAGGGCCAGAGCCAACTCGACACGTGCCCAGCTGTGAGTGACGCACCTGCAGGCCCAGGACGGATGACGCCGTCCCACTGTTGAACCGACTCCACCAGCCTGGCATCAGAAGGGCCCTCGGGTCCTTGGCCCAGCCTCTTCCCAAGGGGGAACTATAGGTTGATGCCAAGATATCTCTGAACCTCAGCTCTGCACCTCCAAGAGAGCCCCCCCCGTTGGGTTAGTGTGGAGATTTAAGTCAAAGTCTCTAAACGCTAACCCGTATGCTTTGCGACTGTGCGTATAAAAAAAGAGAAGCCAGGCTGTTGTCCTGGGCTTTGAATAAAATTTAAATTTAGAAAATTGTTAAAACTGCCTGTATACTGGTATTAGGTTTCTTATTGTCTTCCCAGAAATGTCCTTTTTAAACAAAATATTGATTATTTCTATTTATTTTTCTTTCCCTGGCACTTTTTAATATTAGTCCTTTTTTATTTTCATTTGTGTTGCTGGAATGTTTGTTTGCTTTTTTGGTTGGTTGGTTTTAATGATCTTGAGAAAGTAAAAAGTTGACAATCATGTCAATCCCATTTTTTTAATTGCTACTGGTCCATGATATCCAATAGTCTGGGAACTGCTGTGTGAAATGAAAAAAATGCATGCAAAGTACTGATCCAGAGTCTGATGTAGACAGGGTGCTCCTGTTGGGCAAGTTGTTTCATCATTGGGAAGATGATGATTGGGGCTGGAGCTGTGGCACAGCAGGTTAAGGCCCTGGCCTGAAGCGCTGGCATCCCATATGGGCACCAGTTCTAGTCCCGGCTGCTCCTCTTCCGATCCAGCTCTCTGCTGGGAAAGCAGTGGATGATGGCTCAAGTCCTTGGGCCCCTGCCCCCGCGTGGGAGACCCAGAGGGGGCTCCTGGCTCCTGGCTTCGGATCGGTGCAGCTCCAGCTGTTGCGGCCATCTAGGGAGTGAACCAGCGGATGGAAGACTTCTCTCTCTGTCTCTACCTCCCTCTGTAACTCTGTCTTTCAAATAAATAAAATAAATCTTTTTAAAAAAGATATTGATGATGGTGACTGCTTATGATGGAGATAATGATGATGATGTTGGTGATAATGATAGAGATAAGGATGGTGATGGTGACACTGGTGACAATGGTGGTGGTGATGGTTATGATGGGCCCTGGCCAGGACTCCTGTAGACAAAATTGGCATCCCCAGGGAGTGGGCTACTTCATGCCAGAGTTGGCATTTCCAGCTGCTGTTGGTAATGAGGTTGTCCACATCAGCTGGGCAAATCCTAGGACCCTCGAGGATGAGGGAGCAGTGCCTGGGGCCCAAACCCCTTGTGCCTCTGAGGGCCCTGATGGGCCATTTCCAAGGATGGGAAAGATGATCACCGAGGGGCCCCTGGGAGATATAGCCCCTGGCCCCTGCCCCTCACCCCGGAGAGCCCTGCTCACCCTGTCTCACTGTCAGAGCTCCCCTATGGCTGCTTCTCAGCCAGGTGCACACAGCATATACCTGTCCTCCAGCCACCTGTCTCCGGTGCCCTGTGATAAGTGTCCCCGGAGAGGGCTCCCAGCCTCCTGGAGAGGGCTGGCGCCAAGCATCCCAGCCGAGTGCCCTCACCAGCTGCACACCAGCCTGTCTGGCCCAGCCGCCTCTGGCCTTGCCCTGCCCACAGCAGAGCTGTCTATAATTTTAAGAAAGGGCTGATGCAGAGAGTGTGGGAGACGTGTGGACTCCCCTGCCTCTGTGCCCTCCACCTTTTCAGTTTATATTTACGGCACAGTCCAGTGCCTGGCCACAGGAGGCCCCACTCGGTCACCCTGTGGGTCACGGGCTGAGGACAGCAGCCTCCAGCGGAGCTGACACAGCCCTAGGCGGCCTGGCCACGGGCAGAGTCAAGGTCTCATTGACTCGTTGCCTTCGGGAAGGACCTTCCTGGGATGATGGCCAAGAGCCTAGAGCTTCCTGGTGCTATTCATTCGTGTAGCAGGGCACTTAATGACCTCTGACTTCTGAACCCACTCTGACCTCTGCCCCCCTGCTCACTGGCGTCTCCTCCCTCTCCTAGGTACATGATCACCAGCCTGGACCGCACCCACGCCGGCTTCTACCGCTGCATCGTGCGGAACCGGATGGGGGCCCTGCTGCAGCGGCAAACCGAGGTGCAGGTGGCCTGTAAGTACCACTGGGGCAGGGCGGGGCCAGGGCGGGGCCTGGGGCAGGGGCCACACCCACCGGCCACATTCTGGACAAAGCCAGATCCAGCCGTGGCTTCCCACACCACTGGGTGCTGGCAGTGGCGCCTCGAGCTTGTCCGGCTCAGTCCCCGTGTGTTACACTTGGTAGAACCAAGGCCCGGAAGTGGCAGGAGCTCTCCAGGTCACCAGCGGGCCAGTGCCAGGCGCGTCTGTGGCTCTGTGACTGTGCACACACGGCAGAGTGTCGAGAGCTCCCGGCGCCCTTCAGTCCCGGAGAGGGTGACTTCATCAGTGCCCTTGACTGCACTGTGGTGTGTGGGGTTTTGTGTTTTGTTTTAAGACTTATTTATTGATTTGAAAGGCAGAGTTACAGAGAGACAAAGGCGGAGAGAGAGAGAGGTCTTCCATCTGCTGGTTCCCTCCCCAGATGGCCGCAACGGCCAGAGCTGTGCCAATCAGAAGCCAGGAGCCAGGAGCTTCTTCTGGGTCTCCCACGTGGGTGCAGGGGCCCAAGGACTTGGTCCATCTTCCACTGCTTTCCCAGGCCACAGCAGAGAGCTGGATGGGAAGTGGAGCAGCCGGGACCCGAACTGGCGCACATATGGGATGCTGGTGCTGCAGGCGGCTGGCACACGCCACAGCTCAGGCCGTATGTGGTTTGTGTCTTAAAGGGGGTCTTGCTCCCTGCTTTGAGGGTCTCCTCTGGGGTCAGCCTCTTACTTGGGGAGGGGATCTTAAACCCGGCAGCCAAGACCTCCCCAGCCACAGGACTCCTGGGTCCCTGTGCCCTGGTTTCCGCATCTTCCAGCTCACTCAGCCTAAAGCAGAAACAGTGCGCAGGGCTCCATGGGAAGCCTCAGTGGCTGCTGTAGCCCACAGTGGGGGAGGGGGATGATGAGTTGGGATCTGCGAAGGCCCCCGTGGGCAGAGAGCAAAGTGGGAGATGCTCAAGGAGCCCTGCCCATGGCACCAGTCCCCACAGGGGCTCCCTGATGGGGAGGAAGGGACCAGGACCCCAGTGGCTGCCAGCACCCTCCCCCAGGACTTCCCCCCAACACCCCGCCCAGAGTAGGTGCTGTGTGCCAGAAACGAGGCCCAGGGGGGCCTCTTCCCCATGAGGTTTCTTGCAGGGAGAGGCCCCGGCTGTGCTGTGGGACTTGGGAACTTGGGCACCCTTAGTGAGCCCGGACGCGTTCTCATCTGGGCCCACGGGGCAGGCGCTGACTTAGCCCAGGGTCGTCACCGTGAGGTCCTTGCACGAACCCCCTCCCATGTCATGTGCTGAGCCACCGCAGCTGGGAACCTGTGCACGTGACATTCCAGGCCCCGAGCAGAGCACCGGGAGCATCTGGATGGGGCGGGAGGGGGAGCAGGGAGGGGGACCGCCCGTAGCAGCACTGAGGGGCGTCTGACACCGCGAGCGGCTTGGCAGACCCTGGAGCGCCTCTTCTCACAACACCATTTAGCAGAAGCCAAGGTCACGGCCCTCTGGGCTGGGAAAGCCCCGGAAACTCCCATCTGGCCCAACCCCGGGTGAAGCCGGGAAACCGATGGCAGAGTCCCTGTGCACCGCTCTCACTCGTCCCCGGCGGGCCTCTTGCATCAGCCGTGGAAGTTAATCCCCTGTCCACTGCCCTCCCACGGCTTCTGGGCGTGGGGAAAGCTGAGGCCTGGAGAAACCATCCTCCCCATGCGGCTGTGCCGGGCAGCACACGTCGTGGTCTCCGGTGCTCCCTCCCATGTTACAGCTGAGCGAACCGAGCCTTGGCAGGTTAACGTAACTCGCCTACGGCACGCCATGGGGAATTCCAGAGCCGGGACCGGACCCTCGGCTGCCAGATTCCAAAACCGCCCCATGCTGCTGCTTGAGGGCCAGAAAAGAAAAACCAAATTGGGGTGGGTGGGTGGGAGGAGGGTCGGGGTGGCCTGTGGGGGTCGGGGCTCAAAGAGAGAGTCGTGGAGACGCCCCTAGACTGCACAGTTCCACGTCCACACGCCCTCTAGCGCCAGGGGGTGGGGCCGAGTCTTCAGTCCTGTGGTTTATTTTGCTGTCAGCCACTCAGGTGCATGAGAGACACTTAGACAGAGCCCCCAGTCCCCCCGTGAGGCCGGCCATGGCGCTTGAGCCCTCATCATGAGCAGGGCATGAGTATGGGGGCCAAACGCAGGTTCTAGCCCCGTCTCATCCCTGCCCCAGATGGGATGGTGTCTCGTCTGCAAGATGAGATCTGTCTCAGCTCCGACGTCAGTAAGGTTGACAGTGTGGAGGAGAGAAGGGTCCCCCTAAAGGGTCCCCCTAATGAAGCCCAGGGCCCCTCCCGGCTCAGTCACTAAGTGTTCACCCCACACTGGACACCCCGGAAGCAGGAAGGGCAGCCACCATCAGAGACAGCCCCGAACCGGGCTCCCGCCTAAGGAGATCATCCTGCCGTGTCATCGTGTCAATGTCATCATGGCAGGGTCGCTCCTCCGAGTCTCCCGGGACAGATCCGAGGGGTTGGAAGGTTGGGAGGTGTCTTAAGAGCTGCATGTCTTGACTGGGGACACAGAAGCTCCGAGTCAAGTGTACGGCCCCAGTTCCCATTTCTACCTTCAGTTTCCCCTGCCTGGTGGCATGTAGCCGTGAACAGATCCAGCCACAAGCTGGGGTCCGAATGCCAGCTTGTCTCACAAGCTGTGTGACCTAGGGCCAGTTCCTCAACCTCTCTGTGCCAGTGCCGAGGCTGGACAGCTCCCAGGTGGGCTAACCTGTCATCCCTTGAAAACGCCCACCAGAAAGGGGTCCTGCAGCTACCATTGGCACCTCTTCTCTTCCTGTCCACCCAATACCCCCACCCTCCACTGAGGAGAGCTGTTTAAGGAGGCCCTCATCCTAGGGGTCTCACCCTGCACCTGGACAACCCAGAGAGTGAAGGCCTCCTTAAATCTGTCACCTCGCTCTACCCTGGTCCTGTCTGTCCGTGCACCCGTCTGTCTGTCCATGCACCCCTCCGTCTGTTCGTGCGCCCATCCGTCCATCTGTACATCCATCCATCCGTGCATCCGTCCCTTCTCTCGAACTCACACAGCTGCGCTCAGTTCTGGGGACGCATGGGGGCACGGCTGCCCCCCCCAAACCCCTAGCTCTGCCCTGCTTGGTTCCTCTGTGCCTGGTGCAGCCGTCTGAGCCCCTCGCCAGGGATGCTGGGCCAGGCAGGCCCCACCTCTGGCTTCCACCCCCCTCCCGTGGAGGGATCGTGAATTGGGTTCTAATGAGAAATTAATACAGCAGCTGTGCTACCAACTAATGATAACGACAAAGTCGTTAAAAAAAGATTCTTTACTTGTTTTTAATTACAGCAATTAAGGAGAAGTCAATAAAACATCTCCCCCACCCTGGCCCCCTTCCTGTCCCCTCCCAGAGTCTCCTCTCTCTGTTTTTAAAGTCACCGTAAATTTTTGGCATTGGCCGAGCAGAATGAGAGGCTGGGGGGGTCAGGAGAGCCAGCAGTCAGGGTCCCTCAAGCCAGCAGCTTCCGCCCAGGTCCTGTGGGCCCCCAGCCGCGGTCCCCAGCCCTCAGCCACGGCTGACACCAGCGCCCACACACCCACGAGCCGCGCATCCTGGGTCCTGGCCTGCAACCCTTGCCATCAGACATCATTGCAGCCACACTGAGAAAATACGGCTGGGTCACGCGGGGCAGGGGCCCCACCGACGGCCCCGGCTGCCTTGACTCGCTCTCTGAGGTGTGGCTGTGGGTGCAGGCTGTTCGGGACCACAGCTCGGTATCTTTCCGGAACATGGCTCTTTCCTGAACGCTGAATTTAAAGCCTTCCCGAAGCACCTGCTGTTGCCATGAGTCCCTGCTCCGTGGACAGCGAGGATGCAGTGGGGGCCAAAGCCGAGACACTCATCCCTGCCCTCCACCTAAGTCAGAAAGTAACCACAAGGATATTTCCAAAAAAAGATGAGTTTTTGTTGGGGCACCAGATTTGGAACGTGTGCCAGACGTGTTCCCGCGAACTCTGGGAAGACCCTTTGTGCTCACTTTCAGAGTGTTTGGGTCAGCATCAGCTCTTCTTTGCATTCCATTTCCTGTGAAGTTTTTGAAGTCTATTTGCATTGCTTATGGTGAGACCCGCAAAGAAAAGCCGCGTGTTGTAAGGAAAAATGAAGCCAGAGAAAGGGGTAGAGGGAGGGGACGGGGTCTTGCGGATGGTGGCTGCTCCGGGGAGGTGACAATGAGTGGAGTCTCCCAGGGAAGCAAAGGGTGAACCAAACAGACAGAAAACCCCTCCAGGCTGGGAACATCGAGTGCAAAGGCCCTGAGGCAGACCTGGGTGTCTGAGGCCGGGGTGGAGGGAGCAGAGTGCGGACGAGGGGAGACGGGGCCTTGTTGGGGTGGCCTCGTCGGGTGTTGCTCCAAGTGAGACAGGAGTCATGGGTGGGCCGGGCAGTGGCGTGATAGAGTCTCGCCGGAGGGAAAGGCATCGTTTTCATTATAAGCAACCACGTAGACCACTATGACTTACCATCCCGAGCCCCCCAGACTGGCCAGAACCAGAGTGCAACCAGATGTGCTGCTGGGACGTGTGTAAGTGGGAACGTGGTCCAGATGTGGGCACTGGGTTGGTGTGTTAGTAGAATTAATGCACATGCCCCCGCCGCCCAGCCCAGCAATCCCACTGTCTTCTTTAAGACTTTATTTATTTATTTGAAAGGCAGAGTTAGAGAGAGGCAGAGGCAGAGAGAGAGAGAGAGAGAGAGTCTAGAGGTCTCCCATCCACTGGTTCACTCCACAAATGGCTGCAATGGCCAGATCCGGGCCAATCTGCAGCCAGGAGCCAGGAGCTTGTTCCAGGTCTCCCACATGGGTTCCGGGGCCCAAGGACATGGGTCATCTTCCACTGCTTTCCCAGGCCACAGCAGAGAGCTGGATCGGAAATGGACATCCAGGACCTGAACTGGCACCCATATGGGATGTCAGCACTGCAGGCAGTGGCTTTACCCACAATGCCACAGCGCCAGCCCCTTTTCTTTTTTTAAGATTTATTTATTTATTTGACAAATACAGTTAGAGAAGGAAAGACGGAGAAAGAGAGAGATCTTCATCTGCTGATTCACTCCCCAAGTAGCGTCAATGGCCAGGGCTGGGCCAGGCTGAAGCCAGGAGCTTCTTCCAGGTCTCCCACACGGGTGCAGGGGCCCAAGCACTTGAACCATCTTCCACTGCTTTCCCAGGCACATTAGCAGGGAGCTAGATCAGAAGTGGAGCAGCCGGGACTCGAACCAGTGCCCCTATGGGATGCCGGCATCACAGACAGTGGCTTTACCCGCCGTGCCATAGTGCCAGCTGCCCACAATCCCATTTTCAGCGTTAAGCCTTGTGTGCCAGAAGGTCCTGGGGAGGCTGCTCTCAGCAGGACATCAGTGACAGAGAACATACTGCCGGGTCAGCAGCGCTGTGCTGCTACATCCGGGGCCTTCCACACAGTGCTGGGAATGACCGAATTACACCAGGCCTGGACAGAGCTGCATGACAAAGGGGATCAGAGGACCACATAGTGACTAAGCCTACCCTCAGCCGCGTGAGCCCGCTTCTGTGCAAAGAACAGCACCGGCGCAGTCGCCTCCGGCCTTTGGAAGAGAAATGGGCTGGGGAGAGGGGGTCTCTGGGGGAGGGGACGAGGCGAGGGTGCTGTCCTGCCCGTGACTGACGTGGGTACAGGAGCGCTCGTTTTCATCCTCACATGTAATCACGGTTGCTCTTTTGCATGTACGACGTATCTCACCATTGCTAAATGCTCCACATCCTCACATGGAATGAGACCCTAAAGGACCCTGTGAGGCACAACGCAGACATCCAGGGTCATGTTGAGGCCATGGCTGTGCACCCCAGGCCCGCCCTTCTTTGCTCCCGAGGCCAATCTCTAGGAAAAGCTGGCTCAGCCCTGCAGGGCGTAACCTGGCGTGTTAACAAGCATGCGCCCGACCAGGACTGGAGAAAACGCCCACCTGCGCCTGCTGCATGGAAGCGAGTTTCCCCAGGGGACTCTGGGTCCCAGCCTCTGTCGCCGAGGGCCTTCCTTGCCTCCCCTCTCCCCGTGCCATCTGGCTGCACGGGCTCCCTCTTAGCAGCCTCTCAGGGTGGGAGCAGTGTGGGAGCAGTGGGCACACACGCGGTGCCTGCTCCAGCAAGGGGCTCCTCCCGAGCACACCTGTGGCAAAGCAGAATGGAGAGAACAGTCGGGCACTAGGGCCTGGGGGCCACGCTGAGGAGGGGGTGGGGCGCAGGGGACGATCAACTGTGGAACTTGGATCGAGGGCGTAGGTACCTTCCTTCCTGACATCCCACCGTGTGTACGGACAGCCAGCCACTGATCCCACCATGCAAACATGCAGCTATAAAACCATCCATCCCACCATGCAGACAGACACACAGCCGCCCTCCCCTCCGTAGACGTAAGACAGACACCACGTACACGTACACACAGCCACGGATCCTTCCATCGGCGCATCCCACTGAACAAACCCATGACCCCACGCTACCGCCCTAAAGAACGTCTTTCATTCCCGCTGTGCACCCCTTCTGTCTCGCCCCTGCCCTTCCCACACATCCTTCCCGCTGGCCTGATGCCGCGCACGTACGTGCACACGCCTGGTTTACTCATTGTCACTTTATTGAAAGGCAAAGAGAGAGAATCTTCGACCTGCCGATTCACTCCCTCAAATGTCCTCAATCTCCAGGGCTGAGCCAGGCCAGAGCCAGGAGCCAGGAGCCAGGAACTCAGTGGAGGTCTCCCCGCTGTGGTGGCTTTGTGAGTGTCTCAGCTCCTAGGCAGCCTCCCCCCACCTCCCAGTCTGTCCCCTCTCCCCCACAGTTGTGCGGGATGTCCCTGAGTGCTTACCTGCCAGTCTGTTTGCTCTGCCCGACTCATGCCAGGGTCTCAATAAGGAACTGTGCAAATTGGGTGGACTTAGAGAGGACCTACTGTGTGCAGGGCACCTACTGTGTGCAGGGGTCGTGCGAGGAGCTGCTAGGAATGGAACTGAACAGAACTGCCTCTCAGAGCCTGCTGCGTGCTAGGAGACAAAGCGGCTGGCCATATGCAGGATTTTAATTCAAGTCCTGATAGGGAAAGGGGCGGGGGCGAGCTCAGCCCGGACTGTTTAGCTTAGCTGCTCTGTCTTCATGAGCCTCAATTTCCTCCCCAGCAAAATGGAACTAATAAAACCAGAGAGGGGAGAAATAAACACTGTCGCCATTAAATTGCTTTAAATTGTTCAAATATATCTTCTGAGTTCTGCGGGGGGAAAAAAAGTTTTTTAAATAGATAAAAATTATTGTAGGAATCGAAACCAAGGTGATTTATTGATGTAATTTTTTATAGACAGAGCCAAGTAATAGAAATTAATAAACAATGAAAAATGTGTATTTATTAACGTGGAGCTTGCCGTGTGTTTGTGAGGATTAAGTGAGATAATACGTGGGACGTCTAGGTGGAGAGAAGCCGGCAGAGAGTAAACCTTCCACAAATCTTTGCTTTTTTAATTCTGTTTGGATGGTCTGGGGTAATCTTTGCTAAGAAGATGATGTTTAAACTAAATGGTGAAAAATGCATGGGTTCGTCCCAGTATTTTAATACTGCAAATATTGGGTAGAGTCTGCAGCACTTTCCGATCCTCTTCCGTTCCTGCGGCTGCGTGACCAATAACCCCAGAGCCCAGTGTGCGGGAGTCGCTGCCCGTGCTCCCAGCGTCTGGTCGCCCGTGTGCACGGGCTGCGTGGGCGTGGCTTGTCAAGGCTGGGGGCTGAAACCACCCTGGGGGCTCAGGTCCTCTGCTCGTGGGCTGTTCCCTCGTCTCCTTGGGCTGGATGGGGCGCGGGATTCCAAGGGCGAGTGTCAGGGGAAGCTGCCTGCTTCTGATGCCCCAGCCTTGTCATGGCATCGTTTCCAGAATATTCTGTCAGTGCAGTAGTCACAAGTTCCCCAGGTTCCAGAGGAGGGCATGGGGGCAGGTGCTGTGGCATAGCGGGTAAAGCCGCCGCCTGCAGTGCCAGCATCCCAATACGGGTGCCTGTGTGAGTCCCGGCTGCTCCACTTCTGATCCAGCTGTCTGCTGTGGCCTGGGAAAGCAGCAGAAGATGGCCCAAGTGTCTGGGCCTCTGCACCCGCGTGGGAGACCAGGAAGAAGCTCCTGGCTCCTGGCTTCGGCCTGGCCCACAGCTGGCTGTTGCAACCATCTGGGGAAGTGAAGCAGCATATGGAAGATCTCTCTCTTTCTCCCCGCTCTCTCTGTGTAACTCTGACTTTCAAATAACAAATAAATCTTTCTTGTAAAAACACATCAAGAACTCAAAAGGCACAGGTGTGTGGAGGCAGGGCCTTTGTGTGCCCGGGTGGGTAGGGGACACCTGGAGCCCAGCCTGTCTCGTGCAACCTTGGCTCCCACTGGAGCTCCCTGGGCAACTCTAGAGGCTGACGTCTGGGTGCCCCAACCCGAGGCATCCTCCCCTTGGGGGGTGTCACAGGCCTCTGGGGGGCTCCTGCTGGCAGCAGAGGAAACAGACACAAGGGTGTTAGAGTTGAGAAATGAGAGTCGCCGCTGTAGGAGCCCAGGTGGCTTAGGGTGTGGCCCCGAGGCCAGGGCGGGACCACTGGGCAGGAGGCACATTCTCGCCCCTGGAACCTCACTGCCCATAGGCATTGTGGTCTGGCGAGCCCAGGGCGGTGGGCTGAGGAGTGGTGTGAGCACGGTGTGCCCCTTCCCCACACCCATACCAGCAAAGTCACATGCTTCAAGGTGTTGTCAAGTCCGCAGGGGACTCGGACACACAGCCAGGGTCGGACCAAGGGCTCTTCTCGCAGCTGAGTTTGGACATGCTCACTTTGCTGAGTGTCTCGCTAGAATGCTGGTCCTTTTTTTTTTTTTTTTTTAAGGTTTATTTATTTGAGAAGTAAAGCTACAGAGAAAGGGAGAGACAGAGAGGTCATCCATCTACTGGCTCGCTCCCCAAATGGCCACAATGGCTGAAGCTGGGCCAATCCAAAGCCAGGAGCCAGGAGCTTCTTCTGGGTCTCCCACATGGGTACAGGGGCTCAAGGACTTGGGCCATCCTCCACTGCTTTCCCAGGCCATAGCAGAGAGCTGGATTGGAAGTGGAGCAGCCGGGACTCAAACCGGCGCCCAGAGGGGATGCCGGCACTGCAGAGAGAGGCTTAGCCTACTACACCACAACCCCGGCCCCCAGAATGCCAGCTCTGACCCAACAGGTCTTGGGAGGAGGGGCCTGAGACCCTGCCTGGGTGATGGGGGATGCCCACACGGCCGGCAGGTACATTCATTTGGGTGCAATTGTCATTTGTGGAGGAAGCAAAAGTCCCCCTTCCCGAGCCCCTTCCCCAAGCCGCTGCCCCCTGCACCAGCCCAGCACGCAGTCGGGTAACCAGCAGGGTTTCCTGTGCACAGCCCTGCTCTGGGCTTCCCTCCTGACAGGTGGAACATCAGAGCCACCTGCCGAGGCACAGGCACACTTTCCCGTGAGCAAGGTGGGCTTTATGCTCACGCACCTGCAGCCATACACACCACGCAGGAGGGAAAGCCACTCTGTGCACCCTCGACCTCCCTCCCTCCGGTGTGCCCACCCTTGCCTCCCCACCAGGGCACGGAGCGGTGGCCCCAGGACGCGCCCCTGACCCCTGAAGGCAGCACACAGGCCAGCAAAGGGGGAGCAACTCTGTCCGGCTCCAGAGTGCAAGATCTGAGTTCACGTTGTGGCTCTGACCCTTCCTGGCTCTGTGACCTTGGACGAGTGAATTCACTTCTCGGAGCGCATGCAAGCGGCTCTTTTGGTTACAAGATGTGTGGCCCGATGTGTGGCTGATGCAGGAGTCCATTGGTCCAGGGTGAAGGGACTTAAGCCTGAAGCCATACACAGCCTAATGCCGGGTCAGAGGGCAGGTGAGGGCTGAGGTGACCCCTCCCCCTGGTCACCCCGTCTGCCCCTCCTCCTCCTCCGGCTGCCACCACGCCCCACCGGGAGCCAGGCAGTCCCTGGGGCTGACCTCGGCCTCTGACCCCCGCTCGCCCTGTCACCCCTGCAGACATGGGGAACTTCGAGGAGGGCGAGAAGCACCAGAGTGTCTCCCATGGAGAAGCTGCCGTCATCCGCGCCCCACGCATCGCCAGCTTCCCCCGACCACAGGTCACGTGGTTCCGGGATGGCCGCAAGATCCCGCCCAGCAGCCGCATGTGAGTGCCTGCACCGTGGGGACCTGGAGGGGGGCGGGGAAGAGCAGAGAGAGGCCCCCCGCCCGGTGCTGGGTATGGCCCTGTCTACCAAAACCTCGGCCAGCTCGTGGGGACACAGCCGGCCTGGGGTCGTCCCAGGGTGGCACAGAAGCTGGGCTTACAAGGGGCCTCCTTGCAGAGCGCCTGGGAGGACTTGGGACCCTGGAAAGGCAGCTGGGTCCCTGTTCTCAGCTGGAGACTAATTCTGCCTCCCAGGGCACTTCAAACATGCATGTACAGAGACCCTGTCACCATGGCGACAGGCCCGGGACTCGGCCCCGGGCAGAGTGTGGCCGGGCAGCGGTTGGGGTGGGAGGGCTGTGTGTGCTTTGGCTGTGGGGAGGTGTGGCCAGGGCAGCCCCCAGTGTGAGAAAGATGCGGCCCTTAGAGCTCGTGCAAGGACCCTTCTGTGTGCCCACTGGTGTCGCAGCGGGGCCTGGCCAGCTCCCCACACCCCCTCTTCCTCCAGTCCCCTCTCGGCTGTCATTTGCGATGCCAGCTCGCCCCTGCTCCAGGAGGCTGCCCTTCTCCCAGTCTGCTCGGGCTGCCTGCTGTGCACACCGGGTGGGGCCTGTCCTGGTCTCTGTGGGGAGTGAGCAACAGATGGACAGATCTTGTCTCTGGGGAACACTCAGTGCAGCGAGAAAAATGTCATGACAACAACAGGGTGACATCACACTCGTGGCAGCAGCCGTCGTCATAGCAACAGGGTGACATCACACTAAAGGCAAAAGCTGTCATAGCAACAGGCTGACATCACACTCATGGCAACAGCTGTCGTCATAGCAACAGGGTGACATCACACTAAAGGCAAAAGCTGTCATAACAACAGGATGACATCACACTCATCACAGTAGCTGTCTTCATAGCAACAAGATGACACCACACTCATGGCAGTAGCTGTCATCATAGCAACAGGGTGACATCACACTCATGGCAACAGCTGTTGTCATAGCACAGGATGACATCACACTCATGGCAGTAGCTGTCAGAGCAACAGGGTGACATCACACAAATGGCAGTAGCTGTCATAGCAACAGGGTGACATCACACGAATGGCAGTAGCCAGCAATTGTGGAGTGGCTGCTATGTTCTCGGGAAGCGCCAGGCTCACTGGGCACATCCCCTCCCCTCCAGCGTTCTGTGTCATTCTCTTCCCCTGTCCCCAGACATGTGTTTGGAAGACAGCTGTCCAGTGCACAGCACTCATAGTAACCCTGCGAGGTGGCTGGGTTCGTCCCCTTCTTACAGACGATAGCAGGGAAGCAGCGAGGCCAGGTCCGGCCCCACGGACTCGGGACATGGGTCCTGAGTTCTTGTCTTGCAGAAATGTGACCTCGTGACCGCACCTGTGGGTCACTGTCCTGACAGATTCTCTACCTGGCCACCTGCCCAGAGTTGCTGGGAGTCTTGAAATGTGCTGACCCGGGATGTCCCGATCGCACTGATCGGTGTGATGCAGGCGCAGGATTCTAGAAAGCTCCCGGGGGGTTCTGACATGCAGCCGGGGTTGGGAACCGCCATTCTGCAATAATGCTCCCTAACAAAACATCCCAGCGGCCTACAGCAATAAGCAGTATTTAATCTTTCTCATGAACTTACAGGGTGGTGGTGTAGGCTGGGCTGGGCTGTCTCTCTTGTCTGGGGTGGGCTGGCTACTGACTGATGGCAGCAGCCTCGCACTGGGTGATTGGGTGACCCGGCTGGGCTCTGCACTCCCCATCCGCCTGCTGCCTGGCCCAAGCTCACCGTCCTGGAATCTGCAGGGAAGCACGAGAAGAAGGAGAAAGATAACATTGCCAGGGCTCTGCTAGCACCCCAGGGACCAAAGCAGAAAAAGGGGCTGGGAAACAGGCCCCGTGCCTCGAGTGAGGGACCTGCAGCGTCGCCTGGTGAGGGTGGCAGTGCCACCTCCAGCCAGCGGGTGGACTCACGTTCTGGAGGGGGCCGCTTTGCCACTCAGAGGCTGAGACAGGTCCTAGCCTGTCCTGGCTCCTCCCTCCAAGGGGATCGCGGGTGCCCTGGGTGTGTCGCTGCCTGGAACGCTGTGTTGAGAAGGATGCTGAGACCTCATCCAGACTCAAGGGAAAAAGCATCATGATCAATTAGTGATGTCTGTCAGGGCGCAGGAGGGGGCGGGTTGGCATCTCTCTATAACATTTGCCGGGGCAGCTGAAACCCTAGCCCCCAACACCACTTTCCTGACACCTTCCCACCTCCTTGGTCACCCCCGTCCTCTGCCCTCACCCTCATTTTCATCCCCAGCAATGTCTTCGCCAGGACAGTGCTGGCCAGCACACACGTGTACCCATCCCGGGTCTCGCATACACATACACACACACACACACACACACACACACGCCCCTACACGCTGCTCCCAGACACACGATGGAGCTCTGGGGTGGATTTAGCTCTGCAATTAGTGGATTAATATTCATGTCGGAGTGGCGAGGGCCCCTGGACACGGATTCCCGGGTGTGTACCTGCCAGAGACGTGTATCTGATGAGCGTTATCAGCCACGACGCCACTATCTGCAGGGGCCGGGACAGAGCAGGATTAGCGACGCCTCCCCCAGGCCCTGCGTTCCTTGTTGAGAGGGAGATTCTTAACAGAGATGCGTGCTGGGGCCGTGGGGCTCATCCTCGGATGACTTATATTATTCGTAATTGAATTATCCATTGAGACCTGCGGAGCTGAGAAACGGGGGCTGGCTGCCTAGGAACCGTGTGAGGCAGGTGGGGCGGGGACAGAGGAGTGGTAAAGGCTGGGAGACGCCACCCAAGGGTCCGTCCTACAAGAAGGTGCAGGGGGTACCGCCAGCTGGGAGCCCTCCCAGGTACCAGCAAAGCCGCGTGCACTTTGGGGTGCAGAAGTGCCTGATTCTCCATCAGGGGGCAGCCATCACCACACCCCTTGCCTGCCCGGGCCCGAGGGAGGACAAGTCAGGTGACCTCTCTGCCTCCCACTGCACCCACATCAGGCCCTGGGGGGTCTCAGTCCAGGTGCCTCCCTCTGGCTGTGCTAACAGCGCTCAGATCTTCCAGTGCCACACCGGGGAAGCTGGCTGCTTGTCCATCAAAGCCCACTGCCAGACCAGGTTGGGGGGAAGGCTCCCCTCCACTGTCACCCCAGGGTCCTGGCGGATGGGAGCTATGCTGGCACCCACACAGGCGAGAGGGGGAGGGAGGATCCCACAGGAGGTCTTAAGGTCCACGGCTGGACCCTGAGCATATCCTTCCTCCCCCCGCCCTGTGCAGGGATGCAGGGCAATCAAAAAGCATGGCCCTGGCTCTGGGCGGGGATGGAGGCACCAGGATAGAGGTGGGCCACTGGCACCATCCGCTGTTTCCGGCTGGGGCCCCTTCGCACCTCCTCATGGGGGCTGGCAGTTGCCGACTTGGCCACACCCCTGGCCTCTACCACAAGTTTTTAGCAACTGTGACAACCCAGAGTTGTTTAGACGTCCTCACGTGTCCCCCAGAGGGCAAAGTCACCCCTGGCTGGGAACCAGTGACCTGGAAGGATGGATCCTACAAAACATCCCCGAGGAGAGAGTGGAGAGCCGAGGCTGGAGCTGGAGCCTCTGCCCTTGGTGGCCTAGACACGTGGCCCGGGCCCCACGGTCACTGTGGCCCCGGGGGTGGCTGGGCGAGCTGGCACCTGCGTGGCCCCGTGCTTGCGGCTCTTGGGATCCTGTCCCTCCCAAAGCTGGACATTCTGCCAGGGAGGGGTGCTGGAATCCCTCAGCCTCAGGGCTAGAAAAAAATCCTCAGAAACACCTGCCCCCACCCCTTGCCCAGCAAGGAGCGGGCTACCTGCTGCCTTCCACGGCTTGCCCCATGCCCCAGCCAGAGCCGTGCAAACAGGGGCAGACCCCAGCCCAGGCCCCCTTCCCCCAGCCCTCGGCCACCCCCGCAGGCCAAGGACAGGAGTGTCTGTGGGAGAGTCCCCAGTGGGGAAAGAGTCACCACTCCTGCCCCAAGTTGTCACCCTGAAACATTTCAGCCCGGCTCTGGTCCCACCTCCAGTCGCCTCATTAGGTGGCGGGTAAAAGACTTCACTGGGGAAAAGAAAGGGAGACATCATTAGGGTACCCAGGAGTAGGGGGCGGAAGGACCTGTCTTCCTGCTTGGCTGGGGGTGGCAGAGTGAAGCACAAAACCTGGCATCCCAGCCAGGCTGGGCGAGAGAGAGAGAGAGAGAGAGAGAGAGAGAGAGAGATTGGGAGGGGGGGAGAGAGAGATTGGGAGGGGGGAAGAGAGAGATTGGGAGGGAGGTAGGGAGGGAGGGAAGAAGGGAGGGGGAGAGAGAGAGAGAGAGAGAGAGATTGGGAGGGAGGGAGGGAGGGAGGGAGCGGAGCCTCTGCAGGGTGAGCGGGTCCCAGCCAGGAGTGGTGAGAGCCAGCGAGATGTTTATTGGAGCGCCTGTTGAAACTCTGTAACATTCACCTAATGGGAAAATTTGAAAAGAATTCAACTGGATTTGTCCTTGTTAAACTAACATTAAGGATGTTTAACAGCTGTCTCGGGCACATTGCATTACAATCCAGAGATAGACTTGACAAACTAATAGTTTTGTTTGTCATCGGGAGAGTGGGTGAAGGGAGGGGCCGCGGGAGCCGGCGTGGGCAGTGCTCCTGGCCCTGTCGCACCCACGTTTAAGGGGGAACCCCCGCTTCCTGCTTGGGTGAGCCCTTTTCTCCCCCCACTTGCAGACCTGGCCTGCTCAGGGGCTGCAGGATACGGGACCTGCTGGGGGGGAGGGGCATCCCCTGTGACTCAGCCAGCCCCCTTTTCCCTCCCACCCAGCCCAGCTTCATGGAGGGGGACCCTAAACCCAGACTGGGGGCTAGAGGCAATTGGGACCCCCTGCCTAGGGGTGCCAGTCATAGGCAACCCTGACCCTGGAGTTGGCCTGAGCTAACTTCCAAGTAGGTTTCTGGAAGAGCCGGCTGGTTTCTGAATGCATTACCTCCCTCATCCTTGGGGCTTCCTTCCCCAATCTGCCCCACGACTTCTCACAGCTCTGGGCCCTTGGGATATAGTGGCGGTGGCCCTCAGGGATGTGACCCTGGGGTGGGGGCTGGGCAAGCTTCCTGGGGGCAGCCTGACTGTGTCCTTCTCATATCTGGGTCTCCTGGCCAACGGTGGCAGGGGCTGAGATCCCGGCAAACCCAATGCAGTGGGGGTTCAGGCCCTCAAGGGTTGGGGTTGTGGGCTGGGCAGCCTCTCCTCTTTCTGGCCAGGGTGGGGTGGGGGCGCCTGCTCCTACTCCCCTGGGCCCAGAGCGCCTGGGGGCCCCATCAGCAGAATCCTTTTCCTCCCCCCAGAGCCATCACGCTGGAGAACACCCTTGTCATCCTGTCAACCGTGGCTCCCGACGCCGGCCGCTACTACGTGCAGGCTGTTAACGACAAGAACGGGGATAACAAGACCAGTCAGCCCATCACGCTCGCCGTGGGGAGTGAGTAAGCGGCAGGGCCTGGGACTGTCACCCAGTGGGTCATTAAATCCGGGAATGGTGCTCCGGGGGGAGGGGGGGTTGGGGAAGTGGAAGGGAGCAGGAGGAGGAGGAGGAGGAGCCAGGGCTGGGGGTGGGAGTACCTGCCATCTGTTCCTGAGACAAGTCGAATCCTGTATCAGGAGAGGAGACACCTAGTGTGGCTGTGACCAGGGCTGGTGGGGCCGGGGAGGGGGCGGCATGGAGGGGGAGAGCGCATGCGCATGTGGGCTGTGGCCACTCCAGGGCATGGGGGCTTGCTTTCCCCTCTGGTCAGTGGGCGTCTAAAAGGTACGGCTTCCGCATAGCACCAGGCGGTCCCCACTGTCGGGGAGTCAGACTCGGCCCAGGCTGTCACCTGGAGATGGATGGCCCCTGTCCATCTCAGATGCCCCGGCTCCCGGGAGTGAGGGCCCCACCCCCAACACAATGCGGAGCCAGCAAAAGCACGTGGCGGGGTGACTCCTGGGTGCCCTTTGGCACCGACGCTGCCCAGCCAGCCTGGAGCCAGCCAGCTTAGCAGTGACACAGCTGCTGGGCTGTCCTCCCCAGCCATATGCCCCCCTGCTCCGGGTTCTGTTGCCAGGAGAGGAGAGAACGTGGGTGAGGTGGCTGGGGTGGCAGCCCAGGGCAGGCGTCACCCAAAGCATGGGCTGAGACCAGGGCTTCACACAGCGGCTGAGGCGCCCCCGCGAGCTGGGGGAGCCAGATGTTCACGTCCCTGCACATCTGCACCACTCCCGCTCCCAGAGCCAGCCTCATCGATCATCCACAGCACCACCTGTACGCGCCCGCTGGCGGCGAGCTGAGGGTGCGGGCAGCACAGGGCCTTCCCGCCTCCTTCCTCGGAGCCCAGCCTCATCTGCCAGTGCCCAGACTGCCCGGGACACCCAACCCCTGCCACCCCTGGCCCTGGCTCCGCTTAGCTCCAGCAGGACCCCCGCCCCATCCCAGTTTGCCGAGAGCGTTCCATCCGGATGCTGACCCACCAGGGTCACGCTGTGACCTCTGACCTCAGCCCCATGGCCTGGGACTGCTGTTCCTACAGGAAGAGGAGTTGGGGCATCTGCGGGAGCTGCTTTTCCTGCCCTTCCCAGTGGTGGGATGATGGAGTCCCCTGGGGTCTGGGCATTTAGGAGAGGCAGGATCAAAGATACAGGGCTGCTTCGTGATCCGAGGCAGAGCCGGGCGTCTGCCGGATTGAGAGCAGAACCTGCTGATTGTGAGCTGGTTTCTCCTCCCACGAGTGATCCCGCTTCAGAACCTGTCCCCAGCCTGCCTGCTGCCTCACCGCCTCGCCCAGCACCGCCCTGGCTCCAGCTCCCTCCCTCACCTCCCCTGCCTGGCCCCAGCCTCCACCCACCCTCATCTCCTGTGCTCAGAGCAGTCCAGCAGGGAGCCCGTGCTGCCTGGAAACAGAGAAAGAGAGAGCAAGGCCGGTGACCGCCCGCCCAGGGTGGCCCTGGTGACTTCATAGAGATGTCCCAGCTCCCGACACGCCACACCTGGGCTACGGTGTCCCTCGAATCTGATGGGAACCACTTAAGTCATTTTCAGTCTCCCAGTAGCTTCATTTGTTATAAAGTGAACACAAAAAGGCAAAGTTAATTTTACGACTAAATTCTGTGTAACCCAGTATACCCCAAATCACGTCCTTGTAAAATACCACCAGGATAAAAAAATATTGATGGGATATTTTATATCGCGTTTTCACTTAGGAAGTCTTTGAAATCCGCATACATTTTGCACTTGTGGGACGTCTCCATTTGGAGGCTAAATTTCCGTCTGAAATACGTGATCCGCTTTTAGATTTCCTGAAAGTTACAGCTGAAAAGCAGCGTGGTGTGCCCAAGCTGCCACGCACACACACGCGCTCAAAAGTCTTCTAATAACCGAATTGGGAATCTGTTTTTAATTAAATGCGAATCAGTGACAGTTCAATCACATTCCATCCAAGGAGCAGCTGCCACGCAGCCAGAGCCCAGGGATGACACGGGTGGCAGGGCCTGGCTGCCCTGGGCCCCGGTGGCTGGCCTCCCTGCCCCCCTCGAGTGGGACCTGTGGCCCAGGTGCACCACCTGCTTCCGGAGTTGTGTTTTCCTCATCTGTAATGCGCTGCCCATGGCACAGTCGGGAGGATGTAGCCAGGTGATTCGGGGAGAATGGATGCCAGCAAACGTCCCTCATTGTGGCCTGGGCCCTGTCCCTCTCTTCCTCCTGCCCTGGGGCGCCGTGGACAACGCCCCCTCCCTTGATCTGGCTTCCTGTGGTCTTCATTGGGGCCTGGGGGCCCCATTCACCCCAGAATCCCACTGAGGCTGGAGCAAGCTGCACTTCTAGCAGTTCTGCTCTGACTTGGGTCCAGGCCACAGCAGAGCGGCTGCTGGTGTGTGTGTGTTGGGGCGGGGTGGGGTGTCCCTGGGCAGGAGCTGGGTGTCAGAAAGGCCCCCAGGCTGAATGCTCTTGGCCCCTGGGTGCCCCTGTCCTTGGTGGCCTCGAGGCTCCGCTGGAGCCGGTTTCCAGAGCACGGGTTGAGAGAGGCACACGCCGTGCACGTGGGGCCCAAGTGTGGTCAAGCCGCCCTCACCCCGGCCAGTCCTGGAGGCGGATGGCTTCACACAGCCCTCAATGGCACAGAGAACACCGGACGGCCAGGATTCGGTTGAGGCAGTGACGCCCCCGGACTGTCTCTGACACCCTCGGGCCACCCCCATGCTGTCCCTCCACCCTCAGACTGCACCTCGCACTTGCACCCACAGGTCCTGTGGGACAGGCCCTCCGCGGGAGCCCACCTGGGTCACCTCCACAACAGGTGGGGGAAGGAAGTATCATTGTGCACACTGTACAGACAGGAAAGCTGAGGAGCCGGGGCCCAGGGGGTTACCCTCTCTCACCCCGTGGCCTCGGCTGATGACCGGTGGAGCCCACGCTGGGACCCAGGCTGCTGCTTCACCGCCCCCCTCCACCCCGTGACTCCGGGGCTCAGGCTCAGACAGCAAACGGCCCTCGCTCAAGCTGCTGTCCCCGTCACCTTCCTGTTCATCTCTGTCCCGGGTCCTGCCCCCTGGACTCAGCGCCGTCAGCCCTTCCCAGCAGCTTTGCAAACCTGCAGCCTCTGGGCTGTCCCCATCTTCTGCCCTGGTGCCCCGACGGCCACCGGCCACCTGTCTATGCCTCACACGGCGCACCTGTTCCAAAGCCCCACCCCAGCCCTACCCCCGCTCCCCTGAAGCCACCCAGCCCCAACCCCACCCCCGCAGAAAGCACTGGAGGCTTCGCTTGGTCTTCCCTGGGGGGTGAGCAAGGCCGTCTCTCCCTCAGCCCAGAGCCCCCCAGCCAGCAGCCGTGGGCTCATCCATCCAGACAGGCAAACCCCCAGGAGGAAGCCGCCATTTGTCGGGCACCTCCTGTGTGTCGGGAGCCCTGCTGTCCCCCAGATGGCTTTACCGCTGCACCTGTGCCCTGTGGCCCAGCACCCAGCACCCGCACCTTTAATTCACGAAAGCTGTCGCGTTGACTGGACTCCCTCCCAGAGCCACCCCACACTGCACAGACCCCCGCCCCGGGCAGCAGAAGCCTCGCTGATCCCAAACCCCTGCCCGGGAAACATGGGTCGAGTCCACGCCACCCTGAGAGGAAGGGGCTTTTATTCCCATATGAGATTCAGGGGAGTGACGTCACCTACGGCCATCACCCCCCCCACACACACACACACAGCATCCAGGGCAGAGAAGGGTTCAACCCAGGGCTCTCCAATCCAGACTCTCCATCACCGACCCCGTGCCCAGAGTCCCCAGGCACTGTGTCTCCTCTCCAGCTCCCCGGCCACTCCTCCAGGGACCCTTGTGGCTCCTTGCCAGGTGTCAATCACCCTCCGCCCTGCCCCTCCCCGAGCCACCAGCCGGTGGCCCTGGGCAGCCCTCGTTTGTCACTCGCTGTGCCCGGAGCTCCCGCCTCCCTCCAGGGCCCTGTGTGTACACTGCCGCTGTGCGGAGCCCAGCTCCTGCGTGGGCCCTAAATGTCCGTCTCAGCCTCTCGCCCCATTAATCTGGGCCGCGCTACCTGTGCACCCCAGCATGTAATAAACAAGGTAGCACGCGCTTTTATGGATTCGGCTATATCAGCAGCCTTCAATCCGATCACTCTTTATGGCGCCGACACGAGGCCTTTATATTGTTGCAATTATTTTACTTTTTATGCTTCCCTTCTCGCTCCCTTCATTTTCCTGTAGTTTCTGCATTTGATCCCCATTCTTCGTGGAGTGAAGCAGGGCTGGCCGGGGTGGCCCGGGGTGACCGGGTCAGGGAGGGGCTTCTGTGTGCCCCCCTGCTGACCCCATGAAGGACGTTGTACCACTGTCGCCCAGGGCCATGCCTGTCGTGTCCGCCGCCCCCCTGCGGAGCCTCCTGGAAAGGGGCCAATTGGACAGATTTGTTGGAAGAGGAAAAGTCCTCGGAGGTTGTATTTGTAGGAGCTGTAGAGCAGGCACATGAGCGGGAGCGGGGAGTTTCTGCCAGCTCTGGGGCTGCCTGAAAACCAGGCCACTCTTAGGGTGTGCAAAACAATTAAAAGGGAGGTGCCATCACCTCTGTGAGCAGAGTTTAGGGTGTTTCATTTTTTAAAATTGCTTTTACGATTTATTTATTTGAAAGACAGAGTGACAGAGGGAGGAAGACACAGAGAGAAAAAGAGAGGGAGAGGGAGAGAGATCTTGCATCCTTTGGTTCATTCCTCAAATGACTGCAACAGTCAGGGTTGAGGCCGGTGCCACGGCTCACTAGGCTAATCCTCCGCCTTGCGGCGCCGGCACACCCGGTTCTAGTCCTGGTTGGGGCGCCGGATTCTGTCCCGGTTGCCCCTCTTCCAGGCCAGCCCTCTGCTGTGGCCCAGGAGTGCAGTGGAGGATGGCCCAGGTGCTTGGGCCCTGCACCCCATGGGGAGACCAGGAAAAGCACCTGATTCCTGCCATCAGATCAGCGCAGTGCGCCGGCCCCGGCGGCCATTGGAGGGTGAACCAATGGCAAAGGAAGACCTTTCTCTCTGTCTCTCTCTCCCTCTCACTGTCCACTCTGCCTGTCAAAAATAATTAATTAATTCATTCATTCATTAAAAAAAACAGTCAGGGTTGAGCCGGGCTGAAGGCAGGAGGCCAGGACTCCATCCGGGTCTCTCACAGGGGTGGCAGGAGTCCAAGCCCTTGGGCCGTCCTCCACTGCTTTCCCAGGCGCATTAGCAGGGAGCTGGATGGGAAGTGGAGCAGCCGGGACTCAGACTGGCGCACCTATGGGATGCCGACTTGATGAGCAGTGGCTTAGGCCACTGTGCCACGCCAGCCCCAAGTTCGTCCGTCCATCTGTTCTCCCCCAGCCCTCCTTCTTTCCTAAGATGAACCCCGCTTGGGACGTTCTCCGGTTCTGATCATGACCGTGGCTCCATTCACGTGTTCCCTTCGTGAGGGCCCTTGGGCACCTGCTGGGTGTCAGAGCCGTTCTTTGTGCTGGAGCTGTCAGCGAGGGCTGCCATGGGGAAGCCGCCATGGGGACTTCAGCAACCACGGCATCCATGTCCCCCCAGTCCTGGGGTCTGAAGTCCATGGTCAGGGGGCCGGCACGGCTGGGTTCTGGTGAGGGCCTCTCCCTGGCTTGCCCGTGGCCACCTCCTCTCTGTGTCATTGTGGTGGGGGCAGGGAGGGAGTGAGAGAGGAATCAGGTGTTGGTTGCTTCCTCAGGGGGCACCTTGGGTGCCTGTGTCAGACTGAGTCGCGAGCCCACCCTCATCCAGCCCTAGTCTGAGCTGAGGTGGCGGCGGATCTCAGGGCGGGGAGGGGGCGTGATTCAGCCCAGCGGGAGGGTTGTGTTCCAGTGCGGAGGCAGACGTTGGACAAGTAAACCAGTGAGGTACATGAGGCACAGAGCAGGATTCAGAAGGTGCAGAACAGGCCAAGGGGTGGGGGTGAGCTGTCGTGGTCAGCAGAGTCTCCAGCGGGTCTCCCTGGCCAGCAGAGGGGGAGGAGGGCTGCGAGGGCCAAGTCCAGAGGCCACAGGGACAAAGGTCTCCTGTGAACTCAGCCTCCATGGGGCTGGACAGAGATGGGATTTCTGACCTCTGCCACCAGCTAACCTCTGACCTCTCCCCAGATGTAGGGGGGCCTGCCGACCCCATCGCTCCCACCATCATCATCCCTCCCAAGAACACCAGCGTGGTGGCCGGCACCTCGGAGGTGACCATGGAGTGTGTGGCCAACGCCAGGTGGGTGGTGCCTGCCCCCTTGTCCCTGACCCCCTGGGCTCTGCAGGGGACAGGGAGAGCAGAGAGGGACGCAGGCGGCAGCCACGCCGGGCAGGGCTGCCTGTTGCTCTGTGGCCTGGGAGGAGAGGCGCTGTGCTCTGGGCCTCAGTCTGCTCCTCTGTGAAGTGGGAATGATCACAGAGCAGTCACAGAGCGGACAGGGGGTGTGCTCACCCCAGCCTGACCTGGCGCCTCCCAAGTGCTCAGTCAAGATAAATTGGTGACCTGGGGTGGAGGGGAGGGGGGGGTTCAGAGTTAGACCGAAGGTGACCCCTGGTCCCCTCAGTGAGGAGCCCTGGACAGGAGTCCCTGGGGCAGCGCACAGGGACAGGACGGGGCGCACAAAAGGCCTGAGCAGTCCTGCCAGGGAGGAGGAGCCTCACTTCCCCCAAGCCGGGGTTTCCCGAATGCTTCCGACCACGGAACCCCTTGAGCACAGGGCCCCTCCAGACTCCCTGTGTGGGGCCGGCACAGACCCACTCTGGCAGAGCCCACCTCAGCTGCACAGAAGGTGCTAACCAGCCGTGCCCGGGCCCGGCACTCCTCCGGGCTGTGGGGGGCGCAGGCGCTGGGGACAGCGGTAGAGGGGCCCACCTCTCGCATGCTGGCTGCTCCAGGAGCTGGGCTCTGTCCCTCTGCCTCCGCTGCCCACCTGCAGTCTAGGCAGACGTCAGCTCTCTCCCTGTCACTCGCCCTCCCCTCCTTCCTCCTCACTGATGGATTGTTGCAGGGGGCCCGGGGACACAGGGGCTGTCAGGAAAGAGCGAGGTGCTGGGCCAGGCCTCCTCCGCTCTCCCGACACCCTCGGGCACCATTCCAGCATTCTGTATTCGTCTTTACCACCTGGTTCAGGGGCAGGCACAGTCAGCCCATTTTATAGATGAGAAGACAGAGGCCCAGAGCACAGAAGGGACTTGCCCAAAAGCCTGCATCCAGAAACTCCTGGCCATTCCTGGGGCTGGACACCTGCCTTCCTCCGCCCCCTGCAGGCCCCTGATCAAGCTGCACCTCCTTTGGAAGAAAGACGGGGTGCTGGTGTCGGGTGGCGTCAGTGACTTCAACCGCCGGCTCACCATCGCCAACCCCAGCAGCCGCGACGCTGGCTACTACGAGTGTGAGGCCACCCTGCGCAGCAGCAGCGTGGCCCCCGTCGTCCGCGGTGCCTACCTCTCCGTGTTGGGTGAGCTGCTGGGGCGCCCACAGGGGCCGGGGCTCACCCAAGGGGACCCCTCCCCCCAGCCCTGAGGCAGATCACCCGGAGTGGGGCTCTGACCGTCCCCTGCCCTCCTGCCCCGGCTCCACCGTCCCTCCTGCAGAGCCACCTCAGTTCATCAAGGAGCCAGAGCGACACATCACGGCCGAGATGGAGAAGGTGGTGGACATCCCCTGCCGGGCCAAAGGTAACATGGCTGCACTGATGGAGGGAGGGGGACGAGGGCCCCAGTGACTGTCATCCCAGGGCAGGTGGCAGCCCCAGGTGGCCTGGCAGACCTGGGGCGACTCCGCTCACCCCCTCCTCCTCCTGCTCCACCCGCCCGGGGCACAGTGCCCGGAAAAGGCACACATGGCCCATCCTCCGCCAACTCTCCCATAGCTGCAGCCTGGCCAGGGGCAGCCCGAAGCCAGGGGCAGATCCGGGGTGATGGGCAGAGAAGCGGGAGTGCCACAGGCCATGGCTGACAGTGGGCAAAGGCGCACCAAACAGCCCTGGCCAGAGGTGCGGTGCACGGAGCGGGGAGGAGGGACACTGCTCCCCCAAGGCTCCGCGGGAACAGAGCAGCAAGCTCTGTTGAGGCTGCCCGGGTGCCCAGAGGGTTCTTGGCTGGGGGACACGCAGAGGGCCCCCAGCAGCCACATCCCCGCCATCTCAGAACCCTCGCATTCACGAGAAAAAAGAGCAAACCCTTATTTAGTCCCATCTGAAAAGGCCGGGGCCGTAGGACGCCTCATGATGTTATATCCCCCGAAGAAATAAAAAAGGCCGCCAGCAACACAGGGGCGCAGCCCCGCCTCGAGGACATGGTGACACGAAAGCACACACATGTCCCAGGATGCATGGGGACACTATGTCCCGTGACGTCAGGCTGGGAGGTGGGGAGCTGGGGGCTCCCTCTGAGAACGTGGCAGCCTGCAGGTGTCTCTGGAGGGACCGAGAGGCAAGGGGGCCCCTCTGAGCCCCGCTCTGCCCGCACCTCCACGCAGGGATCTGGGGTCAGGAGCGACTAGGACTCTGCCCCCCACCTGCAGGCTCCCACACATAGGCTAAAGGCCCTGCTGCTTTTCACAGCAAAGAAAAAAAAAAATGAAAACTACAAACTGGTTTGTGCAATCCTGCGTTTGCAAGCCAAAGTGACGCTGGGATCGCCACCCCCAGAGGATGTCAGCATTGCCCACTAGGAAGCCCCTCCCCCTCCACAGGCCCTCCAAGCAGGTCCTAGGCTCCCCGCTGCCCACTACCGGGCCTCCCACCAGGCCGCCGACCCCCGCCCCGTGTCCCCGCAGGTGTGCCGCCGCCCTCGGTCACATGGTACAAGGACGCGGCTGTGGTGGAGGTAGGAAAGCTGGCCCGCTTCCGGCAGCACGCGGACGGGGGCCTGCAGATCAGCGGCCTGGTGCCCGACGACACGGGCATGTTCCAGTGCTTCGCCCGCAACGCGGCCGGCGAGGCACAGACCTCCACCTACCTGGCCGTCACCAGTGAGTTCTCGACCCCTCTGGGCGCCTCTCGGAGGGGTTCCCGCAGCCGCCTGGCTCTGCCCACTGTCAGGGACCGTGGGTGGCAGCGCTCAGAGCACAGAGCCCTGGAGCAACGGCTCCTGCTGGTGTCATCTGGGACCATCACCCGGACCCCCAGGGGCCAGCAGACAGGGCGGAAGGGGCGGGACTTGTCCCCGAGGTGGCCACCAAGGGCGGCCATCCTGCCTCTGGCCCTGACCACAGCAGGTGCATCCCGCGCTCCAGTGCCCGCAGGACAGGAGCTGGGGTTAGGGGAGGGAGCACAAACCCAGGCGGAGGGGCCAGAGCAGGTGGTGCGTCTCTACGGCCACACCTGTGTGTCCTTCCAGCAGCTGCGTGTCGGTTTCGTAGGATGAACCCCTTCCGTGCGACCTGCCCGGCCGGGGTGCGGGTTGGCGTCAGTGGGCTCCTTTTCCCAGGAGCCCTCACGATGGCTTCTTCCCAACACCTGCTTCCCGCTTGCCCAGGGCCCCACACCTGGGCAGTGGGAGGAGGAGGAGGGTTGGCCCTGCAGGGTTGGCGCTTAGCAGGGTATGGCTCAGAGGCTCTGCTGTCTGTCCGCAGGCATCGCCCCCAACATCACCAGGGGCCCCCTGGACAGCACGGTGACCGACGGCATGTCGGTGGTGCTGGCGTGCGAGACCTCGGGGGCTCCCAGGCCGGCCATCACCTGGCAGAAAGGTAAAGGGGACGGATTTTTTTGGAGGTGTGGCTGTGTGAAGTTCAGAGCCAAGTTCTCAAAGCAGCCTGGTGGAGGGCCCTGTGTCCAGTTGTAAAGGTCGTCCACTGCGCAAGCCAAGACCGTGCCATCTCAGACTGCACTCCCTGCCCCTCGCCGGGGTTGGGGCCCAGCCCTGCATCTGCCCCGGGTTATTAACTCACTCGGAGCTGCGGGCTCCCCACTGGTAAACTGGACGGCAGTCTGCAGTTCTCGGGGTGGCCAGGGCCTGGGCAGCGGGGAAGCCCAGTGAGCCACAGTCTGATGCCGTCCTGCTGGTGCTGGTGGTGGTAATGAGGGTAGGAGCCGTCCCTCACCCCAGGTCCTTTGCACAGGATTAAACAAAGCCCACGCCCCCTGCTGCCTCCAGTCCAGCCTGCCCACACTGGCTCTCTTGCCCTCCTGTGCTCTGAGGCTCCTCCTCCCCAGGGCCGCCCCGCCCCGCCCACCCACCCCCTCCATCCTCGGTGACCCCGTGGCCCGTATGTTCATCGGCCTCCCTGCCCGCCTCCCACAAGGTTAGGGCTCTGACCTTTGACCACAGCTGGCTTCCCGGGGCCTGGAACGGTTCGGCACATAGTGGGTGCTTGGTGAATGTTTGTGGGGGTGAACATCGGCACGCCCAGCCCCCCCACACGCTCACTGTGTACTGCATGTGCAAACAGACACACGCACCTGCAGACGCCCCGGCACAGCCCGGCTGTACAAGGGGTTTTGTTAGAACAAATACAGTCACAGGGGCCTGCACTGCCCGGGCCCCTCCTGCACCTGGGAGCGCTCTCTCCTCTCTCTCCCTCGCCCTCACCCTCACTCAGGCCACAACCAGGCCAGGGCTGTGGGCAGGGCGCCCGCTCCTCTCTCCACCTCACTGCCCCCTCGTCCGGAGGACCATGCCTCCCTCTGCCCCCAGGAGACAGTGCATGGCCTTCTCTGGCCGAGGCCAGCCGGCGCGGTGGGGACAGCGGCGGGACCTCTGGGCTGCACTTGCCCGCTCTGCCACCCTGAGCCCACGTGCCCAAGCCAGAAACCCCTCCGGGCTCAGCCCCCACCCCAGCGCGGCCATCCATGCCCCTGCTCCGAAGCCACCCGAGGATCTCCGGAGCCCACCTGAGATCACCCGCTCTGACGCGGCCAGGGGAGGGGTGGGCTGTGCCTCCTGGGTGCCCAGGGGGCTGCAGGCTGAGCCCCGCCCCGTGTCACCCCCCAGGGGAGCGCATCCTGGCCAGCGGCTCCGTGCAGCTGCCTCGTTTCACGCTGCTGGAGTCGGGCAGCCTGCTGGTGAGCCCCACGCACATCTCCGATGCCGGCACCTACACCTGCTTAGCCACCAACTCGCGGGGGGTCGACGAAGCCTCGGCTGACCTGGTCGTGTGGGGTGAGTGTGAGCCCCCCAATGCCTGCACCCCCCATGTGTCTCTGCCCTGCCCAGGGCCCTTCTCGGGGGAGGGACAGTGACAGCTGAATTCAGAGGCCAGGGGCCAGGGAGGGGGCGTCTCCACCAACAGGGCCACGTGAGCGAGAGTCCGTGGCACACTTGGCCATGGCGAGACTAGCGAGCTGGTGGGATGGCTGTCTTCATAACTTTGGGGCAGAAACCGGGTATGTTAGGTTTGGGGGCCACACTGCCACTGTCCTGGCCACGCCGCTGACTCCCATCGCGTGGAGGAGACAGCCCTGGACGGCACGGAGCCCCGGCATGGCCGGGTTCCAGTGGCTTTGTTTACCCAGACAGCCACTTGCCACGTGCAGCCCCCGGCTGCTAGTTGGCCGACCTCCCTTCTGCGTCGTGATCCACGCCCTCGGCCCAGCCGCCTGTGGCCACCTGTCCCAAGCCCAGGGTGGCTGGGGGCTGCAACACCGGAACAGGAGGCAGCAGGGCCTGTGGCCACTCAGCCGGCCACGGCGTCCTCGGAGCCCCGTCCCTCCCAGTCACTGGCGGGCAGCACCCAGTGAGCCTGCGTCGTGAGCATGAGCTATAATCCAAGGCAAGTCCCCTGTCTGGGACCCCACTGAGACTTCCGCTACGGCAGACCCGCCCACTGCCTGCGTCTGCCTTCTCGCACCCACACACGTCCCCAGGGTCGCCCGAGACGTCCGTGTGTCCCACACACCTGCAGCCCGCCTGGGACTCTGGGCCTGCCCCCTCCTCAGCACGCTGGGCCCGCCCTGTCTTCCAGCCCGGACACGCATCACCAGGCCTCCCCAGGACCAGAGCGTCATCAAGGGCACCCAGGCCTCCATGGTGTGCGGCGTGACCCACGACCCCCGCGTGGCCATCAGGTACCGGCTCGGCTGTGGCCCTCCTACGGGGGGGAGGAGGCTGGGAGCCTCTGGGGGCAGCTGGTAGCTGGGCAGGTGTCAGTCCCGTGGGGCCGAGTGGGGCCTAGGAGGCCAGCCTCAGCCTTGGGGGACCGTCTGCGGGGCTGAGCCCGGGGCTGGGATGCAAAAGACGCTGTTGGCTACGCTCCCCGGGGCGGGGCGGGCGTGCGGGCACCGCTCAGACACGCGCGCCCGTGTTGGAGGGCTTGGATCCGATTCCAGCTCCTTGCAGCAGGTGCTGGCTCAAGAACTGGGGTCCCTGCACCCACGCGGGAGGCCAGGGGTGTCCTTGGCTCCTGGCGCGTGTCCTGGCCCAGCCCTGGCTGTTGCAGGCATTTGGGGAATGAACCAATGGGTGGCAGTCTCTCTCTCTCTGTCTCTCTCTCTCTCTGTCTCTCCCCCCCCCCATATGTGTGTGTGTGTGCATCTTTCGTACAAAATGAAAAATTGTTTAAGTGTTAAATGATTTAGAAAATAAATAATAAATGCCCGGGGAGCGTGAACTCCAGGAACTGAGCTGAGGCAGGAATAGGGGAAGGGAGACTGAGAAACAGAGGGAGGAGGGAGGAGGGGAGCAGGAGGAGAGAGGGGGGAGGGGGAGGGGGGAGGCTCTGGTTGCTCCGTAGGCCCGGACATCACCGCCAGCTCCCCCATCCCACCCACCCGAGGCCGCCCCCTGGCTGGATCAGTTCACTGAAGCCCCCTCTGTGGGCTTCTCGGCTCAGTTTAACATAGGGGAGCGGACCCAGGAGCAGCCACAGGGCCAGGGCAGGAGGTGGCCCCCAGGAGAGGCACTGGGGGCCCCTGGAGAGGCCAGGAGGAGCATGGGGTGGGGGGGGCAGCAGGACCCTCCCCGCCCCACCCCCACTCCAGGCAGCAGCTGCTGCCCGCCATTCGTTCTATCCCCTGAACTCCACGGCTGCTTCCTGGAAGTGAGTATTCCTGTCGCCCTTGTCTCCACTATAAGCGGCACCCGGACAGAGCGGCCCCTCCACCCCTGGGTACCTGGCCTGCCCTCTGCTCCCCGAGGCAGCTGCGTCCTGGGGCGCCATCTGGTGGTCACTGGGCACATGACAGCCTTTGCCCACCCCACCTGCCTCCACCAAATGAGACCCCCGGGGAGCCAAGGTGGGCCTCGGGGTCCTTCGACTTTTGATTGGTTCTCAGTGACTGCACTGGAAAACGCCTCACTAAACATAGAGAGCAGTCGTCAGCACGTGAGCCCTAGGACAGGCTTATTCCTGGGTTCATTCGATTTTTCTGAGAAAATGTGTTATAAAATTACACCAACCCTAAACACGTCCTCCGGGGGGACCTGCCAGAACACCTCCGTGAGTCCCAGACCCATATGTCACGTAGCTGCTAGATGTTTAGCCTTTGTAGGCTGAAAAGTAGCACAATATCAAAAAGCTAAATAAATTCCCTAGCACCTTAACTGGGTGTTTTGTTTATAAAAACATCATCTGCTTTTTTGGAAAAGACGTGAGCTTTATTTCTTCTCTGGACAGTTCTTGAGGAGCAGAGGGGCTCGAGGGACCCCCGGGGACCTACTGGGTTGGGGGGGGTCCCTGACACAGCCTCCTGGAAGGGTCCTGCCTGAGACCCGAGTCAGCCACGCAGTGGGGGACGGAGCAGAATCAGTCCCTTGCGCCCCAGAATTGGCAACGTCCATGCCCAAGGCCACGGTGCTGCGTCCATCCCAGGCTTCTTCCAAGGGCTGCAGGCAGGGGCTTCCCTGCTGCCTCCCCCTCCTGGAGGTCATGCTCAAGGTCGGGGAGGGGACCCAGACCACAGAGTGTGCAGAGGCCCCCGGGGGGTCTGAGGCTTCCCCGGGACGGAGAGCTCTGTCACAAGGGGCTCCCTCTGGAAGGACCTGAACCTCCTAATGGACCTGAACCTCCTAATGGACCTGAACCTCCTAACCCGCCTGGGGCTGGGAGCAGGGCAGGTGCAGAGGGCACTTAGTGGAGCAGTCAGGACCCCCCCGTGCCACAGCACAGCACTGGGGTCTGGGTCCCAGCTGCGGCTCCAGCTCCAGAGCCCCGCTTCCTGTTAGTGCAGACCCTGGGAGGCAGCCATGATGGCAGGTGCTGGGCCCGAGCAGGTGCAGGTGCTGGGCCCGAGCAGGTGCGGGTCCTGGGCCCGAGCAGGTGGGAGTGCTGGGCCCGAGCAGGTGGGAGTGCTGGGCCCAAGCAGGTGCAGGTCCTGGGCCCGAGCAGGTGCAGGTCCTGGGCCCGAGCAGGTGCGGGTGCTGGCGCACAGCCTCCGAAGTGGGGCAGAAGGAAGGGCTGAGGTCCTGGCGCGGCTGAGCAGTTCACCTCGGGCCGTTACTAAGAGGAGTGAATGTTTCTATTTTCTTAAACGAGGAACCTGTTCTGTTTTAGGAGGAAAACGTAGAAAATGCAGATGAGCCGAACGGGCAAAAGAGAGAAAGCAGAATGCAGGGTTGCTCTGCGCGAGAGATCCTTGCGAGCTAGCGGGGGCCCTGGGAAAGGAAACCTAGAAAGCCGGCTTCTTACTCCGAGTCTGCCCGTGGCGCTCTTTCCACGCCCGTGAGTGTGCAGGCTCGCTACACGGTGACCCAGTCGTCCCTGTGTGGCTGGAACAGCGTTTGTCACCGCTTCCCTACCGCTGACTCTTCGGGTTATGTCTCAGGTTTCACTAACATTAAGAACCATCCTAAGGGTATTTACTCCTATAAAAGAAAAGAAAGGTTGGGGTCGGCGCTGTGGCGTAGTAGGCTAAGCCTCCGCCTGCAGTGTCGACATCCCATGTGGGTGCCAGTTCGAGTCCCGGCTTCGTCTTTACCTTGCTGCGCCACAGTGCCAGCTCCTGCTGCATGCCCTTGATTTTCTGTGAACTGTCTAGTGTTAAATAAGGCCAAGAAGACCCCTGGAAACCACCCATCAAAAGTGTTTAATACTCAGTTACCTGTAGGGCTGGCCTTGTGGGGCAGCTGGCCACGCCTGTGCCTGCAATACCAGATCCCAGCTGCTCCACTTCCGATCCAGCTCTCTGCTAATGTGCCTGGGAGGCAGCCGAGGATGGCCGGGTACTCGGGCCTGTGCCACCCATACAGGGGACCCGGATGGAGCTCTGGGCCCCTTGGCTTCAGCCTGGACCAGTCCCGGCTGTTGCGGCCATTTGGAGAGTGGACCAGCAGATGGTAGACCTCTCTATGTGTGCCTCCGCCTCTCTCTATATATAACTGTGCCTTTCAAATAAATAAGTGTTTATTAGAAAAATAATAATCATATAGGTTACATTATTTTAGTATCTTCTACTTTGGGTTGAATAGACTCATTTTTTTTTTTAACTTTTTGTTACGAAAAATACTGATGGGTATGTTTGATTCCGTAAGAAACCATCGAGACTGCCTTCCAAGGAGGTGGCGCCATCACGTGTTGGCCACAGTGGGGCGAGGGCGTCCCCTGGCCCGTGCTGGGTGCCGGCTGCTGTGGATCTGGGCCGTGCTGACCACTGGGCGGGGGAGGCGGGGACCAGCCGCGGAAGCCAGCGTCTGGACGGGAAGCCAGGACTGGGGCCTGCTGTGGGCGGAGCTTCTCAGCAGCTCAGGCAGACGCCCACCCAGCGAACGGCTTCTGTAAAGGGCGGGGGGGAGTGGAAGCCATTGGCCATTTCTGTGTCCCAATAAAACTTTATTTACACCGACAGCCGGTGGGCCGTCCTGTGCTGATCCCGCATTCTGGATCTGGCCAGCTGCTTCCTCATAGTGCCGTTAGCTAGTTCGTCTATCCCCGTGTGTCTGATTAGAATCCGAGTAACTGCTGCTTAGATTGGAGTTCAGCTGTTAGGGCACGAACCCGCGATGCTACCCACTTCCCAGAGCACCGTGCCCTGAAATAATGTCTACTCGAACAGGTCGTTCCCTGGGTGCAGCCAGATTTGCTGTTTATTTATTTATTTATTTATTTATTATTTTTTTTGACAGGCAGAGTGGACAGTGAGAGAGAGAGAGACAGGGAGAAAGGTCTTCCTTTGTCGTTGGTTCACCCTCCAATGGCCACCACGGCTGGCGTGCTGCAGCCGGCGCACCGCGCTCATCCGATGGCAGGAGCCAGGTGCCAAGCCAGGTGCTTGGGCCCTGCACCCCATGGGAGACCAGAAGAAGCACCTGGCTCCTGCCATCAGATCAGCGCAGTGCGCCGGCCACAGCACGCCAGCTGCAGCAGCCATTGGAGGGTGAACCAACGGTAAAGGAAGACCTTTCTCTCTGTCTCTCTCTTTCTCTCTCTCTCTCTCACTGTCTACTCTGCCTGTCAAAAAAATAAAAATAAATTTAAAAAATAAAAAAAGGACACAGAAGAAACCAAGGAGGTGACCCAGACAAGTAACATTAGGAGGCAGTGAAGTTACAGGGCGCCGTGCACCTGACGTGAGCCCAGTGAAGTCCCCTTAACAAGAATGGATGGGGCCTGGGGTGGTGCAGCAGGCTAAGCTGCCAGCTGGAATGCTGGCTTCCCGTATCAGAGCGCCGGCTCGAGGCCCCACTACTCCATCCTGACCCAGCTCCCTGTGGATGCGCCGGGGGCGGGGCAGGGAGATGCCAAAGTGCTCAGGTCGCTGCACCCACATGGGAGACCAGAGTGGGGCTCCAGGCCGCCGGCGTCCACGTGGGGAATGAAGCAGCAGATCAAGGATCCCTTTCTCTCTCTCCACCCCCCATCACTGTGCCCTTCAGATAAGTAAAATAAATCTCAACAAAGAGAGTATGGGGCACGGGTTGGCCCAGTGGTTAAGATGCCAACTGGGATGCCCGTGTGCCAGTGGGAGTGCCTGGGTGTGAGTCCCTGCTCCGCCTCCTGGCTCCGGCTTCCTGCCAGTGCAGACCCAGGAGGCAGCGGTGATGGCCCTGTGGTTGGGTCCCAGCCCCCCACAAGGGAAAACTGAGTTGAATTCTCAGCGCCTGGCTGGTGCGGGCACTTGGGAAGTGAACCAACGGATAGAAGATCTCTCTCCCTCTCTCTCTTTGTGTGTGTGTGCATGAGTCACTCTCTTAAATAATAAAAAAAAAAAATCTTTTCCTTTTAAATAAAAAGAATAAATGGAATTGTGATGAATGGGGAAAAAAAAAACTAAAAATCTCGAGCGACGGATGCGGAGACATCGTTTATATAAATAAGCTCCATCAATCAAAATGCTGGCCCCTCCCCGTGTTTCAGACACGAAGGGTTTGCTCCCACGGTCCAGACAGCAGCCCTGGGAAGCAGGAGGCCTCGTCCTCCTCGTGTTAGAGATGAGGAAGCCGAGTGCAGCAAGGCAGAGAGACGTGCCCGAGGTCTCTGAGCGGAAGTGGCGTGCCGGTGTGGAGCTGGGATCTGCCTCACCGAGGGCCTGGGCGGCGGGGGGACGGGCAGGGGGAGGCAGGTGCACCTGGAGGCTTCCTCCAGCCTGCGTTTCTTCTCCTCCCCCTTTGTCCCTTATTCTTTCTCTTCTCTGCACTTTCCACTTTTCTATTGACTTGCTTTAAAAAAAAATAGTTGAAAAGATTGCACACTCCCTCTCCCTAACAATGTTGCCTTCTCCAAACCCCAACAATCCTGGGAGCCCATCGTCATGGCGTGGGCCCCTGCCATGGCCGCCCCCTCCCCCGCCACCCGTGACCGGAGTCACCTGTGGCATGTCCGTCACCCTGTGGTCCTGGTGCCAGGATGGCAGGCCGGCCTCCCCTGGGGCTGCGTGGGTGCCGGTGGTAACGGCTGCATTGCCTCAACATCAGCCAATGGAGAAGATACTTCTCATTGTCAAGGCCCCTCCGTCGGGACTGACCGGAGCTAAAGTGATTTTTTGGACACTGAAGTCAATTTGTCACAGTGATACATCGATCTAATGATCGCACTCATAAACCTAATTCCGAAACGTAGTCTGAACGAGTGGAAAACCCTCGTTCGTTTCCCGCTGTAATCGTCTCGGCCCTTCAGACAAAAGATGCTTTTTGCGCTGGCTTCCGGCCAAACGCAATGATGCTTCGGCCGGCGCTGAGCTAGGCTGCAGCCGCAAATGAGCAGTAATGACTCGATGTGCCAACTGCCAGACGTGGTGTCCTGCCGAGGGAATGGTGGATGCCCAGGCCCCGTTCCCTGTCCCCTGCTCTGATTGGTGCTTCTGACTCGCAGGTACGTCTGGGAGAAGGATGGGACCACGCTAGCCACGGAAGGCAACCCCCGAATCCGCCTGGACAGAAACGGCTCCCTGCACATCTCGCAGACCTGGTCCGGGGACATCGGCACCTACACCTGCCGGGTGCTCTCGGCCGGGGGCAACGACTCCCGCGGTGCCCACCTGCGGGTCAGGTAAGGGTGGACTCTGGGGCCCTGGGAGAAGTCTCGGGGGCAACGCTGTCCCCTTCCATCAAGCCACCAGGCCCCGCACGCCAGCTCAGTTAGGCCCCGTTGTCAAGTGCAGGGGTCTGAGCTGGCTTCAGACAGGTGGACTCCAGCTCCAACAGGAAGTCTCCCAGTGGGTGGCCTGTGGTCCCCATGAGCACGGCGGGGTGGGGCCCAGCCCACCTGAGCACACACCGCTCGGGCAGCCCCTGCACACGCGTCTCGCCTGCAGGCAGCTGCCGCACGCCCCCGAGCACCCCGTGGCCACCCTCAGCACGGCGGAGAGGCGGGCGGTGAACCTGACGTGGACCAAGCCCTTCGATGGCAACAGCCCCCTGCTCCGCTACGTCCTGGAGATGTCAGAGAACAGTGAGTGTGGCCCCGCGCCCACCTGCGCCCCACTGCCGCTGGGCAGGTGCACGCTCGGGAGGGAGGCCTGGAGTCAGTGCTGCCCTCTGGCGGCCTCAGCCTCCTCTGTGGATGGAACACTGGCCTCTGCCAGCGGCAGGCCCTCAGGACAGCTGGACATGGGCCTGGCACGGCAGCCGCCTCAGAGCTGTGACCTCCCTCTGTGTTTCCATTCTCTGAATCCTTAAGCTGAGGAGCCCAAAGTCAGCAGGTGCGAGTTGGATGACGGTTTCCATGCTCTTTGCCCCATGCTCATCCATGGGTGGGGGGAAGGGGAGAGATGAAGGCTCTTAGTGCCCATGAGCCTTAGCTTCCTCCCAGTGCCCCCTTCCCAGCCCCCAGGGTCCCTTGGGCCAAGAGGACCCAGGAAAATGATGTGTTGGAGGGGGCGGGGCAGGCACTCACCCTGCAGCCACGCCCACCGAGCTGCAGCCCTGCTGAGAGTGGAGGGTAAGCAGCGCGGATGCCCACCTCTGCCGCTACAGACGCCCCCTGGGCTGTGCTCCTGGCCAGCGTGGACCCCGAAGCCACCTCGGTCACTGTCAAGGGCCTGGTTCCCGCGCGCTCCTACCAGTTCCGTCTGTGTGCCGTCAACGACGTGGGCAAAGGCCAATTCAGCAGGGACACGGAGAGGTGAGGGCCTCGGTCTTTGCCTCCGTGGAATGGGGATAGCAGGGCTGCCCACCTCCCCGAGACAGTGCGAGGGTTAAATGCGGTGACAATGGGGGCAGTGCCATGCACGGAGCCTGGCTGACGGAATCCTCCCGACCACTGACCACTCACCCCTCATCCCGCCCCACCCCCGGGACTGTGGCCCACTCGAGGTCAAAGACACAGCCCTGCAGCCCCTCGGGCCGCCCTGCTCGTTAGATGAAAACAGCAAGTGGCGCCCCCTGGAGTCGGACCTGCATTCTACACCCCCTACTCCACCGGTCACGGGAAGGCAGGGTGAGGCCAGCGGCTGGGCTGACCGCAACACAAAACACGTGGCCATAGCTGTTTTTCTTTTTTAAGACTTATTTATTAGTTCAAAGGCAGAGTGACAGGAGGAGAGAGGGAGGAATGAAGAGAGAGAGAGAGAATCATCCACCTGCTGCTTCACTCCCCAAATGGCTGTAACAACCAGGGCTGGGTCAGGCTAACGCCAGAGGCCAGGGGCTTCATCCAGCTCTCCCACGTGGGTGGCAGGGGCCCATGGACGTGAGCCATCTTCCGCTGCCTTCCCAGGCGCCGTGGCAGGGAGCTACCCTGGGAGGCGAGCAGCCGGGACTTGCACCAGTGCTGCACGGTGGCCTGCTTCACCCACCGCGCCACGACGCCGACCTCACGTGCCGTCGGCTTTTTGAAAGACTCCCTTCAGTGCATAGGAAGAGACCGGGGCTTAGATCAATCGTTGTGGTTTTGTCGCCATTCCAGCGTGTTTGACTCGCTGTGCCGGGACCCAGGCTGCACTGCCCTGTGAGTGGTGCTGACTCATCTCCCTGACGCCTGAGTCACTGCGAGGAGGGCCCCGTGTGCCCCCTTGAGCCTTCGCAAACACACGGGAGTGAGCCGTGTGTGTTTTCGGAAAGCCATCCATCAGAAAGCAAGAATCAGAAAAATAAACAGAACGCGAAGGGCATCCATCAAAAATAATTAATTTTGCTTCTGATGGATACCTGTCGGCGGCATGAGAAATACGCGGAGGCGGGACACTGCGCCCCCTGGCGACGCCCGAGGGGAAGTGTCGCAGCGCTTGCCTGCAGGGGCGGGCCGGTGCCCTTGGCTGCTCCCCACAGGCTGCACGCCCACCCCAGCCTGGGGCTCAGCGGGTCGGACGTAGGGCCTGCCTGGGTGCACCACCTGTTTGCACCTGGGACGTGAGACTGCCTAACTCTCCCACGGCCGAAACATTTCAGCAGGGCCCGGCATTCGGTCTGGGTTGAGACATCCCCGCCCCCCACATCCGGGCGTCTGGGTTGGATCCCTGCCTCTGGACCCTGATCCCAGCTTGCTGCTAATGCAGACCCTGAGATGGAGAGGTGATGGCTCAACCAGCTGGGTTCCTGCCGCTCGCCCAGGAGGCCTGGGAGGCGCTCCGAGCTCCCAGCTCCCAGCTGCAGCCCGTCCCCATCCGGAGCCCCTCTGTGTCTCTTTCTGCCCCTTGAATGTGACCTCATCAGCTCCAGCCACAGCTTCTTTGGAAAATAGGAATCCAGAAATATGCCCGGGGCACCACCTCCAGTTGTGTAAGGCCGGCAAGTGGAGCTTTATTAGACAAACGCCCAGAGGGTGTCAGAGCTTTGCCCAGAAACACACAGCAATTGTGCAGAACCTCCAGAGTCAAGCAGGGCAGGGCTCCATGTTTGCCTGAGATCAGGAGCGAAAGACCCGCCCACTCCTGGGGTTTTCCCATCCAGGATCTCCCTCCCCGAGGAGCCCCCCACGGCCCCTCCACAGAACGTCATCGCCAGCGGCCGGACCAACCAGTCCATCATGATCCAGTGGCAGCCGCCGCCCGAGAGCCACCAGAATGGGCTGCTCAAGGGCTACATCATCAGGTAGGCATCCCCCTCGTGCGGCAGGGGAGCCGGTACCCCGGGGGAAAGGGGTGGCGCAGGAGGGGCAGTGGGCCAGAGAGCGGTGCAAGTCCACGGCCAGTCCTTCCCACCTACAAGAACCGGGCACCAGAAAATGCCTACGCTGTGGTAGGAAGGACTTAGGTTAGCCATGTGGCAGGACTTCCAGCAGCGAGTGCCTTGGAAACAGCAGGAATGCGTCAGAGAAGTGATACAGCGTAGGGGCCGCAAAGCCGGGTGTGCAGGCCAGCCTGCGGCGTGTCAGCAGGGCTGACGGGGGGCCGGGGCTGCCGGGAATCGGGAGAAGGAAGAAGCCGCCGCCCCGGGGCAGCCATCCGAGGCCGGTTTCTTTGAAGAAGGACCACGAGTGGAGAAGTGCCCGGCAGGTGCTGCCTACCAACCGCAGCCGGGAGACCCCGACGTCCATCTGTCCACTGGACCGAGGGTGGCTTTCCGGCGACTGCGGGAGCACCGTTAGGGAACTGAGATGCACGGAAGACGCGCTCTTCCCAAATGAAGACGAGTGGTGTGTTATTTGGAGGCTCTAAGGACGCTGACTTCTGGCCGCGCCAGGCTGGACAGCTCCCAGGGTCTTGTCCCTGCTCAGACACCCTCGCCGTGCAGGGCTGCCGCAGACTTGACGCTCCGTGCTCAGCTCATCCCGTGCTGGGTTTGCGGCTCATCCCTGAGGGCCGTGCTCCCCAAAGTGCGGCGCCTGGAACCGTGGTCGCAGGTGGACCCGTGCTGGAAGGAGGCGTGTGCGATGCTCACTGATGTTCTGGCTGCTGGGGGGTGTATCTGGGACCTGTCTCTCTCCAGGCTGTGCAGTGTGTTCACACGGTCCTCCTGGGCGTCCCCCGCTGAGCCCCAAGGTTTGCCTGTTTGGACCCCATTGCTCTATCATTAGGGGTTCTTTTTCTGCCTAGGGTAGCTCAGGTCACCCGACCCCACCTAAGTGACTGTCCCAAGACAGCGCCACTAAACCAGAGTGGGAGGGAAAATGAGCCGAGCGTGGGGACTGTTCAAAGGCTGAGACCCGTGGGCTCTCCCCCCACACTCACAGCCCCCTCCCCGTCAAAATGGTGCATCCCCTGGACCTGTGCCACCCAGCATCTAACCACTAGCACCGTGGCCGTTGGATAAAGTACCTCGGTCATGCTCGGTTCTTCGCCTGCACTGCGCACGCTGTGGGGCTCAGCAGCCCCCGTGCCAGCGGCTGCCCGACTGGACGGCCAGGTGTGGGACACTGCTGGCATCATGGGACGTTCCAGCAGACAGCCCTGCTCCGGACAGGTTCCTGGGCGCGCGGGGGGGCCGAGGCAGTGGACTCAGCATCCGAGACACAGCCCCATCTTCTCCCGCTCAGGTACTGCCTGGCCGGGCTGCCGGTCGGGTACCAGTTTAAGAACATCACGGATGCTGACATCAACAACCTGCTGCTGGAAGACCTCATCATCTGGACCAACTACGAGATCGAAGTGGCCGCGTACAACAGCGCGGGGCTGGGCGTCTACAGCAGCAAGGTCACCGAGTGGACGCTGCAGGGAGGTGAGTGGAGACCGTGGCCTTGGCGGGGCAGGCGATTCCTTTGCTCCCAGCTCCCTTGCACCTGTTGGGTCAGACACCTGCACAGTCCTGAAGGACTCAGCCTAACCAGGCCCCCACTCTTGCCCTTGGTGGTGCAGTCCCCACCCTGCACCCGGCTGCCCTGGGGGCTGGGCTGGGACGCAGGGACCTCCTCCTGAGTGTCCCAGGAACCGGATCACCAAACAGCGCCCATGGAGAGCTCCACTGGAAGCCACCCCCAGGGCCTTTTTCCTATCCATCACTTTTATACACTGCACCCAGACGAACCCAAGAAGGCGTCTTGGGTCTCAGCAGAGAGGGAGGAGTCGAGGGGGATGGGCAAAGCATGGTCTGCAGACCCCTATCTGCGTTTCTCTACTGACCGGGCCCACCCCCCTTCCCGTCTCTCCGTCTCTAGTTCCCACGGTCCCCCCGGGGAACGTGCACGCAGAAGCCACCAACTCCACGACCATCCGCTTCACCTGGAACGCCCCCAGTCCCCAGTTCATCAACGGTATCAACCAGGGATACAAGGTACCGGGACCCGTCCTTGCCCCGGGAGAGTGGCTGCGAGTCAGGGAGGCTGGGGCCAGGGGCAGGGGCAGGGGCAGGCAGGAGGACCTCGGCACACAGGACCTGTGATGAAGGGGAAGGCCACACCGGCTTTCTCCAAGGCCACGTTCAGGCTGCGGGTGGGTGGGTACCACCTGGACAGAGACCCAGTGCAGGGGGCCATTCTGATGGACAGTGGGACGTGGGTTTATTTCAGGCTCGGGAACACCCAGCTGTAGCCACAGCCTCATCTGCAAAACCCAGCACTCGGGGTGCTGGCTGTCATGGGCACCCTGATGGGGGAGGTGTCTTTGGGCTGCCCTTGACCCCCCCAGGGGGCGTGGTTGAGGTTGCAGAATTAGAACTGGGACAGAGGGGTTGAAATCCCTACTCTGCCCTCTGCAGTTTTCCTGGACAAGTTCAGTGTCTGAGCTTTGTGGGCCTTTAGTGAATTCGCACTGGACACTGTGCTCTGCACTAGCCACCAAGGAGCTTTAAAAAAACTGTCCCATTTGCGAATTGGGTGATGAGCCCTGTCCTCTGGGTGAAGTGAGGCCATGCTCACAACATCTTGAGCACAGTGAGAACTCGGAAAAGGATTTTAGTAGTGGCAGTGGTAACAGGGCTCAGCCACAAGGAAGTTCTGTGGATTGGGAGGCTTACACACGGCTTTGACTGTCTCACCATTCTGGGGACTACAGGCCCAAGGTCAAGGCGCCGGCACCTTGGCGACCCCCACCACCCCTCTCTCTGGCTGTAGATCTGCCTTCTGCTCTCTGTGTGCGTCCCAGTCCGGAGGGCCTCTCTCCGTGAAGACATCGGTTATTTGGATTGGCTCCCACCCTCTCAACCTCATTTGGCTTTTTTAAAAAAATATTTATTTATCTGAGAGGTAGAGTTATAGACAGAGGCATAGAGAGAGAGAGAGAGATCTTCCATCCACTGGTTCATTCCCTAATTGGCCTCAACAGCCAGAGCTGTGCCGATCTGAAGCCAGGAGCCAGGAGCCTCTTCTGGGTCCCTCACGTGGGTGCAGGGGCCCAAGCACTTGGGCCATCTTCTACTGCTTTCCCAGGCCACAGCATAGAGCTGGATTGGAAGTGGAACAGCCGGGACCCGAACCGGCACCCACATGGGATGCCGGCACTGCAGGCAGAGGCTTAGCCCACTATGCCATTGCGCCAGTCCCCTCGTTTAGCTTTAAGAACCTCTTTAATGGCCCTCTCGAAGTATGATCCATTCCAGGGTCCCGGGCCATAAAACTTGCCCGTGCGGATGTTGCTAGGACACAAGACAGCCCATAATAAGTACTAAGAGTAGCAGCAGCAGTGGCAGTGAGTTAGCCATCATGGGACGATGCCTTAGAAGTCAGACCCAGGCTTGGGTCTCTCTTCCCACGAGGAGCATCACGCCTGCCCTCCCCCAAGGGAGCTGAAGACGGCTCATGTGTTGTGTGGCTCAAGGGGCGGGGCCTGTCCCCAGCTGCTTAGGGCAGGGGCCGGTTGCCATCTGACCCTGCAGGGAGGAGGCACAGCATTTGAGGGGTGTGTGGCCATGAAGTCAGCTCTGAAGGCGGCAGAAAGCTGCCAGCTGTCGGTCTGAGCTCGGGCATCTGTCAACCCCGAGATGATGGCTGACCCAGCCAGCACGGGTCTCACGCCCTCCGCCCTGTGTTGGCACAGCCAAGATCAGTTCTGGAAGTAGCGGCCTGAGCTGGGATTCCCGCTCGGTGGGGAGGTCAGACAGGAGGGGACTGGGATGGACAGGCACAGGGAATTTTCTGCTGATGTTGCAAGTGAGGGAGGGGAGGTCCAGGGCCCGATCCACCCTGGCCGAAGCCCTCGGGCTCCCGGAAGGAAGGCGGAGAACCCAGGGTCGGCGGAGCTGTCCAGGGTGTGGTGCCGCAGCCGAATGCGCGGCGTGCTAGCTACATAGGAAAGCCGCCTAATTGGGACTCTAGGGGCAGGCAGGGGAGGGGAGCGGGAGGCCAGTCCTGCCCGAGGAGCAGAGCTGAGCTGGGGACGGTCAGCTGCTTGCTGCAGTTATGAGCACAAGTTTTGCTGTGCATATGGAAGAGCCAAGCTGCAGACTTCTAAGGCAAACGCCCCCACCCCTCCCCTCCAGGTCCAGGACCACCAGCCAGTGGGGAGGAAAGTTAGGGCAAGGGCCCACGGGACCCAGAGCAAGAGGAGGCTGTGGAGGGTCCCCTGACCCCCAGGGGCGGTGGTTGGCCCACACCCCTGAGCTCCTGCACACAGGTCAGCAGGGGCAGGCTTTGCAGGCGCTCTGGGCGCACGCGCAGGTGGGAGAGTGAGAGGCTGTCACCCCCACGGGGGCTCCTTCAGGTGCCAGGCAGCACGCTGCATGCCTCGTGCATATCCTCCTCTCGTGCAAGCTGCACACAAGCCCTGTCAGCACCCGTTTTACAGACGAAGAAACCGAGGCAGAGAAGGGCAGTCACTTGTGCAAGGTCAAAGGGTTCTTGGCATTGGTTCGTACGTTAAATAGAAAACGGAGCAGGTGTCCGGCCCCGTGGTTAAGACGTCGGCATCCCACACCGGGGCACCTGGGCTCCTCTGCCAACTCCGACTCCTGACTCAACACCCCGCTAATTCAGAGCCTGGGGGCAGTGGCAATGGCTCAGGTAATTAGGTTCCTGCCACTCACGGGGGAGACCTGGACTTGGTCTTGGTACCTGGCTCCTGGTTCTATACCCAGCCCACCAGCATCTGGGGATGGGCCAGTGGATGGAAACACTTCTCTTCTCTTCTCTCTCTTCTCTTTTCTCTCTTCTCTCTCTCTCTCTCTCTCTCTCTCTCTCTCTCTCTCTCTCTCTGCTTCTCAAATAAATGAAAACTATTTTTAAAAGAAAAGGATCAAAGTACAGTTTTAATTGTAAACTAATAATCAGATTCTGATTTTCTTCAGTACGAATCAATAAAAACAGTTCGCTTGCTTCTTTGGAAAGCAGCGGTGGCTGGGCCCTTGTTCATCGCCAATGAAAACGGGCGTTTTTCACCATGTTTTAAAAAGGTTTATCTATTTGAAAGGCAGAGTGACAGAGAGAGGGAGAGACAGAGCCAGAGATCTCCCGTCTGCCGGCTCGCTCCCTAAAAGGCCACAACAGCAAGGGCTGGGCCAGGTCTCCCACGTGGGTGGCGAGGCCCAGGCACCCGAGAGCTTCGCAGGGGGCCGAAGCGGAAGCAGAGCAGCCGGGACTCAAACCAGCGCTGCTTGGCATGCTGGCGTCACCAGTGGTGGCTTAACCCACGGTGCCGCGGCGCCGGCCCCTTCGGCTTTTAATTCTGAGAATTTTCAGAGAATTTTCTGCCAAGGTGCAGGCAGGACCATAGTGAACACCAGCTTTATCCCCGGCTCACAAACACGCCCATCTCTCCCCAACCCTCTACCTCTCCCATGGAACATTCCGGAGCTGATCCCATAAATGCTTCTGCATTGAGCAGTGTGATAGATAAGGTCTCTTCTTAAAACTAAACCACAATAAGCACGTTATCAGGATCATGCCTAAAAATACCAGCAGTCCCTTTAGCCTCCTTCGATTTCCCGTCAGCCTCGGAGTTTTCTGGATCGCCACGTAATTTCTCCTCCTCGGTTTGTCGGCCCCGGGATCTAAATGAAGTCCACAGAGTCGCCACCGCTGGGGTTTTGTGAGGTCTTGGTTGATCTGCAGGTTCCCCGTCTCTTCCTCTCTCCTTGTTCCTTGTGATTTATTCGGCGAGGGAGCTTAGTCATCCCTCTATAGAATGTTCCAGTGTCTGGCTTTTCTGATTGCATCCCCATGGGGTTATTTAACACATCGCTGTGAACGCTGTGTTTGCAGTTAATTGGAACCTAGAACTAGGGGCGATCAAGTCCAGTGGGTTTTTTGTTGGTTTTTTTTTTTTTTCCAAGCTATTGCTTCCTGGATTTTGCTGTGCATCTCCATCAGGAGGAGCCACGTCTGGCCCTCACTCTTCCTGTGGTGTCGGCTGCCACCAGCAATCCTTGCATGATCTGTGCTCGCCATAGGGGTTGCAAACGGTGATGGGCGAAGACTGTCATTTCACCTTGATTAGCTGAGATGCTTTAAAAAACCAAAACAAAACAAATTTCCTTTATCAACTTTGGTGTTCCAGGTTAGCCAGGAAGAGCAGCGTAAATGCTCAGTTCTTTTCCATGACTTGGCAATTTTTAGTACAAAAAGAGTTGGCTCCTTGGCGCTTTCTGAGTTGCCGTGGGAACTCGGTGATGGGGGGAGGTGATGGGGGCTTTGTTCTGGGTGGGTTTTGCCACTGTTACTGTGCACTTAAAGGATTTGTATCTGATGAATTTCAAGTCTCTAATTTTTTTTAAGATTTATTTATTTACTTGAAAGGCAGAGTTACAGAAAGAGAGCGAGAGAGAGAGAGAGAGAATATGAATCTTCATCCATGGGTTCACTTCCCAAATGGCTGCAATGACCGGGGCTGGGCCAGGCTGTAGCCAGGAGCCAGGAATTCCATGAGAGTCTCCAGGTACTTGGGCCATCCTCCACTGCCTTCCAGGTGCATTAACAGGGAGCCAGATCCGAAGTGGAGCAGCCAGGACTCAAACCAGCGCTCCTGTGGGATGCCGGCATCGCAGGCAGCAGCGTAACCTGCTGCGCCACAGGGCCGGCCCTCAACTTCTTAGTGATGCTAAATTAAGCCATCGTTCCTGCTTCATGTTCAGTCCTGGGAGCATGGCCCATGACAAGATGTCCCAGGCTGTATGTCTACTGCGCAGTGCCTGGGATCGGCAGTTCCGTTTAGAGTCCTGGCTCCTCCTGGTAGGCAGTGATAGTGGGCACAGCCTGGCCTCTCTGGACTCCTTATGCCAGGAATGGTGGTTGTTTCTGCACCCCATTAATGGGCAGCTCAAGAATCTTATTATCATTTTTTTAAAGATTTATTTGTTTACTTGAAAGGCAGAGTTACAGAGAAGAAGAAGTAGAGAGAGAGAGAGAGAGAGAGAGAGAGAGATCTTCCCACTAGTTCACTCCCCCAGTGGCTACAACAGCTAAATCTGGGCCATTCTGAATCCAGGAGCTTCTTCCGGGTCTCCCACATGGGTGCAGGGGCCAAGCACTTGGACCATCTTCTGCTGCTTTCCTGGGAACATTAGCAGGGAGCTGGGTCAGAAATGGAGCAGCCGGGACTCGAACCAGCACCCATATGGGATGCCAGCACTGCAGGCAGTAGCTTATCCTGCATGCCACAGCACCAGCCCCTATGATTATCATTTTTAAAGATTTATTTTTTTATTTGAAAGGTACAATTACAGAGAGAGGGAGAGACAGAGAGAGAGAGAGAGATCTTCATTTGCTGGTTCACTCCCCAGATGCCTACAATGGCCAGGGCTGGAGCCAGGATCTTCCTCCAGGCCTTCCACCTGGGTGGCAGGGGCCCGAAGACTCCTGCTGCTTTCCCCAGGCACATGAGCAGGGAACTGGATCAGAAGCAGAGCAGCCAGGATTCGAAATAGCGCCACAGGGCATGCCGGCACCACAGGCAGTGGCCCACCCTGCTCACACATTCCTGGTCCAAGAAATATTATTTTATAAAGACAAAAGACATTCCGATAGTTACAGCTCAAGACTACAAGCTTCCTGGCGACCTCCATGGTCCTTTTGTCTTGCCTCTCTTCTAAGAACCCCCTTCCCACACCTCCAGCGTGGTCACCCCCCTCCTCCATCCCATCGGGACGCACCCCGGTTTCAGATGGGTGACATCGCAGCGGCCGCCGTGGATCGCTTGCAATCCGTCTGATGCCTGGGGTCAGTCCCGCTGCAGGTGACCTGCCTGTTAGTGCGCTCCAAAGTCTTTGAAGTGTTCTCTCTCCGTGTAATTTTGCCACAGCTCACCGCACGATTGGGTTCATTTTCTTCATCCTGTTTTCAATTTTTAGGGATTGATTTTTTTTTTATTTAATTTTGTCCTGTAATTACAAGACAGATCTGCAAGGCAAATCCCTAATAAAAGGCACCTCCAGCCTGGTCCCCACTGCCTCTGTTGCTTTTTTGCTTTTCCCTGTACTACAAGCCGGTTTGTGCACATAAATAAGTGGATCCTGTCTGTCTCTGATGAATCAAACTTTCTACACTTTCTCCATCTTGCTGTTTTTTAACAACACTTGAGGGTGCTCAGAGAGGTCCTTGCTCCATGTTCTCATCTGTATCATAATTCACCTCGCGGGTCTCCCGTGGCTTAGCCCCCAGCCTCCTCCCGGTGGCATTTGGGTCGCTTCCAGCCTGTTCCTGTAACCGGCTTTTTCAGGGGACGGCTTTGTACACACATCTTTGTATTTTCACAATGGCTTTCGAATAGATTTTCACAGTGAAATTGTTGGGTCAAAGGGTAAATGTGTACATAATTTTTTTTACCCCTGCCAAATCCCATTAGGGCTGTAGATGGGTCGTCTACATCTTTTCATTTTCGTCTTAAATAGGACGTGTATTTACATGAGTCGAAAGGAAAGCAGTGTAATAAAGAAGTAACAGCCCACAACCTACGCCACACTCCCATCCCCTGGCTGCCTGGTTCTCCTCCACTTAACCCCCAGAACCTCCCCCCATCACCTAACACTGCTGTTGATCGCTTACCTAGCTTGTCCAAGGTGTTCAATGTGAACCCCTGCAGAGGCAAACAGACAGGGGGAGGGAGAGAGACAAAGCTGCTGTTTCCCACTGCACAGCTGGGGGATGTAACTCTGCACACCTTTCTCAGCTCTGGCTGTGCTGCCGCCCTGGGGTAAGAGGCTTCCCTCTGAGGCCAGCCAGGTTGCCCTCCCTGCTCCCCGGGATAGCCCGAGGCCCAGTGACTTGCCCAGGGTCACACAGCGAGTGACAAGGTTCGGGGCTCACCTCCCTGGGCCTCCGCTGTCTCAGGGGGAGTCGAACCTGCGTCTGGTGCTCCTTCTCTTTCATAAACCTCAGCCTCTAGAGAGCCCAGTCTGCTTAGAATCCGAAACCAGCGACCTTCTAAGGTGGTCAACAGTGATGCCTGCTAACGAGAAGGCACAGGGGCATCGCGGGGAAGCCCTAACCTCACGCTGTGTGTGCCTTCGGGGAAGCAGAGGGGTGGTCCGTGACCTCACAGCCCAGAGATCTGGAGCCGGCTCCTGGCGGGCCACGTATAAACTGCTCCACCTCCCAGCACCTCGGTCTTCTTGGTGACCACACGGGACAGTGAGTTCCCGCCCAGTCCGCAATGTGGCCATCAGGTGGGAGTGGCCAGGGAGGGGCTCACCCCACACCTGCATGTGGGGAGGGGCCTGTGTGTGTCCACTGGGCTCGTGAGGCCGTCCAAGCCTGCCACAGTCCAGCTCTTGTAGGACAATAAGACATGTAAAAGGCAGCATTCTCTCGCTCGCTCACTCGCTCACTCGCTCTCTTCCTCGGGCTTCTTATTCCTAAGCCCCCTCCTCTTCCCACACAGCTGGGGAAGTACAGGTAGCTCACATCCCATCCTAAATCATTTGAGGCAGCCATGGGAAGCCCTACTACCATCTTGTACCGTGGGATGCTGCGGTCAGCCACCCTTCCATTGCCCCGGGTATGTCCTTCCAGGCCCTGTGTCTGGACAAGGCCTGGTGCCACTGTTTCAAAGCACCTCTCAAGACACCCTTTTTCCATATTTAAAAAAAAATAGTGGGGCTGGCCCTGTGGTATAGTGGGTAAAGTCACCACCTGCAGCGCCGGCATCCCATGTGGGCGCTGGTTCTAGTCCCGGCTGCTCCACTTCTGATCCCGCTCTCTGCTATGGCCTGAGAAAGCAGTAGAAGATGGCCCAAGTCCTTGGGCCCCTGCACCCATGTGGGAGACCGGAAGAAGCTCCTGGCTCCCGGCTTCAGATCAGCTCAGCTCTGGCCGTTGAAGCCATTTGGGGAGTGAACCAGCAGATAGAGAACTTTCTCTCCCTCTCTCTCTCTCTCTCTCTCTCTCTTTCTCTCTCCCTGCTCTCTGTAACTCTGCCTTTCAAATAAAAACAAATGAAATCTTTAAAAAAAAAAAAAAGTAGTGATTGTCATTGACCTAAGCCAGATAGCGTAATATTTACCCATATTTTACACTTGCTTGGGAACACACCACACAATTAATTCTAACGGCATAATTAATTCAAATTTACATTAATTAAATGAAATGAAAACATTAAACTTGTTTCTTAATCTACTCCAAAGAAGTTGCGCAATTTAATTGCTGTGAAACAAGATAAGCAAAATAAGAAGGCTATTTAACATACTTATTAAATGCCACTTAGTATTTCTGATTAGTATTTTTTAGGGTCTAATTAGTGTCTAATTAACTTGCTATAGGCTATCTTTTCACAATATCAATTAAATTTCAAAACATCCTTTATAAACACACGGCCAACAAAAGGAGGAGATTAAGCATTGTTACAGACGGGAGTTAATCAGAAACATAGGGGTGGTATTGTTTTATGGCTATAAATACCCACGCTTATTGAAACACATCAAGTGTTGCTTTTCACCATTAATTGCTAGTTAATCAACTTCAGATAAATGAACTCTCGAAGGCCAGCTGTCATTGTTGGGGACAGATGCAGGACCCAGGAGACAGGAGTAAGAGGTGAGAGAGCAGGGGGCTCAGCCCCCCAGGTGGGAGCAGTGAGCGAGGTGAGAGAGGAGGGGACGAATTTCCCGGTGGGGGGTTCTTGCCTACGCCCACCTGCTAGGTGGTATTTTAGGATCAGAATCCTAACTCTGGCAGTGAGTGTAAGGGGATACAAGTTACCCACCTGCTCAACTTCCTGGCCCCATAGGAAGTGACCCTCAGAGAACTCCACCGGGAGGCCACCCAGCCGGTACAGACAGGTGTGCACGCCTCAGGGCAGAACTCTGAGAACCTCGTCTTCCCCTTAGCTGTGTGGCGTGGAGTACGTCACTCAGCCTCTCTAAGCCTCCGTTAACTCCTCCCTGAGATACAGGGCCAGCCGAATGAGTGTGCAGCCTGTGGCGTCGTCTAGGACCCTGTACTTGGCAGGGCCCCGAGCTTGGTTAGATGCTCCACTGCTAATATCTTGGTTTTTTTTAATTTTTTTTTAAGTTACCTGTTTGAGAGACAGAGAGAGAACTCCGCATCCGCTGGTTCCTTCCCCAAATGCCTGCACCAGCCCCCTGGCCGGGTTTGAAGCCAGGAGCTGGGATCTCAGTCCAGGTCTCCCATGAGCCATCACTGCTGCCTCCCAGGGTGCATCTTATCGGAATGCTGGGGTCGGGAGGCAGAGCTGGCACCTGAACCCAGGTGGGACATGGGCCTCTTAACCACGGGTCAGATGCTCACCCCTTGACACCTGAACAGCTGTTGAACAAAGAGAGGGGCCTTCTCTGCAACTTTGTAGCTGGTCCTGGTAAAATGCCTCCCTCCCGGGGTCACTGTGAGAAGAGCTGGGTAAGCGCTGGCTCATGGGATGCACCCAGCACCGTTCTTACACGGAAGGGTCGCCAGGAGGGACTGTGTGTCGCCTGCCCTGCCTCTCCCTTCTCTGGGAGGAGCCTGTAGGAAACAGCTTGGCCTCTTCTGGAATATTCTCACTGGCTTCTCCTCCAGCTGATCGCCTGGGAGCCGGAGCAGGAAGAGGAGGTTACCATGGTGACCGTCCGGCCCAACTTTCAAGACAGCATCCACATGGGCTTTGTGTCCGGCCTGAAGAAGTTCACTGACTACTTCACCTCCGTGCTGTGTTTCACCACCCCCGGAGACGGGCCCCGCAGCACCCCCCAGCTGGTGCGCACCCACGAGGATGGTAGGCATCGCCCAGCCCCACCCACGGCCGGCCAGCGCTGCAGGCAGAGGCGGCCCTGGTCTTGGCTCCTGGGCCCGGGCACCCCTGGGTGGCCATGGGCTGCTTTGCAGACGGTGGTCTCTCTCTCTGAGGCTTTAACTGGCATCGGGTGGGGTGGGGGTCCTTTTGGGGTACAGTGCCCGGGCCTGTGGGACACCTGAGCTTCAGTGACATCCTGGACACCTCGCTGAAGGTCAGCTGGCAGGAGCCGGGAGAGAAGAATGGCATCCTCACAGGTAGGCATCGCGGGGTGTCCCAGCACCGGGGTGGACGGGGACAGGTGCGTCAGCTGGCCCACCCCCCCGTCTTCAGCTAGTGCCGTCCAACCCCCCCCCGCCAGCCCCCTCTGTCTAGCACACGGCACTGGGGAGACCTGCAGCCCCTGTGCTCTGTGCCACGTCCCAGGGTCTCCCTGCACTCCCCACGCCGAGTCGGTGTCCCGTGGAGGTGACGCCTGTGGCCCCAGCTTGAGCAGCAGCCCCCACCCCTACCTCCCCCGGCCTTTGTGGCTCTGTTGACCAAGTGAAAAAGCGAGAAGTAGGGCTAGGGTCAAGGCTAACTTGTAGTCCCAGCCAAGCTCACACCACCGTTGGGGTGTTCTCCCCAGGGTACCGGATCTCCTGGGAGGAGTACAACCGAACCAACACCCGCGTGACCCACTACCTGCCCAACGTGACCCTGGAGTACCGCGTCACAGGCCTCACCGCGCTCACCACCTACACCATCGAGGTGGCCGCCATGACTGCCAAGGGCCAGGGCCAGGTGTCCGCCTCCACCATCTCCTCGGGGGTGCCTCCAGGTGGGTGCCACTCCCAGCACAGGACTGCTGGCCTCTGCTGTGCCCCTCAGCAGCCTGTGGCTGAGCCTTGTGGTCCAGGGATGTTGGCTTTCTACCCTTAGGGCCCTCACTGGCCCCGGGTCCTCCCCACGACTCCAGATCTCTGGGCGAAGACTCGGCGGGCTCACTGCAGCTTCCTCCCCCAGCCCCATCGCATCTCAGCATCCCCTCCTTCCCCCACCCCATCCCATCCTAGCCTCCCGTGGTATCTGGAACAATGCTCACTGGTACCCGGAAGTCTAAATGGGTCGCTCAGGGAGGTGGCTGCAGGTGGCGGGAGCAGTCTTGGGCCAGGCACAGAGAGAGGGAGCCGGGGTCTGATCCTAGCACCACTCCTGCCCAGCTCTGTGACCCCAAGCAAGACGAGGCTGTCACCCTGCCTCCATTTCCCCACCCGTGTCCACGGGGAGTTGGGCTAGGTGACCATGTGGCCGTGCCCAGGGGGACCTGGCCAGCATCCCTCCTCCCTGTCCTTGAGGGCCTGAACCCAGCCCGTGCACCACAGCCATAAACAGTGACATTGATAGGCACAAGGGGACTTCAGAGAGGTTATGGAAAATGGAATAAAACTCAAGTTTAGGAGCAGGTGCTTGGCACACCAGTTAGCTGCCACCTGGGATCCCTATATTCCACCTCCAATCCCAGCTTCCTACTTAGGCTCTGCCTGGGAGGCAACAGGTGATGGCCCGAGTATTTGGGTCCCCATCACCCACATGGGAGACCAGGATTGAGTCCCAGGCTCATGACTTTATCCTGGTCCAGCCCTACCTGTTCCAGGAATTTGGGGAGGGAGCCAAAATTCTTTCTCTCTCTCTCTCTCTCTCTCTCTCTCTCTCTCTCTCTCTCTCTCTTTTTTTTTTCCTTAGGATTTATTGACTTATTTGAAAGGCAGAGTTACAGAGAGAGAAGGAGAGACACAGAGAAAGAGAGAGAGCCTCCATGCAATGGTTTACTCCCCCAAATGGCCACACAACAGCTGGGGCTGGGCCATGCCAAAGCCAACAGCTTCTTCTGTTCTCCTGTGTGGGTGCAGGGGCCCAGGCAAAATTGAGACATCTTCCACTGCTTTCCCAGGCACATTAGAGCGAGCTGGATCAGGAGTGGAGCAGCTGAAACCCGAACTGGCACCTTTATGGGATGCCGGCACCATAGGTGGCAGCTTAACCTGCTATGCCACGACACCAGCCTCTCTCCCTCTCTCTCTCTCTCTCTCTCTCTCTCATCATCATCATCATCATTTATTCTGAATGTACACTCTCCATAGATTTCTGAAAAGCCCCTCAAATTTGTGTGGCACCCCAGGACATGGGGGTAAGCACTCCACACTCCTGCCCCATTGAGCCCTCACCACCAGCCCTGGGCAGGCGTGGCCACCGTGTCTCCATGCACTGAGGCACCGAGAGGTCAGAAACTTGCCTGGAGACCCGGAGCCTGGGAAGGCAGAACCGGGCCCGACTCAGGCTGGCTCTGTCTTCCGGCTCACCTTGACTTCAGGAGCCCCAGGTTCCTGGTGGGAAAACTCCAGCTGCCCCCATTCCCACCCCACCCCAACCCCAGGCTGGGGAGCGGCGTGGGGGCCGGGCCGCTGGAGGGAAGGATTGATCCCGCTTGGTTCTGCGGAGCCGCACTTGGGCTGGTTCAGCCTTGGTCAGGAGCGTCCCGGCAGGTCCCCACCAGCCCCCAAGGAAGCCCCCTGCATCTGCAGCCCCTGTTTCTTGGCCCTGGGAGCCGTCCCTGGCCCTGCAGGGTGCCTTGAGCCCCCAGATCTCTCGGGCTCCTGGTGTGTGCACAGGTGCTCTGTCAGACGCAGGAACACAGATTTTGTTGGGGGGACAAGAGGGAGGCCTTGACCTTGCTTCTCCGAGGACAAGTCCAGGAAAAGTCCCCCCTGTGCCCACAATGGCTATTCCAGGAGGGGACACTTCCTCCTGACCCCCTGCTCCAGGGGGGGACACGTTATCCCCTGACCTCCCACCTTACCCTCTTGTTTCCAGAGCTGCCAGGGGCCCCCACCAACCTGGGCATTTCCAACATCGGCCCCCGCTCTGTGACCTTGCAGTTCAGGCCAGGCTACGATGGGAAAACCTCCATCTCCCGCTGGCTGGTGGAGGCCCAGGTAAGGCCTGCTGAAGGGTGGCCCCACGGGACAGGCAGTGCCCCCTCTCCTGGCCTTGGGCAGCCCCCGACTCTCCACTGTGTAGTGTGTACCGGTCTGCGTGAATTTTCACACACAACCCTCAGTGGCCTAATACAGGTGCGTGTCCGCCTACACAGAGTTTATGTCTTGACAAACCCATCGTAAGTCGAAAATATCTTAAGTGAAAACACAGTTAAAACACCTGCCAGAAGTGACAGCTTAGCCCCGCCTACCTCCCCCCCCCCCCCAGAGCGCTTGCTTACATCAACCCACAGCCAGGCATCTCAACAGAGTATCATATCAGGAATTAAGAGCCAGGAAAAATGTTAAAATTCAAAAAGAGTGGCAAATCCGAGTGCGTGTCGATTTCACAGCCTCATCCGACATCCTTCAGTCAGGCCATTGTGCGCTGGGAACCATCCACACATCCCAGATGCCCACCCCGCACCTCACCTGCGCCTGTGAGCTCCCCACTCCTCATCCCTTCCTGGCCCAGGTGCTGAGCAGCTGCCCTAGAACGTGGCTGCTGGCCACAGCCCTTCTAAGCCACCGGTTCTCAGTTTTGCCTGCACCCTTGACCTGCATCCCACCCCCCGCAGTCCTGATGCATGGTTGGCTGATTTGGGTGCCAACGGGGATCCTTAGCCGCACCCCAAATGTTTATGAGGAACTCATGACAAGCCCAGCCACGTGGCACCACCCCCAGGATTCAGATCGGCTGGGTCTAGGGTAGGACCTGGGACTGCAGGTGTAACAAACGTCCATGCGGTTCTAAACAGGAGGTCTCCGAGTCTCACTGGAGCCAAGGTCAAGGGCCCTGAAGGATGGGGACCCCTTTGGTGCCTTGCAGGAGTCCTGGGAGTTGAACCCGGACCCCTGTGGAAGGGCTGGCGTCTCCCCGGAGCTGGGGCTCAGGTCCAAGGGTCCCTCCCTTTTCCAGGTGGGCGTGATCGGAGAGGGAGAGGAGTGGCTGCTGATCCACCAGCTCGCCAACGAGCCCGACGCCCGCTCCATGGAGGTGCCCGACCTGAACCCCTTCACCTACTACAGGTAACCAGACACAGCTGGGGTGGGGGTGCTGCCCAGACTGGGGGGTGTGGCCCCAAGTCCTGCCCTCACCGTCCCTCATCATCCTCTCCCGCCGCCCCCAGCTTCCGCATGCGCCAGGTGAACATCGTGGGCACAAGCCCACCCAGCCAGCCTTCTAGAAAGATCCAGACCCTCCAGGCGCCCCCTGACATGGCCCCAGCCAACGTGACGCTGCGCACGGCCAGTGAGACCAGCCTGTGGCTCCGCTGGATGGTGAGGCTCCAGCGGGGACCTTGACCCTCACCACCCCCCCAGAGCTCTCAGTGCCCCAGGGAGGGCCCGCCTCGGAATGCCGACAGCTCGCCACTCGCCACTCTTTTTTTGAAGATTTGTTTATTTGAAATGCAGAGAGAGAGAGAGAGAGAGCTCTTCCATCCACTGGTTTATTCCCCAAATGGCTGCAACAGCCAGGGCTGGACCAGGCCGAAGCCAGGAGCCAGGAGCCAGGAACCAGGAGCTTCTTCCGGTCTCCCACGTGGGCGCAGGGGCCCAAGCACTTGGGTCATCTTCTGCTGCTTCCCCAAGTGCATTAGCAGGGAGCTGGATCAGAAGTGGAGCAGCTGGGACTAGAACTGGCGCCCACGTGGGATGCTGGTGCTGCAGGCAGAGGCTTAACCTTCTATGCCACAGCGCCAGCCCCACAACCTCTTCACTCGTTACCGTCTTTTGTCCTTTACTTACCTGGGGAGGGGCCTGGAACCAACCCCAGCCAAGTGCCCCCACAATCGGGGAAGCAGCCGATTCTCCCCCAGACCCTCCCTGGGGCAGCATTCCCAGTGCAGGTCCCCCAGTCCCAGGGAGGCGTGGAGTGAACCAGAACATGTTCCTAAACAAGTGCACGCTGGGAGTGGCACCGCACACCTCGTGGCTCCAGTGTCAGGAAGTACCGCACGTGGCTTCCTCATTCTCCCACGCCCTTCCTTTCTTTCCGTGGAAAACCACCCAGCGGCTGCTCCCACCTTGGGCCAGCAGGACCGTGAGTCCCTTGCTGTCTTTCCCTTACATGCACGGCCTCGTGAGAGGAGCCGGGGAGGAACGGGGCACCACTGGCCCCGCCCCCAAACCTCCCCTCCCGGAGAGGCCGGAGCAGAGCCGCCTCCCCACCCAGCCCCTCCAGTCAAGTGCACCCTGGCCGGGAGCACCCCACCCCGTCCCTGTGCTCTGGCCTCTGGTTCCCCCCTGACTCACATGTCAAGGTCTCAGATACCCAGAGGGGAGAGAGTGGTGTGCAGGGAGACCAAAGAGGGAGCAACCAGCGGTGGCTGTGCCGGGCAGGGCCCCACGCCCCTCTCAGGCCCCCTGAATGGTGCACGCGGCCAGTTAGCAGGGGAGAGACCGCATCAAGTCCCCTCCCTGTTCTGAAGGCCGTCCATGGCTCCCCTAGTGGTCTCTGGCCGGCTTCAAGTGTCTGCGGAGGGAGGGGGTGGGTAGTGAGCAGTGAGACCAGGCCGAAGGGGAGGAGTGGGTTGCAGAGGGTCGCCCGCAGTGAGCTGTGGGACGCAGGCCCAGGAGGGCGGCTGCTCCAGCTCGGGCTCTCAGCTCGCACCTGCTTCCGATACGGGCTCCCTGCAGCATGTACACACCTCAGCCCCGAGTTCATCCAGACTATGCTGAACCCGTGAGCACAGCCCTCACGGCCTAGTCCCAAGGCCCAGGAGAGAAATCTCTCTTTTCCCTTCAATGAGACCAAAGAAGTCGGAGTCTGGAGCCATGGCAGGGGAGACAGGTGTGCAGACAGGGACTTCCAGACAGGGACGGTGCCCCATCCATCCCTGAGCCCGCTTCTCCCAGGGCAGGTGTGAGACCAGGACTTGCAGGCTGTTAAGTGGAGTGGGCGGGTCACTGAGCGAGCGAGCTAAGCACGGGAGATGGCCAGAGCCTGAGGTGGCCACGCCCACCGGCAGGTGGGACAGGCAGTCTCCACAGGCCCCTGGAGAAGCCCCCGCTCCCTCGCAGCAGTGAATTGCCATGTGCACAATAAATAATGGCCTAGAGTGGACACACAGGGAGGTGGGGACCATCGGAAATACGGAGTTAGGGGCTGGCATCATGGTGTAGCGGGTAAAACTGCCTGGCACACCAGCATCCCATATGGTTTGATCCTGGCCGCTCCACTTCTGATCCAGCTCCCTGCTAATGCACCTGGGAAAGCAGCAGAAGATGGTTTAAGTGCTCGGGCCCCTGCACCTGCGTGGGAGACCTGGATGGACTTCCTGGCTTCCTGGCCTCTGCAGCCATCTGGGGAGTGAACCTGTGAACTGAAGATCTCTCTCTCTCTCTCTCTCTCTCTCTCTCTCTCTCCCTCCCTCTATAACTCTGTCTTTCAAAATAAATAATAAAAAAAAAATAGAGCTGGGGGTGGACACTGACAGGTTGGGCCGTGGCTGCCTGCCTGCGAGAGGGGGCAGTTCTGCCCTGCCCAGGGCGGGCTGGGCTCACCATGGCTTTGCCCACCCCTGCCCTGCTGCAGCCTCTCCCAGAGATGGAATACAACGGGAACGCCGACTCTGTGGGGTACAGGATCAAGTACAGCCGGTCGGACGGCCACGGCAAGACCCTGAGCCACGTGGTCCAGGACCGTGTGGAGCGGGAGTACACCATCGAGGGCCTGGAGGAGTGGACGGAGTACCGTGTCCAGGTCCAGGCTTTCAATGCCATCGGGAGTGGGCCCTGGAGCCCGACGGTCCTGGGCAGGACCCGGGAGTCAGGTACCCCCTTTGCTTCTGCTCTGTGGGCACCCCGAGGGCCACTGTTCAAGGCCAGCCTGGGAGCCTGCCTGGGCTCAGCCTCCCTGCCGGGCACACCCTGGATTGCTGGGGTCCCACCTCTGTGGGACAGCCAGGCAGGCTCAGCTGTCCCGAGTGGCCACGCCCCTGCCCCCAGCTTTAACCCTGACACCCAGAGAGCCTGCAATGGAGATTCAGGGAGAGTTAGCTCTCAGAACATTCCAGAAAGCCAGCAGCTCCCAGGGGCGGGGCAGAGGGGGTCACCCACAGGTCATGAGCCTTGGTAGACGGGCAGCCCTCATTGTCCACACAGTGGTCCACTGCCCATTTCGAAGCACAGGCAGCCTTCCTGCCCCCCCATTGCTGTGCTGCTGGGAAACGCTGCGGGCTCCCCTGCCGTCAGCCCAAGCAGCGGGCAGAGGCGGGATGGGGCGAACCTGACACCAGCAGCGTCTGTGCCGCCTTCCAGAACCTGGGGATGTCACATGTGATAATCTGCCCTGGGGCTGGCTCCTCCCCCGCCCCGCGTGCTGCCCCACCCCCTCCAACCGTGGGCTCAGCGCCGGACCCTGAGTGCCTTCTCTCTGCCTCTCGATCAGTCCCTTCGTCTGGCCCCACCAACGTGTCTGCGCTGGCCACCACATCCAGCAGCATGCTGGTACGCTGGAGCCAGGTCCCCGAGGCCGACCGCAATGGGCAGGTGCTGGGCTACAAGGTGGGTCTTGGGGCGGGGCACAGTGGGGTCCCTACACCCCCACCCCCACTCCGGCCTCTCCACCCCAGCTCCCCTGTTGTGGCCACCCTCTGGGCCTCTGCTTCCCTTCTTACCCAGAGGTCAGCACGGCAAGGAGGGAGTCGGAGGTGTCCAGTGGGGCAGCAGTTGGGAGGCGTGGCTCTCTGCCGCTGCTAGCTGAGTGACAGGCCCCCCTCCCACCTGGATGCACTCTAAGGAACCTTCCAGTCCAGGACTGAGCCCGCCTTGGTGTGCCCGGTCCTCGGGCATGCTAGCTGTGTCTTGGCCCGGTGCTTCCTTGGGGTCCAGCCACTCCCAGGAGCCCAGGTCCGCCCATCCCTTCCCCGCCCACCTGCCCCTTGGGGATGAGTCCAGGGAGGCGTGGGCAGGGAGCAGCCCTCACTCACAACGGGCCCTGCAGGTGATGTACAAGGAGAAGGACTCGGACTCGCAGCCCCGGTTCTGGCTGGTGGAAGGCAACGCGTCCCGCAGCGCGCAGCTCACGGGCTTGGGCAAGTACGCGCTGTACGAGCTGCAGGTGCTGGCTTTCACACGCATTGGCGACGGCAGCCCCAGCCACCCTCCCATCCTGGAGCGCACGCTGGATGACGGTGAGTCCATGTCTCCGTGGGCATCCCCTTCCTCCCAGTGCCCTCCCAGCCTCGCTCCTGGGGTCGCACTCTGCTCCAAGGCCAGCCGTGGTCTCAGTTTGTGCTGAGCTGTGGGGAGCAGGTGCCTGAGGGCTCCCAGCCCCACCACCCAGGGTGCTAATGGCAGCCTTGGTGTCGGGGCGGGAAATGGAGCCATGAGGGCAGGCGGACGTCCGATTCCGTGTCCCGGCTGGTGCTCAGGACGAGCGTATGGGGCAGGCGCTCTGTGCATGTTTGGTGTTCTGTCTCCTCTGGGGGCAGGCTCATTTTTTGTAAAGTTCTAGGAAGGAGAAAGCCTTGATGTTTTCCAGAGCCTCCTGGTCCTGTGTGCAAGCCGGTGACCCCAGCCCGGCTCCAGCAGCGTCCCTGCTGGGAAGTTCCCTACCCCAAGCTGACCGATTCGTCCTCTGTCCTCTCCTTCACACCCTCCCCTCCATACACACCCACGTCCTACCCACATTTGCAGGGTCAAGACGAGAATGCAGAAGGAAGCCCAAATACCATATGTCTATACGTCCTGAAGTTATAAATCAAGCTAATGAACTGTTAAATTAAATACGTTCCATCCTCCTGCCTTGACAAATAGATGTCCCCTCCCCATGACCCGCAAGGCCAAGTTCAAGTTTAGAAATCTCAGGGTTTCTTGGCATTCAGTCCCAGTGTTTGCCTCCTACGCGCACAGACACCCTGTCCCGTCCTCTGCCCACCCTGCCTCTAGCCTGCACCGTTACTTCTTCACCCACCCCTGCATAACAGCTACCCTTTGGCCATCCTGGGGTCCAGGGTTACAGTCTGTCCTTGGGAGGGTGGCTCTGGGCCCAGGTGGACCCTGGAAGAATGTTCAGAGCTGCCTGGACAGGGAATTTCAGGATCCTGGGGCGATAGCTAAACAGAGAGGTCATGCAGGCTCGGGGGGCAGAGGGCACTTCCTGTTGCCTGATGGCACCCCACCCCGTGGGCAAAGGAGCTTGCCCAGTGCAGGCCCAGGGCCGGTGCACCTGCCCAGTTCTGGGTGTGACCACAGACCCTGCGCCAAGGTCTCTGGCAAGTGACACCTGCTTTGAGGGTGGACGCCTCGTTCTGCCTCCCCTTCCTGCCAAGCTGGATTTGAGGGTGGGAGCCTCATGGATTTCATTTTCACGACCCTGGTTCCGAACCTGGTGCCAACCCCTCCACACTCACTCACTCCCCTGCCTGGCCTCGTCTTCCTCCACCCTCCCGGCTGCCCCACCGGGTTGGACTTCACTTGCGGCAGCCTCACCACCGGTCCCTTCCTCTCTGTCCCCACCAGTCCCAGGACCACCCATGGGCATCCTGTTCCCAGAGGTGAGAACCACATCTGTGCGGCTGATCTGGCAGCCCCCAGCCGCCCCCAACGGCATCATTCTTGGTAAGCCTGCACCTGTTCCTGTGCCCTGGCTGCAGAGGGGAGGGGGAGGTGTAAGACGTAGAGGCAGATGTCAGCCGAGGGCCTGGAGAGGACTCGGGTCTCCTAAGGACCACCAAGTGGCTTTGTGCTTCCAAAGGCCCAGGCCCCAGCCCACTGGCCATCTGGTAGACCTCGACTGCCATTCCCACTGTGGTCAAGCAAGGGTGCACTGGCCGGCTCAGCACAGCCACGCTCACTGCTGGGAAAGGGGAGGGAGGCGTCGCCCGGAAGCTTCGTTTCACAGCCAGGGTTCCCCCAGTTGCATGAACTTGAGCAAGTCTGCGTCCCTCACAGCCTCAGGCCCCTGACCTTGAAAATGGAGGCTTGGATGACTTGTTGCAAGGCACTCACACACTCATTCGCCACCTGCCCTAGCCCTGGGCGCATCGTGCTCCCCAGGACACAGAACAGCTGGGAAGAACGAGTGTTAGGAGCAGAAGACCCGGGCCGGAAGTCCCAGCTGATGGCCTGGCCAATCCCTGCCTTGGTTCCCTCACTTGGGGCTGTCACGGGGTCACGGACACTGTGCTGCATGGTCCACAGTCTCCCTCGTGACAGCTGGGGACCGGGGAAGTGACTGAGAGGTTTTCAGGCAGACAGACCACAGCCAAGGTGGCTCAGGTGTAACACTGGCTCAGTAAGGAATGCCCCATGCTTGGGGTGCTGGGGGCAGCCTGCCCCGCCCCCTAGCGCACCTGTCTCCCCCACAGCTTACCAGATCACACACCGGCTCAACACCACCACGGCCAACGCCGCGACGGTGGAAGTGCTGGCGCCCAGCGCCCGCCAGTACACGGCCACCGGCCTCAAGCCCGAGTCTGTGTACCTGTTCCGCATCACAGCCCAGACCCGCAAGGGCTGGGGAGAAGCTGCGGAGGCCCTGGTGGTGACCACGGAGAAGAGAGGTGAGTGCCGTGGGCGGCTGGGGAGGCCAGGGGGTGCTGGGGAGCAGTAGCTATGGGCCACGTTGCCCTGGCTGCCGCGAAAGCCAGTCCCCCTCGGAAGCCATGGGCAGCACGGGGTCGGGCAGACCAGCAGAGCTGAGCCAGGTACCCCTCCCAAGGACACTGCTCTGCTCTGGTTTGCTTTATTTTTTTTTTTTGTAAGATTTATTTATGTGAGAGGCAAAAATACAGATAGAGAGAAGGAGAGACAGAGAGAGAGAGGTCTTCTATCCGCTGGTTGACTCCCCAAATGGCTGCAAACGGCCAGAGCAGGGCTGATCTGAAGCCAGGAGCCAGGAGCTTCCTCTGGGTCTCCCATGTGGGTGCAGGAGCCCAAGCACTTGGGCCATCCTCCACCGCTTTCCCAGGTGCATTAGCAGGGAGCTGGATTGGGAGTGGAGCAGCCGGGAATCAGACCGGCACCCATACAGGATGCTGGTGCTGCAGGCGGAGGCTTAACCTACTATGCCACGGTGCCAGCCCCCACGTTCATTTTCTAAAGGAACACTGGTGACCATCTTCCTTCCTCTCCCCACCCCCTCCTGCCCTTGACCCTGTCCAGTCCCCTGGGGGACCCGGGTTGCAGCCTGGAGTCCCAGCCCTGAGCTGCCACCTTGCCTGACCCTGGTGGGTGTGGCAGTGATTTCTGAGAACATGCGCCCAGGAGCAACCAGGAGGTCGTGGTTCCTATCCAGGGGCAGTGTCTGGAGTCACTTCGGTGTCACAGCACGGGAGCGGGGGACAGTGCCACTGGCATCCAGTGGGTAGAGGCCCAGGCTGCTGCCACACATCCGCAGTGGGGACCTCACCCCATCCAGAGAAGCATCCACTCCAAATACCTGACACTGGGGTTAGGAAACCTGTAGGGGAGGCCAGAGAAGTGAGGCTGGAGAGGGGCAAAAGCCGGGGGGGGGGGGGGAACTAGCTTGAAGCAAAGCCTCCCAGAGGGAGGCACAGGGCCCCACCCACTCCATCAGGGGCCAACATAGGCAGAAGCAAAGGAGCTGGGGTGCCCGTACCCCAGGTTGGGACTAGGGCCCTGAGTGTGCAGAGTTGGGGCAGGGAGGGAGCACCAGGCCCAAGCCCAGAGCACCTGCTGCCCCCCTGGGAAGGTGCAGCCCCACCTGGCCCAGGTGTCTGACTTCCCCCTACTGCCCCCCACCCCACTACAGACCGGCCGCAGCCGCCCAGCAAGCCTGTGGTGCGGCAGGAGGACGTGCGAGCCCGCAGCGTGCTGCTGTCCTGGGAGCCGGGCAGCGACGGGCTGTCCCCCGTGCGCTACTACACCGTCCAGACCCGCGAGCTGCCCAGCGGCCGGTGGACGCTGCACTCCGCCTCCGTGAGCCACAACGCCTCCACGTTCGTCGTGGACAGGTGAGGCAGGGCTGCCCCAGGCTCTCCCTCCGCCCCGCCCGGCTGGGACAGCACCACTGGGGTGGGTCCTGGGAAGGGGGCAGAGGAGTTATGAGACCCCCTAGCTGGCTGCCTAGGAGACCCCTGTCCACTCGTCCCCTCCAGTTCTGTGCTAATGCCCCTCCTCCCCCGGTGTCTGCTAGGAGACGAATTGGGGATTCACAGAGATGAAGGGGCCGGCAGCCTGGGGTGGGCAGGCAGCGTGTCGAGAGCGGGACGGGAAGGTGTTTTGTGACTGCCTAGTCCTCTGAGATGGGAAATATGTGGATGCTTCCTGGGAACCCATGGTACAACTGAGCTAAAGGCTCCCCAAGCCTGCGTAGTCTGGGAAGCCTGGCCCCAGACCTCCCCTCCTTTATGGCAGAGCTCCTTTCTGGGCCTCGATGTTCCTGTCTGTATATCGGGTTGGCAGCCTGCCCTCTCTCTCTAGGCAAGAATGGATGGGGGAGTCGTTGTGGTGGAAGCCTGGGGCAGGGTCTTCAGGGAACGCCTTGGTTCTTAACCGCCTTCCCCCCACACACCCTGCCCAGGCTCAAGCCCTTCACATCCTACAAGTTCCGAGTAAAGGCCACCAATGACATTGGGGACAGCGAGTTCAGCGAGGAGTCGGAATCGCTGACCACCCTGCAGGCCGGTCAGTCCCTGCCACCCCCAGGGTCTCTCCCTGGGCCCCCTGTCTGCCTCCTAGGCTCTGAGCATTGTCTCCTGGGGGGAGGGCCTCCGAAGGGCACCACCCCCCTGGGGGGCCCTCCAGCTCCCAGGGCAGCACCCCATGCAGGTTCAGGCCAGAAGGGCCTCGGCTGGGGCCCCAGGGACCCAGACTCAGCCCGCATACGAGTACCTTCCGCCTCTGAGACCCCACAAGTCTCAGCAAACGGGGCGGGGAGGGCTGGGGTGTTAGGGATGCCACAGTGGCTTGGGAGGTGCATGGCTCTGGGCCCTTTGACCTGCAGAACTGGGTCCGTGGGTGCAGACGGTGAATCGGGTGGTGCAGAGTCAGCAGAACCTGTCCCATGGGCCCCCCACCTGCTGCCTCTCTCCACAGCCCCCGACGAAGCCCCCACCATCCTCTCGGTGATGCCTCACACCACCACCTCCGTGCTGATCCGATGGCAGGTACGGCCCGTCTCCTACCGGCCCTCAGACAAGCTCTGCTCTTGGGCCAGGACGCCGCCACCTCCCCCGTCCCCCAGGGTGGTGTCTGCCCCCAGCGCAGGGAAGGCACAAGAAATCCATGTGTGGGCTTGTCGTGGAATATTCTGTGCACACACCAGGCAGGTGCTGCTGTCTCCTGCAGACGAGGCCCGAGACCTGGGGTGGGCACACAGCTTGTGAGCGGGCAGGGTCAGGTTTATTAACTTCAGGTCCATGGCGAGGTGCTCCCCGGCACACCCATCAAGTCCAGCGGGAGCTGCACCACATCCAGGTGCAGATAAAACACCTCCTTCCTCAGGCCACCTCCAGCTGCCCAAGCTGCTGGGCACTTCCTGTCCGGCCATGGCCTGAGGACCACCATGGGGGAACCCCAGAGGCCAGGCTGCCCTCGGCCCCTCCATCCTGGGCTTCGGTGGGCAGGGGCACCCCACCCCTGGCCCCAGCCCTGACTCACTTGCAGCCCAGTGCGGGGACGGCCTTGCAAGACAGCACGAGGAGGGCCCACAGGCCGGCCCCTCCCTCCCTCCCTGAACACGAGCCAGGGCGGTGTGGGCAGATCGTGGCCAGACCGGCGAGGAGGTGCCAGGGGCAGGCAGGGAAGCAATTACGGAGCTCATAAAAGACTGAACCGTTTCGGCCGGGTTTTAAAAGAGCTGTCATAAAAAGCAGCTCCCGCCTTCTCCCCAAGTCTGCTCTCCAGCTCAGCTGTGGACGTGAGCAGAAAGCAAAGGACAGAGTGACAGGGGCTCTGGGGAGCACACTTGCCCTTGTGAGTTCGTGCACTGTTAGAAAAGACCAAGCAGCGGTAGCCGGCTGATCCGGGGAGTCGCAGGAGGCTGCTATTGGGGACTGGGTTCCTGGATGCGGAACAGTTCTGGGAACGGCTTCAGGTCTGAGCGCTGCTGTGTGATCACGGCCAAGGTCACTGACCTCTCTGGCCCGGTGGCTCTCACCCCTCCCTGCCTCATGCATTGCAGATTCAAAGTATCCAGCTTTATCAGGACTGGCCAGAGAGACAGCTCTGTGCCTGCAGGAGGCGTGCTGGGGAGAGAGGGCGGGGCCCGGGAGCTGGGTCCAGGGCCCCGCCCCATTCCCTCCTCCTTCCTGCAGCCCCCAGCCGAGGACAAGATCAATGGCATCCTCCTGGGCTTCCGCATCCGGTACCGGGAACTGCTCTACGAAGGGCTGAGGGGCTTCACGCTTCGAGGCATCAACAACCCTGGCGCCAAGTGGGCGGAGCTTACCTGTGAGTGACACCTGAGGGCCGCTGGTGACAGACGTACTCCCTCCCCACTTGCTGGACTCCTCTAACCTGAAGCCCCGTCCCCGTGTGTGCCTCTGTCCCCTGTCCAACTGCTCCCTTCCGGCTGAGCACCTCCTACGAGACGCTGGGGGACACATCAGGCATCGAGCGGGACAAGACCCCTGCCGGCCTGGAGCCTGAAATAGATGTCTCCAGGGGCCACGCCTGGTGGTGGAGGATGAGTTCTAGGAGAGCCCGAGCCAGGGTCAGGAATGGCCTCCGTGGCCTTGGCCTTGACCTTGGCGTTAATGCTGAGGGTGATTCCAGGTTAACCAGGAAGGCTGGGGACAGCCCGGCGTGTGGGAAGGGACACTGGCCTCTGCTGCTCCCAGCCCCTGGCTGCAGGCTAAGCCCCTGCTTGTCCCTGGGTGGAGTCAGCACCCTGCCCTGGGGTCCTGGGAGTCCCGCCCATCCTGGAGAGGGGAGCAGGAGAGCAAGGAGCCCGGGGAGGGGGGAGGACGCCCAGGGGAGGGGGGGAGGAGGACGCCCCGTGGAGTCATAGCTGCCTGCGGCAGAGGTTGGGGGACCAGAGGCAGGGAGGCCAGGTGGAGGCTGGGGCAGTGACGTCACAAAAGAGCGAACGGGTGGCAGGTGGGGTGGGACGGGTGGTGATGTGTGAGGGGCACGGAGTCTCGGGGCTCTGTGTTGGCTCCTGGAGGGGTGAGGGCAGGAGGCAGGGGTGAGGTCGGGTCCCCGGGTGTGTGGTGGGGCCGCGGCTGTGCCCTCGAGGCCTCCTCCCAGGGCTCGCCCTAGCCTCCTGGGCCTGGGCTCCCTGCAGTCAGCAGAGACCAGGTGGGCCGCGGAAGGAGTCGGCAGGAAGACCAGAAAGGCACTCATCCGACAGCTCGATTCTGGCCGACTCGGCTTAGAGCGCTCATTTCCTGTGTAGCCCAGCAGAACGTCCTGGTAGTACAGTTGTCTCTGGCTCCTAGGAGGTCATCAACAACCCCAGTATTTCATGGCTCAAAACGAGGGAGCCGCTTGGGACCAGAGGACCCTCCTGAGCTGGCCCCAACGATGCCAGCCTCCCAGGGCTCCAGCTACCCTGTGACTTCCGGCCCCCTCCCCCACACTCCCAGCCCAGCCTCCCTCTGCCTGTTCCCCCCGCTGGGGGTCTTTGGGGGGCAGGGAGGGTGTCACACTAACCTCCTCTGTCTGCTGTCTCCCCGGCCCCTCCGCCTCCCCGCCACCCCAGCCCTGTACTCCATGCGGAACCTGAGCCGGCCCGGCCTCACCCAGTACGAGCTGGACAGTAAGTCTCCTTGCATGGCGGCCAGGCCCCTGTGGGGAAGGGGAGAGAGGCCTCGGGACACCCGAGGGCTGTCCCCACCCCAGGGTGCTCAGGATAGAACCTCCCTTAACACATGGGAGGGGCTTTTCCCAGTGGCACGGAGAGGCAGGCGGTGACCTGGGAATGAGTGGGGGGGGGTGTCTGCAGCCTTGTGCTCCGGGTTGGTTGGGGTGATGACAGCAGGGCCACGGGGAAGCCTGTGGACACACAGGGCAGGTGGGGCAGGCAACCTCCTCTGCATGGTTCGGCCCAGCTCTGGCTCCCGTCTGAGACGCCAACATGCACCTGCCAGCCTGGCTGTCCCGGGGGGCCCGGTGCCTGACCCCGCAGCGGCACAGCCATGGCCTTGCTGTCCTCCTGACCCCCAGCCGTGACCATGCCCAAGAGGAAACAGTGCGGGCTGGAGTCTAACTGGGCCTCCTGCGTGTTCCTCCCCCAGCCAACTGGGGGGACTGCCTGCCCCTCTGGTTCCTGGGTGAGGGGAGCGCTCCCTCCCACCAGGGGCCCAGGGACAGAGGGGAGAAGGGAAGGGACCTTCTGCCACCCCCAGCAGGGATCCTGTCCCCTCCCCCCGCCCAGGGTGTCCAAGCCCATTTTCCAATCCCAGCTCCCCCTTGCCAGCTCCCGCCAGGCATCCTCACCTGTGCACCCCAACTTGAATGCAAACGCGGGGCGCCCCAGCCCAGACTTCACCTCCTTCTGCTGCTGCCCTGCCCTCCAGGGCCAGGTCCCTGTGTAAAAGAGCTGGGGCCCAGGGACCAGGGGCCAGATGGCAGGGGGAAAGTGGACAGGCAGGCAGGGAGTGACTCTGGTCCTGGTGCCCAGGTGTCCCGTGGGCCCCCCTCGGGCCTCAGAAGTGGTTTGAGAAGCACCCTAAAGGGTCACCCCAGGCCAGAGCTCCGCCTCCCTCCCCTCCTTCCTGAACCCTCACCAGGGACTGTCCCCAGGCAGGGACAGTGACCTGAGTGTGCCCCTCCCCCCATCATCCCCAGACCTGAACAAGCATCGGCGCTATGAGATCCGGATGAGTGTGTACAACGCCGTGGGCGAGGGGCCCCTGAGCGCCCCCCAGGAGGTCTTCGTCGGGGAGGCCGGTGAGTCCCGGGGCCAGGGGCCAGATCCCCATCCCGCCCCTTTCCTCCCCACCGAGTTCCCTCACCCGCCTGTCACCCCCACACCCTCCAGTGCCCACGGCAGCACCCCGAAATGTGGCCGTCCACGGCACCACAGCCACACAGCTGGATGTGACGTGGGAGCCGCCCCCGCTGGACAGCCAGAATGGAGACATCCAGGGCTACAAGGTACGGGGTGCCCGGCGGGAGGGCGAGGGGCCTGCTGAGCGTTGGCAGAACCCAGGGGTGACGGCGGGGAGAGAGTGCTCTTGGTCTGCGCTGTGCAGGTGGCTTGGCTGTTTGACCCCAGGTCACAGAGGGATCGTGCACCTGGCACCAAACTGCTCCTCACTGGGGTCCTGTGGGCAGAGGGTGGGCAAGGCCTGGCTGGCCCCGCCTCTGAGCAGCACACCCCTCCTCCAAGGGATCCTTTAACTCCCTCATTACCATCTTGATGCTAATTGGATGGCAGATGAGCAGAGCACCCGTGTGTGGAAATCTCCAGGTTTGGGGTGATGGGTATTATGATAAGGGGCCTGATTCTGGGTCTGCCAGCCTGCCAGGGCTGGACCGGTCACTAGAGGAGGTGTGGAACCTGAAGGGTCCCCCCCCCCGCCCCGGGCCAGAGCAGGTGGCACACACAGCCGCGGGCCGGGCTGGCATGCACTGACTCACTCTTGGCAGCTGGGTGTCCCTCTAGGGGCTAGCCCCGGTGCCGTGGCCCAGCATGGGGAGTGTGACACGTGCAGGGGCCCCCACGGCTCACCTGGCCCAGCCCCTCCTCCCACAGGCAGAGGTGAAGTCCCTGGGTGGGTCTGGATTTGTAGCTCTGCCTTAAGATGGAAGCCAGGGGAAGAATCTCTCTCCATCTGGGGTAGGGGGATGGGGGACAAGGGCGTCTCGCCAGCCAGGGAGTGCTGAGATGGATGGTGGCTCTGGAGCCTGGGCCCAGGAGCACCAGCTGGGAAGACTAAATATTGCACCCTCAGCATATGCTCCCGGGGAGGGAGCGGGCTGGGCGGAGCCAGCAAGGGATCGGCAGCCAGCAGACAGTCAGTCAAGGCTTGGGAGACAGACGCGTTACTCTCCACACCCAGGAAGCGTGTGGGTGCATGGGCGCCATGTATAGCACAGCAGATGCCTTGTGTTCCAGCAAACACCGGTCCGTTCCTGAGCTGGACGACGAGCGTGAGCTGGGGAGATGGCCCCGTAATCCACTGCTATGGCCGCCCCGGGGTTCACGTGCACTCCCGTGACTGCCACGTTCGCACCCCTAGCCAGTGAGTGCGGCTGGGCTGAGCGGTGATGTGTGCAGGCAGATGCATCCGTGCCCAGTCTGAGCTCTGGTCTTTCAGTCATTCGATGAGCTGTGTTTCTTGAGCAGCTGTTTCGTGTCCAGCATTGTTCTTGGGGCTGCAGGTAAAGCATTCTTGGGCGAACTGGACCAGGGCTGGGCCAGGGGCTGCCAGGGCTGCCGGGAGAGGGCTGGAGAGAGCTCAGGGCTGAGCGCAAGCCCCGATGACCCCTTTGAGGAGTTTCGCTCTGAAGAGAATCGCGGGCGGCAGCTGGGAGGGCCGTGGAGAGGCTCTTGTGTGTGTGCGGCTGGACCTGGCCTGGCCAGTGGGGGAGCTTCAGCGACTCAGGGGCAGGAAGCTGTGGGGGCGCAGGTGAGAGGGACAGGGATTCTGCGTGCACACACGGGGTGGCTTTGGAGCAGCGGGACAGCCGGGGGCAGGGGCAACAGAGGCGGCAAAGCTGCGTGGGATTCACTCAGTCTCCCCGGTGCGGGGTCCTCAACCAGGAGTGGGGGTGGAGGTGGTGGGGTGTGCTGGAGAGAGCGGTGCCATGAGTCTCTGTACTTGCTGGTTCCACTTTCTCGGGTTCAGTTTCGGATCCAAAATACTCAAGCGACAGACTGCACCTGTACTGAGGTGTACAGACTTTTTTTTCTTTTTTGCAAGAACAAATCTTACTTGAAAGTTAAAAGTTATGGAGAGAGACAGAAGGAAAGAGAGAGAGATCTTCCATCCACTGGTTCACTCCCAAGAGCCAGGAGTTTCTTCCAGGTCTCCCACGCAGGTGCAGGGGCCCAAGGACTTGGACCATCTTCTGCTGCTTTCCCAGGCCATAGCAGAGAGCAGGATCGGAAGTGGAGCAGCCGGGACTCAAACCGGTGTCCATATGGGATGCCGGCACTGCAGGCAGCAGCTTTACCTGCTACACCACAGCGCAGACCCCTGGACTTTTTTTTGAAGGATTGCCATAGCCACGCAGTATAAAACTGTTCACCGGCACCTATGATGAACGAGGTGCCAGTCGTCATCTCGGGATGGGAGTGGGTTCTATGCAGATCGTGCACCATTCAATGTTAGGGATGTGGGTCCCAGAACCCATCCCCACGGGCACCAAGGCATGGGCAGTGAGTGGACGAGGTCCGTGGGGCACTGTGGCCGGAGCCTCGGCACCAGGGCTGGAGCTCAGCCAGGGGGCTAAAGTGAAGCGAGAGGTAGGGACTCAGCAAAGCTCCCATGAGCGGAGTGAAGCAAGAATCTGCAGGACGGGGCTGGGACACGGGGTGAGCGGCTGACGCACAGGAGAGGCCGCCCGAGTGAGGGGTGGCACCGAGGACCTGCAGGGACGTCTCTCAGAGAAGGACAAACATGTGAACGGCCAGCGGACCCAGGAGGAGGAGCTTAGCACCGCCCGTCGTCTGGGAAGTGCAAACCCAAACTGCAGTGACAGGTCACCTCCCGCCCGCCAGCACGGCTCCTAGCCGAGTCATGTGGACATGCCGCCAGCCGGCATGCAAAGTGGCACAGCCACTGTGGGCAGCAGCGAGAGGGATCCCCCAGGTGACAAATGGCCCCGTCTTATGCTCAAGCACCCCCACTCCTGGACATGCATCCGAAGGCGTTGACAGTGAGAACTGCAGGTACGTGGATGGCCACGCCAGTGACAACCACGCCCACGACAGCCACACCCATGACAACCACGCCCACGACAGCCACGCCCATGACAGCCACGCCCACGACAGCCACGCCCACGGCAGCCACGCCCATGACAGTGTTCCTCACAATAGCTGGGATGAGAACGCAACCCCGATGTTTGCGGAGGGGTGAATGGAGAAGAACACGCACATGAACACGCAGGCACGCACAGGCGTGCACACACCGGAGGGTTCGTCAAAGAGAGTTCTTGAAAAATGCGAGGTGTGGGAAAAAACGGTGCATGGATCGCAAAGCATTTTGCACCCAAATACGCAGATCTTTGCATTTCCTTCTTCCGCGGGCGTTTTGAAGTGTCCACCGGCAAACCGAGTGCAGCCTTTTCCATGGAGACGGGGGCTCCGCCACTTGCAGCCGCTTGGGTGAACCCGGAAGCCTCTGTGCTCAGCCGGATGAGGCAGACACGGAGACAGACAGATCCAGGATGATGTCACTCACACGTGGAGTCTAAGGAGCAGGAGGGTGGTCGCGGGGGGCGGGGGGACGCAGGGAGACATTGGCCACGGGAGCCACAGTTTTGTTTCTGCAAGAAAGAACTGAGGTGTAGGCTCCAACCTTGCCGAGGGGTCGCTGTTTCCAGTATTCTTGCCCCGCGCACATGCCCGCGCACATGCACGCGCACAATGTGAGAGGTGCATGTCAGCTTGGTCCTGGGGACCGTGTCACACAGCAGGTGCAGGTCAGAAATGTCAGAGACACAGTTCCCGTGGGTCAGTTACACAGCGCGGCGGGAACGGGCAGGGGGCTGAGGGCCGTGGACGCGAGCTGGTGATCACCCTGGTGTCGCCCCTCCGCCCACCCTGTCTGTGTGAGGCAGCCATTCCCCTCAGCGAATATTCACTTCTTGGGCACAAACAGCGTGCCAGCCGTAAGCCCTTGAGGACCAGGGTCCCGGCTCAGCCCCTGTGCCCACGGCACAGGTCTCTCTGACCGCTGATGACCTGGGTTTCACCAAAGCCTGCTGCGTTCAGGACACGAGAGGAGACGCACCTGCCGAGTGTGTGCTGCCCCTGCCCAGCGGCCCTCCCTCCCCCGGGCAGGGCAGAGGAGCTCCGGGAATCTGTTTCCTCTTCTGGTGCCTGGTGCTGACCCCATGTGTTCCCCTCACTGTCGCCTTGGCTTTGGTCAGCTTCTCAGCATTCCAATTTTTAGTATATGTGCTGCCGAAGCGAGCACAGCTTCTCAGCAGAGAACTCTGCCAGCCACCTCCGATTCCTGTCCGCGTGTTCTCTCTTGAACCCAACCCAAGTAGCCACGCCTGCGAAGTGCCCCCTGCCCAAGCCTTCCCTTGCCTTCGGCTGGCCAATGATCAGAGCCCAGCCCCCTCCCACCTGGCCTGGGGCAGCGTCTGATGCGTGGGTCACCATCCTCCCTCCAACCACGGACCCTGGAGAGCCCAGGATGCCAGCCATGACCCTCTCTTCTGCTTCAAAGCGTGCACTAATCAAACACCACTGTGTGCCGGTGCCATCCGGATGTTCAGCGTTGGCCTTGACCTTTCCCCTGAACACCAAAGCCAGCAGGGGCTGGGTTTCCTGTGCATCGCCTTACTGGGAATGGACAAAGCAGGGGATGAGTGAGCTCAGCTCTCATCTACACACCTGAGCGGCCTCTTGTCAGCAGGGTAGGATTGGGGAAAAGTGAGGAGTCCGTGGTAACAAGACATCTTACGCACCATTTACGTGGCCAGGGGCCACGTCACTCCTAAGAGCTTCCTCCAGGGAAGCCTGTGGCATGCAGAAGCCTTTCTGACCAGCAGATGGCGCCAGATGACCTCCAATTCTCTACATGGTCTGCGACCAACAGGTTTTCAGGCTGGCTACAGTTCCCAGTTCTAAGATGAGTTTAAGGAAGTCTCACGTGTCACTCCCTAGGGCATGAACGCCTGTTAAAAATGGATTAAAAGAACGCCCTAAGGTGCACCTGCCGTGTTCCTGGCCTAAAACCTTCAGCTGCTACGTGGCGCCTCCAAAAGCTGACCATGTACTTGGGGAGGCGCCATGCTGTGTTTTCAAGTCCTTGTGACCTTTCGCCCTTCCCCCTTCCCCCTTCTCGTTGGGAAGTGGGGGCTCCTTAACCCCACTATGTGCGGGACAAAGCTGTGGCTCAGAGGAGTCACCTGGCCACATCGGGGCGGCCAGGTTACAGCCCCCAGGTCCCCTCACCCCAGGTGCATCAGCAGGGCTCTGGTTAACCCTGAGCCTGGGTCCCGCCAGTTCCCAGCAATGGGACATGGCCAGGCCCTGCGCCACAGGCTGCACCTGTCTCCTGGGCCGGGCTCCTCCAGGACGGAACCAGCTTATTCCTCTAGGAGCTCTCGAGCGAGGGCTGACGCCCCAGTACTGAGCAGCACAGTGAGGAAGGGGCACGGGGCCTGGTTCAGTCTGGCTGGGATGGGCCCTGGCTATTCTGAAATAGCGGCGGTGGTGTCTCCGAGACCCGGCAGGAAGGGAGCGGGGGGGTCTCCATGCCTGTCACCCCCACATCCTGTGCACCCACAGATTTACTTCTGGGAGGCCGAGCGGCGGAACCTCACGGAGCGGGTGAAGACGCTCTTCCTGGCTGAGAACAGTGTCAAGCTCAAGAACCTCACCGGCTACACGGCCTACATGGTCAGCGTGGCGGCCTTCAACGCCGCAGGGGACGGGCCGCAGAGCACCCCCGCCCGGGGCCAGACCCAGCAGGCAGGTGAGGCGGGGGCACCAGGGGCGGCCCGGGCTCCGGAGGGGTGGAGGCAGCTGCTTGGTCACCAGGAGAGACGTCTCAGAGAGGAGGAAGGCCCAGGTCTGGCCCACCCCACGTGCCTCTCCTCCCACGCTGGCTGTGTTCAGCTGCGTGTTTCTGTTGAGGGTTTTCTGGGAGCCCCTGCGCAGTAGGGGCAGATGATAAACAGCAGGACAGTGGGTGGCTTTCTCTGGGTTTGTCCACAAAGACCTCACCGAGACGATGATTTCGGAGCTGAGGTTTGAATGAGCAGAGAGGCTGCATATGGAAAGTTCTAGAAGGAGGTGGGGACTGTTCTGGGCACACAGGGACCAGCAGGTGCAAACGCCTGGAGGCTGGCAGAGATCGGGGACCAGAGAGAGAGCCGGTGGGCTTTCAAGGAAGTGGGACAAGAGTCAGGTCACCAAGGGTCGGGGGGCTTGGGGTTGGGTTAATCTAAGGTGGGACAGGAAGCTGTCAAGGGACCGAGTGATGGAGTGACAGGATCTGGTTTGTGCTTTGGAAGAAAACCACTCTGGCTGCTCAGCAGAAGGCAGACCATGGACGGGAGAGGGTGGAGGGGCAGGGAGGCCAGGTGGGAGACGGGACAGGAGGGTGGGCAGAGGAGGGGGCCCAAGCTCCGGAGAAACCCTTGGCCCCCACACTGGCCAGGGTCCAGCGGGGCTGGGTTGAGCTTGAGTTTTCGGCCTGTCCCAAGCACGCTGCGTCAGTGTGTCTGGCCGGATGTGAGCCCCTGGGAGTCTGGAAGCTTCTGTCACCGTGGCAACAGGACGACGTGTTCTGTCCCACGTCCCCTCGAGCCCAGGGGAGGCAGGAAAGGCCCCCGGAGCTCACCTCCCTGCTTCAAAGTCGCTGACCCTGCCCCCAGCGCTGGAGCCGGAAGTGGGTCTGGATCAGCTGTGGCTCAGTGGGGGGAGGCAGCAGTGGACAAAAATAGCCCGGCCACCCCCCCAGGGGGGAGTCAGCTCCAGAGACCACGCAGGGGGCTGCTTCCTTTCCCTCCCCGGTCCTCCCCCACGAGGGTCCCCCGCCCCCGTGCGTGCAGGCTTCTGGGCCGGAGAAGCATCCCCTCCGGAGGTGCTGGCTGCCCTTGGCTGTGGCTCCTCCTGGAGGCGGGCTGTGTCTGGGGACAAGCCCAGGGCTGCAGGAGAGGCTGCATCCGGGACCTCCACCCCCTGCAGCTCCAGAGCCCTCTTCAGCACCCACCTGGTGTTCTGAAGCCCACACACTCCCTACCTTCTCCTCCAGGGGAGCCAAGGGACAGGCCCCGACAAAGCCAGGAAATGGCCTTGACCCAGGGTGACCCTGTGAGTGTAAAGACTTGTCCCACGCTCGCAGCCAGGGCTCAGGGCCACTGAGCAGGAAGAAGTCTGAATTCTACAGCTTTGGGGAAAAATAAAGTTTGTTTCTCTCCCAGTTCCAGGGACTCTGGTACTGGCAAGCTGAGTGCCGGCGGGGGCGGGGGCAGGGGGGAGGGAACCCGATGACCTCTGCTTGCAGGAAAATCTGCTCTCTGGTTTGTTCTGGGCCTAGACCCAAACCCTCCTGCCGGCTCCCTGGAGCACCACGCGAGGCTTTGTGAGAAACAAACACAAAACCTCTGCTGTCTCCACAGCCCCCAGCGCTCCCAGCTCGGTCAGGTTCAGCGAACTGACCACCACCTCGGTGAACGTGTCCTGGGAGGCCCCGCAGTTTCCCAATGGCATCCTGGAGGGCTACAGGCTGGTGTACGAGCCCTGCACCCCTGTGGACGGTGAGTGGACCCTCCCTCCCCCACCCAGCTCCTTTCGGGGCTACATCACAGTCGCTGCCCGGGGAATCTCATAACAGCCAGAGTTGCCCCTCCTTAAAAATGGGGAAACAGAGACCCAGGCTGGAGAAGGGGCGTTCTCTTCCTTTTGTTTAAGATAGATAGATAGATAGATAGATAGATTTATTTATTTGAAAGAGTTACAGAGAGAGAGAGAGAGAGAGAGAGAAAGAGAGATCTTCCATCCACTGGTTCACTCCCCAAATGGCCACAGTGGTAAGGGCCAAAGCCAGGAGCCAGGAGCTTCTTCTGGGTCTCCTACGTGGGTGTGAGGCCCAAGCACTTGGGCCATCCTCCACTGCTTTCCCAGGCGCGTTAGCAGGGAGCTGGCTCGGAAGTGGAGCAGCTGGGACTCGAACCGGTGCCCGTTTGGGATGCCGGCACTGCAGGCACTGGCCTACCCCGCTGGCCATAACACTGCCAAGAAGGAGCGTTTTCTAGGCAAAACCACAGCAAGGCGGGGGCGAGGCTGGGACAGAACAGCAGCCTCACTCTCCACTAGGCAGGCGTTTGGAACCAGACTCCTCTCCTCGGGTCGATGAAGTGGGAGAAGCAGAGGAAAAATTAGGACAAAACACGAGAGGGCTTCAGAAAGTTCATGGGAGTCCCATTATCTTTCTGAAAAGATGTATTTATTTATGTGAAAGAGTAACAGAGAGAGAGAGGGAGAGATCACCCATCTGCGAGCTTGCACCCCAAATGTCCACAACAGCCAGGGCTGGGCCAGGCCAGGAGCCAGGAGCTCCATCCGGGTCTCCCACGTGGGTACAGGGGCCCAAGCGCTTGGGCCATCCTCTGCTGCTTTTCCAAGCGCATTAGCAGGGAGCTGGGTGGAAGTGGAGCAGCCGGGACTCGAACCAGTGCTCCGATGTGAGATGCTGGCATGCAGTGGCAGTTTGACCCACTCCACCACAACGCCGTCCCCCCACCCCCATTGTCTTTTAATCCCATTTTTCCCACAGATTTTTGAAGTGCCCCACAGACCCAAGATAGAAAGACCTCAGTCAGCACCCCCAGGAGGGGGCGTCCCTGGGAGTCTTCTCCCATCCCTTGCCCCTTCTCAAACCCAAGGTTCTAGCCTTGCCCTGGGCTGGTTCTTTGTCAGCTTGTGGGGGCGGGGTGAACAGACAGGAGCATTTTGGGAATCTGATCAAAGCCTCGGAGCCCCTCCCCAGGAAGACGCGCAACACTGGGGGGCGCTGCCCCGCTGTTGCATCAGTGGCCTGCGTGGAGACCCCACTCTGTGAGTGGTCTGTGTCATGCCAGGGATCTCCCTGCCTTGAGAGACGCGGGGTGTGTTCCAAAATAGACGGGAGCAGGTCCCCAGAGGTCCCTATTCTGGTGCTTGGGGGCCCCCACTCCCGCAGGAAGCACTCCGTTCTGTCATTCCGTCACTCAGTTGATCACCTGCTCCCGTGCTTAAACCTTATAGCATCCCTGTCTCCGATACCCTTGCTGGGTGGAGGAGCCTCCGTGGCTGAAGACCCCAGGCTCGAGTGGGACAGTTTGGGTTTGAGAGGCACAGCACAAGCCCCGCCCCCGTTGAAATCCCACACTACCCCCGTTTCCCCCTCACTGGGTGCTGGGGCCCCCTGGCTTTGCCCAGGTGAGCCTGGCCGTGCAAGGAGGCCTGGTTGCAGCCCAGCTCCCCGGGAAGCCTGGGCCAGAGCTGGAGGGGACAGTGGTAGGAGCAGCGTGGCCAGCGAGTCCCCTCCAGTTCAGGTTACGGGGTCCACAGCCCACTTCCTGTAATTCTGGCTCCACAGGAGGCCTCACAGGGGAGCAGAAATAGGTGGGAAGTCCATCTGGGGCACGGGATCAAGTTAGAGGGGGTTCTCTCCTGCACATGCGAGGGGGCCTTGAGGCCAGGCAGTGGACGGAGTGTGCTCGTGTCAACCCCGTAACTACGGGGCCCTCGTCCCTGGGAACAGCTTGCCACCCGGGTAGGGGAGGGAATGGCTTCAGCCTGCTGTCCGGGGCTGCGACCCCACCCCCAGGACCCCTACAGACCCCCCTGGCTGTGCTTCCCACAGGGGTCAGCAAGATCGTGACCGTGGACGTCAAGGGAAACAGCCCCCTGTGGCTGAAGGTCAAGGACCTGGCGGAAGGCATGACCTACAGGTTCCGCATCAAGGCCAAGACCTTCACCTACGGGCCGGAGGTGGAGGCCAACGTCACCACGGGCCCAGGAGAAGGTAGGACGACGGGGGCCATGCGCACTGCTGCCCCCAAGTTAGAGCGGCCCCCCCCAGGCACCTAGAGCTGCTCTGGACCCTGGGGACACAGTGTTGGGGTGCGGGCTGAGCCTTCCCTTCCCCACCTGCTCCCAGCCCTCCCTCCGCCTGGGGCCTGCACTGTGGTCAGTGACCTCAGGACCCTGATGCCTGCAGCAGCCCCAACCCTCTCACCCTAGCCCCACTCACGGGGCCTGCGTGGCCACCCCGCTTGCCTCCCCCGCCGTGGCGCCTCTCAGCTGTCACTCACATGCACGCTGCAGGTTGGTGCCGACCTGGCGCCCAGCAGTTGTCACTGAAGTTCAGACGGAAGCGGCTCCCGGAGAGGCTTGGCTGGAGCCAGGGCCCTCCTCCCTCACTCCTCAGCACCCTTCCCCGCCTCCTGTACCCCCACAAGGCACGTCCTCTCCGTGCCTCCGGCCCCTCCTGTCCCACTGGCGTGGCCCAAGTCTAGCCCTCCACACCCCTGCTTATCGGCACAGGAAGTCCCGCGCTGGGCACCAAACCGCCTCCCAGGGCATGGCGAGGCTTCTGTAGGAAAGTCCACAGCCCAGTGCAGACTTCCCCCAAAACCCACTCTTCCCATCAGCCAGCGGGAGGCGGAGGCCTTGGCCCCACTGAGGGGGGCACCTGGCCTCGGCAGGTGCAGGCCTGGGAGCCCTGTCTCTCTTCACCAGGCTTATCTTCCTGCTGGCCTGGGCCATCCACTTCTCACTTTCCCTTTCTGCTCACTCTGTTGCCAGCCTTCGGTTGGGCTGCAGGGCCTGCCTCTCCCCTGCCCCTCACCTGCCCCCACGCCCGCCCCAGCCACCTCTCACCTGAGCTGACTCCCTGGGAAACAAAGGCAGGAAGAGAGAGCTGGGCCTTGGCAGGGCCGAGGGGACAGGAGAGAGCTGTGGAGGGGACGGGCTGTTCTAACTCCAGGCTGGCAGGGTCCCAGGCTGGACGGGAAGAGAGGAAGTGTGGAAGAGGTGGCGGGCACTCCTGAGTGTGGCTGGGGTGGGGGTGGGGGTCTGCAGCAGCTGGACACGATGGAAGTTTCTGGTCCAACAGGAGATGACAGCCGCCCCTCCCCCAGCTCGGAGCCTTGTCCAAGGCAGAACGGGCCACCCCCACCCCTTCTCCCCTCCCTCGGCTCTGTCTCCAACCCTGCGTGACCCACTGGCTGCCTTTGGCCTGGGCTACGGGCAGAAATGAAGGGGAGAGGCCGTTCCTGGAGGTGGGGACAGCACACAGGGCTGGGCAGTGGGCTGCTTCAGCGTGCTGGACCCTGGCTGTCTTCCCAGAAGGCATCCTAGGGGCCACCCCATCAGCGGGTTGCCCACGCCCCTGGCCACTGGCTCCAGCTCCCATCCCACAAGCACCTGCGGTGTGTGCTGGGCCTTGGAAATGCAGGTCTGGGGGAGCAGGCAAAGGGGGAGACGGGACACAAGTACAACTCGGGGGGGGCGCAGGAGCCCTGCGAGGAGGTGCCAGGCTGCCACGGGCAGGGCACCCCCTGAGAAGAAGCGACTGAGGTCCCCTTGTAAACAGAAACTGGCCACTGCCTCTGAGAATGGCGCTAACCTCCTCTGTCCGCTCCCTTCTGGCCCACGGCCCAGGCTGCTACCTGGACACACCTCCACGTCTGTTGGCAGAGCTGGCCGGAAGCCCAGTCCTTCCTCCCTCCCACTGCCCATGGCTCCCCGGGGCCGGAGCCTCCTCTCTCCTTGCCGAACTTAAAGAGCCAAAGCAGCTGGGGCAGGAGGCGGGGAGAGCAGCAGCCCTTCAGCCCCCCAGCTGTGGGCCCCTCTGCCATCCTCGTGCCTGCCTCTGCCACCCTCTGATGCATCCTGCCTTCCCAAAGGGCCTCGCAGATAGGGAAACTGAGGCACTGGACGGCTCTGTGGATTGATCAGCCACTCACATACTAAGTTCTGGGCTGGAGCTGAGACCCCAGGTCCCCGGCGCTATCCCAGACACCTTCCTGGTCTCATCGCCCCTCCTCCCTTGCCCTAGGACTCAAATGTGGTGAGCATGGGCTGGACACGGAGGGGACAGAATCAGGTCCTGGCAGCTCGGCCCCAGACTCGCTTCTCAGACCACCCGCCATGCTGCCAGGGTCACCAAGAAGGCTCCTGGGCAGGGCGTGGTCTTGTCACTCAACCACATCATGTCAAGGGCAGGCTGACAGGCAGGGTGGCCGTCCTGGGCTCAGTCCACGCCCTGCCCACCGTGTCCTGTGTCTGCAGGGGCCCCGGGACCCCCAGGAGTGCCCATCATCGTGCGGTACAGCTCGGCCATCGCCATCCACTGGTCCAGCGGAGACCCCGGGAAGGGGCCCATCACCCGCTACGTCATAGAGGCCCGGCCGTCAGGTGGGTGTGCCCCAGCCCCCTTCCCCTCCCACACGTGCATCCGTCCTCTGCCTGAGCAGGCCCTGTTGCTACTGCAGGTGACAACAGAGGTGGCCCCCAGGGGGAGTGGGCAGTGGGACCGGGGCTGCCTTGTCTGAGCTGGGGTCGGTTAAGGCACAGCCACAGGGCCCCCAGAGAACGACTCCTAGTGCCAGGCGGGGACCAGTTGGAGTTGGGGATGCTCCAGGAGCCAGAGGGGATGCCCCCGTGGTGTGCGCCGGTCAGGCACCGCATCCTCCGCGGGAGCCCGCTGGTGAAGCCCCCAACAGCCCGGACGCCCACTGCCTCTTTAAGCCCCAGCTGCCTTCACACCGCCGCCGAAGTTCTTGGAGCTGTACCAGCCTCTCCTGTCGAGGCCGAAATGCAACCCCAAGGACTTCCAAGGCCATCAGGAGACGGGCGCGACTGCTAAGAGACTCTGGGGGGCTGCTCACCACGCCTGTGCCCCCTCCCCACCCAACACCTGCTGCCCAGTTCCGCTTCCTCCTGGAGCTCTCAGCCCCGCAGCTCCACCCCCGTTGCTAGGTTTCCACGCCAGCGAGGAGCTGGAGGAGGCACGCTCTTCGTGTTCATGGATCTGTGGTTAGGCGATTGAAGTGGAAAAGGGAAAAATTAAGACTTTGTGTCCATAGACCCAGAAGCAGACAATAACGATAATGCAGAGCAGTTGGGCAGGTCAATAGCGAATGCTTCTGCTGGGGAGAGTCGTCACGCCCCACTGACAGACTCAATCCCCCCGTAGCACAGACTCCATCCTCGCCGTCGGTCCCGGAAGCCGCTTGACTGGCACCAGTGCTGGCACCTGGCACCGGTCGGCACAATCGGAACTCACCCATCCATCTAGCAGTGCAGGGCCGCCCCGGCGTGGCCGGAGGAGGCGCACGGGGCTGGCGCTCTCCCTCTCCAGATGGTCCCTGCCCGGCCCTCCAGGGCTGGCTGCTGAGTTGGCCAGGAGACCACTGCTTGCTTGCGTCTCGCAGCCATTCCTGTGCCTGTTTATCCCAGCAGAGCAGGTGCCAGGCTGTGGAATGTTGGCCCCAGACCACGGCCATCGAGGTTCTCCCCGGCTCTGCGCTCCGGGCCCCCTCGGGCCCTCCTTCTGCGCTCCCTCGTGTCCCTGGTTGCGCACCTGCCTCTGCTCAGGGCTGAAGAGCTCTTGTCCAGCGCTGCTGCCTGCAGTGCCCGCTCTTGGTGCTACGCAGAGCAGACTGAACGCGCCCGGCAGAGCCCGGCTGCGCACCCAGGGAGGGCTCTGCCTGGGATTACAGGTCCGTGAAACCTGCCCTGCACACCCGCCAAGCCCTGGGGCCGGAGGCCAGGGCTGCAGCAGGACATTCCCGCAGCTTCTGGCCTGGCCTCGTTGCCCCGGCTTCACCCTCTGAGTGGGGTGGAATGGGGGTGGGGGTTGGTTAAATCACACGCAGGAGGCCGCAGCTTCTAGAAGGCGGCAGCAGGTCCTCAACAAGCTGAGCCCATCTGGAAACCTCCGGTTCAGCTCCCCATTGTGCACACCACGGGACTCAATACCAGGAGTCAGCCCGCCCCGGTGCCGACACCGGCTCTGCCAGTCACAGCCGCGTGGGCTTGGGATGTGACGAGTCAGGCCTCTGCGAGCCTTGGTTTTCCCATCCGTGGAAGGGGGGCAGGGGTCTTCCTCCTTGGCTCCTGCTGAGGTGTGGAAAGGAAAGCCCCAAGGAGGCCTGGGCTGCTTGAGAAAGGAACACGCACGGGGGTTGGGTCATCGGCATGGCTGTCATTCCAGACTGGCAGGGCGGAGGGTGCAGAGTCCCCAGGGAGATGGGCGTGTAGCCCATGCCCACCTCTCCAGGCTGGCAGCACAAGGTGCCGTGTATTCGCTCAACAAACTCCTCGAAGGTGCCTGTGCGAGGTGCCAGTTGGTACAAAGACAAATTACAGATGACCTGCTCCTTGGAGGATTTCATAGCCTAGGAGGGGAGAGGGAGAGACAGACGGACGGACCGACGGACTAAACAGATGCTGCAGACAAATGAGACCGGGGCTCAGAGCCCTGGCATCTTTGCAGAGGTCGGCTCTGAATGCGGACAGGACCCCACCTCCACCCCCCCACCCACCCCCCCTCACCGCCTTGGCCTTTCCCAAACCAACCGATCTCTGCTGGAAGGGGAGAGGCCACTCTCAGCTTGACCCAAAATTCAGAAACAGCCACAGAGCAGTCACGGTGCTGCGCAGGCTACGGATCTGTAAAAAAGCAGCATGCAAAAAAAGAAAACCGCTCAGCCCCAGGGAGGGGCCCTGCCACCCCTCAGCCCCAGGGAGGGGCTGCTGCCACTCCTCCCAGCCTGAGAGGGTACATGCTGGTGGGAGGCAGGGACTTTTGTCCCCTGGCCGTAACAGCCTGGAGCACCTGTCAATCTCCGGTGACCTCCCCAGGACAGGGCACAAGAGGGAAGATGTGTGACTCCCGTCCACGGAGGTCCTTCTAAGACCCCGGTTCCCGGGCCCTGTGATGAAGGGAGCTGGCTTGGGCCCGAGGTGTCCTGACACTGCTCCACATCAGCCCACCCCTCTCAGGGGCCAGGCTGGCCTCCCAGCAGCCACGTGGGGCATCTGGCCAGGGTCCCTCCTAACCTCCCCATCGCTATGGCAACACCATTGGGCCATGGTGATGCTGCATCTTGCATGGGCAGCACCCAGATGAGAGAGGCTGAGTTGTTTTCCCCCAGGGGCAAGGCCCAGAGATCCAGGGACGAGGCAGGAGACCTGAAAGGAAACGCAGAAGTCCAGAGACAGGGGCACTGGAGGCCCGTGGGGTGGAGAACACACGTGTGTGTAATGAGATATCTTGGGGGCGGGGACCCAAGTCTAAGCACAGAAGATGTTGCATCAGCCGGGAGTCAGGTAGCCTGAAGGTGATTTTACGTCACATTGTAACTGTTTGCAGGAAGCCGTCTGTTGGCCGTGGCCTTCCATGTGGGTGGCATTGTGGTGCTCAGAGAGTGGCAGGCTTGGGGGCGTGGCCATTTCAGGTGTTCGGATTAGGGTGCCCTACCTGTATTGGGTTGGCTATTCTAGTATTTTCTGCACATTTTTATATGCAGTATATATGTTTAGACATACTACAGATATTAATCTGTAAACGAATAAAAGAAACTATCCAAAGTGCATTGTTTTAAAGAGCATTGGCTAAGGACCCAACACCTAACTGAGTGTTGAGCCCAATAGACCAGCCCGGTCCTGCCCCCAGGGAGCCGCACTCGGGGTCTGGTAGGGTGGGCCGCGAGTCTCCCTGTCTGTGACATTGCAGACGAAGGCCTGTGGGACATCCTCATCAAAGACATCCCCAAGGAGGTGAGCTCCTACACGTTCAGCGTGGACGTCCTGAAGCCGGGCGTGAGCTACGACTTCCGCGTCATTGCCGTCAACGACTATGGCTTTGGCACCCCCAGCAGCCCCTCCCAATCTGTGCCAGGTACTGGCCCCTAGGGTGAGGGGTGGGAGAACCCCCAGGAAGTGCTGAGTGCTGAGGTCAGGGGCTGGGTCAGCTGACAGCAGCTGGGGGCCTCGGATCTTAGGGGTTTCCCTGACTCCAGAAGCCCTGGAAGGGGTGAAACGGTAGGGCCTGTTAGAGCCTGAGCAGGTCGCCCAGGAGGCCAAGGCTACAGGCCAGAAACTGCTCCCCCAGGAAGTGGTCCCAGGCCAAATGGGGCCAGCAGCCATGCCGGGCAGGCTACTCTGGGACCATCACCGCCCACCCTCCCCTTGTTCTGATCCTCATTCTCCCCCTCCTCCAGCTCACCGCAGATCCCCCAGAGGCCTCGACTCTAAGCCCATGACCCAAGCCCCATCACTAACTACTCTGCCTGCTGAGGCCCTGCCCCCAGGGCCGAGGGGCAACTCCAAATGGCCGCTCTCACCCAGATGGGTGCCTTCCCCGTGCCACCCACCTCTCCCTGTGCCCAGCCTGATGGAACCAGATCAAGAATGAGATGGGGGAGCTGGCAGCTGGATTAGCCCTGCTGCGTGCAGAACGCCCAGGCACAGGGGCTTTGAAAGTAGGGGAGCCCTGCCTGGAAGAGGCCTTCTAAAAAGTCATCCACCCTGCTAACTGCCTCCGCTTGGTTCAGTCCGAGCAGACCCTTGGAGAATGCTCTCCCAGGCCAGAGGAGCCCCTTTCTTCTGGGTCCCCCATCAGGACAGTCCCTAGGCAAGGGGAGTGTTGCAGGGGTGGGACAGGAAAAGTAGCCAACATGCAGACATGCTCCCTTCCTGTGTCCCTGGCAGACATCACTAATCGATCCCAGCACTTTTCTTGATGAATCCAGGAGGAACCCCAGAACCCTTCTCGGGTGATCAGAGCTGGAAGTTGAGATGCAACAGGGCTTACCAACCTCGTCCTAGATTCTGCTTTATTTGTAGGGCGCACACCCCATCTTCCCATAAAACACCAGAGCAGATGGTAGGGCTCCAGATGGAGCAGCCGACCCGGAGGCGGGGCGGGGGCTGAGCTCCGCGGACCTGACACCCCCGGGTGTGTTTCAGCCCAGAAAGCCAACCCCTTCTATGAGGAGTGGTGGTTCCTGGTGGTCATTGCCCTCGTGGGCCTCATCTTCATCCTGCTACTGGTCTTCGTGCTCATCATCCGTGGCCAGAGCAAGAAGTACACCAAGAAGTCAGACGCCGGTGAGTGAGCCGCTGCCTGCTGGGGCGGCCGGTGGGGAGCCTCTGGCCATGCACCTGTGCCGACAGGTGGACCAGCCTGGGGTGCCCACACACAGTCTCCGTCTCCTGTTGTGGCCTCGACTCTTAACCAGAGAAATGGGAGTCTAAAGGGGGCCCTCCCCCTCCGCCTCCCCCACCAGGGAACAGCGGCAAGTCTGGAGCCCTAGGCCACGGGGAGATGATGAGCTTGGATGAGAGCAGTTTCCCTGCCCTGGAACTCAACAACCGGCGCCTGTCAGTCAAGAACTCTTTCTGCCGGAAGAACGGCCTGTACACCAGGTAGGGAGCCATCTGCGCTGCAGCCAGGGCTGAGGGGCTGGGCAGGGCCCAGCGGCGCCCAGGTATAGAGAACATGAGTGCCACCCGGCCTTCATCTGACCTGGGAAACCACATCCAAGCGCCAGACAGGGCAGGGCCCAGACTGTACACAACCCGGGGCTTGGGCTGGTCCCCACCGGCCCCGGCCACACCAGGGAGAATTCACAAAGAGGTGGGTGCTAGGAGTCCCCAGATAGCTTGCAGAATTTTTGCAAACCAATCTTTGGCTGGTAGGACCAAGGGCAGATGGTCACTTCCCCACAGGCCTGGCCAATGTGGCCTGGGCAGGCCCACCCCAGCAAAGGAGCCGGGAGCACCCCTGTACTGCTGCACCCACCCCACTTCCTGTCTCTGCAGGAAAGCCCTGTCCCCCAGGTCCTTGTTTATACCCAGCAGGGGACCAGCTCCAGCCACCACCATTCTCAATAGCAGCCCGCCAGGGAAGGACCGGGCTGGTGGTCCTTCCATCCCCCGTGTCCCACGGGCTGCCCATTTCCAACAGCCAAGGGCAGCTGTCCGGGTCTCCCCAGCTCTGGCTGATAAGACATGGCAGCTTGACGCTCCCAGGAGCTTCCTCGGCCCTGTTAACATTCCCGGCTCATGGAGGCGGCAGCCGAGAAAGCCGAGCCTCTGCCGGGTAGCTCACAAAGCTGCCCTCTGTCCGGTCAGCGAGGGAGGAAGCAATGTGTGTGTTCATGGGAGGGGCGGGGGGGGGCGCTCTCTCATCCCCCGCCAAATCCAGCCTCCAAAGAAAGAGCCGATTGAGGCGGCCGTGGCAGGCCAGCCAGGCCCAGCATGGGCACAGCAGCCCCGCCAGGCCGGCTCCAGGGCCGCTACCATGTGGAACAAGGGGGCATTTCAGCCGTGACCTCACCTACCCTGTCCCACGTGCTGTGCTCACCCGCGTGCGCACGCGCACACATATACACACACACACACACACACACACACCCTTCTGCCCCAGGCTCCCGTGTGGCTCCTTCTGGGTCTCCAAAAGTTCACGGAAATGCTAATTATAGGAAAACTATGCATGGATTTCACAAACTTTCTGTGCCCAAAAAAAAATCTCAGTTCCATAAGCAGCCCCAGGCTCTGCGACCCTGAGCCCAGCACAGTAACGGCGCCCCCTCCTTCGCCCTCTCCCCAGGGCCCTGGCTGTCCAGAGCAGAAGCCAGAAGCAAGAGGAACACGGGGTGGAGGGGACCCGGGGACCTGCGGGCCTAGGCTTCTCCCTGTCCCGCCACGGCCTCCCTGGCCAGGGGCACCCCTCCACTTGGGACCCTCTCTCAGACCTGCTCTCCCCACTCTCTCTAGGTCTCCGCCCAGGCCCAGCCCGGGGAGCCTGCACTACTCCGATGAGGACGTCACCAAGTACAACGACCTCATCCCGGCGGAGAGCAGCAGCCTGACCGAGAAGCCCTCGGAAGTCTCCGACTCTCAGGTGAGGGCCGAGGACAGGGAGGGGAGGGGAGCAGACCCTGGCAGAGGAGGGGCAGGTGCAGCCTGGGCCCGGGGGGGCCGTCACCCCGGGGCTTCTTTCCTGGGGCCCTAAAGCCTAAGGAGGCCAAGAAATCACCCAGGAGTCGCAGGGCCCAGCCACCTCCTCCCTCCTTCTGCTCAGAGTTGGCCCCTGGAGGCTTGCCCGGGTCACCCAGTTTCCCAACGGCTTGGCCTGCGGGAGAGGGCGGTGAGGACGAGGAGATGGGGCATCCCGGGGACAGGGCCCAGAGGCCTGGACTCCTGCACAGCTGAGCTCCCGGTGGAAGGCTGAGCGCCTCAGAACCCCAAGGACGGGAAGCAGTGTAGACCAGCGAGGCCTCAGGCTTCGGAGGCTGGGAGTGGAGTTTGAATCCTGGCTTCGCTGCCCTTAGCCAGGATGTCCTGGGTGTGCACAGGCAGCTGTTTGGTCCTCGGTTTCCCCATCTGTGGCGACAGCAGGAGTGGCAGCAGGCTCTCTGGTGGCACTGTGGAAATGATCCACTGAGACTGGGCACAGAGGGCCCGGGGCGAGGGCCAGGGGCACAGCAAGCGGCCCGTGCACGTGGGCTTTTGTAGTAAGAGTGGGGATGAGGCCTCGGGAAGACAGAGCCTGAGAGAGCTGCCGGGAGTGACTCGGGACGGGATAGTATCGTCCCAGGCCGTGGGAGGGATGTCACGTTGCAGCCCCTCGGCCCCGGCCAAGCCGCGGTGGCTGAGGAGGGGGCTGTGGAAGGCCACCGTGTCCCATGCCTGGCCCCAGGGACAGGAAGAGGAGGAGCAGCAGGGCTGTGGGTGGCTGAGCAGCAGGTGCCAGGAAGCCTGGGCTCTGGGTAGGGGCCCCGTGGCCTGAAGGTCTCTCCCTCGCTGAGGTTTTGTTCAGCTCCAGGGTTACTGCTGGGAAAGACAGGGGACAGACAGGCTCAACCCAACTCCCCAACTCAAAGCTGGCAGGGACGGAGGCCCCAGCCTGGCTTATTCAGGGACTCTGTAGGCGGACAAAGCAGCTGTGGACCGTGTCATTCAGTTATGGCCTCTTGTTCTGGGCATTTGGCCCTTTGCACCACAGTGCATGCCCGTGGATGCCTGGGCCCTTGCCCAGAAGCGTGGCTCTCTCTTTCTCCAAAGATGGCCAGCAGCAGCGTTCAGAGTCCAAACACTCAACGTGGAAGGCAAAGGGGTAAATGGCTGTCTCCACCCCGGGCTGTGGCCTGGGCTCCTGGAGTCTCTCTCCTGTCTGGCTGGGCACTGACCTTCCGGGGAGCAAGTCTCGCGAGTACAGAGGTGGCTCTGATAGCTCCGGGGCTCCGTGTCCCCATCCCGGCCTGAATCTGGACCCTCCTAGGGATGCGGCGTAGTCTTCTATGGCCGTGAGCCTGTGCCAGGGCCTCCCAGCCTTAAGGAAGTTGTTTGGAAAAGAATTCCCCTGGGCAGAGCCCTCCTGTTCCAGAAGTCACCCCCAGGACAAACCAAGAGGGCCCAGAATCCTGGCTTAGCCGGGGGCCTGGTTTTTTCCTGAAGGAACCCATCGCCTGGAGACTGTTTCTATAGCAACTTGGAACGGTCACTCCCTGGAGCACCTGCCCGGAGATGGCTGGCACAGCAGTGCTCATGGCTCCTTCCTGGGGTAGCTGACCGCTGCAGGCCAGGCTTCCTGGAGGCCCGTCCAGTCCAGAGGGCTGGGGACAGTTCAAAGAGCAGAGACGGGCGCTCCGAGGAGAGCGCTCCCTGCGCTGAAGTTGCTCTCAGAACAAAGGACTCAACTCTGCACACGAGTTCGCTGGGGTGATCCTCACCCTCCCCAGAGGGCTGCTTGGAACAGAGACACACGTTGGGAAAGACGCACGTGGGTGCCGGCTGGTGCGAGAGGCTAGGGAGTGAACCTCAGCTCTGCCCTCTTAGCAGCCCCACGAGCAGGGACGGTCCTTCCAGCCCGTTCTCTCTACCTGTCGGTGTGAGAGGCCGTCTGAGCAGAGCGTGAAGTGGGCTGCAGTGCAGGGCCCAGCCTGTGATGGGCTCTGGGAAAGGCACCTTGGGTGGTTTGGGTCTGTGGGCTCCAGAGCTGTTGTGTGAAGCCAGACCCCAGGCACGGAGGAGGTGGTTGTGGGAGCACCCCGGTCCTCCCACCCCAGGGAACCCACTGTTAACATAGTCAATTGCTTGCATATACCTGTCCACCAATAGCCCAGCCCTGAACCCCCAGGTGTCGCCGAGAGGACCCGCAGGCAGCTTGCTCCACGGGGCCACGCCTGTGGCTTCTGTCTATCCCAGCCAGGGGACCACAGGACATTGCGGCAGCTAAGACATCCTTGCTCTGGGCTCTCCGGGGGCAGATGGGAGTCTGTGCCCCAACAGCTCACAGGACCTGGATGTCTTCCCCGGTGCAGGGGGACGGGCAGACGCCGGCTTCCCAGTGCCCGTTTCTTGAGTACACCCTGAGGACGGGGAGGTGACCGGGAATCGGTTCTGCCTGCCAGGAGCTCCTGAGGACTGGAAGGGACATATTTGGGCACAGAGCGGCCGGCTTCCCTCCGATGCCCTTGCGGCAGGCACAGTAAATCCTGAAACCCTGTGCATGCGAGAAAGCATCCGGGGTGTGGGGCAGCTGTCCCTGGAGGCCACCAGCCCCCCAAGCCAGGGCCCCTCCCTTGTAGTGGCTCCCCCACCCTCTCCCCACCTCCCACCACCAGATCTCCTGCCGCCTGGTTTCTGTTCTGAGTCAGACCACCCAAAACTCACTCTCTGAATCTGCCCAGCCATCTTCCTGCGCTGGGATCCTAAACAAAAAGCCGATCCGACTTAGACACAGACACACAGGAAATGACGCAAGGCAGGCTGTCACAGGGCCAGCGGAGGCAGGGACCAGGACCGGCTCTCCAGGAAAGGGGAGGCAGAGTGGGCGCCTGCGGGGTGCAGGGCAGGGGGACGGAGGGGCACGGCAGAGGCTGCGGGGTGGCCATCGGCGGCCTGGGTGACAGAGCCTTAGGAAACGCGGGGCGGCTGCCTCCCGATTCCACCGAACAAGAGGCCGGGTTGGGTAGGAAGGAAATGTGGAATTAGCACGCACATCATTTTGCTATTCGGTTCTTGGCAACCTCATGGGCGGGCCCCTTCCAGCTCCTTAGAATGGAATCCGGCCTGCAGGGAAGGTAAGAGGAGAGTTTGCTGTGCCTCCTAATTTATTGATCCCGCAGTGAGTGCTCGCTGTGGGCTGGGCCGGGACAGACCCCCGTGAGTGACAGTGTTTGATGCTCAGAGCCCTCTGGGAGGCACTGGTGGGACAGGGAACTCCCCAGCCCCTCCGCCACCCCCTCCCCCTTTTATATCTCCCTGCATCCCTGCTGTGTGCCCTGCGTGGTGCCTGGGAGGCAGACCCCTGGTCCCCGCCTCCTGGGGCTCATTCGTTCATTCCTTGGAGCATTTGTTCACTGTGCCCACTAAAGGGTACCAGCCACTGTTTGCCCGTGGTGGCTCCAGTAGGGGCCAGAGAGATGCTTACCCATGTGATGCTGCAGTGCGTTAGGCTCCACGAAGGGCAGACCACGTGTGTGTGGAGAGTCACATGACAGTTACATCTCTTGTTCAAATGTTATGGAACCACAGTCACTACCACCAGGGAGAAAGTGGTGCCCAAGCATCGTTCTGTTTCTTGTGACGCAGGGGCAGGTGGAACACTGTGAGGAGGCCTAGGGGAAAGGCCACCCCAGCAGGAGACTCAGAGAGGGCTGCCTGGGGGAGGTGGCATATATTTGAGTGTGAGCAGGTCCGCATCCTGTGAAGAGGGAGCAGTATGCGTTTGCGTCTGGCTGAAGTGAGGCTTCTGTTCTGTCTGTGTCCTCCACCCGCTGTCTCTGGTCTTACTGTGTTTGGCCAAGGCCGCCTCTCCTACTTCTCCTTAGCCTGACCCATAAGGAGCCTGGCAACCCAAGCTGTGTCCAGCGAGAGCCACGGGGCAGGGCACAGAGCACCTGGGGAGGGGGAGGCAGAGACACACACTGGGCACCTGCTCCGTGCCAAGCTCTGTCTTTGTACATCCGCAGTCAACACCTCCTCACCCCATTTAACAGGTGGGAAAACTGAGACATGGAGCTCAGAAGTGCAGGCAGCTGGGGTTCACGTGCAGGTCCGCCAGGCTGAGGGCCGTGCCTCCTGCAGCTGCCCCACACGGGGCACAGGTACATTGGAAGAGAGAGGCCATCCCCGACCCCAGCCCCACCCAGGCACGTCGGCTCAAGGGCTCAAGTATCCGTGTGACACTGTGTCTAAGCTAACTTGTTTGTTTTTAAAGATTTGTTTATTTGAGGGACAGAGGGGGAGAGAGAGAGAGAGAGAGAGAGAGAGAGAGAGAGAGAGAGAGAGAGATCTTCATCTGCTTGTTCACTCCCCAAATAGCAGCAATGACAGGGGCTGGGAGAGGCCGAAGCCAGGAGCCAAGAGCTTCATCTGGGTCTCGCACGTGGGTACAGGGGCCCAAGGACTTGGGCCATCTTCCCCTGCTTTCCCAGGCCACAGCAGAGAGCTGGATTGGAAGTGGAGCAGCCAGGACTCGAACCGGCGCCCATATGGGATGCCGGCACCGCAGGCCACAGGTTTAACATGCTACGCCACAGTGCTGGCCCTGAGTTGGCATTTTTCTAAGAGATTTCCAATTGTTTTAGCACAGGGAGTCCAGAGCCCAAAAGTGTGTCTCAATGGGCCATCCAGCGGAGTCCTTTTGAGGTGGCCAGGAGACACTAGCACACACACACACACACACACACACACACACACACCCGCAGCCCTGCAGGGGAGAGCAGCCCCGGGGTCAAACTCAAACTCTGGAGTTGGGCAGGGCCCCTGGGACCACAGGTGCAGGAGGGCCCTCAGCTTCCAGGCTCCGGGGCCACTGCCATCTGGGGCAACAGCTCTCTGCCAGACTTTACAAGATTCACAAGATAAGGACCCCCTGCCTGGCCCCAGGGTCTCACCACAGCCTGGCCACTCCCCGCCCTGTTGCAGGCCCAGTCTGGCACGGAGATGAACAAAACAGCCGGGCTTTGTTCCCCCTCTTCGTTCTCTGTCTTTTCGCCAGGGTCCTCTCGCCCTGCCCCCTGCGCTGTCCCGTGGCCGGCAGGCCTGGCGTCCCCTCCCTGGACCCCGATAATTGCTGAGCGAGGGGCCTGGAGGAGCCGGGAAGCCCTGAAAGGCCTCCTTTGTGCTGGGCTGGGTCCTGGGAAGCTGTGTTCAATTAGGGAGGCCGCGGGAGAGTTGAAAGCTGCAATAGGAGCCCCCGGGCCCCCCTCGCTTGCTGGCTTCTCACCCCACCCCCACCCCGAAAAGAAACAGATGTTCAGAGAGAGGGAGGCGGAGCAGCCAGGGCCCACGGAAGGACTCCCCACCCACCCCCCACCACCGCCACCTTGGCTTTGGAGAGTGGGGGAGGGGCGGGCCAGACTCTCCCAGTCGGCCCCTCCCCTCGCTGGCTTCTTGGCTTCGCCATCTGTAGTCAGAAACGCTGCCCTCCAGCAAGCCTGGGCACCCAGTAGGTGCTTGGCTCCCAGCAACGAGGGCACGGGATTATCTGGGTGAATGGGCTGTGGGGTCTGGGACCCCAGGAGGGCCAGACACGCCCCACTCATGGGCGGCGCTGGGAGGCTGGGGGCAGGAGCTGAGCCACCACCCCCTCTCCAGCCGCAGTGCTGTGCTGGTCTCCTCCACCCTCTGGCCCGTCCAGATTTCTCCCAGGAGTACTTAACTTCCAGTACCCTCACTCCACCGCCCAGTTCCCCCTCCCCCGCTCTCTCCTTTGATACCTTTTGCAGGGTTCACTCCTATCATAACTCATCTCACCAGTGAACCATGGCACTCTACCCACTTCCCAGACCAGAACACTGAGGCTGAGAGGGCAGAGTGATTGATGGCTCTAAATGCGCCCCTCTGATAAGGGGGCAGAACCTGACTGTGCCTCCATCTCCTCTCACCCTGGAGACTGTGGGTTCGGCCCGAGGCGGGGACCTGGGGCTGGCGGAAATTCTAGAATCCCCAGGGACGCTGCCAACAGCTAGCTATTCAAGCCAATTCCTGGGCGGAGGGAGGGAGCCCAGCCTCCTACCTCAGGTGCCCACCCAGGCAGATGGAGCCTCCCCCCCCCCCCCCGCAGGTCCCATGTGTGCTCGGGCCAGCAGCTGGGCAGTGGGCAGAGAAAGGGGCTGGTGGAGTGCTGTGTTGCATAATGGCGAGACCCGGCCCAGGGACTTTCCATTGTCTTGGGCAGCTGGCCCTGCCCTGCCCGGGAAAGTGGGCAGGTCCTGGGAGGCGGGGTGTCTGCTGGGGTTGTGGAGGGGTGAGGAGAGGGAGGGGAGGGGCTCAGAGCATCGCTGAGCTGGTCCATGGGCCAGGGCGGGGAGCGCCTGCCTGGAGAGCCGGGGTGGGCTGTGGAAGGCAGGCCCGGATCACTCCTTCCCGTGGGCCTCCTGGGACACCTGCAGTGTCTACTCACAGGGCATCCTTATTCCCGCGGTTAGCGAGCGAGCCGCACCACGGCTCAGAGGTTGCAATTTCAACACAACAGTGCGTGCGCTGGCTTTTCCCACTCTGGCAGAGTGCCTGCTCGTTCACGGGTGTCATTCTAGTTCTGGGCCTTGTAGCTCTGTGTGTGTCCGGGTTCTAGAGGTCCTAACGGACCCTGAGACCCCAGAGCCTGCCGAGCCTGACCCTTCAGGCGAGGTCACAGCTCCAGTTTCGCTGCCTGTCCCCCCAGACTCACTTGTGTGGGGCGCACGGGGCTATCCTGCAGACACCCCCCCCCAGGGCTATGCTACCGGGTATCACCGGCTGAGTGCAGACGCCCGCATCAGCCAGGCATAGTCAGGCAGCCTGGGTGGGGTCACGGAGAGTCTGCTTTCACTCCGATCGGAGCGCGCCTCTTCCAGAGAGTCCCCATCTGGTGTGTCAGCTCCTTCTCCAAACACGGCTGGGAGCGGGGCTGGGGGAGGGGGGCACGATATTTTTAGTTCCAGGATTCAGCGTCTACAACTCGGATCGTCGCTGTCTCCAGCCAATTTCTCCAACAGGCAGAGGAAATATGTGCCTGGGACACCAAGGTGTTGGGGAAACAATTTTTTTTTTTACAGTCAGAGTTAGACAGAGAGAGAGAGAGAGAGAAAGGTCTTCCCTCCGTTGGTTTACCCCCCAAATGGCCGATATCCGAAGCCAGGAGCCAGGTGCTTCCTCCTGGTCCCCCATGCGGGCACAGGGCCCAAGCGCCTGGGCCATCCTCCACTGCCTTCCTGGGCCACAGCAAAGATTAATTTATTTGAAAGGCAGAGTGACAAAGAGAGTGGGAGAGACAGAGCCAGGGAGATCTGCCATCCACTGGTTCGGTCCCCAAATGGCCTGGGCTGGGCCAAGCTGAAGCCAGGAGCCAGGAGCTGCTTCTGGGTCTCCCTGGTGGATGGCATGGGCTTAAGTACTGGGGCCACCGTCTGCTGCTTCCCCGGGAGCTGCATGGGAAGCAGAGCAGCACCCCCATAGGCGATGCCAGCGTTGCAAGCATCAGCTTGACCCCTCACACCGCAGCGCCAGGCCAGCCCAGAACCACGCACAGGACAATCACTGACTTGGAAAGAAGGCTGGAACACAGGTCTTCCAGGTACACCCGGTCCAGTGCGCCCTCTGCCCCTCCCCCAGCCTGTCTGTGGTTCCACTCTCAGGGCTTTTCAACCACGCTTCCAAAGCATGAGATGGAAAATGCCCACGTGCCCCTAACTTTTAACGCAGTGCGTTGTAAGACTGGAGCTGGTTTATCACTCATTACTTTCTCCTCTTACTGTGCCTGACTTGTACGTTATGCTTTATCATAACTGCAGGTGTATAGGGGGATGCATAGGGCTTGGTGGCGTCCACCGGGGTCCTGGGGAAAGTCCCCCATGGGTCCAGAGGCTGCAGTGTCTGCCGGCACTGTGCCAACGCCGTGGGAGACCCTAGGCGCCCAGGATCTGCTCTGCAGGGATCAGAAGGTGGACCTGGGTAGAAGGGGATTTTACCCACTCGGCAGTAGGGAAGCGGAGATGCCCATCGCCAGGGCTCCAAAGAGGCAGAACAGTGCTCCCAACCCCTCCCACCCCGCTGACCGCACCCCCCATCTCTGTCTTCCCAGGGAAGCGACAGCGAGTACGAGGTCGACCCGAACCCCCAGAAGGCCCACTCCTTCGTCAATCACTACATCAGCGACCCCACCTACTACAACTCGTGGCGGCGCCAGCAAAAGGGCATCTCGCGGGCACAAGCCTACAGCTACACGGAGAGCGACTCGGGGGAGCCTGACCACGCCCCCGTCGCCAACAGCAACAGCGCCCAGCAGGGCAGCCTGTTTCGGCCCAAGGCCAGCCGGACTCCAACGCCCCAAAACGCCCCGAATCCCCCGAGTCAGCAAAGCACCCTCTACCGCCCGCCCAGCAGCCTGGCCCCCGGCTCCCGGGCTCCCATCGCAGGATTCTCCTCGTTTGTCTGATGTCAGCAGAGGAAGGGGAAGGAAGAACAATGGCACCAACTGGTCCTTCGCTGCTTCCCGCGCCGTCTGCCGGAAAACAGAAACACCGAGAAACCAAGTCGACTCTTCACCTCCCAAGTTTATTTTTCCAGAGATTCCAGGGCCAGCAAGCCAGCGTGGAGGAGGAGGAGGGGGAGGAGGAGGAGGGGGAAGAGGCCTTGTGTGGCCCCAGGCTCACTGCTCCTTGGCAGATTACGCAGAGCTGGGATGCGCTGCACGGGACTTGCAGTGGGTGAAGGAGGGAGGGAGGGCTAAGGCAGGAAGAAGCTTCTGGACGCCTAGCGGGCTGCCGCCTCCCGAATGTGCAGGATCCCTAGGCCCACAGTGGCTGCTCCTCTGGGACAAGCCCTGGGCCCCTGGCACCTGATGGCCCCGCCCAGCCCCTGGCCTGCCCCGCCTACCTCCTTCAATCAACTCCTCCACTATGCATTTGATTTATTCAGAAAGAAAAGGAAGACCAAAAAAAAGTGCTAAAGGGTGAGACTGTGCTTAGTGAGTTTCTGGTCCCTGCAGTTTTCATAGTGAATGCAAGGAGGAGGGGTCTGCAGGGTAGGGGAAGAGCCCCCCCCCGCCCCGCCCCTGAGCCCTGCCTCTTCTTCCCAGAGCACAGACTAGGAGTGGTGAGGTCTGGGGAGCAGAGGCCCAGCGCTGTGGGGGGCTCGGGTGGGAGGCATTGCAGGAAAAAACAAAGCTTTAGTCTGTATCTTCCCATCCAGGTGCCACCTGCTGCACCTTGCGCCTAACACAGACGCGCACACACACAGCTCCCGCTCACTTGCAAGGAGAGGGTCGGGGCTCCTCTGGGAGAGACCCCCAGCGTCCACCTCCCCAGCAGCACACTCACTCTGAGGTCTGTGGCCCTCCTCTCCCGGCCCCTGTCTCCCAAGCACAGCAGCACGCAGCCCAGAGCGGCACCCGCTTTGCAGAGTCAGGGCTCAGTCTGGTCAGGGCTGGAGTGAGGCGGGGCTGATCAGGAGATGTAGTCCAGATGCACTCAGCCCTCGGCCACGCTGGCCAGGAGGGGCAGGTTGCACGGGAGCGAGGCACAGGAATGGCTCGTGGGAGGACAAGCTTCTGCCACCACGAATGCTCTGGAAACAGCCGCTTCTGGTGGCCTTGGGACTTCGGATACCCTTGAAGACCCCAGCCAGCCCTGAGGAGCCACCCTGAGGCCATGGCCTCCTCTCTGGTGGTGGATGGATGCCGGCAGGGGGCTTGTTCCACCCAACACACACAGGGATGTGGCCCTGCCGTCCGGAAGGTGATGTCCTGCTTTGGGGGTGAGGGGAAGAGTTAGGGGAGCCCTGAGTTGGGGACCTGAGTATGAGCCTGTACCTGTCCGCACCAGCCCCAGGCAGCCACTGTGATGGTGATGATAGGGGCGGGGAGTCTGGGCCCCTCCCCCAGCCTTGGGCTCCCCTCCCCATGCACTTGACCCCTGGGAAATGTGGCAGGTGCCCCAACACCCGTGGGAACAGTGGGTGCCCCACTGAGAGGGTCTTGGAGGGAAGCACCTCCCCCCCCAGGAGGGCACCGGATGGAGGGTTTGCTCCTCCAGGAAGTGGGGCGCTGGCGCAGACCCCCCCCCCCCGCCACGCCGCCGTCCCCTCTGCAGCCCCCGGCGTCCTCCCAGCTGCACACCTGGCTGCCTCTGCACAGATGCCCGCCAGCTGTGCCCTCCCCTTCCTTCTCACCTTTTTTTTTCTTTTCCTCTAACGACTTCATCCCTCCCCCTCTCCAGTGTGTAACCGTTTAAGGAAGTTCCCCTGTGCGTTAGGGGATTGTTTTAGCCCCGCCCCTCGAGGGGTTCTTAAGAGGAAGGGGGCTGAGTCCAAACTCTGTACTGGTGAGCCCGTGTGGCACCAGAGGCCGACAGCCTTTGTCTTGAAAGACTCCCATGGTGCCCTGAGAGTGCCCCCGCCCCCAGCTCATTCACACCTGTGCTGGCGCACACGCATGCGCAGATACACACTCTCGGAGCCACACACTCTCGGAGCCAGTGGACTCTCGGAGACCCTCGTGGGCTAGGCCGTCTCCCCATGAGGCACAGGAGGCCTGGTGATCTGCTGTCTGAGGAGAGGGAGGACGCTGTGCCAAACCCTGGATTTACCCAAAGCAAATGTCCCCACCCCGCTCTGGACGACACCGGCCCCTCTGAAATGCCACCTCCAGTGCCCCAGCCACATCTGGAGGCCGCAGCCTCTGGCTGTGCAACTGTGGATTTTTTAAAGACATCTCCTTGTTCTTGTTTACATATCTACCTGGGCACTGGAGGCTCCCGACCTCCCTCCCAGGCTCCCAGCCACACTAGCAGGGTGTGGCAGGCACAGCCCACCAGTGACAGGAAGCCCTCCCTGTGAGCCAGTGACCTTAGGGCTCCTGCCCAGGGGACGCCCCAGGAAGTAGGGTCACACGGAGACACACCTGGCCCCTGGGCGTGGCCTTGCGGTGCCCAGGAGCCCACACTTGGCAGCCCAGGGCTGACCTCTCTCCTGTTGGCTATGCCTCCTCGGTCACCCAGACTGCCCAGACGACCAAAGTGACGGGGCTCCCAGAAGCCCCTACCTCCTAGAGCTCCAAGGGGCTTTGCACACCCAGGCTGTCTCCTCTTCCGGTACCCCCCCACCCTAAACCGGACACTGCCACGACTCAGAGGGAACAAAGGCACAGCGGGGCGCGGGGGGGGGGGGGGGCTGCCCTGCCCGGCACAAGCTCCTCCCACCACACCGCCTTCTGTCAATGCCCTCTCCTCCCTGGGCAGTTTCTCCAGGAGCCAGAGCCTCCCAGCGGCAGGACTGGGCGGGGGCTTCTCCCACCTTCCCAGTGTGCACTCACGGGGTGTGGGGCCCCTGGGTGGGAGGGGGGACCATCAGAACAGCCGCTCCCAGCCCCCGAGTGCCTCTCCCCAATCCTGTCCCCGGGCAGCCATAGGCATACCCGCAGGCAACCCTGGCCCCCATCCTGGGCACAGGTGCCCTTGGGTCCGGCTGCCTGTTTCCGTAAGAATAACCAAAAGCATTGAAATGAGTTACCTTTCTTCACCCACAGAGACTCCAAAAATGAAACACAACACAAATCTTTATTTTTTTGATTTAAAAGATATAATGAAAAATCACACGGAGAGAGGATTCATTATGGCAGGTGTCTTTATCTGTGAGAAAAAGTATATATCTATATGTCCTATAGCTTGTTAGCTGGTTTATTTTTTAAATGAAAGGTAAGAAAGAAATTGATTTGAAATATATACCACGAGAAGTCCCAGGTCCTGTCGAACTGTCAGTATTTTATAAATAAACTTTTTTTTTTTTTTTTTGAGTTCTGAAGCCTGAGTCGTTCTTTGGCTCCCTGGGAGGTGGACACCTGCCCTAGAAACCAGCCGTTCCCCAAACACCATTTTTAGCCACACTGCGCTTTCGACAGAGAAAGTCGAGGCTCATTCGCAGGCGGGTGGACACCTGTCCTTGCAGGTGGACTCTGTTGTTCCTCGTATTTGAAGGTTTTCAGCCTGGCAGGTGCATTCTGCAAGTGGTAGTGAGGTGAGAACAGTAGCAGCCCTAACACACGCTGCAGGCTGCGTGACTCATGGAACTCTGGCGACGCCGGAGGCAGGGAGTACCTGGAGCAGAGCGTTAGTGACTCACTCACCCTGGACGAGGAGGGGCAAGGATTTGTACTGAAGCAGTCGCGCCCTTGACACCTGCAGTGCCTCTGATGGGTGCAGGCAAGCTGCCTGCCCTGCGGTATTGTAATTTCTACCACCTGGGAGCCCCAGGGATTTGGTCAGGGGCACCTCCCCCTGTCCACTCACCCAGGTTAGAGTTGGGGCTTGCATGGTTGAACGAACGGCTACAGTGGTGTTGCGTCCCGCCGCATTTATCTCGCACGCGTTATTCAAGCAAGTGAAAGCGTGGAGAAATTGTTTCCATACGACTGTGGTGCCACCCGCTGGGCACACTCCTGGGACATTGTTGTATAATGCACAGCAGGTGTGCATGGTCGTGGTGGCCACTCAGCCAATGCAAAGGAAGCAGGGGGAAACACAATCAATGAAGCGCCCGTCTCCCGGTGCCGCACACCAGGGCTCATCCGCTGGCCACACCTGCCTTTGGGGCCTGGCCTGGTTCTTTCTTTGAGGATGAGTTCCCAGTATCTGCTTTACATACGTCACACTTGCAATGCATCACCAGTGCGTCCCAGATTCTCTGAAGTGAGGATGCTTCAGAGTTGCGGATTTATGGAAGAGCAGAATCCTGGAGTTTCTCTCTCCCTAGCATTTTACCATCTTTGCCCACAACTTTTTCTACAGACTTTTTTTTTTTTTTTTTTGCAACTTTCCTTTACTGAAGCATTTCTTTTCCGAAGAATTCACCATAATTTTGGGAGAAATAACGATGCTCCTTCTCCACTCCACTTACCTCATAGTTTACAAAATCATGCAATTACTATAAAAAGCACAGCTGGCATAAACAAGTTTGGGATAACTGACTCTCTCTAAACAGGCAGCTCGGTTCCCTGGGAGAAGGAGCGTCGGACCCAAGAGAAAGCAGCCTCCCTGCCTTCGACCTTTAGGGTACCCCGGCACCAGCGAGCGGCTCTTGCAGAAGGAAGCCGGGGCTCCAGTGGCCGTGGCCAGTTGGTTAAGGGGAGGTCAGATCGGGGAGTTTCCGTCCATAGTGCAGGACTACGCTTTGTGAGCACTTTTCAAGTTGATTGAGGGGTTTTCAAGAGCAATTCTGACAACGTGCAATTTTTATCTTACACACCGTTTGGATCCCACCCCTACAGTAGAAGACACTCCTGGCCCACTGCCCTGAGGATGTTTGCTTCGCGGAAAATAACAAGGAAGGCGTTCTGGGCCTGGACTCTGCTTCTAGAATGGCCCCTTGTGAACCTCGGGCTCCCAGGGGGATCCGGATCCCCCACTGGTCGCTGATGTAGAGATCAACTACAGCCTTTGAACGCCAGAAAGTGCAGGCCGCACAAAGCGCTTTTGTTCTGGGCCTCGGGGAAGCCGACCTGCTCTGGATTGGCCATCTTCTTCCTCATTCACCTTCAAATCCAGGCCGGCCCCTCCCTGACTGCAGCCGGCAGGTAGGTAAGGACTTTGGCCACCTACAGCCTTATTAAGACCAGTCAGTTACACTGAGGGGGTGGGACACGGGACAACACCCACAGAGAGAGACAGAGAGAGGCAAATCGGAGAAGATGGAGAGGATTGGTATTTCCTACAGGGTTGGGTTGGGCACAGCACCTGCCTCGCCCCGTCAGAGAAGGTAACCTCACCTGGAAAACTCGGGAAGGTCTCCCCGAACCCACTGAGCTTCTCTGCTTGAAGCTTGCAGAGTTGCTACATGGGAAAAAGCAGCTGGGCTGGCAGACTTGGGCGCCATTGAACTTGAGGTCAACCTCTGCCGTGACCCTCTCTGTGGCCTGGGTGCAGCTTCTGCCCCTTGCAGCCTTTGAGTCCTGGACAGGGGTGACCTCCTCCTCCCCCCAATCTGCGATCCTGCCTGCCAGAGGACAAGCCCCAAACCACCAGAGCCGCTCCTCTGTCCTCCTGACCTTGATGGCCAAGGACGCTGGCTGCGGGGAGGGCGGCCAGCTCTGGCAGGACAGACACTCTGCAGACTCTGGGGGAGTGGGGGGGTGGGTGGATAGGGAGGTTTGTTAAGGTGCAAGGTGGAAAGGTAAGGGGAGGTGGGCCCTGGGTGGTCCTGAGCAGTCAGTTGCAGGTTGCTCAGGCCAGTGTGAGTGGCTCCAGCAGACTCTAGTGAGACCGCCCCCAACACTGTGCCCAGGCCGCCACCCTATGCCACGGTGGCCCTGACACTCCCAGGAAATCCAGGGGTGTTAGCGCTCCCCATTTAGGGACTGTCTGAGCTGTTGAGAGCCAGTTGCTCAGAAGTTAAGCCGTACCCTGGGACATCAAAATGGAAATGCCAGATGCTGTCTGGTTCACCTCCTCCCAACATTGACTATCAAGCCCTTTGGGTTTAGGTTTTATTAAAACTTAACCAGAGCTTTGGTCAGAATCCGGTTACCCCAGAGGACACAGGGCCTCAAAACCCAAAGCCCATTACCCATTGCTCCAGAGAGATCTGGAGAAAATATGGGATCTTTGGCCCTCAACCCCTGCAATCTGCCCTAGAGGTGGGGCACACGGGCATGGGACCAGGCTGGCATCAACCTGACTCTGAACTCAGCGGGAAGGCGCTACCCACAGCCCTCACTGAGCACCCAGCTCGTGGGGAGGGTGAGTGGCACTGCAGGGGGCTGAGTTGGCTGCACCTGCCCCTCCAGGCGCCTGCTGCCGGCTCTTAGGTTTGGGACCAGCTCAGCTGTTCCTGCCGGGGCCAGATAACGTGCTGTCGTGCACCTTTGCTAGAAGTCCTTAGTTACTGTCCAGGTATAATTATTCATAAGCTCCCTTCCTCTTCAGCCAATAGATCATCTGCTCCCCCTACTGAGAACCTGAGCAGACTGCCTGCCCAGCGCCAAGCCCCTCCTACAGCCGGGTCCCGAGGGTCTGGGGGAGGAACGCCCAGCATCTCCTGGATACAACCGTGATTTGGGACAAGGGGGTGGCGGGGGAGGGCAGTGAGTCCATTTTCTGATTGCTGTGTCTCCTCTATCATGAGCCCACATTCACACGATCACTTTCTCCAACCCTAGGTCATGCTCCTTGAGAGTCTACGCTGTCCCCAGGCCAGGATTCTTGGCGGGGGCTGCAGGGACACAATTCACTCGTGTCTGGGCAGGATCGCCCTAGCCCTGCTTCTCCTTCCACTCCCTTGGGGGAAATCCAAACAGGTGCGAGAGTTGGTGGGGGGGAGACACACACACACACACACACACACAATTTCCATCCACTGGTTTCACTCCCCAAACGGTTACAACACCTGGGACTTGAGCCAGGCCCACGCCAGGAGCCTGGAACTTCGACCAGGTCTCACATGTGGGTGCAGGGACCCAAGTACTCGGACCATCTCCCACTGCCTTCCCAGGCACCTTAGCAGGAAGCTGGATCAGAAGTGGAGCAGCCGGGGCTGGAGCAGGCACCCATATGGGATGCTGGCATCGCAGGTGGAGGTTTAACCCGCTACGCCACAGCGCCGGCCCCACGAGGCTGACTTTGGAAATCTGATTGGTCAGACAGGCTCTGAAGTTGGGAAACCCCGGGCTCACATCAGAGTCGCTGGGTAAAACACAAACCAATGCTGCGTGGGACATGCTTATCCACAAACTGGACTCGCTGTTCATCTGACATTGACAATGAACAGGTATCCTCTGCTTTTAGTTGCTAAATCAGATGCCTGGTTCAAGTCCCAACACCGCAGCTCCTTGTGCCAATCCGACAGAACCCCAGGTCTCTCCTTCCAGAAGGTGGGGATGCTGACACCTGCTCAGCCGTCCTCACAGAACGTGCAGCGTTCAGAAGGCAGCCCCTGCGCAAACACGCTCTGTGCACCGCGCGGTGCTCTGCACGCGGACGGCGTCCTCGCTGCTGTCTTTAGAAGCAACGGCACTTGGTGGATTCATCCACGAACTCCCAAGCTTTAGGCGCCGCCCCCTCAGTCTTCCGGATCCCAATCTCTTATCAAGGCATGCTGTGCTCTGCCCTGTCCTGGGACTCTTCCTAGCTTCAGGGTCTTAGAAATCAGGGGGAGGGGTGGGGTGGGGTGGGTGTCTCTGTGTGGACAGCTAAACCGGGCCTGGAGAGAATAAATATCAGCCAAGCCAGAAAGCAGCGGCACTCTCTGCTCATTCGAGGAGTTTCAGAAATTGACCACTCAGCAAGTTGTCAGTACGGGGTCAGGGCACGGCAAGGGGCTGGGGACACACGCAGGGAGACGGGACAGGGGCCTGCAGATTGGGGGGAGGGAGAAAGGCGCCCACCAGGGGCAGGGAGGCTCTGGGGAAGCCACAGCTCCCAAACACGCTCTCTGCCGTCTCGTTCTCCCGCAGGGGCTCCTGGTGATGGCGAGGGAAATTCTCGCTCGCAGGACAGCCTCCCTGTGGGGTGCGGAGCGTGGCAGCGCGTGGACACAAGAAGCCAATGGGAGCCGGCCAGCCCACGGCAGGGTCTCCCCGAGCCTTCTGAGGTTGACGTCCCCACCAAAGTTCCCTTCTGCTTCTCCAAGTAGATGACAAGCAGCTCACACCCGTTCTTTCCTCTGGGATTGCTCAGGGTGAAATTAGACCCAGAAAGGATCACCGGGAATTTCTGCCGGTGTGGGTGGGCTTCTCCGGTGTGTTTCGACAGTAAGAGGGCATTGGGGCCAGCGCTGTGGTGCAGTGGGTTAAAGCCCTGGCCTGAAGCATTGGCATCCCATATGGGCACCGGTTCGAGTCCCGGCTGCTCCTCTTCCGATCCAGCTCTCTGTTGTGGCCTGGGATGGCAGTGGCTAAAAGTGAGTGTCCTTGGGGGTCAGGGTGTTTCCCGAAGGGGCCAGCTTTGTGACCACAGCACCCGAGTCCCTGGCGTGGAATCAGCCACCAACGCTCTGTAAATGAATGTGCCTGGCGGGTTTATTTATAGTCCCTGGAATTAGAATTGCATATCACACACTGTGATATTCGGGATTTGTATTTTCCATGAAGCATTTTAAGACGGTGACAAGGCAGGCGTTTGCTCACTCCTGGTCTAAAGTGGCTAGGGGCCAAGCCCACCCTTGCTGGGGGAACCCCTGTGGGGCTCTCCGCTGACCTCAGATAAGGGAGTCTTGCACAGTGGAGTAGGTAGAATTGTTCCCTTGCAGAATTCACACCCACCCAGAGCCTCTGAACGCGACCTGATTAGGAAATAGGGTCTTTGCAGGGTAATCATGTAAGATGGGGCTACGCTCGGTGAGGTGGGCCCTGCTTTCAATGACTGGTGGCCATCTAAGAACACCAGGGGCCACCCAGTGAGCCAAGCAGGGGGAGGAGCCATGGGAAGACACAGGCAGGGGCTGGAACCCGGAACCCTCAGAGATTGGGGGAGGCAAGGAAGGCTCCTCTCCCAGACCGCCAGGGGAACCTACGAGCTCGCGCTTCTGGCTGGAGCCACCAGCCCTGGGACGCGTGTCAGCGGCTCTCCTTGGCGCTCCATTGCGCCTCTTCCATCTCTGGGCGTCGCTGAGATTCAGTAAACTCCGGGAGAGAGCCGGGCGCTGGCATCCCAGGGCCAGGCACCGGAACCACGTTGGCAACCGCAGGATGGGGGTCGTCCTGCTTCTCCCCTGCTCCCAGCCTCCTTTGAAACGGTTTCCACCCCTTACCAAGGGCCAAACCATCTTCCTTTCCCAAGCTCAAGACAAGCCCCTCTGGGCTATCGCTCTGCATGCTATTAGTCAGAGCCTGGGGGCTGGAACTCGGGCCCTCGGGCTCTCCCTTGGCCTCTCTGCGTGCAGGCTGGGGACCCGGGAGCACTGCGTGCATTGAGCATGGGGAGCAGGGAGGGAGTGGCCAGCCCGAGAGCCAGGGGCAGCAGGACCTGCGCCATCTTAGCCTGGCACTGGGCGTGAGGGGCAGAGCAAGCTTCTGTCCTGGTGCCTGCGGCCTCACCACGCCCACTCTGCTCTGGGAGTGCAAGGGGGCATGCAAATCCCAAGTGCACTGACCTCAGCTGGCACCCAAGGGTGCAGCATTAGAAGGGGAAACCCAGGCGTTCCCCAGGACACTTGCAAATATTAGCAAAAGGCTCCCGGGCAGGCACTTTGCATACATGAACTCATTGCCTCTCTGCAAGACAGCAGCAGAGGCACAGAGAGGCCAAGTGACCTGCCCGAGGTGGCAGAGCTGGGATCTCCCAGAACATCCCCGAGACCTGGGGACTCTCCCAGCCCAAGCACCACCGTGTGTCCGAGCTGGAAGAGGGCTGGGCTCCTCGGGCTGAGGGGACTTGCCCGCACTCCTGCGGGTGTCCGGGACAACGGTGTCCGGCTCGGCGGACCCCTCGGTGGAGAAAATGATTGCTCTCCTTCCAGGCTCCGGGATGACACGGAAGTCACGTTGGTGATCTTGGCTTTGCATTGGTCACAAAGGGAGTTGGCCAATAGCAAGGAAGATCTGGGAAGGTTCTGGAATATGTGGATGGATGGGAGCAGTGGGAGGTCAGGGAAACCCCCTCTGAAGTAGCCCCTGATGTCTTGTCTTGGAGGGAGACCCCGGGGGGAGGCGCAGTCCGTGGCCACGGGTGGAGGTGGTGACCACATCTGTTTGCAGCTCTGGGCGGCCTCCCCATCCCACCCCGGCTTTCCCTCTGTAATCAGCCAGCTGCCCGTGCTTGTCCAGCCTCATCCTCGTGCCCGGACCAGTCCTATAGGCACGGGGTGGTGAATCAGAGGGGCCGGTCTTGTTCGCTGCCTCCTGTGGCTTCCCCGGGGCGGGGTGTTCTGGTCTGGACAAGATGATCTCACCTTAGGGGGAGTTCCTGGGGTTCCGCCCCGGGGAGCTCTCCCTGCATGGGGGAGGGGGCACCCTCAGATGCCCAGGGAGCGAGGGGCAAGGGCCTGCATGAGGGAAGTGGACCCTGGGCCTCGGGAGAGGGAGACACAGGAAGTGGGTCGGCTCAAGACCCCTCCAGCCTCCCAAAAGGGCAGCTCTCATGGAAATGAGAGCCCCCATTGTCAGCCTCTCCTCGTGTTTCAAGCACCAGACATCAAGTTTTGTAAATTCCCCTTATGCTTAAATGATAGCAACCAAAAATATGCATTTCAAAACAGGGTTGATGCAGACTGTGGTTTCTCAAAGTAGCTGCAGCAGTACCTGCCATCTCACCTACACTCCCCTGGACCCTGGGGGAGCAACTGGCTGGCCACAGCAGAAGGGATGCCATGTGACTCTCAAGGCAAGGTCACTGTCACCAGTTGAATTGCCTTCCCCCAAAAACGAAGGTTGAAGTCCTAACCCCAATATCAGTGAGTGTGACTTTATTTGGAAATAGGGACTTTCTTTTTTATTTATTTATTTATTTTTTATTTTTGACAGGCAGAGTGGACAGTGAGAGAGAGAGAGAGAGAGAAAGGTCTTCCTTTGCCGTTGGTTCACCCTCCAATGGCCGCCGCGGACGGCGCACTGCGGCCGGCGCACCGCGCTCGTCCGATGGCAGGAGCCAGGTGCTAGGTGCTTTTCCTGGTCTCCCATGGGGTGCAGGGCCCAAGCACTTGGGCCATCCTCCACTGCACTCCCAGGGCCACAGCAGAGAGCTGGCCTGGAAGAGGGGCAACCCGGACAGAATCCGGCACCCCGACCGGGACTAGAACCCGGTGTGCCGGCACTGCAAGGTGGAGGATTAGCCTGTTCAGCCATGGCGCTGGCCAAGGAAATAGGGACTTTCAAATGATCAGGTTAAGATGGGGTCACTGGGTGACCTGTATGACTGGCAGCCTGGTAAGAAGGGGCAAGTTGGACACGGAGGCAGGTACACACAGAAGGACGGCGACGGGGGCCTGGGAGAAAGTCATGTGGCTGGGGAAGCTTGCAGGGGTGCACCTGCAAGGCAGGGAGAGAGAGACAGCGAGACAAAGAGAGACAGAGACAGAGAGAGACAGAGACAGAGACAGACAGAGACAGAGACAGAGAGACAGGCAGACAGAGACAGAGAGAGACAGCGAGAGACAGAGAGAGAGAGACAGAGACAGACAGAGACAGAGAGAGAGACAGAGAGAGACACACAGAGACAGAGACAAAGAGACAGAGACAAAGAGAGAGACAGAGAGACAGAGAGAGACACACAGAGACAGAGACAAAGAGACAGAGAGAGACAAAGAGAGAGAGACAGAGAGACAGCGAGACAGAGACAGAGAGAGACAGCGAGACAGAGACAGAGAGAGACAGAGACAGAGAGACAGGCAGACAGAGACAGAGACAGACAGAGACAGACAGAGAGAGACAGCGAGACAGAGAGAGACAGAGAGAGAGACAGAGACAGGCAGACAGAGACAGACAGAGACAGAGAGAGACACACAGAGACAGAGATAGACAGAGAAAGACAGCGAGACAGAGACCAACAGAGACAGAGACAGAGACAGAGACAGACAGAGACAGAGACAGAGAGACAGGCAGACACAGACAGAGACAGAGACAGAGAGACAGAGACAGACAGAGACAGAGAGACAGAGACAGAGACAGACAGAGAGAGACAGAGAGACAGAGACAGAGACAGACAGAGCCCGCCGCACTACTGGTGTGGGTCTCACAGGGCTTTTCGGAGCTCTGGGTAGATGGCCTTGCATCCTTCGGAAGCTGACGTGAGTCGGAGCCTTGCTATTGCTTGGTGCTGTGGCTTTCAGATGGGGTCCCGAAGCCTGGGGGTCTCCCAGAGGTACCCTAAGAACGGCATGGACAGGGGCAGAGCCGAAGGGGCCCCAGAGCCTCACTGCACCCCAAACACAGCAGAGCCATCCTGCTCTGCGGAGCCGGGAAAGAATCCCCTCCTTGCAAAAGTAGAACAGCTTGGAAAGCACCAGCCGCAGCGGGCGTCTCCTCCCAGATCCTGCGGGGAGCTGGCTGTGTGCCCTCGGGCAGGTCCGCCGCCTCTCTGGACTTTCCTAGCCTGTGAGTGAGTCATTTGTGTGATCCCTTACGTTGTAGCGTTCTGCCTACACAAGCCAAACCGTTTGCTCAATGAGAAAGGGGAAAGGCTCTCTTCGCGGGTTTTCTTGCAGTCATGATAACTCAGTGACAGCCCTCTAGCATCCTCATCCGGGCTGTGGTCTCCCCGTTGGCCCCGCAATGACCTTGGATGAGTTTCGCTTTGCTGGAAGATTGTGGGAAGTTCACTAACAAGGACTGTGGTCCGGGCTGGGCCTGGGGCCTTCTGCTCCCCTAGCTCGCCTGTGTGTCATTTTCCTCCTACTACAACAGCTTTCTGGAGAGCAAATGGAGGCGACAGAGGACTGGGGGAGCGGAGAGGGGAGGCAGGATCAGCCGTCAAGCCAGGAAGCGGGAATCGGCTGTGACATCAGACTGGGCTGAGTTAGGGTTCTGACTCAAAGGCTTCCAGGACGAAAGGACACACACACACAGACACACACAGAGATACACACACACACATACAGACACACACACAGATACACAGACACATACAGAGACACACATAGACACACACAGACACACACAGATACACATACACACACAGAGACACACACACATACAGACACACACACAGAGACACATACAGAGACACACACATACAGACACAAACACAGATAGACACACACAGATACACAGACACACACACAGATATACAGACACTTACAGTGACACACATAGACACACAGACACACACAGATAGACACACACAGATACACACAGACACACAGATACACACACAGAGACACACAGAGACACACACACATACACACACAGAGATAAATATACACAGATACACACAGACATACACAGACACACAAAAAGACACACACAGAGACACACAGACACAGACATACACAGACACACACAGACACATACAGAGACACACAGAGACATACACACACAGACATCCACACACAGAGACACACACACACACACACGCACAGACATCCACACACAGAGACACGCACACACACAGAGACACACAGACACAGACATACACAGACACACACAGACATACACACACAGACACACACAGACACATACAGAGACACACAGAGACATACACAGACACACAGACACACACGCACAGACATCCACACACAGAGACACACACACACACACACCCCAAGACAAGGCTTAGGGAACTGAGAGCTCTGGAGAAGAGCTAACAAACCCTGCAGCCACACCCGGCCCATAAACACCTTCCTGTACCCTTCCTCCACCTCCCCACCCTGCGGAGGGGGAGGGACGCGGAGACGCCAGGCCCTTCTCCCCTCACCCCTTCTTCGCAGCCAATGTCTCACAGCACAGTCTCATTGGCTTGAGTTCAGGGGAAGGTTTGTCCAGACGGGAAGGCGAGACAGATGTTTCTGGACACCCCTTTCTTCAGAGGGGCCTCCTGACTGTGTCGGGGGCTTAGGAAAGCTCAGAGGGACCCTAAGGGTCAGTCCGAGGTGCATCAGGAGGTGAGCCCGAGGGTCTGGGTGTTGGGGGCTCAGCACAAAGGGAGGGGAGAAGGTAGGAGCGCCCCTAGAAAAGGCCTAGGCACGAGAACCTCCCGCTTGGAGGAGGCTGTCCCTTTAAGCACATGGAACATCTGGGCGGTGGTGTCACATCACATTGGATGGCGAGGACACTGAGTGACACCTGCAGCTCCCACAGTCCCCCTCTTCACCCCTGGGCCATGCGCTGAGCTGCAGGAAGGGACTTAATTAGGTCTGGGCTGGGGCTGGGGTGGGGGAGACAAGGGTGAGGAGCAGGTGGTGATCCGAGTCCTTTCTCGGCCTTGAAGGAGGGCACCTCGGTCCTGCTCGCAGCGAGAGAGAAGCTGCCGGGGCACAGAGGCCTCTGCCCACTTAACCTTCGCTTGCCTGCCGAGGCTGAGGCCGGCACCAGCTGGGATCTCCCCTTCCTGCTGTCCTGAGGTTTTGTGTGGAGGGCCCGGGCGCCTAGGTTCTCCTGCGCTGTGTTCTGGATTCAGTGTGCAACCTTGGGCAGGCTGCTCCGTATGCCCTGGTTTTCATCAGAGGAATGGGGCTCATACAAAGGCTCTTCAAAAAATTCATGAGAGGCAGGAGTTGGGGCTGGCAGTCAAGACAGCCATAGCCCACACTGGAGTGGCCGTGGGTTCACCATCCGGCTCCGCCCATGACTCCAGCGCAGACCCCGGGAGGCAGCCGTCATGGCTCGGGTGATGGGTTCCTGCCACCCAGCCCCGGCTGTTGCAGCCATCTGGGGAGTGACTTTCTGGCTATCTGGGCTGTTCTCCAGCAGAGCTGGGTCTCCCCACACCCTACCCCCTCCCGGGGCAGGGGCGCTGACTTGGGCGTGGCCCCTCTGGGTAAGCCCCCCACCCCCACCCCCCAGTCTGACAAAAGCCCTTTATCAGAAGCGCCAGACTGCCTCTTGCAGCTGATGCAGCTCCTTTTTCTGTTGAGTGAGAATCTGGGAACCACCGGCAGGGACGGGCCCATGCTGTGCAAGGTGGCCGGAGCAAGCCCCGGTGTGGCCCAGGGCTACTGTGCTTGATTGTGTTACCCACCAACCTCACCCCAAACGCCAGGAGCTGGGCACCCCTGTGGTCCTCTGCGTGCGCTGAGAAAACCACGCCCCGGGAGTGCTGGCGACCCAGGGCACACAGCGAGTCAGGATTTGAACCCAGGATCATCCGGCCACGGGGCCTGGATTCCTAATCCGGACCTGCGGCCCCTGGGAGCCCTGGGAGGATGCCTCTGCAGAGCGCCACATCCGGGCTCTCCCACGCTTCCCCGGGGCCACCTGTCAAGGAAGCTGCGGGTTCCAGAAACGGAGGGAAACAGGAGAGGCCTGTTATTAACAGGACGAGGCACAGAGAGAGACAGGAGGGCGTGGGCAGTGCGTGCGGGGAGGCTGTGCCAACTGTCCCTTTCCTGGAGGGAGCCACAGCGCCCAGGAACCTAACGCTTGACCCAGCGACACTCCGTGGGGCTTTCTGTTGTACCTGACAGTTCAAGGAGCAAGAGGACATGTGTGGCATCCTTCCACGCTGCTGATAACCTCCTGCCAATGGTTATGGCGTCCTCCTTACAGATGTCACGCAGCCCCTCCCCCCTCAAGGTCGCACACGAGGAAGGAGAACCCAGGTGTTCCGACCCATTTCTGGTGAATTCCACGGGCGCTGCTGTGCCACGGCCCAGCTCATCCCTACCATCCCTTCCCCGGCCAGGTGGACAGAGTCCCTCTGGGTTGTGCGCCTGCACCTGCAGCCTGGGCTGTGAGTCCCCAGACGTAGATGCGTTTCCCATAGAGTGATGGAGCAGGTCTCGCCCTGGGTGCCAGGCCCTCTGCCGGGGACTTGGTCTCCTCGGGATTTTTCCCAGCTGCTCCACAGAGGTTGGCCCAGCCTCCAGGGAGGGCTCCTGTGGTTCCCAAGAGCAGAGCGGCACAGAGCGAGAGTAGAGAGTACGTCTAGGCAGCAGGCATGGGAGTGGACAGCCCACTTCCTGTTGCAGTACCTGACACCAGGCTGGGGGATTGATAAGGAATACAGGTGTATTCAGCTCTTGGTTCTACAGGTCCAAGGTCCATGGGTTCCATCTGGGGGGAGCCAATGGTAGAGGGAACTCTGCAGAGTGCAAAGGGGCTGGCAGCCACACCAGGGGAGACACAGCAAGCTGTGAGCCCAGATCTGATCTCGCTTCCTCTTCCACTACTGCCCTCAGACCTCATTTAACCCCAACCGCCTCCAAAGCCCCGCCTCCAAAGCCAACAACCCTGGAGCACTGTCCCTAGTCACACCTTGAAGTGCGACACCGCCCCAGGCCCTGGTCACACCTTGAAGATTCCATTGTATCCATTGCATCTTGTCTCACTTCAGGCAGGGGCTCACTGGAGGGGGAAGGAGGCACCATTATGACAGGGGCTGCCAACTTCCCCAGGGAGAAACAGGATTAACCAGCCAAAGCCTCCTCAGCGCTGGGGCAAAAATGTGCAAGCAAAAATGCCCAGAATCCATTGGCCGGCGCCGTGGCTCACTAGGCTAATCCTCCACCTTGCAGCGCCGGCACACCAGGTTCTAGTCCTGGTCCGGGCGCCGGATTCTGCCCTGGTTGCCCCTCTTCCAGGCCAGCTCTCTGCTGTGGCCCGGGAGTGCAGTGGAGGATGGCCCAAGTGCTTGGGCCCTGCACCCCATGGGAGACCAGGAGAAGCACCTGGCTCCTGGCTTTGGATCAGCGCGGTGTTCCGGCCATGGCAGCCATTGGGAGGTGAACCAACGGCAAAAGGAAGACCTTTTTCTCTGTCTCTCTCTCTCTCACTGTCCACTCTGCCTGTCAAAAATAATAATAAAAAAAAAATGCCCAGAACCCAATGTTAACAAACCCCAGGATGGGCCAGCGCTGGGGCATAGCGGGTAAAGCCGCCGCCTGCAGTGCCAGCATCCCATGTGGGTGCCGGTTCCAGTCCTGGCTGCTCCACTTCGTCCAGCTCTCTGCTCCTTGAGCCCCTGCACCTGGGTGGGAAGCTCCTGGCTCCTGGCTTTGGATCGGTGCAGCTTTGGCCATTGTGGCCAATTGGGGAGTGAATCGGTGGATGGAAGACTTCTCTCTCTCTCTCTCTCTCTGCCTCTCCTTCTCTCAGTGTGTAACTGACTTACAAATAAATAAATAAGTCTGTTAAAAAACGAAAGAAAACCAGGAGGCCTGTGCTGAGAAGGGGCCCACATCAGAAGGGGAGGCCCACACAGAACTGCCAGGATCAGGGGCGCCCAAGGCCCTGGGCAGGTCCCGGCTTCCCCAGACAGGCAGAGGCACACGCCTAGGCCTAAAGGCTTGTAGGTCAAGTTACACCAGAGGTTCCCTTAAGACCTCAAATCCCTCCCCAAAATCCAGGGCTTAGAGCTTGCCAGAAAATTCAAGGTAGGCATTCAAGCCTCGGGTTTTGCATTTGACTAATTTTCTCTGAGCAGCCACAGGCAGCTCGAGCAGAACTCTGCTGCCCTGGAAATGTTAGGAGAGCACCCACAGGTGTGGGATTCCAAACCCCCGGGGAATGTGAGCGCCTCGTTTTAATCAGATCTCCCCTGGGGTTCTAGGATGCTGGCTGGAAACATCGGGGTCCAGAGTGCCTTCCTACAGGTAGTCGGTGTGACCTCAGGCATCCCAGGGGCCAAGGCTTGGGTTTTATTTTTGGCCTCTGTCCCCAAAGGGGAACCTCCACGAAGGTTAAGTATTTGCAAAAGGAGGCTGAATTTGAATCAGGGGCAGCAGAATTACAAAGGGACCTCCAGGCTTTGCCCTGGAGGCATGCTTCAGGGATGTGGGATCTAGCAGAAAAGCCTAAACCCAAGAAACCCGTCCAAAGGAAAATAAATTACTAACAAATAGCCCTAAGGAGCCAGAAGTGTATTAAACCTGGAGGGAAAGGAAGCGGCAGAGGGAGACGTCCTTCGTCGTCGTTTGGTTCCCGGAATGGCCCGTCCGGTCTGGGAAGACTTCTGGGAACAGGTAAGACTTGGTTTCTGGAGAAACGGTTCTCGCTGCTACCCAGGTGCATAGTGGGGGAAAGAGCCAGCGCCGACCTTCACCTATTGGATTTGCAGGCCACTCTTACTGCCCCCCGCCCCCCAAGCGTATTTATGTATTGAAAGGAAGAGAGAAAGAGAGAGAGAAAGCTCTTCCATTTGTGGGTTCACTCCCCAAATGACTGCAGCGGCCAGGGCTGGCCCAGCTGAAACCAGGAGCCAGAACACAGGTTTCCAACCTCCAGGTTTGCAACACGGGGTGGGGGGGGGCACGCGTACTGCCTTGCCGGGTGCATTAGCAGAGAGCTGGGTGAGACCGAAGAATCCGGGACTGGAGCGGGTGCTCCCATACCAGATGCCAGTGGCGCCTTATCCTGCCACGCCGCAACTCGGGCCCCTCTTAAAGCCCCTTCTCACCTAACACCCACCCATCTTCATAACCTCCTGATGAGAGAGGGTCTGTGGACACAGGAGAGACAGGTGTGGCGCCTGGGGTTTGGGAAGCAGGTGGGGCTCCCACGGGTGTCCGGGTTCCAGGCTACTCTGAACCCCACTTTGCAGTCCAAGCGTCTTCGCTTCCCGTTTGATCTTCATGGCAGGATGCAGTGGCCACACGTCCAGACCTCAAGGTAGAGGGGTGGCAGCTTAGGGGGCTGAGGGCAGCACCGGCCCCGCACACCTGCACCGGCACCTTTAATGCCAGGAACTCTGGCTTCGTGCTGGGCTCACTCCTTTTGTTGGCTGTACCACCGCCGGCATCTATGTACTTCGGTGATGCTCTTTAGACAGCGGAAACCGTCACAAGAACAGTGGCTACTTTGTGGTTCACTTGGGGCAAAGCAGCCTCAGCGGGTCCTGCTTGGGCCAGCAGGGCGGCCAGGGACAGCCACTGCCCAGCGCCGCGTCCCGCCTCCGGTCGCTTGCGGTAGACGCAGGGAGGGATCCCATAAACCTGGCGGCGCCCGCCCTCCCGCTGGGTCTCCAGTGGGTCCCGCGGGGCACGGCCCCCGGTGGGGGGGAGTGGGCGGGGCGTCTTGCTTTGGGGGTCGGTGGGGGCAACGGGGCAGAGCCTTAAAGGGACCTCGCTCCAAGCCCGCGGAGGGAGAGGCGCCCCCGACCCCGAGGCAGCCGGGCGGGCGGAGGGAGTGCGGCTCGCCGCCAGCCAAGGTGGCCCCTACACGAAGCTAGCAGAGTCTCCGGCTTCAGATTTGAACGGGGGAGGCCGAGCGGCTGGGCTGAGTCTCCCCACGGCCATTGGCTGCGGCGGCGCCGTGACATCAGCGCGGAGGGCGCGGGAGGAGCCTGCGAGGGGAGTGTCCGAGCGGCTCCGGCCCGGACTGCCCGAGGCCGAGAGGGAAACCAGCTCCGGCGCTGACATGGGCCGCCAGCCCGGCCGCCGCGCCGAGCCCACGGACGGGACAGCGCAGCCGCGCCGGCCCCGCGCTCAGGTCTCCGGGAACCGAGGTAGGCGACGCGCGCCCGCCCTGGCCGCCGAGCCGCCTGCGCCTGCGAGGCGCGGGTGGGCTCGAGCCCCCCGGGGGCCCGAGAGGACTGAGAAAGCCGGGAGTGGGGGGCCGTGGGCCGGGGAGAGGGGCGCGGGGCACCCCCACTCCGCTCCGGGGCGGCTCGGGTGCCTGGTACCGGGCGCCGCGCTCCGTGCGTCCCAGCGGAGCGGATTTGGGGAGCGGCGTGCGGCAGAGCGGGGCGCGGCATCGCCGGCCCTGGGCGTTGCTCGGGGCCCCCGTGGCGCGCCCCCGGCCCAGGAATGGGGCGTGTGGCGGTGTGGGCAGGAGCGCGGCGGCGGCGGGCGGCCTCTCCGAGGGGGGCGTGTGCGCCCGGAGTCCCGCGAATGAGAGCCGGGTCGCGGCCGTAGTGGCAGAGGCGGGCGCGCACGCCCCCGCTCGTACACGCGCCGAGGCACACGCCGCCCAGTGTCGCCCGGCCGTGGACGAGGCAGCCGCGGCGCTGCCTGGGAGGGAACGGCCCGGGGAACCGACGCTCCCCGCCCCCCGCCCCCCGCCCGCGAGCCCGGCCCTCCCGCGCCGCGCGCCCGCCCCGCCCGCCTCCCTCGCCAGACTCGGAGGCCAAGGCCGGGAGAGGCCCAGGCTCCTGTCGGCGGGGCGGGGCGCGCCCAGCCCGTGGCCCCTTCGGAGCCCGCGCGCCGGCTGCGGCGCCCGGAGCGAGGCGCCCCCGGCGTGGTCCCGGGCTCCGAGCGCGGCCGGTGAATCATTTAACCACCACCCGCTCGGGCCGGCCCCCTCCCTGGAGCGCCCCCAGCCGGTGTCCCCGGTGCGCCCGCCTGAGCCGCCCTGCCTGCCGGGTGAGTGTGCCCTTCTGCCCGGGCCGGAGAGCCGGGCGGGAAGCTGGGGCAGCGCGGGCGTCCCGGGGGAGGACTGCGTGTGTTGTGTGTGTGTGTGTGTGTGTGTGTGTGTGTGTGTCACCGTGCGCGACCCCCGTGGGGGAGGGGTGTGCCCTCCTAACTGGAGACGCCGGTGCTTTCCTTTCCTCGTCGCTGGGAACTTGTCCCTTCTGCCTCCGCCCCGTGCGATCTGGTCCGCTCCCCCCCCCCCCCTTCCCGGGGTCCACGGTGCCCGCTCTCGGCCCAGGTCCCGAGTAGCCGCATCGGGAAGGATCCTTGGACAAGCCCTCCCTTGGAGGGGTAGGGGTGCTGGAGGGACCCCCAGTGGGGTCCGGCCGGGCGCAGGCGCCCTCATCCCGCCAGTGTAAACAACCGGGGCCTCCACCAGGCAACTTCTGGGCCTGGCCTGGGTATCTAATAACTCCCGGCAGCCCCCGCCCCCTCTCCAGCAGGGATGGAGGAGGGGACCACCAGCGGGATGGACTGAATTTTAAGAGAACAAAGAACAGGGCACAAAGGAAGGGGGAGCGGAGCTGTGGATTTCTCCCAGAAATGGGGACTTTGCTGGACCCCGGCCAGGCCCAGCCGCGCCGCTGGCAGCCCCAGGGCACCCGCGGCAGTAATGGGGCAGCCGCTGCCAGCCAGCGAGGCCCCATCGCTGCTGGGTGGCTGGGGGCCCTGCTGAGTGTGGGGTGCCATGGGGCCCCCTGCCCTGTGCGAGGCTCCCTGGTGACTGATTAGTGTGGTTTATCTCCTCCAAACTTGGACTTTGCCTGTCCCATCCTTGAGCAGCTGCTCCTTCCCACCGAGGGGGAAGCTTGGGAGATGCCAGGGGTTCTCCTGGCCTTCCTGGTCTAGAGATCCCTGCAGGGAGGGGGCCCGTGTGGTGGAGCGAGCCCGTTCCCCAGTGGAGGTGGTTTGGGGGTGAGTCTCAGCCCCTCTGCTACCTCCCCGAGTCCTGCTCTTTGAGGACCCGCTGCTCCTGTTCCGTTGTGTGGTTCAGCTTCTGCTTTGAGCATTTCTTTTTGGGGGGGTGGTTTCTGCCTCTTCTCTTCTCCCCTCATCCGTCTCTTTGATACACTCCCCGTACACCAGGGTTTGTCCCAGTCCGATGGGGACACGCAACCTACCAGGGAGTCACGTGCAAAGCAGATCGTAGCAAAGGTGGCAGAGGTGGGGCTGGGAGGGGCACCCTAGAGCCTTCTTTGCAAGTCCAGAGCTTTTCCCGAAGGGCCTCTGGTTGGCTATGGACCAGGGCGTCTAGCCCCTACCCTTGGAGAGGCTGGTTGAGTTCTGTGGCAAGGACAGACTGTGCCCAGGTGTGGCAGCCAAGGTGTTTGAGCCTGGCCTCTCCCTGCCCTCCCTCTTCCTCCTGACCCCTCCCCCATGCCTTCAAGTTGAGGTGGGAGCGGAGGGGTCAGAGACTGAGTGTCGGGCGTCCCCAGGTGGCTTTGGGGCAGCTACTCCAGCCTTCCTTGTTGGATGCTCCTCAGAGGGAGAGGAGCAGGCCCTGGTGGGGGGAGGGGGAGGCCTCCCTGGAGGAACCGGGAGCTGGGCTGATGCCAGAGATAAGGCTTGGGGGTGGAGGCAGCAGGGTTGAGCAACCCTGGGAGCTGAGAGAGCTGACCTGGGCTCAGCTGGGATCTTCTGACTTGTGTTCTGGGCCTGGAGAGACAAGGAGCAGATCCTGGAGCTGGGGTGGGGGCTGGGGGCGGGGCTTGGAGGGCCAGCTGCAGCCAGTGCCCCCAGGGTGCGCCCGGAAGGCTAGCCCAGGCCAGCCCTCTCGGACTGGGTGAGTGTGACCCAACATAGCCCCGCGGTGACTAGCAGCCTGTTGTGAAAGAAGTTGAGCCATCAGTTTTCCCGCATTCCCACTCACAGCGCTCCTGGAACTGCGAACTACAATCTGCCTCCCCGAGGAGCTGCGGGCCTCCTTCCAGCTAGCGGGCTCCGGAGTCTCCCCCAGGCACGGCCAGCTTGCAGCTCCGGGCTCGGGGCCAGGTGGCAGCACTGGCATCCACAGCCCTCCTTTGCTAGGAAGAAGGGAAGTGGAGGGCTCTCTTCATGCGCGCATACCCAAGTCTCCCTGTGGGGGTCCAGGAGGGTAATTTGGGGGGTGTTCGTAAAAGAAGGCTGAGGGTCCTCCCCCCCCCCAGCTTGCAAGAAATGACTCTTGTGTCCCGTTCCCCCCAGGGCAGAAGGTACCAGCAAAGCCATAGTTCCATGCATCTCAGTGCTGAGCCGCAGTGGCTGCTGCAGCCCCCAGCTTCTCCCTGGGCCATCGGGAGGGCAGCAGGGGCAGCCCCCAGCCTCCCCGCCTGGGTCCCTAGTTGCAGTGCTTAACTTGGTCCAGAGACCAGCAAAGCCAGCTTGTCTCCCTGCCACTTCTTCTGTCGGGCGTCTTGTCTTGGGTCCCCAGGGAGTGCAGCACTTCCCCCCCCTTAGAATGGAGCCCCTTGGCCCTGCAGCATCAGCGAGGGACCTGGCCCCACCTCCTGGGCTGGTGATTTAAAGTTTCGTGAAGCGGCAGAAGGGGAGAGCCTGCCAGGGATCCCAGGGGGCCAGCTGTGCAGTCCCGTGTGGGGGTGGGTCCTGGGGACCAGGCTCTGTCTCACTGGGGGTGACCTTGCCGAAGTTGTTGCTGGCAGCACAGGGGTGCTCTGGAATTCCTGAGTTATCTCTCACCCATGTCCCGGGCAGAAATAGGGGAGCGTCTCTCTTCCTACCTCCACCTCACCATCCTTGTAGCACTGAGATCAAAGGAGCTTAAGTCCCGACTGAGAGAAGCCAGGCTCCTGTGTCCTGCCTCACTAAAGGCTGAGAGGGGAGGAGGGGGCGGCCAGATCAGGGGAGAAATTGGTGAGGGCTGCCAGGCCCCACTGCTGGACGGGACTCCAGTAGGTGGGAGGCCCCCACCCCCACCCCAGCAACAGGTCATAGTGCATCAGTTATCTGGAAACTGAGGCAGAAGCAAGCTGCCCAGTGTGGCGAGCTGGCGCATCCCCTGGGGAGTCCGGCTCTTGAACCCCAAGTCTGGCAGACCCAGGGTGGAAGAGTTGCCAGCCTGCTGTGGAGGGAGTCCAGGCCCGCTGCTGGCTCCCCTCGAGGACCCCAAGCATCACACCCTCCCCCATTGCTCAGCTGAGCGCTGGCTCTTGGGAGAAGCAAAGTGAAAGCAAACCAGGCCGGGCAGATCTGATTTCAAACCCTGCTGCTTCCTTCTGAGACGGGGCAGGAGGGAGGAGCCTGGCAGTGGGGCCACGCTCCTGCATGGGGGCCCCTCCCCGCCTCTCCCAGGGCTCCAGGAAATGTAGTTTCCAGGAAGGACCCAGTCAGCAAGTGAGGTTGCCAGACGTCCTTGGCTCCTGGTCGTCTTGACGTGCCCTTCCGGTCGCTCCCACCCCCTGTCTCCAGGCCGTTCGCATTCCCAGGCATCGAGGCAGGCTTCGCCTTCCTTTACACGCATGCACGCGTGCACAGCACACTTCCTTCCTCAGCAAGTCCGTGGAAAATGCATATTCTGGAAAACTCGGTTTTGCACCAAAATAATCTTACCCTTTAATGGCACAGCCAAGAGCTGTGTGAGGATGAGGGGTCCTTGCCTGCAAGGGGCCAAGCAGTGCCCCCTGAGGGCCTCGCTGGGGCAGGGACAGTGGCCTGTGTGCTCCTCCTGGCTCCTGAGGCATGGTGGGGGGGCACACTAGGGAGATTGCAGCCTGAAAAACAGTGTGTAGCCCACAGGGCTCGCCCACAGCCTCGTCAGGCCTGGGGGAGCACTTGATCGCGTCGTGGAGTGGAAAAGCCCCAGAGTGCAGAATCAGGCAGAGCTGGCTGCCTCCTGCCTCCCTGTCCTTACCAAGTGTGTGGCTTGGGTGAGTCATTGAGCTCCTTCAGCCTCAGTTTTCTTATCTGTAAAATGGAGCCAATGGCAGGCATCTCTGGTGTTGTTGGAAGGAATGCAGGAGATAAAGGTTTTCTGTTACTGTCATTTTTTTTTAAGAAGCAGTTTTAATCAAAAGCAAGCATGCAGCACAATGCTTGGGGCAGAGAAAAATCTCAATAAATGGTGTTTTCTTTTTTGGTTTGTTTTTTTCTCATACTTGCTCCATGACCCATGACCCAGAGATTGCTGCCTGTTCCCAGGAGGACCCACCCCTCAGGCTGGGGAGGGGTGGAGCCACATTAACATTTCCCAGACTGGGCTGCGCTGCACAGCCCCACATCTGGCCCAGTGCACCCTGGGAGACAGTTTTGCAGAGTTGTCTTCATTATAAGTCACGGAACTGGATGGGAAGTGGAGCAGCTGGGACGTGAACCAGTGCTCATATGGGATGTTGGTGACACAGCAGCGGCCTCGCCTGCTGGTCTCACTCTTTTTTCCAGCAACTAAAGGGTAAAAGTATCCAAGACTCAGGCTTTCCCCACAGCTCAGAGCATTGCTCAGTTTTCCTGCAGGCTGGGGGAGTGTGAATTCCTTACCCCAGAGAACATCTGCAGGAATCCAGCGGTGACTGTGATGAGTAATGGAAGTGGCTCGGGACAGCTCTGGCAATAGGAACATAAATAGTGCTAGTCACGTGGGTCAAGTTCCTGGTTGCCATGTCTTAAAACTTGAGAAAGGTGAAAATTTTGAATTTTTTTGAAAGATTTATTTTATTTATTCGAAAGACAGTTACAGGGCCCAGCACCGAGGCTCACTTGGTTAATCCTCCGCCTGTGGTGCTGGCATCCCATATGGGCACCGGGTTCTAGTCCTGGTTGCTCCTCTTCCAGTCCAGCTCTCTGCTGTGGCCCGGGAGTGCAGTGGAGGATGGCCCAAGTGCTTGGGCCCTGCACCCGCATGGGAGACCAGGGAGAGGCACCTGGCTCCTGGCTTGGGATCGGCAAAGTGCTGACCGTAGTGGCCATTTGGGGGGTGAACCAATGGAAGGAAGACCTTTCTCTGTTTCTCTGTAACTCTGTCAAATAAATAAATAAAATCTTAAAAAAAAAAAAAAAGAAAGAAAGTTACAGAGAGAAGGTGGGGGAGAGAGGCCTTCTATCCACTAGTTCACTCCCCAAATAGCTGCAATGGTCAGAGCTGAGCTGATCCGAAGCCAGGAGCCAGGAGCTTCATCTGGGTCTCCCACGTGGGTGCAGGGGCCCAAGCACTTGGTCCGTCCTCTGCTGCTTTCCCAGGTGCATTAGCAGGGAGCTGGCTTGGAAGTGGAGCAGGATTTGAACTGGTGCACAGATGGGATGCTGGCAGCGCAGGCCAGGGCTTTAACCCTCTGTGTTTATTTATTTGAAAGGCAGAATTAGAGAGAGAGAAGGGGAGATCTTCTTTTTTTTTTTTTTTTTTTTTTTTTTTTTTTTTTTTTTTTACAGGCAGAGTGGACAGTGAGAGAGAGAGACAGAGAGAAAGGTCTTCCTTTGCCGTTGGTTCACCCTCCAATGGCCGCCGCAGCCGGCGCGCTGCGGCCGGCGCACCGCGCTCATCCGATGGCAGGAGCCAGGATCCAGGTGCTTTTCCTGGTCTCCCCATGGGGTGCAGGGCCCAAGCACCTGGGCCATCCTCCACTGCACTCCCGGGCCACAGCAGAGGGCTGGCCTGGAAGAGGGGCAACCGGGACAGAATCCGGTGCCCCGACCGGGACTAGAACCCGGTGTGCCGGCGCCGCAAGGCAGAGGATTAGCCTGTTGAGCCACGGCGCCGGCCAAGGGGAGATCTTCTATCTGCTAGTTCACTCCCCAAATGGCCAGACCTGGGCCTAGGCCAAAGCTGGGATCCAGGACCCTGTGTGCAGAGGCCCAAGGACTTGGGTCATCTTGCACTGCCTTCCCAGGTCACTATAGCAGAGAGCTGGACCGGAAAAGGAGCAGCCAGCACTCGTGGGATCAGCATTGCAGGCAGCAGCTCAAACAGCTGCACCACAGTGTCCACCCCAGTATATTTTCTTTAACTCAGTATTCCTAAAATATTGTCATTTCCAGGGGCTGGTGTTGTGGCATAAAGGGCTAAGCCTTTGCCTGTAATGCCTGCATCCCATTTGGGTGCTGGTTTGAGTCCTAGCTGTTCCCTTTCCTATCCAGCTCCCTGCTAATGTGCCTGGGAAAGCAGTGGAAGATGGCCCAAGTCCTTGGGTCCCTGCACCCACGTGGGAGAAAAGTATATTCCCATTTCCTATAGTTAAAAATTACTTGGCCGGCGCCGTTGCTCAACAGGCTAATCCTCCGCCTTGCGGCGCCGGCACACCGGGTTCTAGTCCCAGTCGGGGCACCGGATTCTGTCCCGGTTGCCCCTCTTCCAGGCCAGCCCTCTGCTGTGGCCCAGGAGTGCAGTGGAGGATGGCCCAGGTGCTTGGGCCCTGCACCCCATGGGGAGACCAGGAAAAGCACCTGGCTCCTGGCTCCTGCCATCGGATGAGCGTGGTGTGCCGGCCGCAGCGCGCCGACCGCGGCGGCCATTGGAGGGTGAACCAACGGCAAAGGAAGACCTTTCTCTCTGTCTCTCTCTCTCACTGTCCACTCTGCCTGTAAAAAAAAAAAAAAATTACTGAGATCATGTACATAAAAGACTTCAGAATCCAGTGTATTTTTTATCTTTAAAGCATATTTAAATTTGAAGTCTAAATTTTGTAGATACTCAATCAGTATTTGGGTTTTATAAAATGTGCAGTTGCAAAAGTAGATTGGGGTTGGTGCTGTGGCATAGTAGGTTAAAAGCTGCTGTCACTGCCTATCCAGCTCCCTGCTAATGGCCTGGGGAAGTGCCAGGGATGTCCCAAGTCCTTGGGCCCCTGCCATCCACGTGGGAGACCCAGAAGAAGCTCCTGGCTCCTGGCTCCAGATTGGCTCAGCTCTGGCCATTGTGGTCACTTGGGGAATGAACTGGCAGAGGAAAGGTCTCTCTCTCTCTCCCTCTCTCCCTCTCTCCCTCTCTCCCTCTCTCCCTCCCTCCTTCCTCCCTCCCTCTCTCTGTAACTCTTTCAACTAAATAAGTAAATTTTTAAAAACAGAAAAAACCAGGTTGATGCCCTCAAGTTGTTCCAGAAATACCTAAGCTTTCCCATAACTAAACAAAACACCCATTTTTAAATTCGAAAAAACTTTTAAATAACATTAAAAATTCAAGGGTGGGCGCTGGGTGATTAGATTTGAGTCCTACGGGCAAGTGCCTGGGTTTGAGTCCTGGCCCTGGCTCCTGACCGCGGCTTTTCCCCGATGCATACCCCGGAGGACAGTGGTGACGTCTGAGTAGTTGGGGCCCTGCTACCTGTTTTGGGAGACCTGGATTGAGTTCCTAGTTTCCAGCTTTGACTGGCCTACCCCAGGCCCCCACTACTGCAGGCATCTGGGGAGTTGGCCAACAGATGGGAGCCTGCTCTGTTTCTCTGCCTCTCAATGAAAAAACACAGCTCCCCGGTCACATGAACCATGGTTTAGCCACTAACTGGTCCTGTGTAGCAGGTGGCGACAGGATGGCAGAGGTGCAGAACATCCCCGTGAATGAAGGATCCCAGAGACGCTCCATATCAGCAGTAGTAGGACACAGCCTTGTAGCGGCTGTAACAAGATAAGAATGGGGAGTGGCGGAGGCCAAATGACCATGGCAGCAGACCGTGGGCTTGTCTACCTGCAGAGCCCGAAATGCTTGATCGTGAACTTGATTACTATGTAAGGCAGGGCAAGCTTAGTGGAGTGGCATTTATTACATGTTAATCCAAAATTGAAGGAAGAAAAAAATTAGACACCCCCTCCCCCATGCACTTAGCTATAACCAGTCAGAAACAGAGGGTGCGATGAAGCTGGCTCTCCTGCACATCTGGGGAGTCAGCCGGAAGGTGGACGATCTCTGTATCTCTGTCTCTGGTCCTCTCTCAACGCCACCGTGCCACTCACATAAGTCAGTCTTCTCTACAAGGTGGAGAGGACAGGGTACAAAATCTGTTCACAGTGACAAGAGACCGTGACACAGCGCACAATCAACGCGCCAAGGAACGCGTCGGGTTGACAGGAAGCAAGGCCACAAAGCACACTGGAGAATGTCTCCAAGACTTCGATGGTTGTGAGGAGTTAGTGCGATAAACTCATTTCTTCCCAAGGTAGTTTATTTTCTTGCAATTCCAGTGTAATCCCATCAGAATTTCTTTTGGAACTTAATCAACTATTTCTTGATTCCATCTGGAAGACTAAACAGATTAGAAAAGCCAAGAAAAAAGTCAGGGAGAAAAGTTAAAGTGGGGCTGTGGTCCTGCCGGTTATTCACACTCTGCCATACGCGGTGACATTGTAAATCCAGGTGAGAAACAGACAGACCCGCGACCAGAGAGGGAACTCTGCACGTCGGGTCAGAATTTAATCCATGGCCAAGGTAGCATGTGAGCTTGGCCTGCTTTAGAAAACAAGACCTACTTCTGTAAGGGATCAGTATCTACAATTCCGCATCATATTTTAATATTTTCCATTTTTTCTTTTTTAAAGATTTGTTTGCTTATTTTGAAAGAGTTACAGAGGGGGAGGGAGAGAGAGAGATTTCCATCCACGGATTTCACCACTCAGATGACCACAACAACCAGACCAAACTGGGCCAGACCAAAGCCAGAAGCTTCATCAGGGTCTCCCATGTAGGTGCAGGGGCCCAAGCACGTGGGCTGTCTTCTGCTGCTTTCCCCAGGCCGTAGCAGGGAGCTGGATTGGAAGTGGAGCAGCCAGGACTCAAACTGGCGCCCACATGGGGTTGACTGCATTGCAGGCAGTGGCTTTACCCACTACGTCATGATGCTGGCCCCTTATGTTCCAATTTTGTAAGTCATAGTAGTTTTTTCCAGTGAGTTGTTTTTAACTATTATATTACCTGGTAATTTTAGAAATGCTATTTTCATAAGCTGAGGGATAAGGGAAGTCTTTGCTCTGTGATATTAAAATCAAACCATAAAACAGAGTTGACTAAAAGTTAACAAGTAGGGCCTGGTGGTGTGGTGCCATAGGTTAAGCCACCATCTGCAGCGCCGGCATCTTTTATGGGCACTGGTTCCGGTTCCCTCTGCTCCACATTTGATCCAAGTCCCTGCTAATGCACCTGGGAAAGCAGCAGAGGGTGGACCAAGTGCTTGGGCCCCTGCACTTGAGACCTGGAAGAAGCTGCTGGCTTCTGGCTTTGGCCTGGCTCGGCCCCAGCTGTTGGGGCCATTTGGGGAGTGAACCAGCAGATGGAAGATCTCTCTTCTCTCTGTCTGCCTCTCATGCTGTAACTCTGACTTTAAAAAATAAATTTAACGAATATTTCACAGAAAACAACAAAATCACCATAATTTAAAGAGGCATGTGATAGATTTGTAGGAATATTTAAAGACATGATAGTTAAAGGGTTAAATACCTTTAATATTATTGTTTTAAAAGATTCATTTATTTGAAAGGCAGAGTTACAAAGAGAGAGAGATCCTTTATCCACTGGTTCACTCCCAAAATGGCCGCGATGGCTGGGGAATGGGCCAGGCCAAAGCCAGGAGCCTGGAACTCATCTGGGTCTCCCACATGGATGGCAGGGCCCAAACCATCTCTCACTGCTGTCCCAGGTACATTAGCAGGGAGCAGGATTGGAAGTAGAACAGCTGGGACTCGAACCAGTGCAAAAACGCTCACCCTCCTTAATAATCAAAGAAATGTACTTTAGGAGTTAGGTGTTTTTGTTTTCGATTCAGCGAAAGGAAACACTGTAACTGGTGTTGGAGCCTCCCCCTGTGTTGCTGTGCCCGCAACAAGATAACAATAAGAAACAAAAGTAGTTTACTGCTGAGAAGGCTGCATCCTGCGGAAACAGCTAAGGCGGTGGGCGGATTTAGCTGAAAGGATGGTTAGGAAGTCTCGGGCAAAGATGGAAACAGTGCGTTTATCAGATGGCTGATGGGATGTAGAAAGTTAGAATGTTGGGACTTCATTGGAAATAATGTAGCACAGTTTGTTAACAATAAATATTTTCACCCCAATGTGAACAATGCTCGCCTTTTTCCATGCTTATCAAGGGTATTTCAAGAAAAATAATGGAAAAATGGAATTAAAAGATGAGTTTATTTTGGTGCAGAAAGTTTTAAGAAGGTGAAATGAACATTTTATTTAATTGGATCTATTTATAAAAAACTATCATCATATTGAGATTTTGCATTCTCTTATTTTAAAAATGGACTTGAAAGTGACAGAGAGAGAATCCTGCATCCACTGAGTCTCTTCTCAAATAGCAGAACTGAGGCTGGTCCAGGCTGGAGCCAGGAGCCCGGAACTGCATCTGGGTCTCCCCGGGGGTGGCAGGGACCCAAGCACCCAGGCCATCATCTGTTGCCTTCCTAGGCACACCAGTGGGGGGCTGGACCAGAATTAGAGCAGCCAGGTTGTTAACTGTCACCCCCGTGTGAGATGCTGGCTAACCCGCACCACAGCGCCAGCCTCTGCATTCTGTTTTTGGTGCTGAGTCTTTGAAGTCCAGCCTGTATTTTATACTTTGATGGATCTCAGCTTGGACTCACCACATGTCAGGGCTCAGTAGCCACAAGGAGGCCAGTGGCTGCCATATTGGATACTGCAGGTGTAGATTGGTTAGTAGCCCCCAGGAAGGTGGCAGGCAGTTGAAGTCTTTGGTGTGGATTCGTCCTTGTCTGGTTCACCCTCTGAGCCGGGTCTAAAGGATCCACCCCCTCCCTCTGCTTGCAGCTGTGAGACAGCTGGGTCTTTGTTCCTGGTCCATTCTAGGAAGGGGTCATCAAGGCAGAAGATGTTTAGGAAGAAATGGGGTGTGCCCGGTATGGCTGGCAGAGGTACCGCTGAGCCTACGGGCCTGGCCTGGATGGACAGGGCCCAGCCTGGAGTTCTTGGAAATGAGGTTAGAGCAGCATCTGGGCTTCTGGGAGCTGCCTCAGGGCAGGACCTCGTGCCCATCTCCCTCCAGCTTCTGGTTGGATCCTCTCCACCGCTCAGCTCCTGTGCGGGGATGGGATGTGGGTGGGAAGGATCCCATTTGGAGAGGCTTTGCATGCCACCCCCTGTAAGGGCTGATCTCTCATGGGGGCGTCAGTGAGGTGAGTGTTGGTCCCAGGGTCGTGGATGAACACCCTCCCCCCCCCATCCTGCTCCTGCTCCTGCTCCGGCCCCCTGTGTGCACCTGTCTGCGAGGGCTGGGCCAAGGTCTGCCAGGCCTGGGCTCAAATCACATTTAGAAGCTGTGAAAGGGAGAGTGAGCCTGTCTGAGCCCCACGGTTTCCCTTTCTGCAAAATGGGACCAACCACAACCCCCTCCTTGCAGACAGGAGCGCTTTGAGGCTCAGAGGCTTATGTTGTCCCCAGCATAATGCCAGCATGGAGCAGACACCCAATAAATGGAAACTGTTGACAGCAGTGCCTTTTCTGCACACAGTCTGGTGGTTGGCCTGCTGCTGGCTGCCCTCGTGTGACCTCTGCCCCCTCTTGTTTTCTCAGCTCCCTCGTGTTGACCCGTGTAGCTGAGCTGGGGCCGGAGGAGTGGCAGAGGCAAAGCCTTCACCTGCCCAGGGCATCTCAGAGCTGTGGGAGGCTGGCCCCCAGCTCGGAGCTCCAGTGTCGCTGGATGGAGGCCAGTCTCCGGTGGGGTGGGAGTGATCTTATCCCTCATCTCCTGCTCAGCTGGGGAGGCTCAGGCACCAGGAAGCAGCTGTTGGGGAGTGAGTCCTTCTGGGGTGGGTGGGAGGAGGTCCTAGTACCCCTGTGTCCTCGGACAGTTGTACGCCGTCCACTGCCTCCTCCCAGACACGCAGTCAACCAAGGACCTGAGAGCGCATGGAGCTGGGGGTGACTTGGGCAAGGAGGAGAAAGAGGCCAGGTGTCAGAGGGAGCTTCTCCTATGAGAGGCAGGCTGGGGGGATGAACGGATAGGTGAGAGAGTGAGAAATGAATGGAGAATGGAGACCCGTTCTTACTCCACACCCCGGTGAGTACCTGCACTGGGCTGCAGCTGTGGGGTCCTGAGAACTGGATCATTTAAACGGGTCTTGAAGCTGAAGTGTTTTCCTTAAGGCTTTGATGCTCTGGGATTTATTATTTATTATTATTATTAGTAGTAGTAGTAGTATTAAACAGCATCACCACATTGGAGGAAACTTGTTTAAGCCAGTTTGCCTCTCAAGCCTAGCATAGCTAGTTCATCTCTGCGTTCCCTTTGAGTGTGTCTTCACTCTCAGTGTCACTGCCACCTCTGCGTGTACACACACGTGTGTGCGGGCACGTTTTCCTTCCCCCGGAAGCCGTGGGGGAAGCCATCTTCCACATTGGTTGCAGGGTGCTGTCCCCGTGTGCTGGGAGGGTATGTAAGCAAATGGCTCCTCATTGTCTTAGCCACGCCTTCGTGGTTGAGCAATCTTTGGCTGCGGCTGGCCCTTTTTCCCTCCTTTGCGATCGCTCCCTGGAGTAAGTCAGGGCCCCTGCTTCTTTCTTGGGAAACGTTGCCCCCACTGTGGGTGCCCCAGGACCCACCCCATCCTGGGATCGTTTGACTCTGAGCAGCTCCTGGATCTGGGTTTCTTTCTCCCTCCCTGGAGGTCCTAAGTTCCAGCAGCTCAGTAGGAGGCAACTCGCCCTCTCCCGTTTCCTGGCTCATCATTTCACCAGCGAGGTCTGGCCTGGTGCCTGGCCATGAACCCAGGCAGGTGTATCTGAGGAGCGAGGACCCCCCGGTCCCTCACAAGCTCCGTGACCTTTGGCAGCTTCCTTGTCCTCACAGCCTAACCAAGGCCACTGGGTCTGCTCATCTCCCAGATGTCTGGATCCTGGAGCCCTGACGCTGCGGGTGCTGTGTTTCAGCGACCCCAGGGGCATGCAGGAAGGGGCACACCAGGACTTCTATTTATTTGAAAGAGTTACAATGAGAGAGGGAGAGAGAGGTCTTTAATACACTGGTTCATTCCCCAGATGGCCCCAACAGCCAGGACTGGGTTAAGCAGGAGCCAGGAGCTTCTTCCCAGTCTCCCGTGAGGACGCAGGGGCCCAAGGACTTGTGCCATCTTCTACTGTTTTCCCAGGCACATTAGCAGGGAGCTGGATTGGAATTGGAGCAAACCAGGCTCCACCCAGTGTCCATATGGGACGCTCGCACTGCTGGCCCCTATATTGTTGTTTTTTTAAAGAGGACAATTAAAGCTTATGAATTAACCTATGGCATGACAATGGACATGTATGTAACCTGTAAAAACACACATATGAACTACATGCTAAATTTTTAATGTGAGCTCGCTCCCACACTACTGACAGGGGGCATTGTTTCGTGGATGGATTCCTGGAATGAGAATTAGGCCCTGGCTCCAGGTCAAGTCCTTTAATTCCATCTTTCCCCTCTGAAGGGGTGATTCCCAGCATAGCCAGGTGTTTCAAGGGTCTGTGAGATCCAGATACTTAGCTGGGACAGGAGTTGTAGTGCAGATATTGCGTGTTTCCACCCTGGACATTTCTAAATATCGTTTTTAGGTATTTGAGAGGCAGTGAGAGACACAAGGAGACCCCTCATCCACTGATGCTCTCCCCAGATGCATGCAGTGCCCAGCGCTGGGCCAGGCCAAAGCTGGGAGCCAGAAACTCAGTCCAGGGAACTGCATGCGCCACCCCTGCTACCTTCCAGGGTTTGCTTAGCAGAGGCTGGAGTGAAGACCTGGAGCCGGGAATGAAACCAACAGACCCGGATGTGGGATGTAGGCATCTCACCCATGAGGCCAAACACCCATCACCCATCCTGGTTTATTTAAAAAATAAAATAAAATATTCAGGCTGAGAATATTTCCTAAGAGTGCACCTTAACCTCCTTGTGCAAATAGCACACTCTTCAAATGTGAGGGCTTGGGGGCCAGCACTGTGGCATAGTGGGGAAAGCCACTGCCTGCAGTGCCGGCATCCCATATGGGCACCAGTTCTAGTCTCGGCTGCTCCGCTTCCGATCCAGCTCTCTGCTATGGCCTGGGAAAGCAGTAGAAGATGGCCCAAGTCCTCAGGCCCCTGCACCTGTGTGGGAGACAGGGAGGAAGCTCCTGGCTCCTGGTTTCCGATCAGGTCAGCTCTGGCTGTTGTGGCCATCTGCGGAGTGAACCATCAGATGGAAGACCTCTCTCCCTCTACCTCTGTGACTGTAACTCTGCCTTTCAAAATAATTAATTAATTAAAAATAAAACAGATGTGAGGGCTTTTTGACAGTGCACATGGAGGAGCTAAGATATTCAGAACAGCGCTGAAGTCAGCTAAAACACCACCCATTGAGCTTCCTCCTGGAGTATGTAACAGTGTATCAAAGCATGCAGGGTTCTCTCTGGTTCACTGAAGAAGAGTCTTCCCGCCTTATCTTTGCAGGACAAGGGTAGTGAGAGTTCAGGAAGACACTAGATCTTTCTCTGGAGAGCCCCTCCCCTCTGCAGGGCTGTGGCCCTTGTCACACTGTTTCTCGCATGGTTTTGCAGCCTCTTGTGCCATCTCACAGAACCAGGGCAGGGCAGAACGCCTCCCCTGTTCTGGCAAAGTTGCATGCTAACCGGGGGTAGAGTGTCGCTACCTCCTCTTCCATGGGAAAGGCCCTTGCCCACCAGCTGAGACCAACCTCCACCAAAGCAGACCCTGGGTTCCAAGCAGCCCCTGGAAGGCCTGGCGCCCCCTTGGGTGCTGCCCCTTCTCTGTCCCCCTCATCAGCTCCTGGTGTCTCTGCCTCCAACCATGCCCCGGTTGTGCCCCCCTCTGACCTCCTCCTTAGTCACACACATGCCCCAGACTCCCTCCTCGCCCCGAGCTCCTACAGCTGCCTCCACGCTGCATTCTTGCTTCCTCGATCCAGGCCTCCGACGCCAGGAGCCACGGGAGCTTCCTCATAGGCAGAGCGGATCACCTGCCTGCTAGCGAGTTGACAGTGTCTTTGTGTGCCATGCGTGACATCCGACTCCTGCCCGGACCCTGGCCACATGGGTTCTTGTTCTGGGCCTTTGCTGTTTGCTCTGCCCGGGCTGCTCTTGGCACGCTGACTCCTTCTCAACTCGTGGTGGCCTTTCCTCCCAGGGACTGCCCCAGCCCCCTCTCTCCCATACTCACGTCGCCCTGCACCCATGGACACAGCCAGATCCACACTGTTGAAGTTCCTCACGTAAAATGGCCTAAAATTTGCATGTAACCTAAAGGCACCCTCCCATATACCTTTTCCAAAAAATGTTATTTAAAAGGGGGAGAGAGCAAGAACTCCCATTCATTGGTTGATTCTCCAAAGGCTTACAGCGTTCAGGGTTGGACTGAGAGCTGTAGTCTCCCTGTGGGTAGCAGGGACCCAGTTACTTCAACCATCGCCACTGCTGCCACAGTGTGCCTTGGCAGAAAGCTAGAGTCAGGTGTAGGAGGCGGGACTCAAACCCAGGCACTCTGCAGTGGGACGTGGGCACTTTAACTAGTGTCTGCACCGCCAGGATCAATGCCCACCTCGTACACCTTCAGTCGTCTCTAGTTGACTTCCGGTACCCAACACCAACACTGATGCCATGTCAATAGTTGTTGGACTGTTCTGTATAGGGAATAGTGGTGAGAAAAAATGTACACCTGCAAGGCTTTTTGGTTTTTTAAAAAATTTATTTATTTACTTACTTATTAATGTGAAAGAGGAACAGAGAGGTGGAGGCACAGAGAAAGAGATCTTCCATCTTCATCCACTGGTTCCCTCCCCAAATGACCACAACAATTCAGAGCCCAGGAGCTTCTTCTGAGTCTCCCACATGGGTGCAGGGGCCCAAGGACTTGGGCCATCTTCTACTGCTATCCCAGGCCATAGCAGGGAGTTGGATAAGAAGTGGAGCAGCTGGGACTAGAACCAGCACCCATATGGGTGCTGGCACCACAGGTGGTGGCTTTACCTGCTACGCCACAGCACCAGCCCCACGTGCAGGATCTGTGAATGAATCTGCGGATGCAGAACATGTAGCTATGTAGAGCGGTGGTATATGCACAGTCACAGGTCCACATCTGGTAAGTCGTCAAGTGCCATTCAGTGAATGAATGACAGTAAGCAGTGCCTCTTGTAGCCAGCCCAAGTCATGGCTGAAGTAGTGTACCCAAAACCTCCTCCTGTCTAGCGTGCTGCCTGGAGCTGGTATCGGGTGCACAGAACACCCTGGGCAGGGCTGATGGCGTGGGCGGCTGGCTGCCCGGAGCAGTGACTGTGGGCACTGAGGCATGGGTACTGTGTGTTCCGGGGTGAGCTGTGGGTCAGCTGCAGAGTAGGAGGCCTGCATGGCTGCCCCAGGAGAGCTCGGGTTTGGCTCCTGCCTTGGGCTAAGACCGCCAGTGCCAGGCTACTGCCTGGTCATTTGGAGTGGGCTGCCCTCTGCTCAGAGGCTGCTAGGCGGGCCCCTCTGGAAGGTGCTGTTCTCTGAATAGCTTGCCAGGAAGGATGGCTAAGAGGTCCAGGGCGGGGATGCCCCCTGCAGTCCCAGGCCTGGGGCTGAGCTGCTGGTGTGGTTGGTGTAAACCCAGCCAGGGTTCTGTTAGTGGGGCTGAGGATGGAGCAGTCTGGCCTTCCATAGGAGCCAGGGCGAGCTGCCAGCCACGGCTCTGTTGTCCCTTTCCCTACCAGGAAAGTAGGCTGTGGCTTCCGGGGTGGAGTGGGGGGTCCCGCCCAGTAGTGGCCCCAGTCATTGGGTAGCCTATTTTAGCCACTTCCCTAGCTGAGTCACGGTGCTTAGCAACACCCCTCCCAAAGCCACAGCTCCCTGTTGGCGTGATTCCCTCCTGGGTAGGCGTGCAAGGCCCTTTCACGCTGCCTCTGCCCCCGGAGTAGCCCAGGCCTCAGGCCAGAGCGAGTTCCTCCCTTAGTCCTGCTTGCTGTCCGGCAGTGTGTTGCATCTCCTCATCCCCAGCAGATGAAGATCTCTGTCTCTCCCTCTCTCTGTAACTCTCTCAAAATAAGTGAGTTTTTACAAAATATTTATTTATTTGAAAGAGTTACAGAGAGAGGTAGAGCCAGAGAGACAGAGACAGAGAGTCTTCCATCTGCTGGTTCACTCCCCAGATGGCCACAACTGTCAGAGCTGTGCCGATCCGAAGCCAGGAGCCAGGAGCCAGGTGCAGGGGCCCAAGGACCTGGGCCATCTTCCCCTGCTTTCCCAGGCCATAGCAGAGAGCTGGATCGGAAGTGGAGGATGGCCCAGGTCCTTGGGCCCCTGCACCCACGTGGCAGACCTGGAGGAAGCTCCTGGCTCCTGGCTTTGGATCGGCGTAGCTCTGGCCATTATGGCCATCTGAGGAGTGAGCCAGCAGATGGAAGACCTCTCTCTCTCTCTCTCTCTGCACCTCTGCCTCTTTGTAACTCTTTCACATAAATAAATAAATATATCTTAAAAAGCCCATTCTCAATGTCTAGCGGGGAAGGGGTCCAAGACAGCTGGGGTCCCGAGGGAGTCCCTTTCTGTCCTGCTGCGCCAGTGAGGAGGGGGCTGCAGTGACCAGCAGTCCAGGGGAAGGACAAGGTCTGGGCCTCTGGGGTCTCAGAGCCTCAGCTCAGACTGGACAGGACAGGTGCAAGTGGCAGGTTTAGGGGCCAGTGGCCCCTCGCTTGAGGGGCTGCTTTAAGTCCTGGTCTCCCACGTGGTCCCGGGGCCCAAGCATCTTCCGTTGCTTTTCCAGGTGCGTTAGCAGGGAGCAGGATGGGAAGTGGAGCCCCCGGGACTCCACGGGAGCCGCCTGGAGGCAGCAGCCCCTCTCCTCCCCTCTCTCCTCTCCGGACCCCTTGGCCAGCAGTGGTAGGAGCGCTGCACTGGTGACATTCACTGAGATGCAGCTCCTGAGGGGTGGGGCAGGGCCTGGAGGAGGGGGGGAGGAGGGGCTGGGCCAGGGTGTTGGTTTCTAGGCCAGCTCTGTCCTCTGGGGGATAAGCTGGTGGAGGCACGTAGCTTCCCTGTTTTCTCATCCGTGAAAGAGCGGCGCTGGGTAGCCCTCCCAGCTCTTTGAGATCCCGCACCCTCTGAGCGGGGCCAGGAGCCCGCTGCAGGCGGAAGTCGGGGCCCTTGGCTTCCGTCCTGCTTCACTGCTCGCCGTGGGCATAGCAGGAGCCAGAGGACGTGGCCAGGACCGCGTGGTTCAGTTTCCTTCTGTGCCCAGCGTGACAGAGGCAGAGCCTACCTCACCGTTCCCCTGCTTTTTAGAGAGTTTGTCCCAAGTTTGATCTAGGAGCCCCCCCACGCCCCCAACTGTTCAGGGCTCAGCAAATCTAGCCCAGAGGCCAAATCAAGCCTGCCACCTGTCTTTGTAAAGAAAGCTGTTTTTTTTGTTTTTACTGGTCACTGCTAAAGGCTACAATTTAGGAAGAGCAAGGAGAGATGCACAGGGCGAGGGGTGGGGTGGCGGGTGCACACACACCCCCTCCCCCCCCCCCCACCTGGCCTGAAGCTCTCTGTAAATAAAGTTTTATTGAGACATAGCCCCGCCCAAGTGTGTGCATATCCTGGAGAGATGGGGGAGAGGGGGTGCGTGCTGGGAGGGGAAGCTCTATGGGTTGCGGCAGCTTGTTGTGGGGTGTAGGGGTCAAGAGTGTGCAGGGCTTGGGGCGCAGAGCCCTGGAGCTGAGCTCTGGGCAAGATGAAGGCAGAAGGGGAGAACCTGGGCATCGGGGCGGGCAGGAGACCAACTGCGGCATTCACTGCGGGACAGGATTCTGTGGTGCAGGAACCCTTCAGAACCTTCTGGAAGCTCAGTCTAGTGGGGAGATGAGAGTGTTACCAGCAGGGGTAGCGTGGTGTAATGGGTGCCTGCTGGGAAAGGCAACGGCCGAAGTGCAGAGGAGGGGCAGGTGGCCAAGGACGCCCTGCCTCTGGAAGGTTCCTGGGAGCGGCAGTGTCCCACCTGGGCCCTGAGGATGCTGGGAGCACAGGGGCACAAAGGGGAAGTGGGAGAGGACAGGACGGGGGCAGGGAGACCTGTTGGGTGGATGTCAAGGGTCAGGAAGCTCTCAGGGTCTGGGCTTTGTGACGGGAAGGGTGGGCTGGGAAGGAGGGTGCCCCGAGGTGGTCCCACCCCCACCCACCATACCTGGTTAAGTCCCCGCACTCGTCTCTCCCACCTGTCCAGCTCTGCTGGGCTTAACATGTGGGTGGCCAAGTCCTCCTGGGGAGACAGGGCCTGGGTGGCACCTCAGGGCTCTCCTGCACAGTGGGTTTCTGATTTAATCAGCTGGGGTCTGCAGATCCCAGGGGGGCTGAGTCATTGAAGATGGAGTCCCCGCCTCCCTCTGTGTCTAATGGCTGAAGTCAGCCTCTGTCTCCCTGAGACCAGAGCAGGTGGGACCCCAACATAGGGCTTGGGGCCTCGCAGTGGAGGTCTCACAGTTCAGATCCTTGTCTGTGGGATGCTGGAAGGCTGGGGAGCTGGCTCTGTGGGTCCCAGCAGCCCCACCCCAGTTCTGATTCAGAAAGAGAGCTGGGCTGCCCACGCGCAGGGAGGCACCAGGCACCAGGGCCCCTCCCGTCTGCTCCCTTCTCGCTGGGGACTGTGACTCAGGTCGAGGTGTCCACTAACGCTGCCAGGATCGAGGTTAGACAGCAGGAAGAACTTACAGCCTGTTTGCCCGCTGGCCCCTGGCATTGCTTCTGTACCCTCCCGGTTGCTCTAGGAGCATTCTGGTTTGCGGAGTGGGGGAGACACTGTTTAAAAGATTCTTCTCTGTCAGTTTTCAGGGAAAGTGCATGTCTCTGGCTGCTGGAACCCTAGCCTGGTTTGCAAAAATCTCTATTTTCCCTGAGGAAGGGTCTATGGGTGAAGAAACGGGCAGTCAAGAAATTGGGGGCTTGATTCGCATGCTGTCATTCTGCGGGGGAAAGGCGCCGGTGCCGGGGGTCCGGCTCGCGCTGACCATTTGCCTCCTGCTCTGCCCGCAGCCCCGTGAGTGTGAGCGCCGCATTGTCATCCGGTCCACTCGTCGCACTTGGACCTCCGATCGCTCAGCGGACCCGATCGCTCAGCGGACCCGATCGCTCAGCGGACCCGTCTGCTCCCTGCGGGAGGGGCCGCCTCCCCTCCCGTCCGTCCGTCAAGATGCCGATCCTCAAGCAGCTGGTGTCCAGCTCCGTGCACTCCAAGCGCCGCTCCCGCGTGGACCTCACGGCCGAGATGATCAGTGCCCCGCTGGGCGACTTCCGCCACACCATGCACGTGGGCCGGGCGGGGGACGTCTTCGGGGACACCTCCTTCCTCAACAGCAAGGCAGGCGAGCCTGATGGGGAGTCCCTGGACGAACAGGCCTCCTCCTCGTCGTCGTCGTCCAAGCGTAGCCTCCTGTCCCGGAAGTTCCGGGGCAGCAAGCGGTCCCAGTCGGTGACCAGGGGCGATCGGGAGCAGAGGGACATGCTGGGCTCCCTGCGGGACTCGGCTCTCTTCGTCAAGAACGCCATGTCCCTGCCCCAGCTCAATGAGAAGGAGGCCGCCGACAGGGGCTCCAGCAAACTGCCCAAGAGCCTGTCCTCCAGCCCCGTGAAGAAGGCGCTGGCCGGGGAGGGCGGCGTGGAGGAGGAGGTAGGCGCGGGAGAAGGGGGTCCCCGGCGGAACGGGGCCACAGGCCCCTCCTCCCCTGACCCCCTGCTGGACGAGCAGGCCTTCGGGGACCTCACCGACCTGCCCGTGGTGCCCAAGGCCAGCTACGGGCTGAAGCACGCTGAGTCCATCATGTCTTTCCACATTGACCTGGGGCCCTCCATGCTGGGTGACGTCCTCAGCATCATGGACAAGGAGGAGTGGGACCCGGAGGAGGAGGAGGAGGTGGATGGCGGTGACCGTGACCACGAGGGCGCCCGTGGGCTCAGCCAGGCCCCGGCCCCAGCCGCGGCAGCGCCTGCCCTGGTGAGGCAGGAAGCCAGCAAGGCTGTCCCAGAGGACGAGGGCTGGGCAGCGGCGGCCCCCAGCCCCGGCTCGGCCCGCAGCGTGGGCAGCCACACCACGAGGGACAGCAGCTCCCTCTCCAGCTGCACCTCGGGTGTCCTGGAAGAGCGCAGCCCGGCCTTCCGGGGGCCGGACAGGGCCGGAGCCGCTCTGGCCAGGCAGCCAGACAAGGAGTTCTCGTTCATGGACGAGGAGGAAGAGGATGAGATCCGGGTGTGAGGCCTTCGCCCTGCCCCCACCCCCTGCACCCTCTGACCTCAGATGCAGGGCCAGCCACGAGCAGCCCGGCGGTGGGCCACAGGCCCTGGACCTGGCGGACGAGGGGCCTCGGGAGGACTTGCGGAGCCGGCTCGGGCGCCGTCTGCCAGCCTGACCTCATTCCACACCCTGCCTGCCCGAAGCTGCCCGGGACCGGGCTGTGTTCTCACAGCGGGAATCGGGTTCCTCCCTGGGGCTCCCTTTCCTGCAGCCTGGCCTCAAATGGCTGCCAGATGTGAGGCTGACTGAGTTCTTGCCGCGTGCGGCCCAGAGCCTGCCTCGGCGCCAGCGCCCCACCTCTCTCTCCTGCCTCTCTCTCCTCCCTCCATCCATCCCTGGCTCCCGCCCCCGGAAGCGGAAGCGGAAGCAGGAGGCCAGCCAAGGACACTACACAAAGCCCCCTTGCAGGGGGAGAGACCCTGCTGGGAACAGAAGGCGAGCGCTGGTCTTTGCGAATCTTCTAGAAGGGGGGCCTTCTGGGACGACACTAGAGACAGCGGCGGGGCACTGCCCTGTGGGTTTGTTTGTTCTTTAGTATTCTGTGTAAATCTTTGTAGAGCAATATCGCCAGCAAGCAGCGTGGTAGGCCTGCCCGCCGAAAAGCCCGGATTGGAATAGAAAACCTTTCTCCTGACAGTTCAAAGTGAATATTAGGGGACGAAGAAGCCAGCTCACTTATAATGAGCGCTTCCAAACGTAGAACTGCGTAGGGTGGGGGTCTGTGCGCGTTGGCCCCCTGCCCCGTAGCTATTAACAGCTCAAGCAGGCCAATGTAGACAGTTTTTGGAAAGCGATTTTTAAAAAATAATACACCATTCCTGGGGGTGGGGTGGGGGCTGGGTTTGAGCTCGGTGGGTTCCTCTCCCACACATGATTTCCCCTTCCTTGCTCAGCTCCCCCCGGGCCAAGGCCCACGGTTGGGGGGGGTTTGCCAGATTTAATACTTAAAAAACACAAAAACCAATGCAGAGTTAAATCTGAATTTCAGGTAAATGACGATCGCATTTGGGGGGGGGGGGTAGGAGTTTGTTGTTCAGGTTTCCCCCCTGTGCCCTGGAGCCACCCTAGTAGAAGCTGGGGTGTGAGCCCAGGGGATTGATTCTCTGTCCTGGGAAAAGCCTGACCCCCTCCCCTCCCCTCCCCTGGGGTCTTCATGTAGCCAGTGGGGGAGGGGAGAGACAGAAGTAGCTGCCATAAGGGGGTTCTGGTGGGGCAGGGCCGGCTGCAGCTTCCGGCCTCCTGTCCTTGCCAGACCCCGCCACTGAGACACTAACTTAGTGGGTGCCCTGTGCCCACAGGTGCCCCTGCCCCATAGTTTTAGCTCCTGCAGGGTTTTTGGGGGGGGTCATCCAAAGGGCTGCCCAGCCACCCCTGAATCCACCTAAGCCAGTCCCACCCAGATTCTAAATAAGCTGTGTATTTTCTTTTTCATGATATTGTTAAAGCAGCAAGGAAACATTAAAAGTGCCCTCTAGCACTGGTGGCGTGGTCTGTGCTCTGGGAGAGGCGCGTGGGGTGGGGTGGGGGCAGGGCAGGGTCCGGGAGGGGGCCACGGCGGCCTCTGGCGGCTCCTCTCTGAGCCCCTCCTGCAGGGACAAGACGCCTTACTCTGTGCCTCTGTGCTAACAGGGCCGTGGGACTGGGGGGCCAGCTGCCCTGGCTCCTGCCTCACGTCTCTCGAGAAGCCACCAAGACCCTGCCTGCTGCAGCCCCTACTTGTCGGCAAATCCAGAGACAGGGCGGGGGGGGGGGCAGACCCTGGGGGGGCTCAGTTCCTGCTGCGAGCTCTGCCCCTCGCCCCTGAGCCTCTGCAGAGAGCTCATGCCGGGCCCGCTCGTCCTCTCCCTGGGACGTAATTAAGGCCCCTGCACCCCTAGACAGCTCATTAGAGCTGGTGGTGGCCCCCAGGGAGGGAGTGGGGCTGCAGCCCAGTGGGAACGGGAGGGTACCCAGGGGAGGAAGTCCGCTCACTTGGGGCCTGGACAGATGATGGGGGGCCGCCCCTCCCAGGCGCAGCATAGCCGTCCGCAGAGGGAAAAGCCCCTGCAGCACTCGGACGAACCAGGGATTCTGCAAGGTCCAGGAGGAGGCAGCCGCCCCTGGCCCCAGCGGCTGAAACGTCGGGAAAGCGCTGGCCGTTCTGGAAGACCCACAGACCTGTAGAGAGGCTGGTTGCTTCCCGGCTTTTTATTGCTTTTTAAAAAAGATGTATTTATTTGAAAGGAAAAGTTACAGAGAGAAAGAGATCTTCCATCCACTGGTTCAACCCTCAGGTGGTCACAGGGGCCAGGCCAGGCCAAAATCAGGAACTTCATCCGGGTCTCCCACGTGGGTGCAGGGGCCCAAGCACTTGGGCCGTCTTCTGATGCTTTTCCAGGCTCGTGAGCAGGGAGCTGGATTGGAAGTGGAGCAGCTGGGACTCAAGTCTTACCTAGGACAACTAGGGGTTAGGGGCCAGGAGTTACTTCCAAGTGATTCGGGTCTCGGCTGCCAGCTCTCCACAGCCTGGCCCAGGGATGAGCCAGCACCAGTCCCACTGCCCACCCTGCCCAGGCCCACCTGTGCTTTCTCCGCAGCCCCCAGGGAAGGCCTGATGTGTTGGTGGTCATGGCTGCCGCTTGCAGGCGCCGTCCTGTTTTCATCACTCTGCAAGGTCGGTACTGTTGCTATGGCCCCTTTTACAGAGGAGACAAGTAGAAGAACTGGTCCACCCAGGGCTAGTAAATGGAGGAGCCGGGCCCAGGCACGTTCCCCAGATGCCAGCAACAGTTGGGGCTAGGCCAGGCTGAGGGCTGAAGCCAGCCGGGAACTCAGTCTGGGTCACACACATGGGTGGCAGGGACCCAACTACTTGAGCATCACCTGTTCCCTCCCAGGGTGTGCATCGGGAGTGGAGCCAGGACTTGAACCCAGGCATCCCAAGCAGTTTTAACTTCTAGGCCCAATGCCCGCCCCTTTCCCAACCTTGGTAATTCACTCACTGGAACCTGGAATGACCAGGCAGGGCCAGTGCCTGGCTGGGCAGAGAAGCAGAGGCCTAGCTGGTGGGGTGGTTGGTCAGTGAGCCCACCTCTCAGGACCACAAGCCCCAAGGAAAGGGGAGTGCCACTTGCTATTGGAGGAGGCGCTGGCCCTGTGGCAGCTGCCGATCCACCTGGTCCAAGAGCTGCCCACCAGGTAGTACAAGGGCCCTGCCCTCACCAGGGTCACTGGCTGGCCTGTCTCTGCCAGGCTGGGCCAGGGCTCCAGGCTGGGCCCCTCGCCTCAAGCCCACAGCCTCAGGGTTCTGCTCCTGCTGCCCCCAGATCGCTCCTGCTTGGCATTCGCCCTTTGACCCCCGTTGTCACACCCAGCTGCCCCCTCCTTCCTCCAGCACAGCTGCTCCGTGTTCCCAGAAGGCAGTGGACACGGGGGTAGAGGGTGACAGGACTTGTGCGGGCTGTGGGGCCTCCTTAGGATACTCAAAGCTGAAGGTCAAGTTCACATCCCTCCCCATTTTAGAGATTGGAAGACAGAGAGTAAGGGACTGGCCCAAGTCCTGTAGGCGGAACAGGGCAAAGATGATAGACTCCACCGGGCTGGCGTGGGCTCCGCAGCCTGGCGGGTGACAGGCAGGCTAGGGGGACGGGTGTGTCTGCAGCTGCCTGCGGAGCTGGAGAGGGTGGCTGGGCCTTGCTGGAGCTGGGCCCAGGTGTGCGTGGCCCGGCTCACCTGTGCCCTGGCCCACAGCCTCCAGCACACCTCTCACCTGCAGGGCCAGCCTGGGTGGAGTTCAGGCCCGGGGGCCTGAGTGAGGAAGCAGGAAAGGAAAGTTAGAAACACAAATGGGAGCGCGCCTGTCTTTCTGCTTCTCCTTGGCCATCCCCCCCTCTCCCCCCCCCGGGCCCCCTGGCTTCCGGCCAGCAGACAGATGGGAGCCTGGAAAAGAGACGGGGGAGGGAGGGGGGCGGGGGGGTGCAGGCAGATGGGCGTTGGCGGTGTTGCTTCTGAAACCTGTTGCTCTCGCCACCTTGGAGCTGCTGTTCCCCAAGACCAGGACTCCCGGGAGGGCACAGGACAAGGCCAAGGGCAGCTGTCTGCCCCGGCAGGACCCGAGCCTGCAGTGCCACTCAGCATCTTAGAAAACCCGGCTCCCCTGAGTCATATGTTCTTAGCATGTCCTGCTTTTTCCAAAAGGGATTGGCAGTGGCTGACAAAAAAATAGAAAATGCAACAGGATGAATATAGGTCAGAGGAGAAACAGCCCTGCAGCGAGCAGTCCTGGAGTCGAGAGGCAGTACACAGAAATGTTCTCTGCGTGGGCATCTGCGGTTCTCAGTGGCTGCAAACCGGACTCTGAGCTTCCCATCAGCCAAAGCAAAGAGGGAAACCTCCAGCCAGTGCCGCGGCTCAATAGGCTAATCCTCCACCTTGCAGCGCCAGCACACTGGGTTCTAGTCCTGGTCGGGGCGCCGGATTCTGTTCTGGTTGCCCCTCTTCCAGGCCAGCTCTCTGCTGTGGCCCGGGAGTGCAGTGGAGGATGGCCCAAGTGCTTGGGCCCTGCACCCCATGGGAAACATGGGAGACCAGGAGAAGCACCTGGCTCTTGGCTTCGGATCAGCACAGTGCGCTGGCCATTGCAGGGTGAACCAACGGCAAAGGAAGACCTTTCTCTCTGTCTCTCACTATCCACTCTGCCTGTCAAAAAATAAAGATTTATTAATTTATTTGAAAGAGTTGCAGAGAGAGAGAAAGATCTTCCATGCACTGGTTCATTCCCCAAAATTGCTGCAATGACTGGGCCTGGGCCAGGCCAAAGCCAGGAGCCAGGGGCTTCTTCCAGGTCTCTCACATGGATGCAGGGACTCAAGCACTTGATCCATCTTCCGCTGCTTTCCCAGGCGCATTAGCAGGGAGCTGGATCAGAAGTGGAGCAGCCGGGACTTGAACCAGCGCCCATATGGGAGGCCTGTGCTGCAAGCGGTGTCTTAACCTGCTGCGCCACCGCAATAGCTCTTACAACACACGTGGGCTGACCGTTTGTGCCTGCGTGCCCGATCCTCAGGTCGAAACCCCACCATCCAAGGTGATGGTGTTAGGAGTCAGGGTCTTTGGGAGGAGATGGGGTCAGGAAGTTGGATCCTGCGTGAGTCAGATTAGGGCCCCCTGAGAGACCCCTTGCCCCTGTTCCATGGGAGAACTCAGCTGGAAGCAGAAAGTGGGCCCTTACCGGACACTGCCTCTGCTGGCACCTCGAAACCAGGCCCCCCAGCCCCCCGACCTGTGAGCAGTAAGCGTCTGCTGTTTGTAAGCCCCCTGGTCTCCAACAGACAGACACAGCCGTGCAAAGCCCACCAGGCTGCAGTCTAGGGAGGGCTCGATGCTGAGGCCCCAAAGGCAACACCAAGTCCATGGGCACCTGCCAGACCCAGGCAGTGCAGCTGCTCACCGCGGACCCACCACCCAGAGTCTCCCGGAGCTGTGCCGCTCCGCCTCGGCGCCATTGGCGTGGGGGCTGGGTCGCGGGCAGCACCCCGGCCTCCTGCGATGCCGGAGACCCCCTCAGGCTGTGACCCAGTGTCCCAGACACGGCCACGAGTCTCCCTGGGGGCTGAGAACCACGGCTCGTGGAGGAAGGACAAGACACCTTCTCATAAAGGTTCGTTTTTAAGTACGTTTGTTTTTTAACTTGAAAGCAGAAACAAACAAGGGGCTCCTGGAGGCTCTGATTCGTGGCTGGGAACGGGTGCCTGAGCTCCAGCCCTGCCTGCTCCTAATACTAGCACACCCTGGCAGGCAGCAAGAGATGTGGGGCCGGCGCTGCGGCTCACTAGGCTAATCCTCCGCCTTGCGGCGCCAGCACCCAGGGTTCTAGTCCCGGTCGCCCCTCTTCCAGGCCAGCTCTCTGCTGTGGCCCGGGAGTGCAGTGGAGGATGGCCCAAGTGCTTGGGCCCTGCACCCCATGGGAGACCAGGAGAAGCACCTGGCTCCTGCCTTCAGATCAGCGTGATGTGCCGGCCTTGGTGGCCATTTTGGGGGGTGAACCAACGGCAAAGGAAGACCTTTCTCTGTCTCTCTCTCTCTCATGTCCACTCTGCCTGTCAAAAAAAAAAAAAAAAAAAAAAAAGAGAGAGAGAGAGACTTGGCATCCTGTCACGCATGTGGAGGTCCCAGGTTGGGCTCCTGGCTCCTGGCTTTGGGCTGGCCCAGTCCGAGCTGTTATTGTTGTTGGGGAGTGAACCAGAGGATGGGAGCTCTCTCTGTGTCTGTCTTTCAAATCAATAAAGTTTTTAGAGGTTATTCAAATACTATTTATGACTGTGAAAAGTTTAAGGCATTCCTATTATGTATCAAAACCTTTTCTTCTACCTAAAAATTCACATTTTCTTCCAATTAAAAATAAATAAAACATGTTCATGACCCCTAAAAGGACTGAGGGCCCTCGCGCTGCCTGGTGGAGAAATTTGGGCTGGAGAGCTGGGGAAGTCAGCCAGCAACAGGCAAGGCAGGGAGCCAGTGGAAGACGGTGGGCTGGGAGAGCACAGGACCCGGTGATGGGCGCTGGGGGTTGGAGGCTCCTGGAGGGAGACCTGAGGATGAGGAGGGGTGGAGATGGCTGGGGGATGAAGGACACACCAGCGTGGGGCTCGAGCCTCTGGCTGGTGGTGACATTCGGGGGAGTAAGTCTGGGCTCAGGCGTGGGGGAGCTGTTTGTAGTGGAAATGGCGAGAAGGCAGCTGAGGTCGAGCATTAGGGACTGCGTGTCCATGTCCCGCCTTGACCTTCAGCATTGATGGTGTGTGGACGTGGGGCCCCCGGGAGGGGCTTAGAGTTCGATGAGGCCGCAAGGGTGGAGCCCAGGGGCTGAGTGTCTGTGGACGGAGAGGAAGAGACCAGAGCTCGGTCTGTAGGAAGACGGGCCAGGAGGGGCGGTCCGCAAGCCGGGGCGGGGGAGAGCCCTCACCGGGAACCCGCTCTGCCGCCTCCTTGGTCTTGAACTTTCCCGGAACTGTGAGAAATAAATATCTGTTGTTTAAACCACTCGGCCTACGGACGCTTTTCTTCACAGCAGCCCCAGCGGACGGAGACAGTGGGCAACCGCCTACTTGTCTGGACCAGAGACATCCAGATGTGGGAGTCGTCGGCTGGGAGGTGGAATTCCAAGCCCAACCCCGGGAAGCAGGAGCCTGGGGCGGCTCAGGGCTGATGAGCCCCCCAGTGAGATGCGCTCCGGGTGGGTGGGCTTGGTCCTCCCTCGCCTGCCCCGTGCTCTCCTGGGCCCCTGCCCGCACCCCACTCTGCAGTGAAGGTGGCTTCTCTAGTGGGGGTGCCCTGGGCTGCCTGCCCCACCGGGCTTTGCTCACGGAGCAGTGCAGTTGATTGCCTGTCAATAGCCGGGGCCTGCAGGATGTTTCCATCTGTGCCCAGTCTGTCCGCTTTGTGACCCCAGAATTATTTAGAGATAACAGACCGGAGGGCAGGCTGTGGTGATGAAAATGGAGTTCTCCTTCCAGACCTAATTGACCCAAAGGCAGATCACATGTGTGACCTTGGCCCGCAATCCATCAAAGAGAGTGCTGCGCGCAGTGGAGAGAATCAATCCAGCCCAGGGGCCTGGCCAGCAGCCGTTCCCCGTTCTGTGGCAGCCAGTCTCCCTCGGCCACGGGGGGGTGTGGGTCAGACAGCCCCCCGGGGAACACAACACTGTCCTTTGGGTTGTGGCACCACGGAGTCAAACTTTGCGGGTAATCAGTTTACCTTGACCTTCTATGGTTTTCTATTTTTTTTTTCATTTTTATTTGTTTATGTTCATGCTGTTTGAGAGAGACAGAAAGATAAAGACAGGGATCTTTCATCTGCTGATTTATTCCCCAAGTGCCTGCAACAGTTGTCCCGGGCCAGGTTGGAGACAGGAGCCCAGGGGCTGGGTGGCGGGGACCCAAGTACTTGAGCCCTCACCTGCTGCCTGCCGGGGTGCACATGAGCAGGAATGGTAGGACTGGAGGCAGTGTCGGATTTGGGGTGTAGGTGTCCCAAGCTGTGTATTAAACCCTGCCCCAAACCCCTGCCCCACCTTTTTCTATTTTAGTAAGGACAGGGGATCTCGGGGCTGGGGACCTGTCCACTTCCTGGCCGCCCCTGGGTTCTGCAACGTGGGTTTCTGGACACGCATTTCTCTGAGACCTTCTGTGGAGTGTGGCACCGGGACTGGGCATCCAGAGTGCTCTTTCTTTTTCTTTTTCTTTCTTTCTTTTTGACAGAGTGGACAGTGAGAGAGACAGAGAGACAGAGAGAAAGGTCTTTTGCTGTTGGTTCACCCTCCAATGGCCGCCATGGCCGGCACACTATGGCCGGCGCACCGCGCTGATCTGAAGGCAGGAGCCAGGTGCTTCTCCTGGTCTCCAATGGGGTGCAGGGCCCAAGCACTTGGGCCATCCTCCACTGCACTCCCAGGCCACAGCAGAGAGCTGGTCTGGAAGAGGGGCAACCGGGACAGAATCCGGTGCCCCGACCAGGACTAGAACCCGGTGTGCCGGCGCTGCAAGGCGGAGGATTAGCCTATGGAGCCGCAGCGCCGGCCCCAGAGTGCTCTTTCTAAAGTGCAAATCCGATGCACTCTGGAGGTGGGCTCCTCCTGTGACCCGGCGGGCGCCGTCTGCTTCTACAGAGGTCGCTTCCCACCTGCACCTGAACTCGAACCCGCTGCTGGGGTGTGAGTCCGTCATCCTCGAAAGCTGGGCAGTGCTTTGCTCGTCTCCTCCCAGAGGCCTCCCTTTCATGCTCAGTGGAGAGCGGAGCCATCGGGCAATGCTTCCCACTCAGCTCCCCCGTGCCAGTTTCCCTATGGTTACTGCAACAAATGACCACGAACATAGCGGCTCAGAACCTCATCAATGTACTGGCTCACGGCTCAGAAGACCCACTCAGCTTCCCCTGGCACCATCCAGGGGCAAGTCTGTTTCCTGGCTTTCCTGCTTCCCTTGGCTCTCGGTCCCTGCCTCTGTCTTCAAAGCCAGCAGTGCAGCATCTTCAATTCTGTCTCCCTTCCCCACCCCCTTTTCCCTGGTCCCCTACCCCCTCTTCCAGTCCCCTTATAAGGACTCGGTCCATCTGGACAACTGGAGAGCATCCCTGCATCTCGGGGTCTTTAGCTTCCTCGCTTCTCAAGTCCCGTTTGCCTTGCAGGCGACATCTTCACGGGTAGGACATGGGCACAGTGATTCTGCCAGTCTCAGCAAACAGCTGTGTCTCGTTCCTTCTGTTTCCAGAATGATGTTAAAAAATACTTTTTAGTGAATGAATGAATGAATGAATGAATGAGTGATCAGGCCCCGCAGGCTGTTGGGGGTGGTGGGGGGAAGCCCATGAGGGCAGCCAGAAGGACCGTGGACAGGGAGGAAGAGGCCGGGAGGCACCCTGCACCGGCCCTGCCTGCTGCACCTGCCAGCTCACATCTGCCCACAGTTGCGCCTGTGGCTTCTCTTTGGCACTGATGATGTGGGTGGCGCCAGGGCCCTTGAACATTTCCCTCTGGGCCCCAGGAGGCCTTGGGCAGCCTCTGCTCAGCCCGTGGGCTCTGGGCACAGAGAGGAGCAGGGATGGGCAGTGGCAACAGTGGAGGAGAAACGCTATCAGGACACGACTTTATCTGGGGCTGATTCGCTCTCGGGCCAGAACCTCAACCCTGATACCCCATTCACAGGAGCGGGCCAAGCCCCAGTTGTGTCCTGGACCTCGGGGTCTGGGTCCTCCTCCAAGCCCCGGGGGAGGGCGGGCCAGAAGGAATGTGGCTCTGGGGTCACGCAGACTTGAACCCGTGCTCTTTGGGATGCTCATCTAAGCCTTAGGTCATGGACGCCATAACAGCTGTCTTCCTAGGTTGGATTGGAATGAGGGCACCGGGTATGGTGATCAGCAGTAAAGGGGGATTCTAGGTCCCTGTTCTGACATCTACTGGCCGTGGAAGCTTAGGCAGTCGGTCGTTCACCTCTGGCCTTGGTTTCTCTATCTGTGAAATGGGTAGAAGACTGCAAGGTTCGCCAGGAGAGTTGGAGGAAGCCCTGGATGACAACGAAGTGGTCCGGTCACTGTTCCCAGCCCCTGGGGGAGACCCGTGGCTTTCTCTGGATGTAGGCCCTGCAACGGACTGACCCACACGAACTGAGCTCCTGTATAAATACGGTCCTATGGCACCGTCCTGGCTGCCGGGCCCCCTGGCCTGCTCTTCAAGTGGCCATTGGGAGGCCACCAGCTGCCCCCGCCGAGTGGCATCTCAAACGCAGTGGAGAGAGCAGGACACACTGGCTCATTGTCCCTGTGGCTGAGTAACAGCAGCGGTGGGTCCTCTGAGCCCTTGTTTCCTACACAGCGCCGTGCCCGTCCCTGCCGCACCTCCCCGTAGCCCCTCCAACAGCACCTGGATGAGCGGGAAGCCCTCACCCCACAGCACCTGCCATCAGGGGGCCCTTTGTGGTCATGGACTTGAAGAAGGGGTGGCACCTGGGACCCTGGGACGTGGAGGCAGACACCTGGGTGGGGGAGCCCCAGGCCACAGGCATCCCTGATGTCTTACCTGGGGCAAGGGCCAGGGAGGGGCTGTGTAATGTCAGACAAGTCCTTTATCTCATGGACGGATGACTCGTGGGACCTGCATCAGGCACCCCACAAGGGGGTCACTGTCCTGGGTCTCCCTCCACTGCTGTGGAGCCTGGGGCTCAGAGAGGCGACCGAATGCCTGGCCTGATGCCACCGCCCACACTTTTTCTATGAGCTCCGGGGTCCACATGGGGAGTGAGGCAGGTGCAAGGGAGAAGAGGGAAGAGGGCGTGGCCACACTGCCCAGCAGAGCACCTGTGGCGCCAAGGCCAGGGAGGTGGGGCGCAGGGAGCCCGCCAGCCAGGCCCTGCAGCCAGAGGACTGCAAAGCTGGCCCTGCCTCTCAGAGCCCGTGCAGTTAAAAAGAGAAAGGGGCAGCGTGGTGATGATTCAGGAAGTTAAATGAGGGCCCGTAATGATGGTGATTAAAAATTAACATGAGTGTTTGTGCAGCGATTTGGGCGTCTGCTTTGGGCCCATGAATTAATTAATAAACGACACACCAGAGCTGAGGAGCAGCTGCAGGGCACAGAGGAGCCGGCTGTGAGGTTCTAGAGGGGACATCAGGGCGCTGGCCCCGGCCCCCGCCCAGCCCCTGGCCCCCAGCCCCCCGGCCCCCAGGACTTGTCAGGCCTGGAGCTCACATTGTCTTGAGACAATGGGGAGCCGGTGCACTTTGGGAGCCAGGAGTTCCTAAGAATGAGGGACAGGGCAGCCCTCTGGTCTCCCTGGGATCCAGCCGACACCCTGCTGCTCACTGAGCAAGGGCTGAAGCCTGCCGAGACGGAATGTCCAGATGGGCAGGTGTTGGTCTCCTGGGACCTCCGTGACACATTTCACAAATGTGGCAGCTGAACGCAACAGAAGTGTGTTCTCGAACACCCTGGCGGCCGGAAGTTCAGAATGGAGGTGTCAGCAGCTTGGGTCCTCCTGGAGGCTCTGGATGGGTGTGGGGGAGCTGGTCCAGGCCCCTCTTCCAGCCCCCACCCCAAGTGGCAGCTGGGGATCCTGGGCTTTCCCTTGTAGTCGTGAGAATCCCAGTCCCTGTGTCTCTTCTGGGTCTGTGGGTCTGAGAGCCCCCTCTCTTCCTTCTTAACGACACCGATTCTTGGGTCTAGAACTCACCTGATTCCAGGAGGATCTCATGGCTGGAGCCTTAACCGAGTGACACCTGCGAAGACCCCATCTCCAGACAAGGTCACACGCACAGGCACCAGGCGTCAGGACTTTGAGAGAGAGAGAGAGTTCAATATGCTGCAAAACATTCTTTAAATCGGCAGGCATCATGAACCAAGCTACCATCGCTTTTTCAATTGAAATTTTTTGTTTATTTTATTTGAAAAGCAGAGCTCTTCCATCTGCAGGTCCCCTCTCGAAATGCCCACAACATCCGGGGCTGGGCCAGGCTGAAATCAGAAGTCAAGAGCTCCAGCTGGGTCTCCCATGTGACTCAAGGACTTGAGCCATCTGCTGCCTGCCCGGGTGTGCGTTGGCAGGGAGCTGGACCAGAAGCAGAGCAGCTGAGACCTGAACCAACACGCCCGTATTGGGATATGGGCATCCCAAGTGACAGCTCAACCCGATGCACCAAACACCTACCCTGGGGCCATCATTCTTGTGTCAAACTAACAAGGAGTGACTGGTAGAGGGACAGCCACCATGCACCTGCTGGCCGGGCATAGACAGGTGGATGGGCGGCCCAGGGAGGGCAGGGCCTTGACAGGAAGAGGAGAGAAGCTGAGGGGTCTCATTCGTGAGCCTCCACCTCCTCCTTCTTTTTAAAAAGATCTCTATTTATTTGAAAGGTAGAGTGACAGGGAAGGAGAGACAGATCTTCCATCACTGCTCACTCTGCAAATGGCCACAATAGCTAGGCCCGGGCCAGGCCAAAGCTGGGATCCAGGAGCCCGGAACTCTACCAGGATCTCCCACATGGGTGGCAGGGCCCTAAGTCTGCATCGTCTTCCTTTGCTTTTTTCAGGCACATGAGCAGGGAGCTGGACTGGAGGTGGAACAGCTGGGATTCAAACCGGTGCTCACATGGGATGCCTGGGCCACAGGCCGAGACTTAACCTGCTGTGCCACAGCGCCGGCCCATGGCCTTCCTTCCTGACCCCTGACTGCCACTCAGACACCAGAGCACTGGAAAGCCCCTAGGGTAATACCCCTGAGCTGCAGCTGTGTTTTAAAGCATCCCCTAACCATTCCCGGCACCGCCCCCGCCAGGCCTCGTGGGTGCTCTGCTGCCTTTCTGATGTGGCCCCCCCACTCCGACCCCGAGGCTTGTCCGGAGAGGACCCCAGGCCGGGCTACCACTTGTTCTCCATCCTTGTTACCTACCATCTTTCTCTGACCTGCTCTGCGACCCCAAACCCCTGACCATCAGCCCGGGCTGGACGCTGCCCGTCGCCTGACCTTCTGTGTCACCTGACCTTCTGGAATGTTCTCCCCCATCATCCTCAGATTCCTCTGAGCACGCTCCCTCCCTGCCACCCCGCCCTGCCCCAAGCTCCTCCCTGCCCCACTGTCCTTCTGTGTTACCTGTTTGTGTCCTGCACATGGAGGGGCTGTTCCCGGTGGTGGGGGCAGGATGAGGATGGAAGGAGACCAGCAGAGACCTGGATCTGAACGCCAGCCTTGCTGCTGTTGGCATCTCAAGGCCTTGCTTTCCTGATGCGTCCTGGCTGTCCCGAGAGCTTGCTGTCCACCTTCGATGAGCCTGGCCGACAGCTGACCGTGTCCTTGACCGCCAATGCACAGGAGAACACAGGGCTTCCACTCCAGGAACCCCTCCTCCCCACCCCCTAACAAACAGCCCTGCAGCTCAGCCCCTCTGGCTCCCCCAGCTGGTCAGAGGGGGGCCCAAGCTTCTGGAAACTTCTGGGCTCCTTCCCCTCCCCCGCCAGTCCCGCCTCGGCTCCAGGTGTCTATCTCTAGCTATTTTCTTTTCTGATCTGGAGTTCAAACGAACAACAAACCTCAGCGCACAGTCACAGCAAACAAAAGCCAGCCGTGGCCTGCAGGGCACTGCCCACGTCTCCTTGCTCCATCCCTGTGCCCGGGCAGGAGGGCATTGGGTTCTGGTTCTCTGGGCGTCGAAGGCCAATGTGACTCTGAGAGCAGCCAGTCCACTTAGAGGCCGGGCCAGTTTGGGGCCAGGGCAGGGAGGGGGAGGGGAAGCCGGGTCTCCTTAGAGCCCTCAAACGCTCTTTTGAGAGTATTTTCAGAAGTCCTGGCCCCTGCGGGGCAGGGATGGTGCAATGATCATAAAACAACATTTGCATAGAGAGTTTTTGCAAAGCACTTTCTCAGGGTGGGGAGGCCCGGGAGGCCACCCAGCCCTGGGCAGCTCCACTGCCAGCCAGCCGGGGCGGAGATTGTGTTCCCAGTAAACAAAGCACCATTCATCCAACTGTTTCCGACTCCAGCAGCCTTTGGTTCTCCCCCCTCTACTGTGAAGAACTCACTGGGGGCTGTCACTTGGGCCAGAATCCGGGTCCCAGAGGGGAGGCTTCGCTGGGACCTGATGGGGAGTGGGGTGGGGGGGTGGTCGTGGTGGGGGGAGCTCCCTCTGCACCCCCGCCGCTGGCCCCTGAGCTCTGCTGGAATCCGCGCAGCCTGGTGTTGGTTTGTGCAACCCTGGGTTTGCCTGTGGCTGTGTCTCAGGCGTGCAGTTTGCGCAGGGTTTGGGAATGTCTGCCCACGTGCCCTGTGCTTGTTTGCGGAGCATTAATCCCACCCCCGCCCCGTGTTGCCTCTGTACACAGTGTGGGGGTGTGGGGCCCTGGGGTGCCTGCACCTGCATGGGTGGGAGGGGTGAGGCAGTGGGCCCCATGGCTGCCCCCCCCAGCTTGCGTAGCAGAGTGGCAGCTGGCATCCTGGGGGAGGCGGGGGGGGGGGGCGCGGCAGCAGTAGGCCCAGGCCCCTTAAGAGCCTCTGATGAGCCTTATAGGGTCCACCTGCAAGTGCCAGCGGCTCGGCAGCCCCGCCCCGGCAGGAGATGGAAGATGCAGGAGGTCATTGCCGGCCTGGAGCGCTTCACCTTCACCTTCGAGCACGATGTGGAGATGCAGAGGGGCACGGGGCTCCTGCCCTTCCAGGGCATGGACAGTGAGTGGGGAGCCCCCCAACCCAGGACAGTGAATGAGGAGGCCCCCTCCCCGCCTGGGCAGGGGCAGTGAGAGAGGCGTCTCCCTCCCCCCCAGCAGCCTTCTCTGCCTTGCTACCTGGGAGCCGGGGTGGCCTTTCTCACTGGCTCTCTCTTCCGTGGCTTTTGGTTCCATTTTCCCCAGAGACATGCAGAGACGGGGAGGAAGGCCGCGAGCCCCCCCCAACATCAGAGTTGAGGGTTTCGGTATTGAGGTTCGAGGCTGGTTCTGGAGGCCAGCCCCCAAAGGGTCCAGACCTGGGGACCCACGGGCCTGAACTTGGGGGAGGATTAGGCGGGCTTTCGGGTGGGGTGGGTGTGAAGACCCCCAGACAGCCGTGACACTGGGGAAGCTGCCTTCCCCTCCTCCTTCCCCTTCCAGAGTCGAGCTCAGCTGTGTGCAACTTTTTCCCTAAAGGGCCGTGCGCCAAAGGTGAGTGGCCGGCCGGGCCGGGCCGGGCCGGGCTGGGCTGGGCCGGGGTAGAGTTTCAGTCTTGCAGGTTGCTAAGGTGCCCGAGCTGCCGGCTGCTCCCCTCTGATCTCCCAGTCTCAGCAGCATTTGTATTCGGGTAACCAGGCCGGGTTCGGTGTTCCCAGAAGGTGGCCACCCCTTCTTTATTCTCTGATTTGCTTCCCTACATCAACAGGAAACCGGCCAATCATCCAGGGTCCCATCGCTCCCTAAGCCCTCTGGTGGCTCTGGCCACTGTCTCTGAAATGTCTCCCGTGCTCCTCCAGCCCTGGCTGTGGCTCAAACCACACCCTCTCCCCAGACGCAGCCATGCTGCGGAGGCCTGGCTTCCACACAGGGACTCTCAACTTTCCTTCTTCCCAGAGAAAGACACGGTTGCAAAACCAAACGAAAGCTTGCCTCCCATTTTAGGGGATCCCCTGCTCGCCTGGAACCCACCTATAGATCCAGGTTAAGAAATCCGCCCGTGCGGATGAGTTTAGGACCCGCGATGCGATCCAAAGGGCTTGTCCCTGCACGCTGGGAGGACTTGGAGCCTTGTTTGTCTTTGGATCACCCTGGACAAGGGGGTGAGAAGGGCGGTGAGTCTCTGATCACCCAGGGCTTGGGGCAGCCAGCGCCCTGCAGGTGTGGCCACGGCCTGAGTGACAACCCCTCAGCTCGGCCCATCAGCAGCTATGACGCCGTCTTCCTGTAGGCCAGACTGAGATGTGGTTGCAGAGGGGCATAGAGAACACCTGTGCTGTGCCCAGCTGCATCGGAGAGTTGGCTGTGCACGAGGCCGGGCCTGGTTAGAAACTTGGCAGGTGCAGTCTTCTTCCAGCTGCTGGCGATAGCGACCTGATGCGAAATCGGAAGACCCTCTGTGACTCCTCACAGAGATGGCTCTTATGTCAGCCTGGTCAGCCTTAGGAGCCAGGAAACTTGACGTTTTTTAAATTTTATTTTTAGACTTACTTATTTATTTGAAAGGAAGAGTTAGAGAGAGGAAGAGACGGAGAGAGAAAGAGATTTTTTCATCTGCTGATTCACTCCCCCAAATGGCCACAATTGCAGGAGCTGGGCCAGGCCGAAGCCTGGAACTCCATACTCCGGCCACCTGCTGCTGCTTTCCCAGGCGTGTTAGCAGGGAGCTGGAGGGGAAGCGGAGCAGCCGGGACTCGAACCAGCTCTCAGCCTGGCTGCCGGCGCCGCAGGAGGCGGCTTAGCCCATTGCACAATGTTGGCCCTGACATTTGTGGATTCAGCGGGCCCCTCACGAGCGCCTACTGTGCGCCAGGGGCGGGGCTGGGTGAGGGGACACAGGTGTTCCGGTGTCTGCAGAGGCGCTCTGCCCCTTCCGGCACGAGCACGGGGAGAAGACGGTGGTGTGCAAGCACTGGTTGCGGGGCCTGTGCAAGAAGGGCGACCACTGCCGGTTCCTGCATCGCTACGACGCCGCCAGGATGCCCGAGTGCTACTTCTACTCCACGTTCGGTAATGCCCGGCCAGGCTCGGTGCTCACCTGGGGCGGGGGGCGGGGCAGTGGTGTCGGTGAGAGAGGGCGGAGAGGGGCTGGGGGGACTAACCAGGCTGTCGGGATCTCAGATGCCTGCCTCTTCAAACCCCCCAAAAAGCAGAGCTGTGCCCAGGTTCACCCCAGTTAGCCCCCCAAAGGGAAGGGGATTTTACTTCCATTCCCGGGCTGGTCAGGAACCAGCCATCCCCGGTCGCGGGAGGGTGGGGGTCCTGGCCAGGGCTTCCCACGTGTCAGGCATTCGAGAGCCCCTCTGGTGATGCCGGCCCTGCCAAGGGAGCACCTGCATCGTTGGGTGCTCTGTCAGCTGCCTTGCTATTTTTAACTCGTATTTTAGAGGAAAACTTTGCCCAGCTTTTGTACATGGAAAACGAGCATCACTTGTCGGAAATAAAAGGTAACTAGAAACCTAAACCCCCGAGGCTCGGAAGTCGGCCCCGAGGCTCGTGTGCTTGGGCTGCATCTCCCTTCTGCCTTCCCAGGGGAGGCCGTGGCCGCCCGCCACCTCATTGGAGATCTGAGGCAGAGTGTACCCAGTAGGTCTGTGCAGCTCGGTGCTTCTCAGAGCTGGAAGGAGCCTGGAGAGTGACCTAGTCCAGAGGTTTCCAAACGGTTCCAAAAAGAGAGAGCTGGGGCCAGGCCCAGGATCACCCCTGACCTAGGCTGCTGCCAGCTCCCCCCAGGAGGCTGTTCCTCATTGGTGCCTATGGGGGGGTCCTGGAGGCAGAGCTCCCCCACCCCGCCCCTGCCTGCACTGTGTCTCCTGCCTGCTGGGAGGTGAGGGTCCTGGCAGTTTCAGGGGGTACCCACGTGTCAATCTGAAAGGGACAAGCTGATCTGGGGCCTGTCCCCCCCCCCCCCATCATGCCTGAATCTGTCACTTAAAAGGCCGCGTGCTTATTTATTCCTTCGCTAACCCTTGGTTGCTTTCCACCTGGGGCTCAGCTGTATTGGGCTTGGATGCAGGAATCGGCCCAGGTCCCTTTCTGTCCTCAGATAATTCCGATTATGAGGGACAGACATGTTAACCACGATTAGGATGTGTGACCTATGTTTTAAGATAGAATTATTTATTTATTTGAGAGAGATCTTCCATCCGCTGGCTCACTCCCCAAATGGCTGCCACAGCCAGAGCTGAGCTGATCCGAAGCCAGGAGCTTCAGCCGGGTCTCCCACACAAGTGCAGGGGCCCATGCACTTGGGCCATCTTCCACGCCTTTCCCAGGCCATTGCAGAGAGCTGGATGGGAAGTGGAACAGCCGGGACGCTGGCACCGCAGGAGGCGGCTTCACCTGCTGTACCACAGTGCCCGCCCCAAGAGTCTATTTCTAATATATCAGAGTCACTCTCCTCCCCATTGGATTTAACTTCTCCTTTTAGAACATGTTGTGGGGAAGGTGTAGGGGGGCACAGGGCAGTTCACAGGGGCCAGGGAGGCTTCCCTCTGCTCCAGTGTGTGTGAGTGTGTGAAGTGGTGTGAAGTGTGTGGAAGGTGTGTGAGTGGCTCCTAAAGGCTGAGGTGCTGCTGCCACCTGCTGGCTAGGAGAGGTGCGTGTCCGGGCTGGGGTGGGAAGGCAAGAGCGTTGGAGAGAGCCCTTCCCCGTCACCAGGGCACATCCAAACGTGCACGGAAAAATGCAAGGAAAGGTAAGTTTATCTTGGAGCAAAAAAATTGTTAAATCCATGTTTCTTTTTTTTTCATAATACATTTTCATAATACATTTTCATAATACATAAAACATTTGAAGATCCCTTGTATTTCTACCTAGCAAATGTTGACCATCCCTAGTCGGAGAGGTCCTTCCAGTCCCCGAGTCTCAGCCCTACTGAGTGCTGTGCCGTGGTGGTGGGGGGCACAGAAGCTCCTCCCCGGCGCGAGGAAGCCCAGGGAAGTGTGCGTGGGTCTCCCCAGTCCAAGCACTGGCTTCCTCACTTGGGAGAGGACAGGGATGGGAGTGAATGGGGCTCAACACGCCTGGAGCCAGGGCCCTCCTCTGCAGGTGCAGCCAGGCTTGGCAGGAGCCCGAGGCATCACGGCGAGCATTTCAGGCTGACACGACGCAGTTCTGAAGTTCCCTTGGGCTCTGAGGAGCCCTGAGCTGTAGACTAAGGAGGTGGACAGAGAAAGCAGGCAGAGACTGTCCGCTTGGCGGAGAGGCGTGTGGGCGCTCTCGGAGGCTCTGTCGGCGCCTCCTGGGCACCCCTTAGTACACAAGTGAAGTGCAAGGCCGGTCTCTTCCATGGACAGATGCTAGCCTAGGCTTGGCGGAACCACGGGTATTCCTCCGGTCAGCATCTGTTCACCTCCATGCCAATTTATTTATTTTAATTTTTTTTGACGGGCAGAGTGGACAGAGAGAGAGACAGAGAGAAAGGTCTTCCTTTGCCATTGGTTCACCCTCCAATGGCCGCCGTGGCTGGTGAGCTGCAGCCGGTGTACTGCACTGATCTGATGGCAGGAGCCAGGTGCTTATCCTGGTCTCCCATGGGGTGCAGGGCCCAAGGACCTGGGCCATCCTCCACTGCACTCCCGGGCCACAGCAGAGAGCTGGCCTGGAAGAGGGGCAACCGGGACAGAATCGGGGCCCTGACCGGGACTAGAACCCCGTGTGCTGGTGCCGCAAGGCGGAGGATTAGCCTATTGAGCCACGGCGCCGGCCATGCCAATTTATTTTTAAAGAGTTATTTAAAAGGCAGATTCGGAGAGAGAGGGAGAGAGAGATGATCTAGCCACTGGTTCACTCCCCAGATGCCTGCAGCATGGGTGGGGCTGGGCCAGGCTGCAGCCAGGAGCTCCATCAGTCTCCCATGTGGGTGGCAGGGGCCTGAGGACTTGGGGACCACCCTCCTTTGCTTTTCCCATGCACGTTAGCAGAGGGGCTGGATCAGAAGTGGAGCAGCCAGCTGGCATCACGGGTGCCAACTTTACCTGATTCTCCTTAGCACAACCCCCCCCCAAGCCAATTTGAAGCAGTTCCCTGCTTCTCTGCATTGCCCCCCCCCCCCCCCCCCCCCCCCCCGCGGAACGACTCCCTGAGGCTCTGAAAGCCACCTGGGTTTCCCAGTAGAGAGGAAGAGACGGGTCCGGCCACGGAGCATGGCAACCTCCGTGTTCAAAGCCTCCGCCTTCTGGGGTCTCCAGATGTTGTTCTCTCTCTCTCTCTCTTTTTTTTTTTTTACAGGCAGAGTGGACAGTGAGAGAGAGAGAGACAGAGAGAAAGGTCTTCCTTTTGCCGTTGGTTCACCCTCCAATGGCCGCCGTGGCCGGCGCACTGCGGCCGGCGCACCGCGCTCGTCCGATGGCAGGAGCCAGGCGCTAGGTGCTTTTCCTGGTCTCCCATGGGGTGCAGGGCCCAAGCACTTGGACCATCCTCCACTGCACTCCCGGGCCACAGCAGAGAGCTGGCCTGGAAGAGGGGCAACCGGGACAGAATCCGGCGCCCCGACCGGGACTAGAACCCCGTGTGCCGGCACCGCAAGGTGGAGGATTAGCCTGTTGAGCCACGGCGCTGGCCCAGATGTTGTTCTCTTGTTCCCTTCCTCCCTGGCAGCCTCTGAGCGCCTTCAGTGTCCCCGCTTCCTTCCGCATGTCCGGCCCCGCCCTAACTCCATGAGTGCACCCTCCTCCCCGCGCCCCGCTGTGCAAATGCGACTGGGATTCTAGGAAAGACTAGCAATACCTTGCTGTTAAAAACCCAGCAACAACAAAAACCCAAAGGCCAGTGGCTTACACCTCCGCAAGGGGCAGGATCAGTCCAGTTTGGGAGGTGAAAGCGACCCTAAAGAGAAGCCCCTTACAGGCAAAGCATGCCGGTCTTTCCAGGTGACTGCAACAACAAGGAGTGTTCCTTTCTCCACGTGAGGTCGGCTGTCAAACCCCGGGACTGTCCTTGGTACGACCAAGGTTTCTGCAAGAATGGTGAGCACTGGACGGTCCCGAGGCCCTGGTGGCCATGGGTGGTCAGGATGGTGGCTCTCTGTGGGGGTGGGGCTGTGGAGGGACCCACAGGTGCACAGTGGCTGCCGAGGCAGTCTTACTTGGGTTCAGGTATTGCCTTCGACCCCGACAGGCTGCCTGACCTTGAACAAGTTACTTGACCCCAGGAAGGTCACGGCACGGGGGTGGCCTGCGGGAGACACCAGTTCACCTGCACTCTCTTGCCCAGCTGGAGGCGGGGTCCAGAGTCACGGAGGCCAGTCCCGCCTTTCCATCGCTGTAGCCAAACCAGGAGGGAGGCTCCTTGCCAGGGTCCCCCATGCCTGGAGCACTGTGTCTCCTTCCTCCTGAACCCTCAGCTGCTCTGTTCCTACTGAACTCTCAGCACTGCAGGCTTAGGGAGGAGTTCTGGGGGGTCAAGGAGACTGTAGCGTCCTTAGCTGGATCTTCCAGAGCTAAATAAATAAAGACCGCAGATATGGTCGAAGTCCACGCGAGTCCTTCCAGACAGGGAGCACGTTTGTGGCACCCCCTCTGCTCCCTGCTGTAGGACCTGCCGGCAGAGCTGCCCCAGACACCCTCCCGGGGGCCCCTGCCCCTACCTTGGTCTCGTGGCTCGAAGTGGGTGCTTCAGGGCAGTGTGGGAGGGATGAGATTACACGTTCCCGTTATGTGTGGAGCCTGGGACCACCTTGCTCTTCCCAGGGAGCTTCCCCCTTTGCTCAAGTCTACCTTTTTCTTAATTTTAATTTTTAAAAAAGATTCTATTTATTTGAGAGGCAGAGTTACAGAGAGAAACAGAGAGAGAGGTCTTCCTTCCGTTGGTTCATCCCCCAGATGGCCACAATGACCAGAGCTGCACCCATCCAAAGCCAGCAGCCAGGAGCTTCCTCCCGATCTCCCAAGCAAGTCCTTGGGCCATCTTCCACTGCTTTCCCAGGCCAGAGCAGAGAGCTGGATTGGAAGAGGAGCAGCTGGGACTCGAACCAGCGCCCACGTGGGATGCCGGCACTGCAGGTGGCAGCTTCATCTGCCATGGCACAGTACCGGGCCCAAGATTTATTTTTTACTTATTTGAAAGAGTTACAGAGGTACACACACACACACACACACATACACACACACAGATCTTCCATCTGCTGGTTCACTCCCAAATGGCTGATATGGCCAGAGCTGAGCTGAGCTGAGCTGAAGCCAGGAGCTTCTCCCTGGTCTCCCTCATGGGTGCAGGGGCCCAAGCACTAGGGCCATCCTCTGCTGCTTTCCCAGGCACATCAGCAGGGAGCTGGATTGGAAGTGGAGCAGCTGGGACTCGAACCAGTGTCCATATGGGAAGCTAGCATCGCAGACGGTGGCTCCACCTGCCACGCCACAATGCCAGCCCCTCAGATCGCTTTCTGTTTCCCTCAGGCCCCCTATGTAAGTACCGCCACACCCGCAGGACCATGTGTCTCCGCTACCTCGCTGGCTTCTGCCCCGAGGGACCCACATGCCAGTTTGCCCAGTAAGTATGATCTCTCACATCCAGCTCTCGCCCGAGTGTGGGCCTGGCCTTCCAAGTCTAGGTCCTCGCGTGGATCCGATGCGTGGCCAGCATCCACCCACACCCACCCTCCGCCCTGTCTGAGCCCTGGAGGTGGCGCTGCTGCTGGCCGTCTGAACTCTGACCTGCCCCGTGCGCGTGTGCTCACGCTAGGGTGGGCACAGACGGACACCCTCACCCCCTGTTGTAGAGACAAGGGTAGAAACACATCACAGTAGCTTCCTCCAGGCCCCCGCGGGCAGCTCTGGCTCCCTCCCCACGGGGGTTCTGAAATATGAAATCCGCAGCAGGCTGGCGCAGAGCATGCTAATGAGCAGAAGAGAGGGCTGGAGCCTGGCTGTAATTGTCTCTCTCTATCCTCAGTCCCAAGATCAATCTTGCATTCAACCCGAGTTACCGGCAGGTGAGTGCCCGTGTACCTCGATCGCCTCCTTCCACGCTGCTCCCCAGCTCTGATGGCTCCAGCACCCTTGCCCACCTCCCAGCCTCCGCTCCACGCGCCATGATGTCCATTTTGCAGGAGCGGGGGTAGACTCCTCCCTTGTTCAGCCCCCAAGCTTTCCTTTCCCTTAGCTAGGTAACAGGTGTGGTTATTGTTACAGGGAACGGGGCCCAGCTCAGGACTTGGGGTCCGACGTTGATCCCCTGAATCGGGGCCACCCCGGGTTCCGACATGCGCCCAGACCCTGCCGATGCCAAGTATTGACGAGGGCCCGCGTGGAGGCTTTGCGAGCTGCGCCCTGCAGGCGGGATCTGGCCGCTGTCTGCATGTGCGCACCACGGGAGCTAAGCATGGTTTTATAAAACTTGGAAAAAATAAAAATTTTGTGACACGTGCAAATGATTAGTTCCAGTGCTTTGTGGAGTTTGATTGGAATGGGGCCACGCACATCATTTCCCGCTTGTCCACGCGGCAGTGATGGAGGTGGCCTGGTGGGAGGTGCTTGGGTTGGGGGTGGAGCCCTCCTGCCTGGATTAATGCTGACTCATCAGTGCGAACCCTCGCTCTCCCAGGCTTCCAGCCTCGGGAACTGTGAGCCAACGACCCCTCTTCTCTACAAACTACCTGGTCTCAGGTGTGCTGTTTGGGTGACAGAGGGACGAGCATGGGGACATTTACACGTTGTTTGTGGCGGTTCTTGGGCATAAGATAGCAGAGCTGAGTGAGTGCAATGCCCTTGCTGACCCCGGACTGTTGGGCTGCCATTTAAGTGTGAGAGCCCAGGCAGGAGCAGAGAATAAACTCTTCCGGGAAGCCCAGCCCCAGAGGCTGGGAGGGCAGCGGGGGACAGAAGGAGGGACCTTTGCCAAAAGGTGGGACAGACGCCATCCGCAATGACTCTGGGGACTTCTTTGATGTCAAGGAATGCCTTCGGCAATTCAAACTGTGAACACAGGCGTTCAGAACGCTGTTTGCAGCCCCAGCGTGTGGCCAGCCCCCAGCCTCGTGTCATTGCCACTACAGCCTCTGCCCTTGGTGTCTCTTCATGATGTTGCTTTATCTGCAGCTCATCAACCGCCCAGGATGCAGCCCCTCCTGCAGCTCCCCGCGCCCCCTTCCCGGCAAAGTGCCTGCTTCCCCTCCACCAGGTAAGGCCCAGACGCTGTTTTGCTCAGGGTGGGATGTGGTGCCTTTTCTACTCCTGGTGAGAACCAGATTCTAGGAGTGAGAATTCATTCAGGGGGGAAGGAGAGGGGGTAAAATCCTGTTAAGCAAATGTTCCAGTGTGGAAAGTCGCAACAACCTGATCCTATTTGCGTCTCTATAGGACTGATTCTTTAAAAAGGCTGATAAGTTAAACACCTTTGGTTTCCTGTTTGGCTGCCTGTTAAAATTCTCCATGTATAAGGAAGTCCTTAAGAAGGTGGGAGGTGGGGGCAGGTTTTGGCAAAGGAGAGAAGGCATCACCTTGGTTTTTTCTTTTTCTTTTCTTTTTTTTTTTTTGGTTCTTCTCTGATTTATCAGGAAGAAAAAAAAAAATCCATTTCTTTATCACATCTTCAGGAGACCGATTCTGCCTTGTCAGGAGGTTTGATCTCTGTATTCTGCAGCAGAATAGTTAGACCAGCATGACGGGAAAGAGAGGCGTGTCCTTTGAGTTTCCGGTACATTGGATTTTACGGGTCTTCAAAAGGCCAGAGCCTTGCTCTCCGGGATCATGAGCCTAAGTTTGAACCCCGGTCTCGTCCAGGCCTCAGACACCCAGTGGATTATCTCCTGAGGTTCCCTAGACCAGCGAGGGTTTGTCTTGAGATTTGAACTTAGAAACTTGCACTCGCTTCCTGTCAGTGTCGCAAGGCAGGCTCCTGTCCCGTCAGATTCCGCTGGCAGGAGTTGGGAGCCCTGGTCTGGGGCACTGCACACTCTTCTTCCTCATTTATTTTGTTTGAAAGACAGAGTGACACAGAGAGAGAGAGAGAGAGCGAGCGAGAGCTTCCATCTGCCAATTCACTCCCCAGATGGCTGCAAAGGCCAAGGCTGGGCAGGCCGAAGCCAGGCCCTCCATCCAGGTCTCCCCTGTGAGTGGCAGGCGCCCAAGCACTTGGGTCTTCTTTCTCTGCCTTCCCAGGTTCACTAGCAGGGAGCAGGATCAGACAAGGAGCAGCTGGGACTTGAACTGGTGCTCTTACGGGACGTAGGTGTTGCAAATGGCAGCTTAACCACACACCCCCCACCCCGCCCCGGCACCATAACAGGAGCCCCCGGTGGTCTAGGGGCTGTTCTGTTTTCAGGACTCCCCAGGGAGCCCACCAGCAGCCTAAACAGGGGACCCGGTGCAGGAGCAGCTGTGCGTGTACAGTCACTCCCTTTATCCTGTAAGGTAGAGTGACAGGATAGGAGGCGTACTGACTGTGGCAGGAGCGAGTGGTCCATGAGCTGGGGGAGCAGAATGTGGGTAAACCCAAAAGCTGGAGGGCACGGGACATCCACGGTCCCCACGCTCAGCTCCTGCGCTCCCCAGGCAGGTCTGGGTGCCCGGCCCCTCCTCCGCCCGTGGCTCCTCTTCCACCTGTGGCCTCCACTGCTGGAAACTGGCAATGTATGATACGCTTTTCTCTGGCAGGACGGCTGCTTCCCCGGATGGCTTAGTTAGACTTAGGAATATATTCCTCCCTTATGTAGGGGATTATGGGGCAGTGGATGGCAAAACAAAGGCCTGGCCTGGGAGAAAGCAGGTAGCGACACGGGGCATTTAGCATGAAGCCATGCATGCCATTACAGAAATCAAACATGGACGCAATTCAATTCCCTGGAAAGGACGGTGGCCAAGCAGAACTTTTTGGAAGACCAGAAAAGAGCGACACGTGGGGTGTGAGGTGGGACCAGCCCCTGCCTTTGGGTGAGGGCAGCAGCATGGCCCCCTGGAGCTGCAGGGTCAAAGGTCAAGAAGAATGCCTGCCCAGGAGTCGCAGTTTCTAGGCGGCCCTGGGCTACGTGGGCCAATTCCGTAACCTCCTCAGGCTGTTCCCTTGTTCTGGAAGATGAGCAAGACACAACGAGTGTCACGGCCGTTGTAGGGATGAGATGAGAAAATGCAGGCCCACGCAGGGCACGTGCTTAAGGAGCAACGAGGAGCCCAGCTGGCATGGCGAGTTGCTGCTGCACGGAGGGCCACAGGGGATATCTGGGGGCAGCCCCAGGACACATGGGCCTCCACGCCCCGTGACCCTGGACAAGCCACTCTCTCCCATCATTCCCCCTCCTGAAAATGACAAGGGAGCCCATCGTGAATACAAGGAGGGTTGAGTGGAGGGGTCGATCCTGAGAGCAGGGAAGCATGTTGGGGAGGGCCACTTCCGGGGGCTGTGTCTGGAGACTCCTCCCCTGCTGAGCCCGCCCTCTCCCCCCCAACCCTGAACAACCAGGAAGCAGGAGCGTTCCTGTGGGAAAATACAATTTGCAAGGCCAGCGGAAATAGTGCCCACGTCGGTTGGTTGTATTTAAAAAAAAAAAATCCATGTTGGAAAAAAAAATGCACATTGGTCCTTAAAGAGGATCTGGGCTCTGAGTCGCAGTTACAGGGTGTGTCCCCTCCTCCTGGAGAGCTGCCTGTTGCAGGGCTTCCTGTTGAGGGCTGAAGACGACCTTTCACCAAACCCCTGGCCGAGCGGGGCGGCCCATCCAGCTGGCAAGGCCCCTGCTGAGGTTCTGCAGGTGGAGGTGGCTGGGCGTCGGTGGACCCCAGATGCCCGTGGTTGTGCGGTTTGGTTAGGGGCACGCCGGGTTTTGAGGCATCATGCTCAGATACAGATGTTCTGCTGCAGAACCTTCTAGAAAGGTGTGGAGGCCTGGGAGTGTCCCCTGGCCCCAAGGCAGCCCACAGGCATACCAGGCTGCAGGGCAAAGGGGGCCTGGTGGGCGGGGCACAGTTGGGCTTGTTGGGACAGCACTTTGCCTTCCAGATGGAACCTGAGACGCTGTGACACCAAAGCAGATGGGAAACCCTGGGGGAGAACTCACTGTCACTGCAGCCTGGTCTGCCTCAGGGAGGTGGCCCTGGGGCTCCTCCTCCCCCACAGCACCACCCTGAGACCGGAGGGAGGGGCTGTGAGCAGGGCGGGAAGCCACGTGGGAAATGGTCCAGGAAAAGCAAGGAGCAGAACAGAGGTGTGGGAAACCCAGTCTGGAGGCAAGCTCAGCTAGTGCAGGTAAAGGCCCTGCCGTGCACCCAGTGTTGCTGCCCCCCCGAAGTGTACCCAGAGTTCCCAGGGTGACGGTCTTAGGAGGTGGGGCCTTTGGAAGGGAGGAGAGCACTGGCTCAGGGGTGAGGTCATGTGAGGACATGGCAACAAGGTGGCCAGGGGAGGCCTGGGCAGAACCCACGCCTGCCTGCGGGATGGGATCCCGACAGTGCCGCCCCCAGAGCTGAGCCAGTCTGTGTGTACCCTGGCACTAAGCAAGCGTCCGAGTGTCAGCTGCGCTGAGGTGGAGAACAGTGGGGTCTCTCTTCCTTGGTTCAAGTTTAGAATTTGGATACAGTCTAATGGCAAACATGGTTTTAGAACAAGTGCTATTAGTAAGTCAGGCCTTGCCGGAATTTAGACACAAGGCTTCTCAACAAATCCCTACAAAGCAGGTGTAATTATCCCCATTACAGTCACGGGGGCTCCAGGAAGTGGAGTAACCTGCCCCAGTGACACACGCACTCACCTCACAGGTAAGGTTCTGGAAGAGAAAAATGATTGGCTCAGACTGATATTTTTTTAAAAAATATTTTTATTATACAGAGTGGTCTAGTATATGCAGGCTCTGCATAAAGCATTAAACAGCTTGTTGATGACTCAACAAAATACTATTTGAGAAGCAGAGAGAGGCCTCCCATCTACTGGTTCACTCCCTGAATACCCACAAAGCTCAGGGCTGGCCCAGGCCAGAGTCTGCAGCTGGGAACTCTCCCAGGCGGGTGGCGGAGACGCAGCCCCCTGAGCCGTCACCTGTGCTGCCCTTGGTCTGAGTTATCAGGGAGCTGGAACTGGGAGGCAGGGCTGGGAGTTAAACCCGGGGATGAAGGGATCCTAACCACTAGGCTAGATGTCCCCGCCCCGATCTCTGTGCACGCTGCTGCGTCGGCAGCAGAATGTGAACATGGCTGGTTACTTACGGAAGCTGTCGTCAGTGCCCGAGAAGGCGCACGGCATGACTGAGAGCCAAGATGAAGAAGGCTGTTGAGCGCGGGGGATCCTGGGAAGCCGCCTTCTCTCTCCCCCGGCTTTGTGGAGAGACTTCTGCAGGTGGCGGAGTTGCACCTCCTGCTCGGGCCTGGCTGTGCAAATGAACTTACAGGGATATTCGCGTAAAAATGCACCTTAGGGCAAGTTGCAAACTGGAGCTATGAAGTTTATTCCTTGATCATGCTGAGTTTGCTTAGGTCTAAATCTAGGAAGAGAATTACCTGGTCATCAACTTATCTCAACAATTCTCTTAAACTATTCTGAACATTACAAAGAAAAAAATCTAGTCTTCAGTTATTCTCCCAACCACGGGGGCAGCAAGACGACGAGGGAGCCTCTCTTTCCACTACTGTGGGGACTTTTGCAAACAACTCCAGGACACGGAGATAACTTCAAGCTCTATCTCAAAGTCCTCCACATCACTTTATTTAAGAATGTGTTCACAGTAACTTACATAATTCCACTGAGGAGTTCTGCTCATTCCCACCATGTGTGCGATAATCCTTGGTCCTGATATCAAGTACCCCCCCCCCAAGCCTAAGGGTCTCCCCTGTGTCCTACACTGAGCAACACGAAGTGGACATCCGTTTAGGATCAATGGATCATTGGACCTTTTTTCAGACATCTGTGTATTGTGATTACCAAATGGTTAAGTGCTATCGTAGTCTCAGCATTCTGGTTTTGGCATGTGACACCAGTCGCAGCCATGCTGCCCTTGTGTGCTCCCACGGCACTCCAGGTGACGGGCAGTCCAGGGCAGCACGGGCACCCGAGACAGACTCCTATGTAAATGTCTCCTCACCCAGCGCTGATCTCTGGTCTGTATAACTCTGACACCTGCACGGGTCGCATATCCTCGGGCGGGGGCTGTGAGGGGTCACACAGGAAATACTTTTGAGATTTGGGGGGCAGAGGGTCTCGCTGCAATTGCTCAACTTTGCTGCTGAGAGTGAGGCTGCCAGGGCCAACAGCTGCGCGAGCGGGGCTGGGTTCCGAGACTTCATTTAGAAGGGCAGGGGCAGGCAGGGGCAGGCAGGGGCAGGCAGGGGCAGGCCGGCGCCGCGGCTCAATAGGCTAATCCTCCGCCTATGGCGCTGGCACCCAGGGTTCTAGTCCAGGTTGGGGCACCATATTCTGTCCCAGTTGCCCCTCTTCCAGTCCAGCTCTCTACTGTGGCCCGGGAGTGCAGTGGAGGATGGCCCAGGTGCTTGGGCCCTGCACCCCATGGGAGACCAGGAGGAAGCACCTGGCTCCTGGCTTTGGATCAGCACGATGCGCCGGCTGCAGCGGCCATTGGAGGGTGAACCAACGGTAAAAGGAAGACTTTTCTTTCTGTCTCTCTCTGTCCACTCTGCCTGTCAAAAAAAATAAAAAAGAAGGGCAGAGGCCTGCTGAAGGGGCTGTGGGGCTGTGGGGCTAAGGGCGCGTCTGCGGGGCCGCGGCGTGCTGACCCAGGTTCGGACTCCCGCGGCCCTCTGGGAAGGGCCCTTTCAAGAGGACCCGGTCTGAGGTCCGGCGCAGTCCCTGATGCCTGCACTAGACTACAGTTCTCGCCCCCAACTCTGACTTTTCTCCTTAGGGAAAGTTCTCGTAGATGGGGATACACTTGTGAGTATCTTTAACCATGAGAATCGGTGGCAGAATTCAATCACGCCCACTAGGGAGCCAGAACCCCCGTTCTGGGAAGAAGTGCAGGGAACAGCATGCATGCGGCCTGCGCCGGCCTGAGGAACCACCTGCTTCTCCTCCGTTCTGAAAGAGCTGGGCCCAGGAAGGACTGGCCTCGTATTTTGGCACGCGGATATTATAAGCAAAGCTGAGAGCGAGCGAGAGACTTCAAAAAGGTCATAGAAAAATGGAATGAAAATTCAGTTTATATTGGTGCCAAAAATATTTAAAAATCCATGTACAGTTTTTTCATAATCTGCATTTTCCATGCATTATGAAAAAACATTTTTGCACCAAAATAAATCCATACTTTTAATTCCATTTCCCTCAAGTTTCTTGAGAGCAAGCCAGAGCAGCATCTGGACAGAATCCCATCTGTCCGCCTTAATGAAACATCTACTTCCTACGTAACTGATTCAGATGCCAACACTTTTATTCAGTTCACCCCCTCTCCTGTCCCAGTACAATTTAAACGGTTAAACCTGTACCGCAGCCGTCTGCACCGCACGCCCCTCGCAGCTCCAGAGCTTTCGTAAGCGGCGTCCAGGTCAACATTACTTACGCCAGCGCTGCAGCTCTTTGGATAAACAGAGATAAAGGTTACGGACCCACGCGGCGGCCTCCCCTCTCTCCTGATGGCTTCTACCTCTCGCAGACACAGACCTACTGTTCCGTTTGTTTTATGAATTTATGAAACGTCTACTAAGCCTGTGCCTATTAACACCAGGTTTTACCAGTTAGACCCCTTTCAGACTGGCAAAACCGTCAGGGGAGCCTTGACCTCGGTGGGCCCTGGTTTTGGGCCGCACTGTTTGTGTGGGATGAGAGGAGGACTGTGCTCACCACGGGCAGGCGACTCGGAGTGCTGGTCCGTGCCCTCCTCCTTACCAGGCACTGATTTAGCCAAAACCCTCCAGTTACAGTCAAGCCGGATTTTTTAAAAAACTGTTTCATCAAGCTGTACGTGAAATATAGTGACCTTTATTGTCCATTATAATCTTGTACTTTTATACTGAAAGTGTCTTTTTTTAAAAAAATAAATTCGGGCATTTTCCTTCTGGCTAAGGCTTGGTACCAGTGCAGATTCCTGGGGGGGGGACTTGATTTTTAGATGCAGAAAGACTGGGACGCCGGGGGACGCCGGGGGACGCCGGCATCCTGCCGAATGTCAGCGGTTTCTGTCCCAGCTCCCCTCTGGGCCACTCCGCTCTGGTTTAAAGGCGAACGTGGCACCAAGGACAGCACCTGCCCTCTTTCAGGGACACAGATTTGGCCAGGGGATCTTCTAGACCGCACACCGCCAAGGACAACACTAGATGGAGGACAGGGGCAATTATGTAAATTCCAGTCAAATCCTACAAAGGCCATTATAAACAGTCTCAAGTCCTCCCTCTCCGCTTACAACCAGATCTCCAGGCAATAGCTCATTTACTAGGGGATGTCGGATACTGCAAAACTGGAATAGGAAAAGCAATTCAGAGAATTCCCTGGGGGTGCCTACGGTGCAGCGCGACCTGTCATTTAGGCTAAAGACACAGAAAGGCTTACTCAGGTGCCTGAAACTCCAGCGACAGCAAAGGATGAAGTATCCCGTGAAGAGCATCGTGATGCCACCGACTCCACGCTGCCTTACGGTGGCGTTGTACCTGATCCAGCCTGTGCAAAACGAAACACGCCTGGCCGTTACAGTGTGACCTGGCACCAGGAAGTCCCGTCATCTGTCTGCGAGCTACTCCGGCAAGCTCGGTTGGCTTGGGCGATTGAGCTGCAGTTAACAGAACTTACAAATACATAGTTTATGCACATGAAAAGGCTAAAATCCAAAGAAAGACCTAACCTTAACAAAATCACACTTCTTTTGGGAGCTTGCTTAGTCTGCAGTGGGGAGGAGACTAACACAACCGGTTAATTTGAGGAGGAAAATCTTGCTAGCTTCAGGAGGAGGGCTCGCCACCATGGGAGAGGCAGAAGGAGGTCATTAAAAATGAAATGAAAGCCGCTCCGACACTGGCAGCCCCTACTGTATCAGCTTTGGTCAAACTCCAAAATGAAACGAGATCACAGAAGGCTGGGGAGACAGCAAACTTCCTTCTCTCTTCCTCTTCCTTGTTATAAAAGCCTGAAGCAACACAAGTTTCTCCCAAAGGTTTGCAGTCAGCAACAGAACCCAGCAGTCAACAACTCCAGCCTCACCTTGCTGCACAGCTCCCAAGAGCCTCTTTAGGGAGAAGCTGGGCGGGGGTTCCACACTCCTCACGTCAGTCGAACTTCTTTCCAACCAAGGAACTACGGTTCCAAACAGAAGTCACGGTGATTGTTCATCTGCATTCACCCCTCCCCAACATTTCATCGCCAGCGTTCCCAAGCCTGGGCCTCAGGAAAAGTCTGTTCTGAACAGGCAGGTTAAGTCTCGGCCTTGGACTTCACTAAGTGTTCAAAGTCAAATGCATAGCAGGTGGAAAACAGCCCTTTCTCACAAGGCTGCGTGAGGAGCCCCCTGGCGGTCAGCAGCTCTGCTCAGCTGTGATCTGAGGAACACAGTGTGCCAGGTGACTCACTCATACCCACCACGTGCTACACAGGGCCGTCCACTAGAGCGCGGGCATCCTTGTTTTGAAATGCTGGGGACCAGAGATGGTTTGGATTTTGGATTCTGGGCTATCTGAATGTATACAGTGAGGAGTCTTGAGGATGGAGCCCAAGTCTAAACATGACTTCATTTCTGTTCCATATGCACCGTGTAACACAGCCTCAAGGTGGTTTTATTAAACATTTTTAGTGTGCCTATGAGGCCACGTGAGGCCGGGTGTGAAATTTCCCACTTGTGGTGTCAAGCTGGCACTCACAAAGCTTCAGATTCTGTGGCATGTTTGGGGTGTCTGGATTCAGGACGCCCCTGTCACTACCAGCTGCAGTCAACACGTATGTCACCCACTGCTATTACTGGCTAGCAAACATTTCTTTGTGCTTCATACACAAACACCTTAAGGAAAACCAGAAAAGAGGGCGTATGCTGCTTACCCACATCTTCCCTGTACCTGTCTTCTCTATGTTTAATGCAGGCAGGGATTCTCTACCACTGAGAGTTCTCTGGTCTTGGTTTGGTTCATTAGGTAGAAGGACAAATCAAGCAAATTTTGATGCTAGGTTTAGGAGGTCAAAGTTGCTGTGGATGTTAAAACATGACTCAACAATCATTCTATTAGGGTGACAGTTAGCTTCCAGGTATGACATAGAGCATTACTAGACAGTAAGGGACCAGGCTCTCTGGAGTTAATTCCCTTGCTAAGACTAGTCCCTTAAAACAATATGAGATAATTCATGCATTTTAGAAAAAATGAGGAGAAAGACATCGTGAAAACTGCCTGTGTGGTTATGTCCTCAGCAGTGTCAGGTAAGCTATCAACTTCGGCTATGGACTAAGCCAAACTTACGTGACATCTATCCAGGCTCTGAGCTGGGCTCACGTAAGAAGCCTACAGCCTGGGGAGGCCTGCTCAGCACCCACGTATCTTGTTCTGGTTGTTTTCAGTTCTTCTCTGCCTGCTGCCCATGCATGCTGGGTTCCAGCGGAGGGCCTGAGACCAAAACCCATGGCACACCTACTGTCCCTTGCGTCTCCTGGACACTGTCGTTTTTGCCTGCCTACATTTCAAGCCCAACTTACATGGTTGAACTTCCACTGACAGCAGCTCCATACACACACACACACACACACACACACACACACACACACACACATTTATTTACTTACTTGAAAGGCAGAGGCAGAGCGAGGTCTTCCATCTGCTGGTTCACTCCCCAAACGGCTGCAACTGCCGAAGCTTCCTTCGGGTCTCCCATGCAGGTGCAGGGGCCCAAGGACTTGGGCCATCCTCCAGTGCCTTCCCAGGCCACAGCAGAGAGCTGGATTTGAAGTGGTACAGCTGGGACTTGAACCGGCATTCACAGGAGATGCCAGCACTGCAGGCAGCAGCCTTATCCACTATGGCACAGCAACAGCCCCTTACGGATATATTTTTAAAAGATTTATTTACAGGGCTGGCGCTGTGGTGTAGTGGGTAAAGCCACCGCCCACAGTGCCGGCATCCCATATGGGCTCCTGTTCAAGTCCCGGCTGCTCCACTTCCAATCCAGCTCTCTGCTGTGGTCTGGAAAAGCGGTAGAAGATGGCCCAAGTCCCTGGCAGCCTGTACCCGCGTGGGACCCTGAAGAAGCTCCTGGCTTTGGATCAGTGGAGCTCTGGCCACTGTGGCCAGTTGGGGAGTGAACCAACGGATGGAAGACTCCCCCACCCCTACTGTCTCTCTGCCTTTCCTTCTCTCTCTGTGTAACTCTTTCAAGTAAATAAATAATTCTTAAAACAACAACACCAACAAAAAACTTTTGGGGCTGGTGTTGTGGTGTAGCAGGTAAAACCACTGCTCATATTAGCATTCTACATGGGCACTGGTTTGTGTCCTGGCTGCTCCACCTCTGGTCCAGCTCCTTGCTAATGGCCTGGGTAAAGCAGAGGAAGATGGCCCAAGTGTTCGGGTCCCTGTACCTATGTGGGAGACCCAGGTGAAGCTCTTGGCTTCAGCTCAGCCCAGTGCTGGCTTTCATGGCCACTTAGGTAGTGAATCAGCATATGGAAGCTCTCTCTCTCTGTAACTCTTTCAAAATAAATAAATCTTTATTAAACAACTTTGAACTTTCACGGAATCTTGGCTAAGAAGAATGGGTTATACATTCCCTTGCTCAGGCCAAGACCTTCGATAGGTCATCTGACCCTTCCTGTCTTAGAAACCCAAAGGACTCCCTTAAAGCTTGCAGGCAGCGCTGTGGGCTGACAGCACCGGGTCAGCCTGTGTAAGGCATGGTGCTTGCCTGTTCACGTGCATTTTCTCACGTAACCCTTCTATCAGCACTGGGACAGTGCTATCCTCTTTTCTAGATAAGGAAACTGAGTTTCAGGGAAGGTACTTCAAAGAGTTCATGCAAGAATGCTATTAAAAGGTAAGTTTATTTTGGTTCAAAAAAAAAATTGAGGGCAGGCACTGCAGTACAATGGGTTAAGCTGCTGCTTGGAACACCTGCATCCCGTATCAGAACGCACGGATGCGATCAAGTCCTGCCCTGCTTCCAATCCAGCCTCCTGCTACCGGGCCTGGGAGGCAGCACACTGCCCAAGTACTGGGTTCCTGTCACCCACGTGGGAGACCTGGATAGAGTTCCTGGCTCCTGGCATTGGCCTGGCCCAGTCTTGGCTATTGCAGGCATCTGGGGAAGGAACCAGCAGGTGGAGGATCTCTCTCTCCCTTCTCTGTCATAGTGCCTTTCAGATACACAAATCAATCTTGAAAAAGATAACCAGTGGAAAGTTTTTTGAAATCTACGTGGTATTTTCACAATACCCATCATCCAGGTTGTCACAGGTCCTGTGAAAACATGCCTGAAAGCAGCAGTGACCTCGAGCCGAGAGACAGATGCTATTTGATGCCCCTAGACAACCGGGGGGGGGGGGCTTCCTGGTGAGGAAAATGAAGACACCTGGGAAGCTTCTGAAGAGACTGACCCACAACCGAGCCCGGGCCAGTGTCCACTCCTTCCTTCTACCTCTGGCCTTCACCTTGCCCAGTTCACCTCCCAGGCCTGCACTTCCACGGATCGCCTTGACCTCCACCCTTCCCTGGCACGTGTACCCCGGCTTTGCCTCCCACTCCACGGCTTCCGCTCATGCTTTCTTTGCTACCGTGGCTTCCAGATGCTGCCTCCGACCATGAACCTCAAACCTGTTCCTAGATGACCTGGTCCTGATTAGATTCTGAACACAGTGCTTGTTCCATTGTGAAGTCTTTATGCTTTTCTTGGGTCTGTTCAGCCTGAATAACCACCCAGCCTCTACGGGTCATGCCTCTTCCCAGTGTAGAAATGGAGCCACTAGCTGTATTACAAGCCTGTCGTAGCCCACTTCAACACCTGGTAGAGGGAGAGAGCGTGATAAACCAGCACTGCTGACTCCGGAGCTAAAGCAGCATTTCAGAACAATCAGAAATCTGCCCTGAAATGTCTAGGTGTAAATAAGCTAAAAGTGAAAAATGTTGTTGGTTCAAAGGCAGAGCGCGTTGTGAGTGGCGGGATGGTTACCTTGTGAGTGCCCCGCCCCCTCGGGACGGAGGAGCTGAGGCTTCTGGACCACTGCATTCCAATACTGAGGCTTCTCCGGCAGCACCCCTAGTCCAAGGTAGGCAGGATAGAGTTCAGGGAACCACTCCAGCCCCATGGAACTGGGAAGGGTCTTTCTCTCCCCAGGGTCAACGTGACTGAAGAAGGGGCTTGTAGAAACGTGAGGCTGGGCTGACCGCCAAGACTGCTGGCACCCAGAGGGCAAGGCTTGGCCAGATCTGTGGTCCAGAGAGCCCGGCCCCTTACTGTCCATGAGTGCTCCCACAGCAGGGACTCGATTCTGAGCGCCTCCTGCCTTCTCTTCTCGAAGCACTCTGATAGCCAAAGAGGTAAGACTCTGATTCCTTGACTGCAGGACAGAAAGACACTCACTGTGCGCTGTCTCCCTTGGAGTGAATACACGTGAATGTGGACCTTCGTCTCGAGATCTCCTCTCTGTGGCTGAATCGCCAGTCTTGAAGCCGCTCGTGGAAGTCCACTCCTGCACCTCTGTGGCAGACATGCCTGCCTCGGCACTCCCTTTGCTCCCATAGGCCTCTGCTCCAAGGGTAAGTCCTTCTTCTTGGTTCTGCTGGACTTGGGTTTTTCCTAATGGGCTAATTTTAAGGGCTAACATGAGTGACTCTGTGTCCTCTCGCCGAGTCTCAGTGTCTCTGCCATCAGCAGAGACTGCGGAGAGGCGAGCACTTCTCTCACCGCTCCACGCTGCCAGCCTTGCTCCTTTAGCCTCCCCTCGGAGAGTCTTTGGAGGGCCGTGATGACCACCAACAGGCACATCTAGTGGTTTTGCCAGTAGTCCCTGTCTTTGGGCACCAGCTGGGTCCCGTTCCAGGCCAGCAGAAGTGCTGTGTACATCATGAGGTCCAGCTGAGGGATATTTTCTTCCTTGATTTGACAAAAACGGTTCCAGCGAGCCAGCCAGGAGAGAGGCTTCCGTGCCTGCAGGGCTGCATCTCCTTTCTTGCGATTTAGGCGAATCTCTGCCAAGTCCTCCTTTAGGAGATGCGCTCTCTGGTGCATAAAACTGGGCCTCGGTTTCTGGGTGGAAACTGACCTTGGGCTCAGTGCTTTTTAACATTCTGAACGAGAGTTGAGTTTGATGGCTGATGTCTTGATCTGGCCTTGTGGTGGTACTTGCTCTTTCTGAGCCAATGGCCAGGACTGGAGGGGGCTCATTTGTCTGTGCTGGTTTGTCCCGTATCAATTTAGAATTTTTTCCCTCATTCTCTAACTTGCTTCCTTTGGCTTTAATTAAATCTTTGAGGGGCTCTTTCACTTTTTTAGTGCGTGCAGGCGTCCTTGGCTTAGACTGCGGAACACTTTGGTCACCAGGTAAGGTTGCTCCCAACATCTTACAGTACGGCAGGTGGGATTTTAATCGCTTAAATGGCTTCTTGCAAAAAGGGCACACCTCCATTCTGGGTTGATTGTCACTCATCTTCTTCCTGAAAAGGGCAAATATGAAATTAGGAGGTGCACCTAGTTTGTAAACTAGTATTTTGTGTTATTCATAACAATCCAGCCTAAAAGGAAACTTAAGATTTGTACTTGATATTGTACGTTTCTTACAGCCTCCTAGGGAATCTACCATACAAGTAGGTGAGAGACTTAGGTCTAGTTGATAAATGATCAAAGGAAAAAAATGTCTAAAATACTAGCTGGAGTACAATGTTTGCTATTTAAGGTTGCAGCAAGTCAACTGGTATCACCTGAGTATAAAGGAGAAGTTCCAAAACTGTATCTTTCAAGCACAGAATTCCAAAGTCACTGCTCAGAGAGTAGAAGTTTCCACAGTAATATATAAAAAAGGGGTGCAGGAAGAAGCTTTAGAGATTGATTTATTTATTTGAAAGGCAGAGGCAGAGAGAGAGGGTCTTCCATCCGCTGGGTCACTCCCCAAATGGCCACAATGGCTGCAGCTGGGCTGATCTGAAGCCAGGAGCTTCTTCAAAGTCTCCTATGTGGCTGGAGGGACCCAAGGACTCGGGCCATTTGCTGCTGCTTTCCTGGGCACATCAGCAGGGAGCTGGATCGGAAGCAGAGCAGCGGGCCTTGAACTGGCACCCATGTGGGATGCTGGCACTGCAGGCAGCGGCTTTTACCTGCTCCGCCACAGTGCAGGCCCTGCGGGAAGCTTTAGAGGGACTGGCACGGTACGGCAGGTGAAGCTGCCGCCTCGGATGCCATCTGGGTCTGGTTCAAGTCCTGGCTGCTCTGCTTCTGACCCAGCTCCCTGCTCAGGCGCCCAGGAAAGCAGAAGATGGCCCAAATGCCTGGGTCCGCCACCCACATGGGAGACTCAGATGGAGTTCTGGCTCTTGGCTTTGCCCTAAGCCAGCCCTGGCTATTGCGGCCATTTGGGGAGTGAATCAGCACAGATTTCTCTCTGTAATTCTGCCCTTCAATTAATAAATGTAGAACTCCCATGAGAAGCGAAGCTCCACCAACATGTAACGTGTTAGTAATATGTATGTGTCCCCATACATGAGGGGCACTTCAAAATGCTCGTAGAAAGCAGGATGAAAAGAAATCCATGAATACAAAGGGTTTTCATGGGGCTGGTGCCATGGCATACTGGGTAAAGCCACCACCTGCATCGCTGCATCCCATATGGGCGCTGGTTCGAGTCCCAGCAGTGTATTACGAAAAAAAATGCATGGATTTTAAATATGTCTGCAAAATAAAACTTCTCTTTTTTTTTTGACAGGCAGAGTGGACAGTGAGACAGAGAGAGAGAGAGAAAGGTCTTTTTGCCGTTGGTTCATCCTCCAATGGCCGCCGCGGCCAGCGTGCTGCGGCCGGCGCACCGTGCTGATCCGATGGCAGAAGCCAGGTGCCAGGTGCTTCTCCTGGTCTCCCATGGGGTGCAGGGCCCAAGCACTTGGGCCATCCTCCACTGCTCTCCCGGGCCACAGCAGAGAGCTGGCCTGGAAGAGGGGGCAACCGGGACAGAATCCGGCGCCCCGACCAGGGCTAGAACCCGGTGTGCTGGCGCCGCAAGGCGGAGGATTAGCCTATTGAGCCGTGGCGCCGGCCCAAAACTTCTCTTTTAACCCCATTTTCCATGAACATTTTGAAGTGCCCTCATTTATACACATGTACATATATAAACATGGGGAAGAAATGGTCCCCAACTTTTTATTTAGGGTTTGTGGTACAATGGGGTATTGGCAAATTTATTTAGTTTGAAATCTTTGTTAAATACACGCTGTGTAAAAGCAAGTTAAAATATCCGTACCTTGTTATCCTTAGAGTCAGGAAAAGAAAATGTTTAACTCCGAAGTTTGGCTAAAAGTTATTTTATACGCTTTATTCCTTCTGCAGAATAAAATTCCGTGGGCAGAGGGCATCACCCTAGCACTGAGTTTGGCCCGTGATGTCTGTCATTTGAATTCTTTCTGTAGATGTAAACACAGAAATGTTATCATTACACAGAAATGGGATGAACATACCCCTGACCACTAAACAGATGGAAAAAACGACTGGGGCTGGTGCTGTGGTGCAGCGGGTTCAAGTCCCGGCTGCTCCATTTCTGACCCAGCTCCCTGCTGTGGCCTGGGAAAGCAGTGGAGAATGGCCCAGGCGCTTGGGCCCCTGCACCCCCGTGGGAGACCCGGAAGAAGCTCCTGGCTTCCGATCAGCTCAGCTCAGCCCAGGCCACTGCAGCCATGTGGGGAGTGAACCAGCAGATGGAGGACCTCTCTCTGTAACTGTCTTTTTTTTTTTTTTTTAAAGATTTATTTGAAAGAGTCACAGTGGAGAGGTAGAGACTGGTTCGCTCCCCAACTGGCTGTAGCAGCCGGAGCTGCGCCGATCCAAAGCCAGGAGCCAGGAGCCTCTTCCAGGGCACCAACGCGGGTGCAGGGGTCCAAGGACTTGGGCCATCTTCCACTGCTTTCCCAGGCCACAGCAGGGAGCTGGATCAGAAGTGGAGCAGCCGGGACTCGAACTGGCGTCCATATGGGATGCTGGCACTGCAGGCGGCGGCTTTACCCGCTGCACCACTGTTAAATGTCTTTTAAATAAGAAGCCATCTTCGAGACAAATAACCTTGGCCAATCTAGTTATCGACGCGACCGACCCAGCTTAGGCTGCACCAAGTCAGACAAGGCACAGACAGGATGAAAGAATTCGCACACACACAACTGCAGCTCAAGTATCTGTGGCACTCAGAGGCACAGACGGGGCGCCACAGACTGGGCCCTTCCATCCGCCGGTTCCCTCCCCAGATGGGCCAGGCCACCCCGGAGCCTCTCCCAGGTCTCCCACGCGGGTGCAGCGGTCCGAGCACTCGGGCCATCACCTGCCTTCCCAGGCCATCGGCGGGGCGCGGGCCGGAAGTGGAGCGGCCGGGCCTCGAACCCGCGCCGCCCCGGAGCCTCTCCCCGCCGGAGCTCCGCAGGGCCGGCTTCCCCGGGCTCCCGCGGTCCGAGCGGCCCCTCGGCGGCACCCTCGCGGGGCGGCGGAGCCGGAGCGACAGGAGCAGCTGGGCCGCCTGTCCCGGGGCGCAGAGGGCCCAGGCCCGCCAGCCTCGCGGGCACAGGGCGGCTCCGGCGGCCGCTGCCGCTCACCCTCCTCCTCCTCCTCCTCACCTGGCCGCGCCGCGGCGTCCCGGAGCCCCCAGGGCGGCCCGCGAGCGCCGGCCCAACCCCCGGAAACAGGACCCCCGGCAGGCCGTCCACGCAGCTGCCTGACGGGGCTCTCGCTCAGTTTCTAAAATATCCTCACAGGGACTGAACCCAAGGGCTTGTGCCATCGCATCGTGACGCACTTTAATGTATCGGAGTCCTGGCCTCAGTTTTATACCGGGTGCCACCCCTTTATTTGTGGACAGGCGGAGCTCGGGCTACCTCTCACGGGGTCCTCGCTCCGCAGCTCCCTGTCGCTCCTCCCCCTCAGACGCGCCTCTTCCCGTGGGCGGGGTTACCGGTCGGCGCGGCCGGCGTCGCGCCACTGCGCAGGCGCAGGAGGGCGGTACCACGGCGGCTGCGACATGGGGGGGCGCGGAGGAGACGCCGGAAGTAGCGGTGGTGCGGGTCCGACCGAGGGGTGCTCGCCGCCGGCAGCGTCCACCCGGGCGGCGGCGGGAGTCAAGGCCCGAGGGGGTGGGCGTGGCGGCCGCCGGAACACGACCCCGTCGGCTCCCTCACGCAGTGCGGCGCCGCGGCGCTCCCTTCCACCGGCTGCCATGAGCGAGCGCCTGCGCCCCAGGTGAGCGGGCAGGGACCCCCGTCCGCTTCCCGCCGGAGGCCCTGAGGGATGGAGCCGAGGGGGCGCGCGGGGTGAGGGTGCGAGCGGCGTGGGCCCCGCGGGAGGAGCGCAGCGGGATGCGCGAGTGGCCGGCTACCTGGCCCCTGCGGGTCCCGGCGGCCGCGTCTGCGTCCCCGCCGCGCTCCCCGGCCGCCTGCTGCTGTCGGTCCCGGAACGGAGCCGGCGGCCCTGGGGCGTCCGTGCCCTAGATGGAGGCGGGAGCCCCCGCGGGCGCCGGCCGGGGCTCGCCAAGGTCAGCCGGCGGCGGGGAGTGGGCGCGGCGGGCGGTCCCGGCCGCGGGGGCCTGCAGCCGGATTCTAAACTGTTCGGGAGCGGAGCCGTTCGGCCCCGGGGGCGGCCGAGCCGCCGTCCTCCCGCCCGGCCCGGCCCGGCCCGAGGGCTTTCGCGCCCGACGCGTGCGGAGCTGGACGCAGTTTGGGCAGGGTAGCCCGGGGCGGAGAGGGCGGCCGCGGGGGTCGGCCAGGTGCGGCTCTCCGGCGGCTGGCGTTCCCCGGGCGATGCTGCTGGGCCCGGCCCCCTGCGCTGGAGCGGTGCAGCCCTTGCTCCAGGCCCTGCCGGGACTTGGGGGTCCGGGGTGGCCCGGGCTGCTGCCTTGGGCTGCGGGTCTGGGCGCGCAGCAGGTGGACCTAAACCTCTGCGGGGGCCGGGAAGTAGGGGCAGGGTCTTTGGGCACAGCAGCCTCGCCTGATGGCCTGTTGTCCCCTTCCCAAACGTAGTTCCCTCTGATAATCTCGTGGGGCATCTTAGCCTCTGGGAGAAGTTGTAACCGTTTCCTACCGGAGCATCCCCTTTCCCCAGTCCCGATGTGTTTGTACCGGGGGTCCCTTTCCCCCGGGGAGCAGTAGCGTCCCCCGTCCGTGCTGCTCACCTCTCCAGAGGGGCCTCGCCTCTGCACGGGCCCACGGCCGCCGGAGGGGTGTGTGGCCAGGTGTGTCTTAGCTGTAACAGAGCCCCGCCTCAGAGTCACTTGTTGTTTAAACAGGTTTTTTTTTTCCTAACCTCATGCTTATCGGGAATGTTTTTTCCACCAAGAAGCAAGTTCCGCTTTTGGGAAGTTGGGAAGCCGCCCTGCTCTCCCCAGATGGAGGAGAGGAGCGCGCTGCAGTCGGCCCTCCTTGGAGCCCGAGCCGCTGAGGCACCTGCGCTCAGCCGGCCAGGGCAGAGTCTGACCCATTGCAGGGAGCCGGCGAGAACGGCAGCCTGGCCTGTGACATCAGTGCCCACAGCTGTGATCTGCCTGGATGCACTGGGAGGCTGTGCCGGTTATTAAACAGTACTGTTGAAGGAGAAGTGTTTCAAGGATGGCATCCCAGTGAACCCTGGGTACGGTCCTTCTTAGACTAGTACCATCCAAAGAAATGGGCCACCTGTGGGCCAGAGGGAACGTTCTGGTACCATGAGAAATCTGCTGGTTATGAGGCGGCGCTGTCTCGTGGGCTTTTCCCAGGGTTAAGCTGAAATGCACAGAACCCGCCCGTCCTCCATCCTCTCGTCCTTTCTGCCGTGCTTGTCACCGGAAAGCCGTTCCCCACTGTCAACACAAACGCGCATGTTGAGCAGGTCGTGGGTTTGGTTAGGGTGACTCAGCAGCCCAGGGCACCAGTCGGCTGCTGTCTCACTGATACAGGGAGCGTGCGGGTGGGCATCTGCGGCTGGGGAAGTTTCTCTGTCACCCGGCATCCCGTCAGGTGCTGCTTTGCCACCGCTGCAGTTCTGTGATCATGCGGACGAGAGTAGGAGTCACAGTTGTATGATAATCGTACATCCACTCAGTGACCTTTACAAGCTGACGTCCGTCTATTTTTTTAACCTCTTGGCAGCAAGGTAAGGAGTAGAAATGATGACCTTATTTCAAAGCAACTGAATTAGAATGAGGTAAATGGTGCAGCCTAGTGCAGGTTGGTTTAAGTTTTATCAGAAGCACACACTCACTGTCGTTCCAAATCTAAAGAGACCCATACTCATTAATACAGTTACATATATTCCGAATGTTGCCAAATCAGAGAATTGAGCTCAGGGTTATAATTAAAATTTTTTTAAAGATTTACTTATTTTTTTATGAAAGACAGAGATCTTTGATCTGTCACTCCTGTCCCCAAATACTTGCACTAGTCACTGGGTCAGGCTGAAGCCAGGAAGCCCATCTGGATCTCATATGTGCGTGTGCACAGACTCAGCAACTTGAACCATCACTTGCTGGTTCCCAGGCTGTGAGTAGGAAGCTGGATCAGAAGCGGAGGGGCCGGGACTTTGAGATGTGGGCATCCCAAGCCGTGCCTCCCCCTCGCTGTGCCCCTCTGCGTGCCTCGGAAGGTTCTGACTCAAAGCTTCCGCGGCACTTAGACCCTGAGGTTTAAGTCCTGCCCCGGAAAGCGACTCCACTCCCTGAGAACAGTATAACTGTGCAGGAAACGTAAGTTTAACTTTCCAGGAAGCTCTTCTTCTCTCACAGCCTTTTGGCCCTTTAACTATTGCAATTTGAAACTTTAAGAATTTTATTTTAACGGGTACTGCTCCTTTGTATCTAGGGCCTCTGGCTGGCCCTGCCCAATAAACTTTATGCCACGGGGGAATGTTCTCCTGTGCTGTCCAGTGGCAGCAGCCACTAGCTGCAGGGGGCCATTTCACATGAAGATGTGGCTACTGTGACCTAGGAGCTGGGTTTTTAGTTCCAGTTATTGTAATTTTAAGTAGCTGTGTGTGGCTAATAGCTGCTGTATTGGACAGTACAGCCAGGCAGTGGGACTCCCTTACACCTCCTTTATTTCCCTTTTCCGACTGGGGTTGAAGACTTCTGACTGCCTAATCCTTGTGTAGAATGTGCAGAGTGTGTGCTTGTACCTCTGAGAACACTTGCCTGAGAAAGACGTGTGGTTTTCCTTTAAACCTGGAAACTGTAAGCAGCGCGTGCTGTGGACAAGCTGTGGTCTCGAGTAACAACCCAGCGAGGTAGCTGTCGGCTGGTGGTACCGGCTGGGGTGGGCAGGCTGAGAGCGCAGTGTGAACAGGAGCTGCTTTTCCAGTGGTTACCCAGAAAAATAATGACTGGGGGGACATGTTTAACGTGGTAATTGGGGAAAAGTCAGGAGTGAAGACAGCTGAAGTTTAAAGTGCTGCTTCTCTGTAGCCAGCGATTTTATGAGGATTTTCTGGGAATATGGGCAAAGGCAGCCGTTCTTGAATGTGGGAAGGGAGTAAATGAGGTGATTTGGAATTGTGATTTCAGGGAGTGTGAAGGAAGAAAACCTGAATCGGACAGAGCTTGAGTCTTAGTCATTGACCTCTCCCTGTGCTTATTTTATTCCCGGCATCCACTTTTTAGCAATTAGCTTTGCTAAGTTCAGCTTGAGTTGACTGTTGCTGTCTTGGAGTTTTGTTCCCAGAGCCCGATGGTGGTATTGTTGTAACTTTAACCCATTGGGATATCAGGGATGAATGATCTCTTCTCGGGCAGGTGGGAGATTTATGTGAGTATGTTGCATGGTTTACCTTTTAGGATCAGTTGTTGGATTTTCTTTTTCCTCCTTATGATTTAATTTCAGGAAAAGGAGAAGGAATGGCAATGAAGAGGAGAACCATCTTCCCCCCCAGACCAAAAGAAGTAGCAGAAACCCTGTCTTTCAGGATTCCTGGGACACAGAGGTAGGAGTTACGGTCACTTAGTCTCTTGTTCTCACTGCTGGGCTGCACAACCCAGATTCTGTTGTGTAATTAAAGCAAATTTTGTTTATTAAAAAAAGCGATCTTTCGTAGTTTCAACATCCCCTCACGCTCTCTTTGAGACATGTCCCCTTTGGTGAAGGTGTGTGGCCTCTCCCAAGTAAACCACACAGATTCTCTGTCTCTCATACACACACACTCCCTCTGTCTCTGTCTCTCCTCTGTGTGTGTGTCTCTCTCTCTCTCTCACACACACACACACACACACACACACACACACTCTCTTTCTCTCCTCCCTCCCTCTCCTTTTCCGTCTCTCAAACACACACTCTCTCTCCCTCTTTCTTTCTCTCACACATTCACTTGATGTGTATTAGAAGTTTCAGGGTCCTTTGAAAGCCCATCTTTGAACTCCCTATTTTACATTTCAGAAACAAAGTTATTTTCTGATAGTTATAAACCATTATCATTAAGTTTATCATTGTCATTGTTGCTTCAATTCACATGTCTTAATAGAGACTTTAAGCATGCAGGATATATAAGGTATGTTTCTTCAAAACCCCCTTTTAGGTGTTCTGGCTTTTTATTGTGTTGTGGGGGCAGGGAGGCGGGTGGAAGGGAGAGCTCTTAAAGTTATCTACATTTTTGGTTTCCTGAAAGAATGCTTCAGTTTGTATATTGGGGAGAAGTTTTTTGTGCAGTTGGAAGGCTGTGCTCTGGTAGGGAACGGAAGCCAACACTGAAGTAATGCTTCTGTTAAATTATACACCTAAAGGTTTTGACTCTCTGAAAGAATTAAAAAATAAAGTTTTGTTTATTTGAAAGGCAGAACAAGGGATGGCAGGGGGAGAGATGATCCATCTGCTGTTTCGTTCTGCCAATGCCAGGGCTGGTTCAGGCTGAACCTGGGTGCTAGGAGCTCCATCCGTGCCTCCCGTGGGTGTGGCAGGGGCCCAGGTACTTGGGCCATTATCTGTTGTCTTCCCAGGCACATTAGCAGGAAGCTGGAGCGGAAGAGGATCAGCCAGGACTTGAACCAGCACTGCTGTCTGGGATGCCGTTGTCACAGGTGGAGGCTTAGACCACGGTGCCCCGATTTGACTCCTGATGATTGTTGCACTAACAGAAATGCCTAGTGACAAAGGCTCTGAGTCCCTGGTCTCATAACTCAAAGAACAGTTCTGTTTTTTTGTATTCAGATTTATTTATTTGAAAGGTAAAATTACAGAGAGGCGGGGGGTAGGGTGGGGTGTGGAGAGACAGAGATCTTCCATGTGCTGGCTCACTCCCCAGATGGCTGCAATGGCCGGAGCTAGGCCCATCTGAAGTAAGGAGCCTATAAAATAATTTGTGCTTTAACTAGTTCTTGACAATAGGAGTTGACCTATTTCCAGTCTTTCTTTACCAATAATTCAAAGTAACTCCCCCCAGGGGAAAAATCAGTAACTGTCATGTAATGATATTCATTTAGAAAACAGTAAGGAACAAGTTAAGATTGGAATCTGCAGATATGGAGGCTGGAGTTTCTCTAGCCTGTTTCCCTCTCCCTTTCAGATCTTATCTGCTCTGTTTTTTCCTTTTTTTGAATGATTAACAGAAAAGTAGTTGAGCTTTTATTTAATGTGATAGAGAATATCAGAGATGAAAGAAAACCAAAGGTTCGAAGCTGCCATGAACATCTGGTGATAAAACTGTAGTTGTATTTTAGATTCTATTATTGTTTTGGATTTTAAGACAGTTCATTAAAAGACTTTGCGGAAGTTACTGTTTCTTTACCTGTGTTTGTCTGAGTCCTGCTGTGTGACGCCCACATTAGTTCACAGGTGCACCAGGTCTCACTCTGCGTTAACCTTTTTTCCCTGTAGCTACAGTTCTGATGCCTGAGAGCAGGAATAGAAATTGTTATCTTTTTTTTTAAATAAACATTTCTGCTTTCTGATTTTAAGTAAGACAGATGCTTTAGTATTAGTGTTAATTGTTTGTATAAGATGATCTTTGCTTGCTTTCTAAAATCTATCTGCTAGTATCCCAGAGGAAAGTAAGGTGCTGTTATTCAGTCTCTTGGGTCACACATACCTCGTTCTTACTTGTCCAGAGGAATTTACCTGTTGAGCCACTGTGTGATTACTGATCTGAGGGGTAGACTAGTTGTCTTCATTGCGGTGGAAGGTCAGTGCGGGTCATTTTTATCTGAGCCCAATGGGAGTCTAGTGGGCTGCTACAGCATGCGTTCCAGCCTGGCTCCTGGAGCATGTCCCAGAGCAGCGTCTTGTGCTGTGCGGGACTAACAAGTCGGGGTCAAAGGGCGAGCCGGGGAAGCCAGACGAATGGAGGTTTCACGACTGTAGGACGTCATTATGTTTGCAGCCCACGACAGGTTTAGGGGCGTTTGACTGCTTTTTGACAGTTGTATAAAACAAAATGATTCATTGTTATTATTTTTTAAATTAACTAGGGGAATCAGTGGCAAACAGGTACCATTCTATTCCCTATTTTTTTATTTTTTATTTTTTTAAGGATTTAGTTACTTGAAAGGCAGAGTTAGATCTTTCATCTGCTGGTTCCCTCAAATGGCTGCAGTGACCAGGGCTGGGCCAGGCCAAAGCCAGGAACTTCTGGGTCTCCCTTGTGGGTACAGGAGCCAAGCACTTGGGCCATCTTCTGCTATCTTCCCAGGCCATCAGCAAGGATCTGGATTCAAAGTGGATGAGCCGGGACTCGAACCAGCACTCATATGGGATGCCAGTGCCATAGGTGGCAGCTTTACCTGCTGCGCCACAGCACTGGTCCCACATTCAACTGTTAACTTTTGCTGTAAGTAAATCGTAGTCACCTGTGAAATGAAGCTAGTATATGTCTCTTTTCCTAGATACTCTGAAGCGAAAGCTGATTTTTCAAATTAATTGTATAAAGAGAAACTTTAGGGGCCGGCGCTGTGGCACAGTGGGTTAAAGCCCTGGCCTGAAGCACCAGCGTCCCATATGGGCGCTTGTTTGAGTCCTGGCTGCTCCTCTTCCGATCCAGCTCTCTGCTATGACCTGGGAAAGCAGTAGAAGATGGCTCAAGTCCTTGGGCCCCTGCACCCACGTGGGAGACTCAGAAGAAGCTCCTGGCTCCTGGCTTCGGATCAGCGCTGTTGCGGCCATCTGGGGAGTGAAGCAGCGGATGGAAGACCTCTCTCTCTGTCTCAACCTCTCTCTGTAACTCTGTCTTTCAAATAAATAAAATAAGCTTTAAAAAAAAAGAAACTTTATTTTGTTTGCATTTTCTTCCTTCTATTTTATATATATATATTTTTTTTTTTTAATTTTTCTTTTCTTTCTTTTTTTTTTTTTTTTGGGGAGGCAGAGAGAGAGAGTGCTCACCCGTCTGCTGATTCACTTCCTGAATGCCCACGATGGCTGGGTCTGGCCAGGCTGAAGCCAGGGCTGCGGGACTCCCTGTGAGTCTCCTGTGCAGTTGGCAGGAACCCAGCAGGGTGAGCTGTGGCAGCTGCCTGGCGGGGTGTGCTCGGGCAGGAAGCGGAAACTGGGAGCAGAGCTTGGTTTCCGTCCAGGCCGTTCAGTGTGGGATGCAAGCACCTCAGCGTGGCACATTAAGCTCTGTGCCGCACACCCTTCCCTAGGGGTGATTGTCTCCAGTTTTCAGAAGGAAAAGTTGGGAGCCAGGACAATGAAGTCACTTGCCAAAGACACACTGATTACTAAGAGGCAGGGAGAACAGGGCCCCCTGAGTTGACAAATGCTGATGTATATGCTGTCACTAGAGGGCAGAGCGCAGGGCTGAAGGGACTTCACTGACATGTCGGCACCGAGGAACGGGCCTTGCTGGAACCACAGGGACAGAAAAGAACAGTTTTTCTCTCCTATTTCTTTAAGTTGGAAAAAAAAAATTTTTTTAAAGATTTATTTATTTGCAAGGCAAAGTTCCAGAGAGGCAGAGAGGAGAGAGAGAGAGATCCACTGGTTCACCTCCCAAATGTCTGCAGTGACTGGGGCTGTGCCAGGCTGAAGCCAGGGTCCAGGGACTCCCTCTGGATCCCCCCAGGGCTCCGAGTACGTGGCCGTCTGCTGTTGCTGTCCCAGGCACATTCGCGGGGAGCTGGGTGAGAAGCAGAGCAGCCTGAGCTAACTGGTGCTCCTGTGGGACGCCGCCGTTGCAGGAGGCAGCCCAGCCTGCTGCGCCACACGCTGGCCCTGGAGGACGTCCTCCAAGTCAGTGCCGTGACAGCTGTCAGCTACAAACCAGCTAGCTAGAAGAAACTGGGGTCTGATGTCTTTTCCCAGAACTCTAACTAGTGCTAGAATTAAAGACTGAATGTTGACTCCAGTGAGCCTTTGAATACCATTTTTAAAATTGGATGTGAATTTACTAGTATGATTAAGATACTCTCTTGTAAAGTTGTTGGGGACAAACTATGTGAGTTGATGTCTAGATCAGGCTCAGTTTTCTCTGGTTAGCAAGAAAGGGAGTGTTTATTAATTTGTCTCCATGGTGGATCCTGTTTAGAGCTCACAACATTCTCTCATCTTGGGCCGTTGTTTGGATGGTGAAAAACCTGCAAGGTTGACCTTGGCCGATTTTGTTTTCTTAATCTTTTTAGTGTGAGTTGTATCTTTACAGTTAGTAGGCGTAATGGGCGTAATGTACGGATTAGGAGTTTCCATGTGAAATTGGCTTCTGATTCGAAAATACCTGAGAAATAAAAGTAATGCCTTTTCAATTTTTTAATTTTTAATTTTTAATTTTTATTTATTTTTAATTTTTTTATTTTTGACAGAGTGGACAGTGAGAGAGACAAGAGAGAAAGGTCTTCCTTTGCCATTGGTTCACCCTCCAATGGCTGCCACGGCCGGCGCCCTGCGGCCGGTGCACCACACTCATCCGATGGCAGGAGCCAGGTGCTTCCTCCTGGTCTCCCATGGGGTGCAGGGCCCAAGCACTTGGGCCATCCTCCACTGCACTCCCGGGCCACAGCAGAGAGCTGGCCTGGAAGAGGGGCAACCGGGACAGAACCAGCGCCCCAGCTGGGACTAGAACCTGGGGTGCTGGCACCGCAAGGCGGAGGATTAGCCTATTGAGCCGCGGCGCCCGTCAGTAATGCCTTTTTTAAATACAAAAGCTTCAATTTTTTAAAACCTTCACCTTGACTTATCAAGACCATTTTGATTTTTCAGGCCACTGTGAACTAGCATCAAATAAAGTGAAAACTGTTGGAAATAAAATAGAAGTAGAAATAGAAATAAAAGTAGTTTATTGCAACAGCCTGTGCCCCCTTTCATGTCTACTAGTAGGGACAATTTTTAATGTCAGTAGAGGCAGGGCCAAAATAATAGCAATAAAAATAATGAAAATAATAGTAATACCAGAACCAGGAGATCCATGGATATTTAAAGTTAAGATTCTCTAAGTTTGTTTAACTGATTAGAATTAACTGAGTGTTAAGTGATATTCTTTTTAGACCAGTGTGGATTTAGATGACGTCAGGAATGATCAGCAAGATTTTTCAAGTGCTATTGCAAACCCTGAGTTTCTGCCTGCCCTATCTGTACCCTTAGTATAGGGTACATCCCAAGAGTCAGAGCTGCTGTGGCAGATTCTGTTGGGTGAAACTGGTCGGATTGTGTGTGTAAATCCTGTAGAAAATTCACTTTGGGAAGTTAACCTCTTAAGTGATCCCTTCAGGGTGGAAGAACTGTCCTGTTAGTCTGATTGTAGAGTGCATTTGAAAACACTTTGCTCACAGTTTAAGCCTTTGACATTTTTTAAAAAAATATTTACTTATTTATTTGAAAATCAGAGTTTACACAGAGAGGAGAGGCAGAGAGCGAGAGAGAGAGAGAGAGAGAGATATCTTCCATCTGCTGGTTCACTCCCCAGACAGCCGCAATGGCCGGAGCTGCACTGATCGGAAGCCAGGAGCCAGGAGCTTCTTCTGGATCTCCCACGTTGGTGCAGGGGCCCAAGGACTCAGGCCATCTTCTACTGCTTTCCCATGCTGTAGCAGAGAGCCAGATCGGAAATAGAGCAGCCGGGTCTTGAACCGGTGCCCATATGGGATGCTGGCGCTTCAGGCCAGGGTGTTAACCCACTGCGCCACAGCACCGGCCCCTGAAATGTTAAGAATACATTGCATCAGCTCATAGCTACCCCAGGTAGTTTTCTTTTGTTGTTGTTTTTTTTAAAGGCAGAGTGAAACACAGGCACACATGCAGAGACACAGTGTGCTTCCATCCACTGTTTTTTTACCTAAGTGCCTGCCAGGTCTGGGGCAGGCAGAAGCCAGGAGCCAGGAACTCTATCCAGGTGTCCAACATGAGTGACAGGGACCCAAGTACTTGAGCTGTCATCCTCCGAGGATACGTTCGTAGGGAGGTGGATTGGAAGCAGCTATCAGGGACATGAACCAGGGATGTTGTAGGTGTCCTGTGTGGCGGCCTAACGTGCAACGCCGTAATGCCCGCCCCCTCAGTAGCTTCTTACTGAAACTAAATGTTTTCTAAAGAAATATTTTTTTTATTTATTTGAAAGGCTGGGTGGGGGTGGAGAGAGATATCCCTTGCACTGTGCCAGGAGCCTGGAACTCAGGCTGGGTCTTGCGTGGGTGGAAGGGACCAACTGCTTGAGCCTCAGCTGCTGGTTCCCAGGGTGCACGCTGACGGGAAGCTGGGACTTCAGTCCAGGCACTCCAGTGTGGAATGCAGGCTCCCAAGCTGGGTCTTAACACTCATTTCCTAAAGCAATGTTAAAGTCTGTTACTAAATACGTAAGAGACATACGTACATATCTTTAAAGATGTAGTTATTTATTTGGAAGGCAGTTAGAAGGAGAGAGAGGAAGATAGATATCTTCTGTTTGCTGGTTCACGCCCCAGTGACTGCAGTGGCCAGGGCTGGGCCAGGCCAAAGCCAGGAGCCATGAACACCGTCCTGGTCTCCTCTGCAGGAGGCAGGGGCCTACACACTTGGGCTGTCTTCCGCTGCCTGCCTAGGAAATCAGCCGGGAGCTGGACTGAAAGAGCAGCCAGGACTCTTGCGGCGCTCTTACGGGACGTCAGCTTCGCAGGTGGCGGGTTAATCCCTCGTGCCACAGTGTCAACCCCTGCATTTCTTTCCATGCAGAAGGAAATTATTATTTTGCTCATTGAAATTTAAACAAAATACAGTGGTAATAGAATATTTCAGTTGGGAAGAAACTTGACCTTTACGTGGCACCTCTTCACCTGAGAAGGAACTCGGATGTGCAGAAGTTTGTTACTGTTCACGGAGGCAGAGTTAGCACCTGTGTTTCCTTCCCTTGCTTGTTTAGAGAGTGGTTTTAATATCCTGACTTCATTCGGAAGCTCGTGGTCTCGCAGTATTCGCAGGACTGGAGGTGTCTGAAGTCCTTGGGCACTTTGGGAGCACAGAATTCTACAGATCTCCAGTAGACTGGGCTAGGATCATCTCTTAATCTGGGTTTAATCCAGATTCTGTAGTAGTCACAGAACGAAGATGAACTTTATTTTGCCTACAGGAAGAGAGTCTATACAGCGGATGAGATTTCTTTTCTCTTCTGATGTTCACATAAATTAAAAATGCCAATGTGTGGAGGGTTGGAGGTGACTGAGGCTGGGGTTTGAAAGATGGTAAGACACTGTGTTGATCTTTCCTAATCAAGAGAAAGTGTGTGGTTCTAGGTAATAAACTTTTTTTTAAGTTTTATTTATTTGAAAGAGACTTAGAAGAGAGACAGAGAAAGAGAGGTCTTCCATCCCCTGGTTCACTCTCCAGATGGCCATAATGGCCGAGCTGTGCCATTCTGAAGTCAGGAGCCAGGAGCCTCTTTCAGGTCTCCCATGTGGGTGCAGGAGCCCAAAGGACTTGGGCCATCCTCTGCTGCTTTCCTAGGCACATTAGCAGGGTGCTGGGTCAGAAGTGGAGCAGCTGGGACTTGAACCAGAACCCATATGGAATGGATGCCAGCACTACAGGATGGGGCTTTAACCTGCTGCGCCATAGCACCAGCCCCAAGATATGAATATTCTGGTTTTGTTATGAGTTAGTGTTAATATTAGTAATGATTAGTAATGAATATTCCTGTCTGAGGGATTTTTTTTTTTTTTAAGATTTATTTATTTGAAAGAGATACAGAGAAAGAAATGGGAAGAAAGAGAGATCTTCCATCCTCCGGTTCACTCCCCAAATGACTGTAATGACCGGTGCTGGGCCAGGCCGAAACCAGGAGCCGAAACCAGGTCTCCCACGCAGGTGCAGGGTGCTTGGGCCATCTTCCACTGCTTTCCCAGGCGCATTAGAAGGGAGCCGGATTGGAAGTAGAACAGCGGAGACTCGAACAGGCATCCATATGGCATGCTGGCAGTAGCCTTCTATGCCACAGTGCTGCCCCCAGGGGAATTTTGTTTATTTTTAAAGAGTTTATTTATTTATTTATTTGAGAGAGAGTTACAGAGAGAGAGGTCTTCCACCAGCTGGTTCGCTCACCAAATGACTACAACGGCTACAGCTGGGCCGTTCTGAAGCCAGGAGCTTCTTCTGAGTCTCCCACACGGGTGCAGGGGCCCAAGCACTTGGGCCATCCTCCACTGCTTTCCCAGGCCATAGCAGAGAGCTTGATCAGAAGAGGAGCGGCTGGGACTTGAACAGGTGCCGATATGGGGTACCGGTGCCACAGACAGAGTCTTAACCCACTATGCCACAGCACTTTTCTCTAAGGGTTATGAGGTACTTTAAAAAGTTAATGGACTGGGGTCGGCACTGTGGTGTAGTGGGTAAAGCTGCCACCGGAAGTGCCAGCATCCCATATAGATGCTTGTTCAAGTCCTGGCTGCTCCACTTCCAATCCAGCTCTGTGCTGTGGCCTGGGAAAGCAGCAGAAGATGGCCCAAGTCCTTGGGCCCCTGCACCCATGTGGGAGACTCGGAGGAAGCGCCTGGCTCCTGGCTTCGGATTGGTGCAGCTCCGGCCGTTGTGGCCAACTGGGGAGTGAACCAGTAGATGGAAGACCTCTCTCTCTCTCACTCTCTCTGCCTCACCTTCTCTTCTCTCTGTATAACTCTGACTTACAAATAAATAAATAATTTTTTTTTAAGTTAATGGAAGGGTCAGTTTTGTGGTGCAGTGATTTGAGCTGCAGCTTGTGACTCCAGTACCCCATATGGGCACTGGTTCCAGTCCCAGCTGCTCTGCCTCTGGTCCAGCTCCCTGCCAGTGTGCCTGGGAAAGCCTCAGAAGGTGGCCCACGTGCTTAGGTCCCTGCCACCCATGTGAGAGACCCGGATGGAGTTCTTGGTTCCTGGCTCCACCTGGCCATCTGTGGCTGTTGTGGTCATTTGGGGAGTGAACCAGTGGATGGCAGTTACTTCTCTGTCTTGTCTCACTCTGCCTTTCAAATAGATAATCTTTTTTTAAAAAGTTGAAATTGCGTATTATGAGAAACTGCATGTATTTCAAACATTTTTTGTGCCAAAATAACTTATTTATTCCCATTTTCCCACTAACTTTTGTAATTCCCTTCATATTAGGAGAAATGTTGTTGAGGGTTGTTTCTGCCATGGATATACATGGGTTGTCTCTAGACGGACTTCACACCTGGAATGGTGGGATTAAGGGTGGGCTCAGCTGAGGGCAGACGCCCTTGCTGCCTGTGTGCAGCTTCAGCGCCGTGGGCCCAGCTCCTTCCGCGTCTGTCCTCTGCCTCAGCTGGGGTCTTCCCTTGCAGTGCAGGGAATGGAGTGGGCGCTGGCCTGCTGGCAGCCTCTCCTGCTGGTTCTTGTCCAGCCTCCAGGGTGTTCCCTCCCGTCCTCCTCTGTTCTCTGCCCCCTGGCTTCCTGTGTGCTCTCTGAGCGTCTCCACCCCATGGCTTCAGTTGCCTGCTGCCTCCTTCGGAACTTCCTCATTGCCTCTCCTTCCTTTCTTTGGACCCTGGCTTCCTCCTTGACCCTGCTAAGCAAACTGGCCCAGGCTCACCGTGGCCTGCCCAGCCCAGCACTCACTCACCGAGCTGAGCCGCTGTTTGCTGGGCCTGCGCGTGGGCCTGGGCCTGGCTGCTCCAGGTCAGCTGGTCGTTTCCTTCCCCTCCTTCCTTTGCATTCCACAGTTCCCAGGCCTTCTGCTTGAAGTGTGAGAAAACGTGCCAGTGGGCTGCTGCAGCCCTCAGCCGGAGCACGAGGGTGGCTGTGTCTTTTTACATTTTTTTTTTTTTTTTTGAAAGGCCAGAGAAAGAGAGAGAGAACGAGAATCTTTCAGGTGCTGGTTCATTCCCTAATAGCCACAGTGGCTGGGATTGGGTGAAGCTCAGTCCTGGTCTCGCTGCGTAGCTGGTACCCAAGTACTTGGCTGTCTGTCACCTGCTGATTCCCGTGGAAAGTGCATTAGCCAGGGCTAATGTGGCGGTGCACGCAGTGGCTTTACCTGCTGTATCACAACATTGGGACTGGCCTTGTGGCACAGTGGGTTAACCACAGCCTGTGACGCTGGCACATACGGGGGCACTGGCCGTGTCTTGGCTGCTCTACTTCCTATTCAGCCCCTGAAAATGTTCTGAGAAAGCAGAAGAGGACCCAAGTGGTGGTCCCTGCCACCCGTGTGGGAGACCCAAGTGACTTTCCCGGCTGCTGGCTTTGGCCTGGCTCAGTTCAACCTGCTGCAGTCATTTGGTGTGTCAGAGGACGTAAGATCTCTTTGTCACCCTGCATTTCAAATAAATAAATCTTTTAAAAGAGTCCATTTAAAAAAATCTGCTGGTTCACCTTCCAAATGCCGCCACGCCTGGGACTGTGCTAGCCCTGGGAACTTAATCCAGGTTTCCCGTGAGGGTGGCATGAGCCCGGCTTGAGTCATCAGCATGCCTTATATGCACAACCTCTGGGAGGCTTCACAGCTCCTGGTGGTCTGTCTTGCTGTCACCCACTCCTCCTGCTGTGTGGGCCCAGCCACACCACACTATTAACTTTTCCTCCCCAAACACTCTTCTGATCTGCTTGTGCAATTCTCAGTTTGCCACCCCCATCTCTATTTTTTTTAAAATTCATTTTATCTATTTGAAAGACAGAGCCACAGAGAGAGAGAGGCAGAGAAAGAGAGAGGAGTCCCTTGTCTGGTGGTTCTCTCCACAAATGGCCATAATGGCTGGAGCTGAGCCGATCCGAAGCCAGGAGCCAACCCCTTGTCTCTCACGTGGGTGCAGGGGCCCAACTACTTGGACCATCTTCCACTGCTTTCCCAGGTGCATCAGCAGGGAGCTGGATGGGAAGTAGAGCAGCTGAGACTCAAACCGGTGTCCATATGGGATGCTGGTGCCGCAGCCACAGTGCCCCCCCCCCCCCCCCCCCGTCTCTTAGATGGCTTCTTCATCCCTGGAGGCTCTGCTGAGAGACTCCTGGGCTGTGGACCGTCCTCGGCAGTGGGTGCAGCGCCATTTTCTTGCTGATTAGGCCCAGTGGGTATTTCCTGAATGGTGGGGGCTGCCTGGTGATGTCTCTGCATATAGTTTGCACAAAGACGTTTGCACAGTGGTTGGTCATGAGGATAGCCAGTGCCCTGCTGTTTGCCCAGTGTGGTCCTGAGGTGAGCCCTGGGTGTTAATACCTTTTTCTTTTTTTTTTTTTTTAAAGATTTACTTAGTTGAAAGGCAGAGTTATGGGGAGAGAAGGAAAGCGATCTTCTACCTGCTGTTTGACTCCCCAAATGCCTGCAACAGCTGGAGTTGCGCCAGGCTGAATTCACAAGGCCGGAACTCCCGTCTGGGTCTCCCATGTGGGTGCCCAAGCGCTTGGGCCAGTTTCCACTGCCTTCTCCAGGCTCAGTCACAGGAAGCTGAACAGGAAACAGAGCAGCTGGGACTCTAAGCAGCACTGTGATAGGGGATGTCAGCATTGCAGAGGTGACTAACACCAGCCCCATGTAGAGCCTACTGCAGAGCTTAGGCCGTACGGGGCAGTCCCGTGTCCGCCGAGGGTCTGCAGTTGGGGTGTCCTGGCAGGTTTTGTGTCCGTCCAAGCTGACTCCCTTTCCATGCAGGTCTCTCAGCAGAACTCGCCTTTGTCTGTCTGGAGAGATTCTTTGCCAGTCTTCATACATTTTACTGCTTTTGGTTCCTATTCATGGATTTGAAAGGGATTTTTACTTCGCAGAGTGGCCTTCATCTCCGTGGACTGGTCATACAAATTTGTCTTAAATAGCCTGGTCGTGTGTCAGCACGAAGCCTGAGTGGAAGTTGAGAGCAGGGGAGCTGGGCTGTGTGGCCCCTCGTTCTGAGACACTGTCCAGTGGAGCGTGTCAGAGCCGGGGGCCTGGCAGCAGGCTTGTGAATGATGGGGCTTTCTCGGCCCGAAGTCCTTGACTCTCCTTTTCTTTCAGTAACAGAATTTGCTGTCTTTCAGGAACAGGTAAAACAAGGTAAATGCCAGGATGGCAGTGGTGTTGGCACAACCATGTACCAGGTAGTGGCTGTCTCCCCAGGCATTCAGAGTAAAAAGCTTCACCAAGTGTGGTAAATACATTGTTTTCCCAAAAGATTTATTTATTTAGAAAGAGGGAGAATCAGAGCTCTTTCGTCCACTGGCTCATTCTCAGGTGGCTGAATGGCTGGGGCGGGGGCAGGTCAAAAGCCAGGAGCCCAGAGCTTCAGGTGTCCACATGGGTGCAGGGGCCCAACACTTGAGCTGCCCTCTGCTGCTTTCCCAGGTGCAGTAGCAGGGGCTGGATCAGAAGTGGGGCAGCCGGGTCTTGAACTGGCACTGCTGTGAGATACCAGCATTGCAGGCAGAGGCTTAACCTGCTGCGTCACCATGGCAGCCCCAAGATTATTTATTCAGGTGTTTGAAAAGCAGAGCCATGAGAGAGAGAGAAATGTTTTTCGTTTGTTGGTTTACTCCCCAAATGGCCAATGCTGGGACTTGGCCAGGCTGAAGCCAGGAACCTGGGACTTCATCTGGGTCTCCATGTGGGTGGCAGGGCCCCAGGCACTCAGGTTATCCTCCATCGCTTTCCCTGGAACAACAGCAAGGAACTGGACCTGAAGCAGAGCAGCTGGGGTCAGACAGGTGCTCAGATGTGTGACGCTGGCTTTGCAGGCAGCGGCTTATCCCACTACACCGCAGTGCTAGCCCTAGGTTTTTGGTTTTAGAAGACAAAACAGTTTTATAGCTAGATATATCTGGGTTTTTTTTTTTTTTAAGATTTATTTATTTGAAAGGCAGAGTTACAGAGGGAGAGACAGAAAGAAATCATCTTCCATCTGCTGGCTTATTCTCCAAATGGCTGCAATGGCTGAGGCTGGGCCAGTCCATCGCCAGGAGCTTTTTCTGGGTTTCCCATGTGGGTGGAGGGGTCTAAGTACTTGAGTGATCTTCCACTGCTTTCCCAGGAGCACTAGCAGGGAGCTGAATCGGAAGTGGAGCAGCTGGGACTCGAACCTATGCCTGTATAGGATGCCAGTGTCACAGGTGGTGGCTTTACCTGCTGAGCCATGATGTTGGCCCGTGCTGGGTATATCTTAAGATACTGATTGAGACTTAAAATTTAGTGTTATTCCTTTAGGGTTAAAAGTAAGTAATGACTACTTTGTTTAAGTAGGTTACCTTAGTGGTTGCCAATGTCAAGATTGACTACAACTTTAAAACTTTTTTGACCCTGTCCTGTAGGAATTTTTAGTTTTGTCACCAAGTATATACCAAATACATGTAAATTTGTGAATAACTGAAAAGAAGTTTGACATAACGGTATTCCTTACTGTGTTGAACATTTTCATTTTTTTTGTGGTTGCTGCTACTCACTATTGGGTTTTACTCTAAATTTGAAAACGTCTGATGCACCTGTAGATGGTGGACATTCCCCTGGCCTGAATTGTCAGAAAATGGGAATCCTATTATGTTGTAAAGAAATGTACAATGGGCTTAAAAATTTGGCGGAAACTGAACTAAAAGATTCTGCTGTTTTTACCTTTCCCAGTAATGTACGTGTAGTGTTTATGTGTATTGAAGTAGCACACAGTGCCTTCACCTGGATTCCACGTTGGCTCTGTTTTTATAGTTTGATATCATCGGCCTGCTCAGTGTAAGTGAATGCAGCTGAGGCGGTCTTACAGGTCCTTGTAGTTAAGAGAGGCAAAGCAGGCTTCCTAAAGTCTTACTGACAGTGTCTGCAGCTTTTTCTTTAATTTGAAAGAGAAACACAGATATCCCACCTGCTGGTTCCCTCCTGAAATGCCCCCGGATCTGGGGCTGAGTCAGGCTGAAGGCAGGACCCGGGAACTTAGCCCCAGACTCTCATGTGGTTGGCAGGGAGACAAGGACTTGAGCCATCACATGTTGCCCCAGGGTGTGGGTTAGCAGGAAGCTGGATCTGGAGTGGAGCCAGGACTTGAACTAGGCACTCCAGTGTGGGATGCAGGTGTCCCGGGTGAGGCGGTAACCTCTGTGCCCAAAGGCCTGGTCCTCAGCAGCTTTTGAAAACTTCAGTCTTACTTTTATAGGCGCTTTTTAATAAGTAGAAATTAAAACAGAAGGTCTAAATCCTAAATGTTTTGTTATCTTTTCTAGACTGTTTTTGGTGTACATATATGTGTGTAAATCTTAAAGAAAAATATTAAACATATCGGGTGAAAACATGCTATTTAGTATAAACTAAAATGTTAAAGCCTTTTTTTTCTGTTTTTGAACTCCTACATCTCTTCATTATTGGCCAATAGAATTTCATTGTATTTATGTATACAGTGGATGTATTATAATGTCTGTATTGTTAGGTGTTTATGTTTCTGTAAAGTTGAGTGGCAAGATTTAAAAAATGAATTAGAAGCTACATTTACCCCCCTTTTAAAAACTGTAGAAATTTTTTCTAATCTGTTTATTTTACAGATTTTCTACTTTTTCTCAGAGTAATGTTACCCTTGGTATTAAAAGTGTGAAGTAGATATTTGAGATGAAAACTTGACTTTGCTAGAAACTGATTCAAGTTCTCGCCTTGATTTTCAGACAGTGCCTGTAACGAAAAACAGTAAAGAGAACAGACTGAGAGGAAACAGAGCGTTCTGCGCGGTGGGTTTCTCCTCCAGTGCAGTGGCCTCCTTGTTAGACACTGACTGCCGGGTGCGTGTGCTGCTCTGGGTTGTTGTGCCAGCTTAGCAGAGGCCTGTGGGGCAGAGTCTTTGATCTTGAATTGACTTTGACTTCCTTTTTATCTTCAGTTTAATTAACTCTGCTGCTAACCTTGCCATCTGACTTCATTCCAGAAATGTGCTAGGATGTGTGTGAAGTTCTTCCTTGACTGTGGGCAGGCTGTCGTCTGTTACCCACGCGCAGTGACCTGTGTTAACAGTGGCTCCAAATGACATGTGGACCATGACAAGTCTTAGGTTTATTACTGATGGATGCTTTGTGAATTTTGCTTTTCTGCTAATTTTTTTCTTTTTGCATCTTCCCAAGATGTAGCTAACCTTTGGCTCAGAAACGACTACAGTTTGGTTTAAAAATCACTGGATTATAGTGAAACTCTGTGATCACATTGGAAAAAAGTTATAGAATAAGCAACCATAGTCTTTTCATTCTAACAGTAATATTTTTCCTTTTTTTTTGTTTTTAAGATTTATTTACTTATTTGAAAGGCAGAGTTAGAAAGAAGGGGACAGAGATCTTCCAACTGCTGGTTTACTCCTCAAATGGCCTCAATGGCCCTGGCTGGGCCAGGCCGAAGCCAGGAGCCATTAACTTCTTCTGGGTCTTCCACATGGATGCAGGGGCCAAAGGACTTGGGCCATCTTCCGCTGCTTTCCCAGGCCATTAGCAGTGAGCTGGATGGGAAATGGAGCAGCCGGACTCAAACTGGTGCCCACATGGGGTCCAGCACTGCAGACAGCAGCTCAACCTGCCATGCCACAGTGCTGACCCCTCCATTCAGCAGAGAGATCTATCCGCTGGTTCACTCCCCAGACGGCTGCAGTCGGTAGCAGTGGGCTAGGCTGAAATCAGGAGCCAGAGCTTCATTTGGATCTCCCATCAGGGTGGCAGGGGCCCAAGCACTTGGGCCATTTTCTGCTGCTTTCCCAGGCCATGAGCTGGGAGCTGGATGGCAACAGGAACCAGCACCCATGTGGGATGCAGGCACTGCACTTGGCAGCCGGACCTGCTGTGCCATCGTGCTGGCCCCGAAGTCATTTTTGTGATGTGTAGATTTTACTTGGTTGTAAGAAGACATTTCAAAGCCAGTGTCTTTGTTTAAGGGAGCACGAATGTGGATGCATCCAAAAGCCAAGTTAAAAAAGGTATAGCAGATGATTAATTACTACAATCCTAACTTTCTCAGCATTGATTTCTTCCATTCCATTATTATGTTGAGTTTAATACAGGAATTGCTAATCAGGTTATTGGCATTGTCATTTATTAGAAATGCCATATTAAAACTGTAAAATACTATAATTCTGAAAGGATTCTTTAGCATTACCTTACCTTTTGAGATGCCTAATGTTGGAAGGCAGGAATTTCAGGTACTTTTTTTTTTCCAAAGATTTATTTATTTGAGGCCGGCGCCGCGGCTCACTACGGTAATCTTCCACCTGCGGTGCCGGTACTCTGGGTTCTAGTCCCGGTTGGGGTACCAGTTCTGTCCCAGTTGCTCCTCTTCTTCCAGTCTAGCTCTCTGCTGTGGCCCGGGAGGGCAGTGGAGGATGGCCCAAGTGCCTGGGCCCTGCACCCCCATGGGGGACCAGGAGGAAACTCCTGGCTCCTGGCTTTGGATTGGCGCAGCGCCGGCCGTAGTAGCCATTTGGGAGGTAAACCAACAGAAGAAGACCTTTCTCTCTGTCTCTCTCTCTCACTGTCTAATTCTGCCTGTCAAGAAAAAAATTTTTATTTATTTGAGAGGTTGAATTACAGACAGTGAGAGGGAGAGACGGAGAGAAAGGCCTTCCTTCTGCTATTTCACTCCCCAGATGGCCACAATGGCCAGAGCTGTGCCTATCCGAAGCCAGGAGCCAGGAGCTTCTTCCGGGTCTCCCATGTGGGTGCAGGGGCCCAAGGACTCGGTCCATCTTCTACTGCTTTCTCAGGCCATAGCAGAGAGCTGGATTGGAAGAGCAGCAGCCAGGACTCAAACCGGTGCCCATGTAGGATGCTGGCGCCGCAGGCAGAGGATTAATCCACTCCGCCACAGCGCTGGTCCTTTCAGGTTCCTTTCGTCTGGGATTACTGAGTGCTCCTTCCTGGTGACAGTAGACCAAGTCATGTAGTTTCATCCAAGAAAGAGTGAGGCTCGCTGTGCACACACGCACACCCACCCAAGCAGAGTGTTGAGCGGTGTGTCTGTGAGGAGATGATCACAAGGTTGCCTTGGCGTTTAATTTCTATCTTGTGCCCAGAAGCTTTCTATGTTGTGCCTGTACTTTCTCTACCCAGGACTGATGCTTGCCCTTGGAGGTTGAGAACTTTAATCACCAGAATGAATGGTGACAGCAGATAGAGATGCATAGAGTAGTTGATGTATAGATGTAGTTGATGTATAGATGTAGTTGCTGCCTCCTAGGGCTGTGCAAGGGGTAGAAAATGCATTCCACCTGCCCAGGTAGTTGTGAGGATGGAATGAGACGTCTTAGCTGAATGGATTTGTGTGTGGCTCGTGCTGGCGTGAAGCCGAGCGGGAAGCAGCTGTGCTGTGCACAGGGGACCACAGGGGGCTCTGCAGCCGCGTCTGAGCGTTTCTTCTTTCCTTTGCAGTCCTCAAGCAGCGACAGCGGCGGGAGCAGCAGCAGCAGCAGCAGCAGCATCCACAGCCCAGACAGAGCCAGCGGGGCTGAGAGCAGCTTAAGCCAGACCGTGGCGGGATCCAGCCCCAACACCCCTCAGCCCACGCCCGAGCAGTCTGCACTGTGCCAAGGCCCTTACTTCCACATCAACCAGACCCTGAAGGAGGCCCACTTCCACAGCCTGCAGCACCGAGGGCGGCCTCCGACATGACGCGCCAGCTTCCTGCCTTCTGTGAAGGGACAGTGCTGTGCAGATTTTTCAGCTTACGATTTGTTTAAAAAAACATTGCACACACACACAAAATGCCTGTTGGCTTTTCCGTCTATATTTGAAATACCAGGTTAACAGGCAGTCGTTTACTTGTGGTTTTGCTGCACTATTGCAATTTCAAAGGGGCTTTGAAGCAATTTTTTATAAGATTCTTTGGAGGGAGGAGTCAGGTCCGTCTCTAGGTAGTGATATAAGGAAGTCTCATCTGCGTGTTGAATCCATAGTATGTCCAGTTCAGACTGATCGCCAGACCTGTCAAGTAGAATTCTACTTTATGTAAAAGGGCCTTTTAAAAATGCGGGATCTTCAATTTTTTAACTCAATAAACTAGTAAAGAGTATCTAGTTTCCATGAGAAAACATACCTTTTTTCCAAAATGTAGAGAGCTTGATTCAGTCTTGCACTGAAATTAACCGCCATACTACCTCTTAGTATGTGGACGTGCTATTGCAAGGACTCGCTTCCGAGAGGCCGCCCAGGCTGACTGCGTGAGCGCCCTCCCCGGGAACGGCTCCCGTCTGCTACGTATCGACCTCCAGGGAGAATCTGCTCCAGACTCTGGGACACCCAGATCTCTCCTGTGCAGTGCTCCTGTCTGCACCGCAGACTGGGAGAAAACACGGCACAGCTCCAGCTGAGCGATGCGTGGTGACGTTCGTGTTCCACACTTGCTCTGTCAGCAGCCTGTATGAGCTGAGGCACTGGTGAACGCTGATAAGCAGCAGACGCCATCTGAACTGACGCTGAACTTGACAAGCACAGTGACCTCCTGCATGGGGATTCACTCTGTGCTTAAAGTGACTCCGGCAGGAACTAGGGGGCTACACTCCATCCTTGAAACTGGAAAGACTGGCGTGGCTACAGACAAACGAGCGGGGCCTCTTTAGAAGTGATGCAGCAGTATTTATTTAGAGGCGGGCGTGTTCCCATGCTACTTAGTCATACTGGACAGCCAGCCAAGCTTGAATAAGGACGGCGCAGACGTGTCGTCTTCCTCGCTCACGAGCTGTCTGAACAGGGAGCCGGCGTGCGTCGTCGGGTCCTCTGCTCGGGAGAGCGCCGGGGGGTCAGCCTGCCGTGGGATGCAGAGGAAAGTGCCTTAACGTCCACCCGAGCCTCCGCCTCACCCGCCCCTGCACTCGCAGTCCACACAGCGCACACGGGGAGCTGAGCAGCAGGGGGAGCTCCAGTCCAGACTGCTGTGTGTCGCCATGTGAGGAGGACTGAGCGAACAGCTAAGAACGACTCGAAAAGGACTGTCGCAGGCAAAGGGCAAACAGGCGGCCCCTCCACGCCGCCGCCTTGAGCACGGGCAGAGCGCGAGGCTGGCACGTGAGGTGGGGGGGCATCAGCAAGGCCTGTGCTACTCGGGGAGTGGTTTAGCAAGCATTTGCTTTCCCGCTACCATCTCTCAAGTTTTAAGACCAGATGTTTGGTGAGAATTCTTCAGGGTCTGATGGCAGGGAGCATGGAGGGATACACTGCTAATGTTCCGTCTAACAGTACAACCAGCAACTGAACGCTGTAGGGAGACAAGCCGTGTGCGCTCTCAAAGACACACAAACACACGCAGGTTCAGAAATACCAAGGAGGACTCCTGCAGGCTTAATGGATGGCATCCTACTGGAACAAAACGTGTGTGAACAAGAAAACGTAAAACTTCAGGCAGCAGCCTTGTCTCCCACCAGGTCCGATCAGGAGGCTCCTACTCTGACCACAGAACCAAGTTTTCCAAGTCAACAGGCACGCTGCCGTGCAGGCAGCCACTCTCCACCCCCTGATGGCAGGGAGCAGTCTCCACCCTGCCCTGCGATTTTCTAGGTAACGTTTCTATCTCGAGGCTACATGGGCATCTTTTAAAACTTCTGTTAGCTCAAGCTAGTAAAACCTTGTACTTCTCTGTTGCGTCGCCATTAAAAGCATCATTAGTGTATTTTGTCATTCAGTTCTTTATCGATTGTTTAAAAAGGGAGTTAATTGGGTGGCCTGGTGGGAGACAGGGACGGGATCCACAAAGGTGAACCGCTTGCTCTCGGCACTAACCTGGGCTTTGGTGTGGACGCTTCTGGTCAGTTTAGCCTTGCGGTTGCTTGCCATGCTCAGGGGAAGCAGCCCGAACCTCCGAGACAAGAGGAAGGACTTCAGTGGCGCCAGCCTGGAGCGGGGCTGCGGGGCCGCGCGGGGGATCTGGGGCCGCGGTTACCTGATCTGACTGGATGCCAGGGGCAGGATGTTGTGGGCCTCTTGGGAGTTGACGGCATTGCTCCTCGAGGTGAACTGGTTCTCCGTACCAGTAACCAGTCCAAACAGGACCTGACAGGAAACACCGTGAGGGAAAGCGCTGTTTTGTTGTATGTGCTGTTGAGGGCGTCCATGTTCCAGAGTGACCTCACCGCCATCCCCACTCTGTCTCAGTCCTGCAGGCCTTTTCCCTCTCTTCGGAGGCCCAGGTGGAGCGTTAATAAATCCTCACCCGGGACTGCAGTGGTCAGCCCGGGGGGCCTCAGCATGAGACTATCCCCGAGACCACACGAGCTAACGCCGCCTCACGCTGCATCTGTCCTGGGGCTCGGGCGTGGGGCAGGAATCAGCTGAGCTCGGGGCACGGTTTCCCGTGGGCATGTTGCCCTGACTTACCGAGGTTCGCTGCACCAGGCGGGTAAGGTTGCTGTTGAGGTGTGGCGTGAACACATCCAGGTCAAACGGGTCAATGAGTCCTTCCAGGTAGTCAGTTACCTTCTCCATCCTGGGAAGAAGATTAAGATCGTTCTGCCCCACAGGTTTTAGGATAAAGACCAATCTAACGGCATCTATCCTACTGAACTGCTGGTTTATCCCACTCCTCACTGTTGATGGTGCTGGAGTGGTGCTCAGAGGCTTCACCTGCAGCAAGGCCGTTCCCTCCCCGTGCCCTAATTTTGGGGAGGGCTCCCCGGGCTCAGCTGGGCTGCCCCAGAGAGGAGTGGGAGTCCCTGGACTTGGCCTGACCATGGATGTGTGCAGCAGGTGGCCATTTGCCCTGCTAGAAACACAAGCATGAATGGATGTGAGGGCAGGGCTACAGAAGCCCCTCGCCCTCGGGTGCGTTATGCTCCTAGGGTGGGGAGTGCCCTAAGCGCACCTAACTGCTGGCTGTCCTGGCTCAGTACAGTGTGGACAGTCCAGTGCCTCACTGCCACCGCCCAGCACAGCACGAGTGCTGGGCTGCACACCCCAGATCACAGTTCAGAATCTGAAGTCTGCATGTGTCCATGACATCTAAGGTTGAGAAACCTCTAGCTGAGACTGTCTGCGTGGGAGAGCCCTGCAGGGAGGACACGGCACCTGGAGTCCGGTTTGCTTCGGCCACTCTTCCCCTCTTCACCCTTGGCTGTCAGGACGAGGCTGAGATAGCGCAGGTCGTACAGCAGCTGCAGTGCCCGATTCTGGGTCACTGGGAACGTACCTTCCTTCTGCAAACGAATCCCCAGGCCCCAACCACGGAGGGATCAGGAGCTGGCCAAGTTCAGTTCAGTGCTGGCTAAGCAGCCGCTTCTATGCTCACGGCCTGTTCACGCCCACAACAAACCTAGGCTGTGTTAGAAACCTGTCTTTTTTTTTTTTTTTAAATTCTCATTTTCTTAACGATGTACTTATTTGAGATGCAGAGTTACAGAAGGAGAGACAGAGAGATCTTCATTTGCTGGTTCACTCCCCAAATGGCTGTAATGGCTGGGCCAGTCTGAAGCCTGGAACTAGGAGCTGCTGCTGGGTCTCCCACGTGGCTGCGGGGACCCAAGCACTTGGGCCATCTTTTGTTGCTTTCCTGGCCTATTCGCAGGGAGCTGGATCTGAAGTGGAACGGCCAGGACTTGAACCAGTACTGCAGGTGGAGTCTTGGCCTAGTAGGCCTCAGCGCTGGCCTGGAAACTTGGTCTTAAAACTGAAAAGCTAACAGCAGGGAGGAGACCGAGCCCTGTGATAACAGGCCGCAGGGTGGGCCAGGGTGGGCCGTGCAGCCACCCCGTGGGATGCCTGCCCCCACAGAGGGGGGCCTACTGGAGTCCTGGCCAGCCTGCTGCTGATCCAGCTTCCCGCTGATGCGCCTGGGAGGCAGCAGGGATGTGGGAGACAAGGATGAAATTCCTGGTTCTTGGCTTCAGCCTGGCCCAGTCTTGGCTGTTGCGGCCATTTGGGGAGTGTACCAGCAGATGGAAGATCCATCTCTCTCTGTCCCCCTGTCTTTCAGGTAAATAAATAAATCTTACAAAATAAAAACATCCGAGAGTGGCCGCAGGGGCTGCAGGTCACTGTAAAGGGGAAACAACTCCTTGCCTGGAGGAGGCCCTGAAGTGGCTCAGGAGAGCGGACAGTGAGTTCTCCCCAAACCCCCACTGCCCTGGTTCTCAGATGTCACGAGGCAGAGGGGCATACGCATGGGGCAGCCTGCTCTGCAGAGGTGGGAGGGGAGTGAGTGGAGGGCCCTGCAGTGACCGCCTGTGCCTGCCCAGCTTCACAGGGTCCTAGCCCCGTTCTCAGGAGGTTTGCACTTGATCCTGAGAACTGAGAGGTTCATGATTTGCCCAAAGCCCACGGTGTGCACCTGGCTGGGCCTTCTACGATTCTGAAGCGCGGTCGGTTTGACCCTTGAGAAGCGGGCGATGGGACGTGCGGAGCTGGAAGGCGGGCCCTCCCGACAAGACGGAGCATCCTCAGAGGACCGGGGCCTGGCCTGCGTCCTCTTTAAACACCCGGAGTCCCTGCTGCGGGCGCCCAAGCCCAGGGGAACGCCGAGGGCGAACACCTACCTTCCTCTGCTTTTCTCCCGAGAGCTGCTCGTAGGCAGCCACCACTTGGACCATACAGCTCTTCAGCATCTCCTGCAGCGTCGCCTTTGGCAAGGCATGGCCCCCGACCCGGTTAATCTCCTGGCAGAGGCTAAACAGGAAGGACTGTACGTACCAGGACGGCTAGAACAGACCAAAGAGTGCCATGCTGTTAACCCGCGCCACGGCAGTGGCTCACAGCAGAAGTGGACGCATTCGTCCTCACGAGGCGTGTGTGCCGGGAGCCAGGCCCTTGCAGCCGGGCATCCGGCAGGTAGCCACTTAACAGACAGCGCCGTGGTCAGTGTCCCGTTCCGTCGTCCCCTCCGCGGTCTGGGGTGCCCTGGCAGGCGGGCCTGTGTGATGCTGCTGTTGTCACTTGATGGTCAGTGGGTCCCTTTAGCATGGAGCGCGTGCCACCGAAGGCAGACTCACGAAGTGACTTCTCGACCAGCCACTCCTGATGCGCCCCGAGTACAGCTTCCAGCTGTTCCCCAGACAGTGGATGTGGCCTGACTGCCAAGCCTCCCCGCGGTCAGCCCAGGGCTCCTGTGACGGTGCGACCTGCTCACCTGTGTAGGCAGCCGGATCGTGGATGTGATGCTACCGCCAGACTCGGTCTCCTCCTGAATCTCTAGTTCATCCCAGCTGGTGGCCGTGGCCAGGATGGAGCCCGCGTCATCTACAAGCAATGACTGGGCGAACCCCTGAGTCAAGACCTGGAGATAAAAGGCAAATGTCCCCGTGAGCTCTCAGAGCCGTGGAAGGGCCTGCAACTTGCGGGACACCCTGTGATCTCCAGCACAGCCTGAGCCGTGGGGCTGCGTGTGCGGTGGGGTGTGGCCAGCATCACTCTTCTTTAGGCTAATTACTGGCATCAGGAGGGAATCCTGTTGCTAATTAGCCACAAACATCAGATGAAGGGAGATGAAGGGAGTGCGGCACTCGGGCCGAGGACGTAAGCAGGGGCTCTCGGCCAGGCAGGAGGTGTCCCTGTGACCTGACGGGAGGACGCCGGCCTGTTGTTCCATCTGCCGGCCTGGGCACGCGTGGACAGGGCGAAGAAGTTACCGTATGAGCCGCAGGTGCCCGTACATCGAAGGGCCTGCGCGAGGCGGGCCGGGCCGGGCCGGGCAGGGGATGGCTCACCTTCACGAGCGCGGCGCTCCACACCCGGTAGCCCTGCACGCTCTGCTGCAGCAGCATCTCCTTCACCTCCTGCCACTCGGCCTGCGCGGGAGCGGCGTCCTGACCCTTCCCCTTGGCTGCTTTTTTCAGAGCCCGGGGCTCCCTGGCTGGTTTCTCGGGGCTCCCAGATTTTCCCACGATGCACTGCTTGAGGTGGGGGCACAGTTCTCCCAGGGACTGGCAGAGCCTGGCCATGAACAGGACGGTGTGCAGCTGGACCCCGCTGCGGACAGCCTGCTGCCCTTGCACGGCTTCCTCGATGCTTCGCAGCTCCGCCTGGATGCGGCCCGTGATGCGGCCGATGCACGCGGCGGACTGCGCCCGCAGCAGGTCCCGCACGGTGCCCGCGTCCGCGTACCTGTCAAAGGCAGAGTTCTTGGCCTGCGGCGGGGGGCCCTCCTCGGAGGGGAGGTAGGCCAGCAGGTCATCCAGCTCAGCCTTCAGCTTGGCGTCCAGGGCGGAGCAGAAGCTCTGCACGCAGGGGCTCACGGCTCGGGCCTTCATGGAGAGGCCGCTGCCGGCAGCCGGAGCCCGGTTGGCCACGGGCACCCAGGCGGCGTCGGAGGGCAGGTCGCCGGCGCTCTCGGACCACAGGAACAGGCACATGTCCTGCTCGTAGAGGACGTGCTTACTGGGCGTGGAGCCGCCGCTGCCCCCCAGCTCCTGCAGGGCTGCAGCCAGGAGCTCTTCGGAGCTGCCGGAGATGGAGTCGAAGCCTTCTCTCGTCAGCGTCTGAGAGAGAGAGCAGCGCCGTCACTGATCCTTAAGGCACGCTCAGGGCCAGGGCGGCATTCGGGGCGCTCGGGACCACGCGGCCCTTCCGAGGGGCATGGGCCCATTCCTGGGCCGCGGCCAGAGGCCTGCTGTCTCTTCCAGCTCCAGAGTCTGGCTCTCCGCGAGAGCGCAGCGCAGATGGCGCGCAGGGGGTGGCGGGAACCTCGCCCGCCGGCTGCACCCCCACCGGGCCCACGTGACCCTGCCCCTCACCTGCAGCCGCTCCAGGAACAGCTGCTGCATCATGTCCTCCCAGAACGAGAGCGGCTGCTCCAGCAGCCGCCGGCAAACCGCGTCCCAGCTGTGGCTGGCGGCCTCGTGGGTGAGCAAGTCCCACACGGCGTCCCGGATGGCGGCCAGCGCCTTCATGCTCTTGACGTACAGGAGCAGGCTGCTGATCCCGTTTTTAATGTCTTCCTTACACCTGCAAGGGGATCGTTGTCCTTGGGCTGCGTCACAGGTTTATTCAGAAAAACCGCAGGACTCCGTTTGAGTAACCTCTTGCCTGGGTCCCGACACCTGAACATCCCCCTCAGGGTGTCCTGGTGGGGGTGGGGTCTGTGGCCCCAGCACGAGCTGCCCCGTGCGCGTGGAAGCCTGCAGCCCCATGGGATGGCTGCAGAACTCAAAGGGGTGCAGACCACACGTGAAGAGAACCCAGGGTTCGCTACGTAACCTCTGGAGGGCTGACTCCCTCCTTGGCTCTCCCACGAAGGTCGCGATGGGCCCGGGTGGGAGGCCGCCACGCGCACGTCCCCTGGGGAATGGGCTGCTCTGCTCCCGCTACCCGGGGCCCTGGATGGCCGCCTCTGAGCACGCGGCCCGGGGCAGCTGCCTGGCTCTTACATGTGGATCCACTTCTGCAGGGTGTCTCGCAGGTGCTCCTGGCTGATGGGATGCGCGAGCGTGCGGAGTGCCGGCTGGAACTCCACGACGGACGCCGGCAGGTGCCTGAACCAGCTGCACAGCTTTATCTCCCCTTGCAGGACGCCGGCACCCTTCCCTAGAGAGGGCGGGGACGGGGCGTCAGGGGCAGGGGCGGGCGCGCCGCCGAGAGGGCAGGGGCAGGTGCGCGAGAGGTCAGGGGCGCGAGGGGCAGGGGCGCGAGGGGCAGGGGCGCGAGGGGGCAGGTGCACGAGAGGTCAGGGCCGAGAGAGGGCGGGGACGGGGCGTCAGGGGCAGGGGCGGGCGCGCCGCCGGGAGGGCAGGGGCAGGCACTGGGCACTGCACTGCCGCCCGCCACGCGGTTCTCCTCTGCGCAGGCCAGCGCAGCCCCCCGAGGCAGGGAGAGAGCGCGCACGTCCGGGGCCTCCCTCACCAGGAGTGAGGCGGCTTCCTGCCCAGGGGGAGGAGTAGGAAGAAGCAATGGGTGCAGTGCGGCCCTCGGCACGTGAAAGCAGAAGCGACGGTGCCAACGGTGAACGGCCACCCCCACCCCGTGAGGCAGAGGAAGCACGGGTCAGCCCCCCGCCCCTGCGCTGGGCCCCTCTGGGAGGCGCGGTTCCCCCTTTTCCGGCAGCTCGGCACCCTCCAGCGTGCAGAACCCAGGGCCCTCTGAGGCCCCTGCGCCACACCAGTCAGCCGACCGTCACCTGGCCTGGCGGGACAGGCCGGAGCCGCGGGCCCCCGAGGACGCCGAGCGCGGGAGCGCAAGCTCTCGGGTCTGTGCGGCCCTGTGCTTCACGCTCGGGGCCAGCCTGGCTGTGCCCTCCCGCGGTTACCGTGCTGACGTCATGGGGCACCTGTGGATTCAGGAGGCCAAGCGCTGCCCTGACCACTGGCCCAGCCTCCACGAAGGGTGCGCATCACAAGACGGAAGAGGCTGAGCACGCACTCACTGAATGAGCGCACGAAGGCCGGGTTGTCTGGGAGCTCACCCGCAGGGCTGTGGCCCGTGATGGTCTCCAGGGTGGAGAAGAGCAGGCCGCACGGCAGGGGCGGGGCGGGCGGCAGCCCCTCGGGCGCGGTGTAGAACAGGGCGTGCGCCTGGCTCAGGGTGGTGGCCAGCAGCTCCACCAAGGAGCAGATCTGGGCTTTGATACCCGAACCTGCGGGAAGAAACCGGCCGCTTTTAAGCAAGCCACTGCCTGCAGTCTCGTTAGAACCAGAGAACGTTCTGGAAGCTTCCCTGCCCCGCACTGAAGGAGCAGCGTTTGGCGCGAAGCCGCACCCACCGTGGTGCGGCTGGTTGAGGAGCTTCTGGATGGCCGCCTTCCTGGCCATCAGGAAGTCCGTGAGGGCCTGGCGCGGAGAGCTCTCCTCCAGCAGCATGACGGCGCACAGGGCCTCGGCCACGGCCTGGTCCGACACCGCCTGGCACTTGAGCAGCATCTTGCTCTCGTACAGGATGGTCGACCTAGAAAGTGATGGGCATGCTGCAGGCCCGGGGCAGGGAGGAGCCTCGGGGCAGGGAGGAGCCTCGGCCGGTCCCCAAGACCGCAGGGGCGGAGCCTAGCGTCCCCGGGGCCTGGGGCGGGGCGAGCCTCTCACCGGAAGTGGCTGGCTGCCGCCACCTGCCGGACGAGGATGGGGAACCGCGCGAGGACAGGGCTGCTGCGGGAGGCCGCCGACTCCAGCTGGAGCAGGCCGTGCAGGTGGCGGCAGAGCAGGTAGAGCTGCGTGGCGTGGAGGTACCGCGAGGCCTCCATGGCGCTCCACATCTTCTCGGGGATCTCCAGGAGCAGCTTGATCTGCGCGGCCATGCTGTAGAACTTGGGCGACAGCTGCCCTGGCTGCAGGGACAAGGCGGCGCAAGGTCACGGCGCAAGGTCACGCCCGCAGGCCGGGGGTGGGGGGCCCTCGGGGCGTGGCTGGATCCGCAGCTCCTCTGCGCCAGGCTCGGTGCCAGGCGGCGGGCCGGTCAGTGGTCGCGGCCACCAGGGGTGGTCTAAGGTCCCGCTGGCTTTTCTGACGCACGCGCACCTCTGCTCAGGCCCACAGAGAGGCAAACCCGCCTCAGAGGGATCCTCCTCCTCTAAGGATTTGTTTATTTACTTGAAAGTCAGAGAGAGAGAGAGAGAGAGAGAGAGAGAGAGAGAGAGAGAGATCCTCCCTCTGCTGGTTCCCACTCCAGATGGCAACAGCCAGGAGCCAGGAGGTTCACCCGGGCCTCCCGTGTGGGTGGTAGGGGTCCAAGCACTTGGACCCTCCTCCACTGCTCATCGCAGGCCATCAGCAGAGCGCTGGACGGGAAGTGGAGCAGCCGGGGCTCGGACTGGCGCCCAGATGGGATGCTGGCGTCGCAGGCAGTAGCTCTACCCACCGCAGCACAACGCCAGTCCCTCTTTAAAAGGAAAAGGTTTACTGAAAGGCAGAGTTAGGGAGAGACAGAGAGTGTGTGCCACCGTGTGCATCCCCCAGATGGCTGCAATGGCCAGGCTGGGCCACCTATCACTGTTTCCCCAAGGAGCTGGATTGTAGGCGGAGTGGCTGGACTTGAATCTGTGCCCACACGGGAAGCCTGCGTGGCGAGCGGTGGCCCCACCGGGACCTTCTGCCGTTCCTCCTTACCAGCCCCACGCCCACGCTTCCTCTGGTCCCGTCTCCAGGCCTCTCCCAGCTCATCTGCGCCTGCTCCCCCATCGCAGGAGCCTCTGCCCTCGCCATCTCCCCCGGAAAGGATCTGTGCAGGTGGAGGAGCTGCAGACAGTAAGCTCAGGCCCTATCTGTTCTACGATCTTCTAAAAGATGTGTTTATCCACTGGAGAGGCAGAGAGAGAGAGAGAGAGAGAGAGAGAGAGAGAGAGAGAGAGGTCTTCCATCCGCTGGTTCACGCCCCAGATGGCAGCAACGGCTAGAGCTGGGCCGACCCGAAGCCAGGAGCCAGGAGCTTCCTCCAGGTCTCCCACACAGGTGCAGGGCCAAGCACTGGGGCCATCTTCCTCTGCTTTCCCAGGCCACAGCAGAGAGGGATCGGAAGTGGAGCAGCCGGGACTTGAACCAGCGCCCACATGGGATGCCTGACTCACTACGCCACAGCCCTGGGGCCTGCTTAGGCCGTTTTATAGAGGCTCGTCTGCTGGCCACCTGAGGACGCAGCAGGAAAGCCCTCACTGGAGGGCTACACCTTGACCCTGGAGTTCCCGGACCCCAGACCTGGGAGAACACACTGTAAATGGCGGAACCTCAGGGCTGCGGGCAGAGCAGCACACGTGGTCTAAGACGCCCGCGCTGCAAAACTCCTCTCCCGTTTACAGCCCCTCCGTGCTGAGAAGGGCCAAGCCTCGCCCACTCCTTCCAGGCTCCGGGGAAACGGGCAGTCATTCTGTGAGTTCACCACCGTTTCTCTGCTGCTCCCCTACACTGTTCCCACATCTGGGGTCCACGTGCCATGGACTTCCTTGACTCCTTCAGAACACAAAGAACTGGGGGCTTGTCTCACGCTGAGCAAACTGTGGGTCTAAGAGTAACTCAGATAAGAACACCATGAAAAATCAATAGTTTAAAAATTTTTTATTTGTTTAGAGGTACAGTTAGAGGGAGAGACAGAGAGAAAGGTCTTCCATCTCCTGGTCCACTCCCCAAATGGCCACAACAGCTGGAGCTGGGCCGATCCAGAGCCAGGAGCGTCTTCCAGGTCTCCCACATGGGTGCAGGGGCCCAAGGACTCGGGCCATCTTCCACTGCCTTCCCAGGCCACAGCAGAGAGCTGGATCAGAAGTGGAGCAGCCGGGACACCAACCGGCGCCCATATGGGATGCTGGCGCCGCCGTAGGCAGCGGCTTGGCCCACTATGCCACAGCACCACCTGAAAATCAATACCTTTCTAAAATCAGACACAATACAAAACAGCTTTTTAAGAAACCTGAGAGGGGCTGGTGCTGTGGCATCGTGGGTAAAGCCGCCGTCTGCATGAGCGCTGGTTCGAGTCCCGGCTGCTCCGCTTCTGATCCAGCTCCCTGCTGATGCACCTGGGAAAGCAGTGGAGGATGACCCAAGTCCCGGGGCCCCTGGGAGACCCGGAAGACCTTCCTGGCTTCAGCCCTGTCCAGCCCTGGCCACTGCGGCCACCTGGGGAGTGACCCAATGGAGGAATAAGAGTCTGACTTTCAAATAAATACACAAATCTCAAGGACGCCTGGGCTGGCCCCCGGGGGAGGGGGCGCGGGCAGGGAAGGTCCGCGGGGTCAACGCTCCCGGACCCGCAAGTCGCCCTCCCGCGGCCGGGGGCGGGGAAAGCCGGACAGCGATGGCCACGTCCCGCTGTCCACGGGCGAGGGCAGGGGCGGGGGTCCGCGGCCGCCGGTGCGGGGCCGGGGGCCCAGGGGTCAGCAGGAAGGGGAACTCGGACCCGCGTGGGGCCGCCTCCCTGCCCCGCCCCCGGCGGCCGCGGCCCCCAGCGGAGGATCGGCGAGCGAGTCGGCGGCCCGGACGAGCGGGGCGGCCCCCGAGGAAAAGCGCGGAGCGACTCGGGGTGAGGGGCTCGGCGCGCCCCCGAGGTGAGGACGCGCGCGGACGCGGCGGGGCCGACGCGGACTGACCTGCGGGGCGCCCGGCGGCCGGGGCGCCGCCGAGCCGGCCTGGCGCAGCCGGGCGCAGTACTGGTCGGTGGCCCTCACGGCGTCCACCAGCCCCTCGGCGCAGCAGCGCATCTGGCCGATGGTGTCGGCCGCCTCGATCAGGTCGCGGTACCGCTCGCCCACCATCTGCCGCAGCTCCTCCTTCTTGTGCTCGATCTCCGCCCGCACCTGGCGCTCCAGCCCGCGGATCTCCTCCGCGCCGTGCGTCTCGAAGAGCGCCGCGGGGTCGCGCAGATCCAGCCGCTTCATGGCGGGAGAAGCGGCCACGGCAGCCATGGCGCGCGGGTCCGCCTTCCGCCCGCCACTTCCGCCCGCTCGCCCCGCCCCGCCGCCATCTTGGTTAGGGGCGGAAGTGCTTCCGCCCCGCGGGGAGCCGGGTGGGTTCCGGGCCTCGGGGGCGCGTCGGAGAGGGCGGTGGGCGGCGCAGGCGAGGTTTCTGTAAGAGGGGGGAACCAGGTGGTCGAATGGGGTCCAAAACGGACCGGGACTATGCTGGCCGGAGCCTGGCGGTGGCCCGAAACCTCCGCATGCGCAGGTGCAGCCTCGCGCGGTGCAGCCTTCGAGCGCTCTGGTCGCCTTCCAGGTCCGCGCGAAACGTCGTGCCCCCGACTTCGTCAGCCTCTCAGTCGGTCCCTTGCCTGGCCTTCACCCCTGCGGCTCCTGCGCTGCGGCCCGAGGCGCGCGTTTGCAGCTCGCTGCTGCTGGGGGTGGTCGACCCCGGGCGCTTGGAGGAGGGAGACCCCGAGCCCCGTGTTTTCCCCTCTCCCGCTGGGGACCGCAGCCTGAGGACTGGCCCGGGGACGTCGGGATGCAGGGCCTAACCCCGGCTCTTGATCTTAAAAATATTAGATAATAGGGAGCGAGAGGGAGGGGCGCTTTCCCATTCGCTCCTCCAAATGCTGCCGACAGCCCGGCCTGGACCAGGCTGAAGCCAGGAGCTTGGGACTCGGTCCAGGTCTCCCCGGTGGTGGCAGGGACCCAGGTATTCGGGCGTCTTCTGCTCCCTTCCCAGGCTCATGCGCAGGGAGCTGGATTGGAAGTGGAGCCGCCGGGACTTGAACCAGTGCCCATGTGGGATGCCGGCGCTGCAGGCAGCCGCTTTCCCCACTACGCCACAGCGCTGGCCTCGGTGTTTCATTTTATTTGAAAAGGAGACTGAGAGAAGAGAGATGGAAAGAGGTCTTCCGTCCACCGGTTCACCCCCCAGGTGCCTGCACTAGCGGGGGCTGGGCCAGGCCAAAGCCAGGAGCCCGAGACTCAGGTCTCCCACGGGCCGTCAGCTGGGCCTCCCGGGAGCACAGCAGCCAGATGCTGAGTCAGAAGCAGAGGACCCAGGACTTGAACCCAGGCGCTCTGCTGTGGGATGTGGGCATCCTTGGCAGCCGCTCATTGCTGTGCGAGGTGTCTGCTTGCGTGGCTGGTCTTTTTTTTTTTTTTTCCATCTGCTGGTTCACTCCCCAGCAGGCCACAAAGGCTGGGACTGGGGCTGGGGCTGGGGCTGGACCATCTTCATCCGGGTCTCCTACATGGGTGCAGGGACCCAAGCGCTTGTGCCGTCTTTCGCTGCTTCTCCCAGGTGCATGGGCAGGGAGCTGGATTGAAAGTGGAGCGGCCGGGACTTGAACTGGTGCCCGCATGAGATGCTGGCACTGTAGGCGGATGCTTAACCTTCTGTGCCACAGCGCCGGCTCCCTTCTCCTCCCCATGGTGGGTCTTTTCTTGGCTGTCCCCGCCCCCTTTCCCACCTACAGGTTCCATTACTTTGAGGCAAGCCTTAATTTCAACCTGCAGCTAAACCACCACTGGCAGTATTGTAGTTTGCCTCACGGTAGCCCTGCCGTGTCGGGAATGTCATTCTCCGAGACGCGGGCGGATTTACTCGGGCAGGTTACCGTTTTCAGCCCCTGTCCACCCAGCGATCTAAGCTGCTGTACGTGTAAGTTCCGCACGATAGGTAGGAAAAGAATTTTCCTGTTTGGTGCATGACAAGAGCCCAGAGAAGCTCCCTTCCCTACCAAAATGCGCCTAGCTGGCAAGTGAGGGTCGCCACTGGAGTTTTACGTTACTTTCTCCATAACTTCAACTTCCCCTAACTCAGATCGCTCCCTGGTGGCAGGTCTGCAGTTTGCCTTCTCCACAGTCCCGTCCTGCAGGCAGCAACGGTGGGCACTCTGCTTCCCCTTCCCAGCAAGGACGAAATCTCTTCTCTGGGACATTCAGCTGTGTCTGGGCAGGGCCCCTCGCAGCGCCGGCGAAGGCCTGGGGCTGGCCGATCAGACACTGGAAGGAGAGCCATGATGCTGAGAAGCAGGGACTGTTCCCGTCTCATCTCGGTAGCGGTGCGGGGCGGCAGGGGCAGTGAGTCCAGTGGCTCGCAGCTGCTGGCGCTGATCTCACGGCTCCTGGCTGCGTGAGCGACCACCAGGATGTCTTCCCCAGGACCCACCTGTGGGTGTTTTGGGTGAATGTTTAGTGTCCCTTTGCTCTTGCCCGCCTGTCCCCCGAGCCTGTCCAGTGTCGTGTTGGAGGTGGCTAGCGCAGGCGCACGGCGCCTGTAATTTCAGGCAGAGACAGGCCGGCCGTCCCCACCGGGAAGCGTGTCCTCCCTCCCCGGCCCAGTTCCTCCAGTCGCCCTGAAGATGCCGCTGTGGCTCCGTTGCCTGCAGAACCGAGCAGCGCGGAGGCCCACATTGTCTTCTGGTGTGTGTGTGTGGGGGGGATGTCAGGGCTGGAGGAAACGTGTCTTCGGCTCTTCACTCTCCGCGCCTCCTTTCCAGGCCCCTGAACAAGGGAGCCCCATCCTCTCCGGCCGCCTCTGCCTGGCAGCTGCACCTGGCAAAACCAGGTACCTGGGCTGAGAGCCCGGCTTCCGCAGCTGCCCCAGGCACCCTGCGGGGGACAGAGGGACAGAGTATGGGAAATACACGAGTGATGGGACCGCCCCCTTGTTCTGTTGCCCTAGTTTAGTCTCGGTTTGGGGATGAGTGTGTGTGTATTGTGTGACCACCCTAAAGGGTCCTTAGATCTTCAGGGAGAGATTTTTTTTTAAATTTATTTATTTCTGTTTGAACGTCAGAATTACAGAGACAGGGGGAGAGAGTGTGTGTCCATCTGCTGGTTCACTCTCCGAGTGGCTGCAATGGCCAAGCTGAAGCCAGGAGCTTCTTCCAGGTCTCCCACGCAGTGCAGGGGCCCAAGCACTTAGGCTGTCCTCCGTTGCTTTCCCAGGCACGTTAGTGGGGAGCTGCATCGGAAATGGAGCTACACCACAGTGCTAGCTCCCAGGGTTAGATTTTTTAAAAAAAGATTTATTTGTTTATTTGAAAGGAGAGAGGTAGAGGCAGAGAGAGGGAGGTCTTTCATCCGCTGGTTCACTCTCCAGATGGCCACAACTGCTGGGGCTGGGCCAGACCAAAGGCCGGAGCCGGGAGTTTCATCCAGGTCTCCTGTGTGGGTGCAGGGCCCAAGGACCTGGGCTGTCTTCTACTGCTTCCCCAGGCGCATCAGCAGGGAGCTGGATGGAAGTGGATTTGGGGATGCTTTTGCAGTAGGCAGTGGCTTAACCAGCTATGCTACAGCACTGGCCCCAGTGATATTTTTTTTTGGACAGGCAGAGTGGACAGTGAGAGAGAGAGACAGAGAGAAAGGTCTTCCTTTTTGCCGTTGGTTCACCCTCCAATGGCTGCCACGGCCGGCGCGCTGCAGCTGGCGCACCGCGCTGATCTGAAGGCAGGAGCCGTGTGCTTCTCCTGGTCTCCCATGGGGTGCAGGGCCCAAGCACTTGGGCCATCCTCCACTGCACTCCCAGGCCATAGCAGAGAGCTGGCCTGGAAGAGGGGCAACCGGGACAGAATCCAGCACCCCAACCGGGACTAGAACCCGGTGTGCTGGCACCACAGGTGGAAGATTAGCCTAGTGAGCCACGGCGCCGGCCCCCGGTGATAGATTTTTAAACATCACACTTTGAAGTTCAAGAGATTATGTCTACATCATTGTGAACCCCTCAATTAAATTTGCTGTCTGTTGCTGTAGCAGGTGACTGGAGGCTGGGTCGTTTGTCAGAAAAGGGGCTTACTTAGCTCATGGCAGTTCAGGATCAGACAGCTGGATCCAATGAGGACATCATGCTGCCCTCACATTGTGGGAGGGCACCCCAGGGCAGGAGCACGTGTGCGAGGGACCAGGGGCCCTGGGGAAGAGAGGAGGGGCCCCGGGGCCACACACTTTGTGCCAGGCCACCGTCCTCATCGCTAACCCATTCTCGAGGAAGCTCTAATCATTCCGTCACCAGGGCAGGTCCGCTGTGGCCAGATGTGCCTCTTAAAGGCCCTGCCACCTGTGTGACGTTCATGGTGACAAACCAAGTTTGTTAATTTTTTTTAAAAAAGATTTATTTAGGGGCTGGCACTGTGGCGCAGTGGGTTAAAGCCCTGGCCTGCAGTGCCAGCATTCCATATGGGCACCAGTTCAAGACCCGGCTGCTCCACTTCCGATCCAGCTCTCTGCTATGGCCTGGGAAAGCAGTAGAAGATGGCCCGAGTGCTTGGGCTCCTGCACCCATGTGGGAGACCTGGAGGAAGCTCCTGGCTCCTGGCTTTGGATTGGCTCAGCTCTGGCCATTGTGGCCATCTGGGGAATGAAACAGAGGATGGAAGACCTCTCTCTCTGTCTCTACCTCTGTCTGTAACTCTGTCTCTCAAATAAGTAAAATTAATTTTAAAAAGATTTATGTGAAAGGTAGAAAATTAGAGAGAGAGGGAAAAGGAGAGAGAGAGAGAGAGAGAGAGAGAGAGAGAATATCTTCCATCCACTGGTTCACTCTTCAAATGGCTGCAGTAGCCAGGGCTGGGCCAGGCTGAAGCCAGGAGCCAGGAGCTCCATCCGGTTCTCCCATGTGGGTGCAGGGGCCCATGCGTTTGGGCCACTTTCACTGCTTTCCCAGGCACATTAGCCGGGAGCTGGCTTGGAAGCAGAGCAGCTGGGACCTGAGCTGGCACTTCCAGTGGGGCATGCTGGCATCGCAAGTGGTGGCTTCAGCTGCTGTGCCACGATGCTGGCGCGAACTGTGTATGAACCGTAGCACCAGGCATTCTGCCCATAACAGTAGCTGCGATTTGAGCGCCATCTGGAGAGTCCACACAGGTCACCATACTCCTTTGGCACAGGTGATCCAGACAAAGCCAGGGTTCTGTAGGACCAGGTACCCTGCCCGAGGCCACGTGGCAGCCCAGCGGCTGAGCTTGTCTGACTGTGGAAGTCCACGATCTTTCCACTCCCTTGCGTTCTTAGCTTCAAAGGACATTTCTGAACATTAGGAGGCAAGCAGCCCGTGCCATTCTGGTCGGCATGCACACAGTCCCCACGCTGCTCCCTGCCCTCGGCCTGAGGCAGGGGCTCTGGAATTCCACAGGCAGTGTGTGGCCCCAAGCTGGAGGAACACTGCAGTGGTTGGGGGCAGGTGACACACAGGGTGGCCAGGCCTGGTGGCCAAGTGTATTGAACCTGGAGGGCTAGGGTGTGACATCTCACTTTCTCTAAGCTCGTCCATACTCTCCTATCTCAGTCTGAACATTGAGGGGGCAGGCCTCGCCTTACTTTTTTGATAAACATACAGAAAGCCAGCCAGGATACTGCCTAAAATAGAAGGAATTTTAGCAGATTTATGCAGACACCACATGCCATGTGCAATATGTGGTCTAGCGGGTGCAAAGGGGGCGGAGACCTGTGTTCCCAGACCCAGCGACTCAGTAAACGTTCGCAAACGTGTCATGCATGCAAGCTGCAAAGTCACAGAGAGCCAGGGTCCTGCAAAAGTTTGTGGAAAATGGAATTAAAAGATAAGGTTTATTTTGGTGCAGAAAATTTATTTGAAATTTTTGCATGCTATTTCTTTCTTTCTCTTTCTTTTTCTTTAAAGATTTACTTATTTGAAAGGCAGAGCCAGAGAGAGAGAGACAGAGAAAGAGAGAGAGAGATATCTTCCATCTGCTGGTTCACCTCCCAAATGGCCACAACAGCTGGAGCTGGCCCATTTCGAAGCCAGGAGCCAGGACTTCTTCCAGATCTCCCATGCCGGTGCAGGGGCCCAAGGACTTGGGTCATCTTCTACTGCTTTCCCAGGCCATAGCAGAGAGCTGGATGGGAAGTGGAGCAGCCGGGACTCGAACCGGTGCTCATATGGGATGCCAGCCCTGCAGGCGGCAGCTTAACCCGCTATGCCACAAGGCCGGCCCCCTTGTTATTTTCATAATATGCATCTTCCATGACTTTTTGAAGACCTCCTGATATGCATGGATTTTATAAATTTTTTTGGACAGAAAGGAAATAATCCATGGACTTTCTGAAATCGCTTCATACTTCCGCCAAGGCTGCGTTAGAAAGGGCAGAGGAGTCTCTTGCCCTCGAGCGCCCAACAGATGAAGTAGTAAAAGCAGCAGGGCAGTTCTCACCCGTGTCACACCCGGCTCCTCTGTGAACCCCAACACAGCCCTCTGAACCCCGTGGGGTCGAGGGGAGGGGCGTCCGCCAGTGGAGCTGGGAGGGAGCGGGGCTGAGCATGTGGGGAAAGATCTAGAAGGAAGATACAGAGCTCACCCAGCGAAGTGGAAGCAGCAGGTGTAAACTCTGGCCGAGCTGGAAGAGGTGGGTAAGGGAGAAAGACGGAGGGAAGGAAAAGCAGAGGGAGGCGAGGAGAGCGATCCCATCACGACGCAGAGGGGAGGGGAGAAGGGGCAACTTGGTGCAGGGAGGGAGAGACTGTGTCCCCACGAGTCAGCCGGGCTGGGTGGAAGGCTGCGTGCTGCACCAGCGCCCGCCCCGCCCGCGCGGTGGGATCCAGACATTTGGTGTCCGCTCCTGGCCGAGATGCCAGTGAGATTAAGAGAGCCTTATCTTTCCGGGGGTGCTTATCAGCTTGTGTCCACTGGAGGTGACATTTGTGATGGGAGCGCTGCTTATTTACTTCACAGGCCTTGCACCTGACGAAGGGAACCCATGTGCACGGTGAAGGGGACCTCCCAGGGCCTCAGCACGCTGGGGGTTAGCGGAGCCCACACCCCACACTTCATGTCCCTCACCAGTGTGTCCTTGCTGGTGGTCGGCCCTGTGCTGGATGCCGTGGGGGAAGATATAAGCTCTTTTTAAAAATTAGATTTATCGGGGGCCGGCGCTGTGGCGTAGCGGGTAAAGCCGCCGCCTGTGGTGCTGGTATTCCATATGGATGCCGGTTCAGGTCCTGGCTGCTCTACTTCTGACCCAGCTCTCTGCTATGGCCCGGGAAAGCAGCAGAAGTTGGCCCAAGTCCTTAGGCCTCTGCACCCTCGTGGGAGACCTGGAGGAAGCTCCTGGCTCCTGGCTTCGGATTGGTGCTGCTCCAGCTGTTGTGGCCATCTGGGGAGTGAACCAGCAGATGGAAGACCTCTCTCTCTCTCTCTGCCTCTCCTTCTCTATGGAACTGACTTTCAAATAAATATGTAAATATTAAAAAAAATTTAGATTTATGTATTTACTTGAAATGCTGTGAGAGAGAGAGAGACAGAGAGAGAGAGAGAGAGAAAGAGAGACACACACACACACACACACACACACACAGACCTTCCATTTGTTAGTTCACTCCCTTAATGTCTGCAACAGCCAGGGTTGGGCCAGGCCAAAGCCAGGAGCCAGGATTTTCATCCCACCACGGTCATGGAAGAATAAGGACTCGGCATTTGGTAGCGTGCTCCGAGCCGCCTGGTTTCTAGAATGCTCTGGCCTCGTCAAGCTGGATCGGGGGCCGAGGGTGGTGGGAGGTTGTGCCCAGTCCACTGTGGTGGAGACCAGAGTTGACTTAGACTTAGCAGAGGCGTCGCGTCCCCCAGCCAGAAGGGACACTGTGTAGACAGAAAGCGAGCTCCAGCCTAGACGATGCAGCCTGTGCCCTGGCTTGCAGGGTTAGACGCCGTGGTTTGCCGTCAGGCAGTTTTGGAGACTGGTCAGCCATTCAACAGCCAATGACTTTCGGGCCTTCTGTCGCTCTGTTGGAGGTGAGGGCCGGCTGCTGTGTCCCGGGCGCCTCTGTCTGTGTGGTCAGGCGATGATTCCCGAGGGTCCTTTTTTCCACACAGCCTTTACAGTACGCTGGGTCAGCCCTGTTCTCCCGGGCAAGGACGTGGGCACCTGGTTGCTCAAGGTCACACATCCCACAGTGTCGGTTGCCCAAGTTCACGAATCCTGCAGTGTCGGTTGCCCAAGGTCACACATCCCACAGTGTGGGTTGCTCAAGGTCACGCCTCCCGCAGGTGGAAGTGCAGCATGAGCTGCCTTAGCACACAGTTTCTGGGCCAGGGACTTTGTTTTCTGCTCCGCAGAATGGGGGCATCAGCAGTGTCTGCTTCCAAGGGCTCGAATGGAAAGGAAGCTAAAGGCTTAGCTTGGGAGTTGGTACACGGTGAGCCAGCAGTTAGCTCATTCTCTGGTTTTAGCCGTGTAATTTATAGTTAGGACTATTTTAAGCGACTGGAACTCAGTCTGTGTTAAATTTGCGAGAAAAGATAAGAAGAGGAGAACAAGTTGTCTCCTTGGACGTAGTTTCTGCACCCTTGGTATTTCTCTGTAGCCAGTTCTGCCATCACCCAGCCCTGGCATGTCGGCAAGGTTTTTTTTTAGAGCAGCCCTTTGTCATCTGTTACACAAGGTCTTAGCTTCGCTGTTTAAATGCAGAAGTCACCAGTCTGTGGACAAAACGGGACTCACCAGTTTTGCGGGTTTTTTTTAAGATTTATTTATTTGAAAGGCAATGTGTATGTGTATGTGTGTGAGAGAGAGAGGAGAGAGAGAAGGAGAGAGAGAAAAGGAGAAAGAGAAGGAGCAAGAGAGAAAGAGAAGGGGAGAGAGAGAGAGAGAGAGAGAGAGAGAAGGAGAGAGAGAGAATCTTCGACCTATTGATTTACTCCCCAGTGCTGGGCCAGGCTGAAACCAGGACTTTCATACAGGTCTCCCGTGTGGGTGGCAGGGCCCCAGGTATTTGGGCCATGTTCTGCTGCCCTCCCAGGTGCATTAGCAGGGAGCTGGGTTGAAAGTGGAGCAGCCGGGACTTGAACTCGTGCTCTGACACGGGACGGAAGCTTTGTAGGTGGCAGTTGAGCTCCCTGTGCCCTAATGCCAGCCTAGTTTTGCCAGTTTTCAAGCACTTCTCTTCCCTCCCGCCTTCCTTCCTTCTTCCCTCCTTTACTTCTTCCCTTCCTCTCTCCCACCCCCGTGCGCTGTTACTCCCAGTCCAGAGATAGCTGAGACCTTTAACAACAAACTGAATTCTAAAGCCCGCGTCGGGTTTAGGAAGTGTGGAGTATGGCTTCTGTCACTTAGGCCTCTGGCCCACTTTCTGAGCTCCGAGCACGTGGGGTCTTTTCTAGGGGTAGGCAGGGACGGAGGGGAGCCTACAGGGCTGGCCCAATGAGCGCGTTGGTCTGGGCCCCTCCTGTTGAGAGCGTGACTCCCTGTGAAGGTAGCTTCCGAGACAGTGCACCCGTGAGGCAGTCACTGCAAAGAAGCGTCTCCTCTTTGTTTTCCAGTGTTTGGATTGTCCGATCGCTTCTCCCAGCACGTGTGGAGGTCAGTTTGTCCCCACGGTTCCTTAGAGGGCTGGACGTTGGCATAGCAGTTAAGCTGCCGCTCGGGACACCTGCATCCTTTGTAGGGGTGCCCGGATGAAGCCCCGGCTCCTCTGCTCGGACCCAGCTCCCTGCTGAAGGCAGCAGCTGATGGCTCACGTCCTCGGGAGACCCGGGTTGCATTTCAGGCTCTTGGCTTTGCCCTGGCCCGGTCCTGCTCCTGGCTGTTGTGAGCACTGGGGGCGTGAACCAGCAGATGGTCGATCTCTTCCCATCTGTCTCTCTTTCAAATAAAAATTAACATAAGTTAAAAAAAAAGATTTTAAAGGCTCATTTGAAAGCTAAAATGATTTTCATTGTTGACCTCATTCAGAAAGCCATCAGCAGCAGCAGCAGCATCAGAATCTCAGGGCAGACCGCGTGCACATCTGTCCCCAACACTGAGCATCAGTCACGTCACAGAGTCAAAGATGCTTCTGCAGTCAGGGCACCTGGGAGCGCTCTCTCGTGTCCCAGGCTTCCCTGTGTCCATCAGCAAGGAAGGAGAAAGAAATCCCACTGACGGGAATACAGGGAGACCACAGGCTGATTCATGATCCCCAAAGGGACACACACACACACACACACACACACACAACGCAGAGAACTCCACAGCAGGGTCTGCACCACTCGGAGGGGCAGAGCCAGGGTGCGTGGGCAATGTTCGGTCTCCTCCGACCTTGTTTGTAAAAACCCTCTGGTGCTTATTGGAGAGTGACAGGCGGATTACCTAGGAAATAAGGAGGGAGGAGACTAAAGAGAAGAGGCACAGCACGTGTGAAACCGGCTTTCAGTGAGTCCTGGAGCCAACCGCATACGCTCTGCCCACCATTCTCAGGATGCTGCAAACGTGAACAGAGACCTTCCCTGGGGAGGGGGCTTCCCGATCATTCTGGGATTGCCTGCTGTTGTTCTGTCGGCCGTCAGATAGAGTGAGCCTGGCAGCTGCTCGTGGGCCCTCGCCGCCTCGCTGATGTCCGTCTCCAAGCCGTAACAGGTGGGAAGGCAGCCTTTGTTCGCTGGGCACTCTAGGTGGGAACCGCTTTCTCCTGCCGAATTACCTGTGCACCTGTGTCTGCTGGAGGGCGTGCGGTGACCCAGAGGAGGAAGAGAGACAGAGAATGAGACCTGCTTGGGGACCTCGCCCGTGCCCTAAGTGTCCGTGCTGGCTCCCTGCAAACCAGTTCCCAATGACTTTTATGGGGACGGAGTGTCCCCTTCTAGTGGCTTAAAGGGAGCGTGGAGGAATGCTTGAAAAGGCAAGGCATTTTAAATGTACTTGTTTATTTGCAAGACAGAGGGACAGAAGCATAGAACACACACACGCACACACAAGCAGGCAGAGTTCTCATCCCCTGGCTCCTCCCCAAATGTGCGCGGTGGCCAGGGCTGCAGCCAGGAGCTGAGAGCTCAATCCGTGGGTGGCAGGGACCCAAGCACTCGAGGTATCGCCTCTGCCTCGCAGGGGCTGTGTCGGCTGGCAGCTGGACCCGTGAGCCAGGGCGGGGCATCAGAGCGGTCACTTGGACTGGGGTGTGGAGCCTTAACCACTGCCCCAGGTAGGCACTTACAAACTGAAAATGCGAGCGAGTACTGTGTGGAAAGACAGGTGGAGGGCATAGTCGGAGCAAGCAAACTGATGTTCTAAAGTTAAGAATCATGAGACTCTCTGCTCAGGGGAAGCTGGTCTCTTGTCTTGACTCACGGAGAGAAGCTGGGCGTCTGGTGACCTTGACACTCTTCAAGGACACTCAGGTCTCTGCAAACGGCCCTTACCTCTGACGTAACACCTCTGCCTCACTGTGGCTCTCCAGCAATTAGGATTTGCCTGATTGATTTTTTTTTTTTTTAAAGATTTATTTTATTTATGTGGAAGGCAGAAAGACAAGAGGGAGGGGGAGACAGAGAGAGAGAGAGAAAGAGAGCAGAGAGAGAAGGAGGGGGAGACAGAGAGAGAGAGAGAGAGAGAGAGAGAGAGACCTTCCATCTGCTGCTTCACTCCCAGATGGCTGCAGCAGGCGGGGCTGGGCCAGGTCAAAGCCAGGAGCCTGGAGACCTCCAGGTCTCCCGCGTGGTGGCAGGGGCTCAAGCACTTAGGGCATCTTCTACTGCTTTCTCGGTGAGATCGGGAGCGGGGAGCTGGGTAGGAAGTGGAGCAGCTGGGGCTTGAACCAGTGCCCCAGTGTGGGATGCCAGCCTTGCACGTGGTGACTGGGCCTGCTGCGCCGCAACGGGGGCCCCTGGGGTTACGTCACGGGTCCTGAGGCAGGCAGGAAGCCATCAAAACCCCATATACCCTGCATGCTTGCTTCCCAGAAAACAGACTTGAGTCTGCGCAGCGGGACCAGAAATGCCCCCTTTAAAGCCAAGAAGGAATGGGTTTCCTTGGCTACAAGACAGCGCCTGCGAGGCCCCAGGCGGTGTGACTGGGGTGGTTGGGGGGCACTTCTGCTGTCTCAGTGCGAGAAAGCAAAGGGCGGCTGATACACACAGGCCGATAAATAAAGGTGGCAGCTCTGGGCTGTCACCCCCCGGACCCATCCAGGAGGGGGTTTGGGTAAAGATACTTAGGAGACGGCTTCAGCCTGCCAGACACAGTTACGCTGACGCCAAACTGAAGCCTTCCTGGAGGCCAAGCCTCTGCTCCGCTGGTGTCTAGCGGTCCAGGTTGGCAGTGCAGCTGGAGCTCCACTGACTCTAATGCATCTTGAGAACGAACCCTGGGGATCAGACATCTGTTCGTCAGGGAAAGGGACCACAATGCTGTCGCCCCACACGCAGACTGCCGGGCGCTGCGAGAGCAAGCGAGATGCGCCGCAGGCAGCTGCCCTGCGCCGTGGAAGCGGACTGGAGCCAGACCGTGGGCGAGGGAGGACATTCTCATGGTTAGGCGATCTTTCTCCCGAGTGTCCTCACGGGGGAGGAAGAGCACTGCTGGTCACTTCTGGCTGATTTTCCCAAGCACTCAGGCTTCGCTGTGCAGCCAGAAGCAGGGGTGGGAGGGAGAGAGATCGGTTCAGACGCTGCCCTGGGTAAGAAGCGGCTGAACAATTATTTTTGGTAATTCTTCTGTTGTTTATCATATACGGAAACATCGCTGTTAGCAGTACATGTTGGTTGACGACTGGGGATGAGTTGTAGTAAACCAGTCACTCCCTTTTGCCAATTTTATTTTATTATATATATATTTTTTAAATCGAGGAGACCTGTTAATAGCAGGGACAGCTGGCTGGGGTGAGGCGTGCAGTCTGTGACCCAGCTGGGAATCCTCTGGGTAAAACATTAGCTCTGCACAGCATCCCCCCGCTGTGGAGGCATCCGTCTAGAAAACAAAGACTGGATATGCCCAGACTCCCGGCGAGTTAGATGACAGCGTCCTCGTGGGGGGGGGGGGCACTGCAGACTCTCTGCTTTGGAAGTCTCACCTGCGTGATGTAGAGTGTCCTGAGTGTACGTGTGTGCACCGCACAGTGCCCCCTGGGGGCGCACATGTGCACACACACTGGGTGAGTGTGTCCTGCGTGATGTGTGTCCTGAGTGTACGTGTGTGTGGACCACACAGTGCCTCCGGGAGCACACATGCAGACACACACTGGGTGAGTGTGTCCTGCGTGATGTGTGTCCTGAGTGTACGTGTGTGTGTACCGCACAGTGCCTCCCGGGGGCGCACATGCAGACACACACTGGGTGAGTGTGTCCTGCGTGATGTGTGTCCTGAGTGTACGTGTGTGCACCACACAGTGCCTCCCGGGGGCGCACATGCAGACACACACTGGGTGAGTGTGTCCTGCGTGATGTGTGTCCTGAGTGTACGTGTGTGCACCACACAGTGCCTCCCGGGGGTGCACATGCGCACACACACTGGGTGAGTGTGTCCTCCACGTGCAATGTGCATCCTGTGTGTCACTCATGAGCTCCAGGGCAGCGCCTATGTGCATATCGATGGCACACACAAGCAGTGCGTGTGCACGCATGTGTCCTCGGGAGCGCAGACTGCCGTGAAAGTACAAGTTGAAGAAGAAAACTTCTAGGTCGCCCCTGCTGGTTAACTTGAAGACAAGCGTTACTGGGTTATGTGGATCGAGGACCATTTGCGTTTCTTGCTAAGAAAAAGAAAATCATGCTCTTGTAAAAGATATCAGCCATCTTGGAGGAACGAGTCCCCCTGCCTGGGGACAGCAGCCCTCTGGGGAGGGGTGGTCCAGCCCCCTAAGGCAGAGGAAGCGCTGTCTGGGAGTGGTGTCCGGGCTCCGCTGCTGTCCCTGGTGAGTTGACAGGTAGCTCAGAGAGCTGCTGTGGGCTTCCTGTCTGGAGACCAGCAGTGCCCCCCCCCCACCCCTGGCACCTGGACTTCAGGCTCAGAGAGCTGCTGTGGGCTTCCTGTCTGGAGACCAGCAGTGCCCCCCACCCCTGGCACCTGGACTTCAGGCTCAGAGAGCTGCTGTGGGCTTCCTGTCTGGAGACCAGCAGTGCCCCCCCACCCCCGGCACCTGGACTTCAGGCTCAGAGAGCTGCTGTGGGCTTCCTGTCTGGAGACCAGCAGCGCCCCCCCCTCCCCCTGGCACCCGGACTTCAGGCTCAGAGAGCTGCTGTGGGATTCCTGTCTGGAGACCAGCAGTGCCCCCCCCACCCCGCACCTGCGCTCTCTGGGGCCTGGGGCAGCTGCACCTGCCTCGTGCCAGGGCTGCAGCAGGCGTATTTCTCTGCTGCCCCAGGTGTGGGTTCACCCTGGACCTCCTCTCCTCTGGCCAGCTCCTTGGGCTGCACAGGGGTCTTCTCGCCTGCTTCAGCCATTGGAGCTCCCCCCTCGTTGAATAATTGGGGCATACGAGGCCAAGGGGTGCCAGCTCTGGTTTCTCGGTCAGCGAGCCACGTGTCTCTCCCTTAGCAAGCCTTTCTCGAGAGGCACCTAGCAGCTCTCTCTCCAACCGGCCCATTCCTTGTCTGCCTCCAGTCCCAGCAGGATCGGTGACCCCACCAGAATAGGGATCTTTTTATTTTTTCTTTCTTTTTTTTAAAAAAAGATTTATTTATTTGAAAGGCAGAGGTGGGGGGGAGAGAGGAGATTAATCTTCCACCTGTTAGTTCACTCCCCGAATGACCACAATGGCCGAGGCTGGACCAGGCCAAAGACAGGAACCAGGAGCTTCTTCCGGGTCTCCCACGTGGGCGCAGGGGCCCAAGGACTCTTCCACTGCTTTCTCAGGTGCATTAGTGGGGACCTGGATCAGATGTGGAGCAGCTGGGATTCAAACTGACGCCCATATCGGATGCCGGCACTGCAGGTGGAGGCTTAACCTTCTCTGCCACAGTGCCGGCCCCAGGGACCCTTTTCTTCCCCCGGCCCGTCCTTTCCATAACGCCAAGAGAGAGCTGGAGAACGAAGCCTGCTCCGTTTCCATGAAACCCCAGCCGTGCACCCACCTGGGGTCCCGCCTCTGGGTCGTGGGCTGCCTCGCGCTCAGAACCTTTGTCCAGCAGGAGGCAGAGGCTGGGGGAGCAGCCCCAGCCTTTCACGGTGTCGGGCTCACCTGCAGTCCTAGGAGAGTCAACAGCGCTATATAGTCAGGTTGGGTCAGGCTTGGTTAATGTTTAGCTCTGTTCGTAAGCAGAGTCCAGGTACAGACAGGCCCGGGACATCTGATGGAGGAAAAATCTAGACTGGCAGTGTTCGGTCACTGCAGAGTTAAGGAAGGGGTGGGCAGCCCTTGACGGCGGGGGCGGCGTGTGAAAGCTGTCCTTGGGCCGTTATTCTCAGCCCTAATGGTTTGGAGCACTGGGTAGCAGCAGCTACCGAAGCTGTTCAGCCATCAGTGGAGCAGTGTCCCTGGTGCCTCCTGGCTAGATGAACTGCTAGAAAAATCGAGAGACTCTGCCCGGGGGACCGTTCGCAGCGTGTCACATATCAGGAGCAAAGCAAGCACTTTAGGAGAAGTCTGCTCTGTCGGAACGTTTGGTGGGGACTCAGCGCTTTGGAATCCGACACGGTGATCCAGTCTAAGTGGTCACCCAGAAGCTCCGCTGCTCAGATCCCGAGGAGGACTCAACTCTGCTCAGACCTCCCCAGCCCTGCCCGGCGGCTTCTGATGACCCTCCTGCCGCCCCGGTTCACGCCCACCTTCCGCTGTAACTGGAAGACTCCCATCGGCAGGTGCCGAGGGAGGCCCATGCCCCAGCCCTTCACTTCTCACCTGGCTCAGCAATCAGACCACACACACTCCAGCACGGCTCCCCTCGGGAGCGCGGCTGGGCCGAGGGGCTGTGTTCCGTCATGGAGAGGTGTCATTGGTGTAAGCAAACAGACTCCAGGCCACTGCCAGCCCTGGACGGCCACCCAGCAGCCCGCATTCTCGCCTCTGCGGCCATTTCACCGTCCGCTGTCATTCTCTTTATGTCTTCTTAGCTTGTTCCAGGACATGGCCTGAGCCCCCACAAAGGTTCAGCTCCATGTCCTCTATGTTCCTTTTTATTTTTATTTTTTAAAGAGGTGAGGGAGGGAGGGAGGAGGAGAGAGAGAGAGAGAGGGAGAGGGAGAGAGAGAGAGAGAATCTCCCATCTGGTAAGCTATTTCATTCCCCAAATGGCCACGGCTGGGCTAGGCTGAAGCTAGGAACCTGGAACTCCATCTGGGTCTTCCACGTAGCTGGAGGGAGGGAGGGGCCCAGGGACCCGGGCCACCTGCTGCTGCTTCCCCAGGTGCATTAGCAGGGAGCTGGATCGGAAGTGGATCAGCAAGGACTTGAACCGGAGCCTGTATGGGATGCCAGTGTTATAGGTGGTGACTTAATCCACTGTGCCACAGTACCCCCCCCCCATATCCTCTGTTATTCCGCTGTCTGTGTCGCTGAAACACAGCTAACATCACTCCCACGGGCGACAATGCCATAATACCTTTCCCACATACCCTTCTCACGCGTGCTCAAGTGCTGGGGTTTCGTCAGCGCCTTCTACCCGTGCAGACGGAGGCTTGCAGGGCCCCCACGATTCCCCGAAGGCAAGGCCCTGCCTTACCTGTCAGTCCCTCCCATCATCCGGCAGATTCGTCTTCACAATCAAATGTTGAGTTGAGGCCGAGATTCAATTTTTGAGTTAAAATCGTGTTAACATTTACGCGAGAATATTCACTGCCTCTTTTGGATATAAGAGATCAGACAGCGAGCCATCCTTGAAGCGGACCTTTCAAGACGAGGAGGACCCCTCCCCACGTGGCAGGGCAGTGACTGCCTGATGGATGGCGTTACAGCGTGGCTCTGAAAGGCCGGTCCTTCGGCCCGGGAATCATCATCCTGCCGACGGGCTCTAAGAGACCGAGCTGAGCATTTTTTTTTTTTTTTTTTTTTTTTGGACAGGCAGAGTAGACAGTGAGAGAGAGAGACAGAGAGAAAGGTCTTCCTTTGCCGTTGGTTCACCCTCCAATGGCTTCCGCGGCCAGTGCGCTTTGGCCCGCACATCGCTCTGATCCAAAGGCAGGAGCCAGGTGCTTCTCCTGGTCTCCCATGGGGTGCAGGGCCCAAGCACTTGGGCCATCCTCCACTGCACTCCCAGGCCATAGCAGAGAGCTGGCCTGGAAGAGGGGCAACCGGGACAGAATCCAGCGCCCCAACCGGGACTAGAACCCGGTGTGCCGGCGCCGCAAGGCAGAGGATTAGCCTAGTGAGCCGCGGCGCCGGTCGAGCTGTGCATTTCATCTCGGAGTTGCAGGTGGCCGCCTGGAGCCTGGCCTCCGTGGAGGCAGTTTCTGTGGCCAGAGAGCACGGGTACTGGAGAATTAGTCTCCTGTGCCCTGCAAGTATGTCTTCCTTGGAATCAGTTCTCCAAGTAGCAATAACTCTGGGTTAAACACATTTCCTTCCAAATCCCGGTTTTTATTAAAAAAAAGAAAAAGCTGTTCTTAATCAGACGTGGCTTCCAGGAAGCCCTGAACCGAGTTAACCGCCTGCCGTTAGTACTAACGTGGGCTTTCACTGTATAGCTGTCTTGCAGCAGTATTCGCTGTAGTCTTGTTTTATAATTGCACTGTTTCTTTTCACATGGATTTATTTAGATACTGAACATATTTGTAATATTTATTTTGTATTTATTTATATATGAGTGTATTTTTTTCTGAGTCACAGCGAGTCCTTTTGGGAGTGAGGTGGTGTGAGTGGTACAGATGGGAGAAGGCAGAGGCCAGCAGTAGGCAGGGGGCAGCACTCATTCGCTCTGACCGCCCGGTGGCCCTGGCTTGGGGAGCCACAGGAGGAAAGCTCGTTTTAAATAAGGCAGAATCTACACGTGAGCCTCTGAGCGTGATCAACACCCAGGCTTGTATGTCTCCAACCCCTGCAAACTGGCCAGTGAGTGACATGGGTGTTATTTCTTTTCTTACCACCTGTCCCTGAGCCCATCTATGGTTTTGGGGACAAAGCTAGTGATGGCGTGACGTGCCCGTGTGTGACAGACCTCGAAGAGTCCTCTGAGAGTCAGCGTGCCCTCAGTGTGTATACAGTCGGTGCCGCAGGCGGCCGGGCAACACCTGTGAGGTGCGCGTGCGTGCCCCTGTTCCTTGCGCTCTTTCCTGTGCCGCGCAACTTTGTTAACGCCCAGCTTTGTTTAGGGTCCTTAGAGAACCCCTCGGAGGAGCCGTGGAATCACATTTCTGTTTCCTTTCATTAGGAAGCTATGTCTGGCATGAAAAAAACGACAATTTCATGGTTCTCTTGAAGGTACAGTTTTGCTCCATTCTTATTAGTTTATTTTCACGGCAAGGAGAATACAGCTATTTCCCCACAAGAATCAGAGTCCGTGTTTTGCCGTTCAGGCTAGCGATCTCCCTCCCCATGGCTCCCTAAGAAAAACTAAAGCAGTGTGAGAAGGAAGAAAGCGCAATCTCATCACAAAGCAGGTGTCTCTTGATGGACAGAGTTGCCGGTGACTACGGCTGTGTCCGAGTTCCTTGGATGAACCGGCAGTCCTGTGGCTCCACCCGAGAAGCAGGCACAGGTGAACTCCCGCCCTGCAGCGTCGCGCGTGGTCTCTCCTTCCCCTCTGATTCCAACCTGACTCTGCCTGAAATGAATGAGCCAGGCCCCAGGGCACAGGCAGGCTTTGTGAGGCTGGGAGGATATGCACCTGCAAGGACCCTTCTTAAGGAAAAGAATGCAAAGTGTTCTTACTTTCACAACTTTGTACACAAACACATGACCATGCGAACACACACACACACACACACACACAGCTCAGGTTCCTCCTGGGCCTTGGGAAGGCTCACAAAGAGAGATCCCTGAAGCTTAAGTTTTATTGGCTCCACGGTGAGTCCGTTTCTGTGGGTGCTGTTCTGTGGCAAATGCCCACCTATGCTGTGCACACGTGAATTTGAATTCATGTAACGTGAACACAGGAAGCACAGACAGCATATAGGAATACACGAGTATAAATAGAAGAACACAAGATTACATGTTGGGTTTTGAACACACACACAAACACACAGATACTTTTTTTTTTCTATTTTTTTGAGCGTCAGCATTTCTAAGGCTCACACCCCAGCCATGCAGATTTTGACTTGTCAGTTTGCATTTAAACAATCTCCTTGAAGGGGAGGTAATCGATGTACTACACCATCGTTCAACCAGACCAGCCATTCCACTCGAACGCTGTTTTCTGAGCTGGACTCGTGCTGGGCAGTCTCTACCATTCTAGAATTCTGCCAGGCATGATGGGTGGGAGGGAGGAAGGGGGTCTCCAGGGAGCCCGCTGCCGGGAAGCAGAGCTTGGCCGGTTTTGTTTGTTTATGTTTCCCCAGGCAGCTCAGATGCTGGTTTGGAGGTCTCCATTGAGCAGAGTCCTCTGGGTCTCCGTGGTCTCATTCAGTCGGGCTTTGTCCTGCTTGCTGTCGCTCCGTTCCCCATCGTCTGCGCCGCTCACTTTGACCAAGCACAGGACGTTCTGGAAGCTCTTCTTGAAGTTGTCAGATAAGAAGGCGTAGAGGATGGGGTTGGCACAGCTGTTAGCATAGGTGAGGACCACCACGAAGTCAAACATGCCTTTCAGGGCGGGGGTGGGGCTGATGGCCACAGAGACGGAAGACACGTTGAATATGTAGAAGGGGAGCCAGCAGAAAATGAAGACGGCCACCACGATGGAGACCATCCGGGTGACCTTCTTCTCGGACTTCTTCCTCTTGGAGGAACCCACTCGGATTCCAGAGGACTTCACTTTGATGATGATGAACAGGTAGCAAAGACAAATGATGGTGAGGGGGACCAGGAACCCCAGGATGAAGGCATAGATGATGAACCCCGTGTACCACGCCCCCGACTCCCCCGGCCAGTTGATGGTGCAGCTGCTTCTGCCCCACTGGTTGCTCCGGAGCCCGGCATAGATCATGATCGGCAAGATGACCAGCAGAGAGACGCCCCACACGGCCACGTTGATCATCTTGGCTGTCCGGGGTCTCCTCCACTTGGCGGACTTGATGGGGTGAACCACCGCGAGGTAGCGGTCGACGCTCATGACTGTCAGGCAGAAGATGCTGGTGAACTGGTTGATGCCGTCCACGGTCATGACCACACGGCAGATGGCCTTGCCGAAGGGCCAGTGGACCAGCGCCACCTGCATGGCCAGGAAGGGCAGGCCCAGCATGAAGAGCTCGTCTGCGATGGCCAGGTTGAGGATGTAGATGTTGGTGATGGTCTTCATCTTGGCGTAGCGGAGGATGACGTAGATGACAAGCGTGTTGCCGCACAGCCCAACGATGCAGACCACAAAGTAGATGAACGTGAGGACGGCGTTGCTCGTCATGTCATAGAAGGGCTCTGTCTGGTTCGAGCTGTTGGCCACTGCCACCGAGCCGTTGGGGTCGAACGGGGAGGACAGCCATGTTTGGCTCCCATTGGGAAGCTCGTAGGCTATATCCATGGCTGCTGTTCGGTCCTAGGCTGGAAAGATCTTAACTCTCACCTTAGTGGGCCTTGGAGACCCAGGATCCACTGTGACATCTGGAAGGAAAAAAAAAAAAAGAAACAAAACAGGAAGATTGGCTCAGCAGTCCCAGGCCATTGAAACTGTCAGCGACTTTCCTCATTTCTGGTGGGCCGCTCGGGCATGCTGTCACACTGGCGCGTGTCACCGTCACACCTCAGCAGCGCGGCCACCAGCCCATCCTCGCTCGGTGCCCAGACTCAGTTTCTGAGTTGCTTCTGCAATAGTGGGGGAGGGGTTCGGGTTAAGCCATCATCTGTGATGACACACGCACGGTGGGTGGGTCTGGCTATGGGTTCAAAACCACATAACTTGCACTCCCTCAAGAGGTGGCTGGTCCAAACCGTGGAGACACAGAGCTTAGAGCGGTTCTGTCTCTGACCTCAGAGGGGCCTGGCGCTGGCCTCTGTGGCCGTGTCCCGCAAGGAAGTCTATGCTGGCTGGGTGACAGCTTTGCAGTCTCTCTCCTCTGAAATCCACTCATGCACGAGCCCCAGACTTGAGGGGGAGAAGTCTGGGTCCCACCGCTGAGCCCAGGGACCTGGTGCCCGGCCCATAGCTGGTCTGACTCTCGTTTGCTGCAGGGGTGTCAGGAAGGTTAAACGATGTAAGGTGTGTGAAAACCCCTCGCATTGTGGTAGGCTGCTAATAGGACCTCAGAAATAACTGTTTCCCCCTCTTCTTCTTTCTAATATCTTATTATCTCTAATTTATTGAAATCTGCCCACACAGTGAACCAATTTACTGTCTTCAATATTAAAAATAAGTCTGTCTTGCTTTCATTTTAAAAATGTCTGTTTTAGTTTCCTCTTCTTCCTGTGTTTGCTTGACTTGCTTACGCCTGGAAGGGCTGCTCCTAGAGCCCTGTGTGAGATCTGCTCCCGAAGGCTACTGACAACCCGGAGGATTTGCCTGCAGTTCCCTGGTTAACGGCGAACACAGGAGCCAGGTGAGGGAAGCAGGCTCATCCGTCGACAGGAACAGAAGTTTCTACATCCGTGTCATTCATTCATGCCCGCTACCTCCTTAGTATTCCATGTCATCCTAAGAGGTGGGGATAATTCTCCCCATTTTATTTATGTATTTATTTCTAAAGACTTATTTATTTGAATGGCAGAGTTACAGAGAGAGAGAGAGAGAGAGAGAGAGAGAGAGAGGTGTTCAGTCCTCTGGGTTACTCCCCAGATGGCTACAACAAAGGGCTGGGCTAGGCTGAAGCCAGGAGCCAGGAGCTTCAGAGGTAGGAGCTTCATCCGGGTCTCCCACATGGGTTGCAGGGGGTCAAGTACTTGGCCCATCTTCTGCTGCCTTTCCAGGAGCCTCTGGGAAGTGGAATAGCCTGGATTCGAACCAGCATCTATATGGGATGTCGGCGTTAACCACCAGGCCACAGCGCCGGTCCCCGTTATCCCCATTTTAAAGACATGGAAACTGAGGCTTACAGAGTTTAAGTAATTTGTTCCTGTTCTCTTGTGTGTGATTGTCAGAGCTGGGATTTGAACACAAGCTACCTGACCCTACGTCTGGGAAACTTTTCGTGACATTATATTGGCTGCCCTGTGGACTGAAAAACAGTTGGGCTTTGGTTTAAAGCGACTGACTCCCATGTGTTACCTCCATGTGCAGAGAATAATTGTGCCAATAGTGGCTTGGCTTAAGATACAAAACAGCTGGCGCCGCGGCTCAACAGGCTACTCCGCCTTGCGGCGCCGGCACACCGGGTTCTAGTTCCGGTTGGGGCGCCGGATTCTGTCCCGGTTGCCCCTCTTCCAGTCCAGCTCTCTGCTGTGGCCCGGGAGTGCAGTGGAGGATGGCCCAAGTGCTTGGGCCCTACACCCCATGGGAGACCAGGAGAAGCACCTGGCTCCTGCCATCGGACGAGCGCGGTGCGCCGGCTGCAGCATGCCGGCTGCGGCGGCCATTGGAGGGTGAACCAACGGCAAAGGAAGACCTTTCTCTCTGTCTCTCTCACTGTCCACTCTGCCTGTCAAAAATAAAAAAAAAATAAAAAAAAGATACAAAACAACTAAACGATTTATCTACAGTCACTTAAAAATAACTGGAGGGCTTCTTTGTGTTTTGGGGGTGGCAGGGATACAGGAGTGGATCAGATGCGGCTGGTGGCCACTAGGGGGTAACGAATTAGGGGAGACAGGTTAGGAAGCCACTTTATAGTGTGTGTGCGCTGCGTAGAGGTATGAACAAAGAATGCCTGCCTTTCCCGGGGCGACCCGGAGCTTCCTAGAGGAATGTTCTAGCTGCGCGTTGTGTATGTGGAGGATGACGGAGGAGGAAGACGGCAGGCGGGCATGGGGGCATGTTCAGCAGTCATTGGGAGTCATGCCCTCGGCTGCCATGTTCCCCCCGCACAGGGTGCTTTTCCTGGGGCCCGGGGCCAGAGTTCGGTCAGAGAGGAAGCGCTGAATGCTCGCATAGGCTGCAGATGAATTCCAGGCGCCCGAGCCAGCCGCAAGGACAGGAGGACCCTAGCCCATAGGTCTGTTTCCAGGTGCTCAGCTTCTGTCCACGCTCACTCCCCCACCACACAGCCGTCCGTGAAGTGAGGTCTGGGCTTCCTGACTGATCTTTGGGGACCCAGGATTGGATGTCTGCATTGGATTAAAAGAAAAGCATCAACCACCAGCTCTTAAAACCCAAAGCTGTAAAGAAATTGTTTCCAGTGTTGCCGGATTAACTTGGATGGTGTCCGCCCTCATTTCTAACCATCTTGTCAGTTCCTTGAATCCTGCAGACCCGGGCTCCTGCTTAAGCTGCCTGCGCTCAGGGTGCACGTGAATCCTGGGCATCCTCGGGGTCCCATCTCTGTGCCACGAATGGTTGCACTGCAGGGGCTGGGGGCAACGGAGACCCCTGGCCTGCAGAAGCCCTAGCTGGGGCTTCTGGCCAGGGATGGGTGGTTGTGCTGGGCTGTGCGGGAGCCTTGGATGCTACTGTCCAGCCCTAATGCTGCCCTTTTGGCTGGAGTCTCGCCAAAGTGGACCCGAGCGCATGATGACAGTTGTCCCCCCCCCCCCCCCCCAGAAGGCTGAGAAGCCACGCATCCCCACTTGGAGAGGGGCAGCAACGGGCAGGGGCCGCGCCTTGGAGATGCAGGCAGAGATGAGGGAGGGGAGCAGAGGAAGAAATTAGGGTGGGTGGTGGTTTATTTAACCAAGAAGTCAGCCGTCTAAGGTCCCCAAGTGACTTCTGCTGCTTTTGGGTCCACAGACAGTGGGTCCGAGACTTGCTGATTTCTGGTTAAATTAAACGTACGAGGAAGTTTGATTTTCGGCTCGCTCTATTTTGCAGCCTGGGATTGCTGGCTACTGAAGCGCTCCCTGGTTGTCAGTTTCCTCTGAGACTGGGTCGCGGCTCTGTTGGGGAGGAGGGTGAGGGCAACTTCGCCACTCCCAGCCTCCGCCTCCCAGAGGGGCCATGCTCGGCTGCCCAAGAAACCCGTGTTGGGAGAGGGACCCGGCATTGGCGTGGTTCCAAGTCCTACGCAGCGTCCGTTCCTCTCGTCTCCCCAGGGTCTTTCCCACATTCTGTCCCCACCCCCGTGTCCCTCCGGTCTGCTGAACCCGGCTGGAGTGTGACTCCCCGGGCAGGGAGCATGCGGGCCACCTGCGAAGCCGCTGCGGGGGCTGGAGCGTCTGGGAGAAGCCGGGGGCGGCGCGGGCTGGAGGGGATGGGCGCGGGCAGCGGGGAGGCGAGCGGCAGGACAGCCCAGCCGCAGCTCCGCGGGCACGGATACCTGCGCCTCCCTAGCCAAGGGAGCACCCGCGAGGGGTGGGAGCGGAGGTTGTGGTGCAGCACCCTGAACGCCAACGGGGCTGAGCTGCCGGGGACAGACAGCTGGGGGCGGACGACGGTCGCCTGGGGGCTTGGCGGGCGGCTCCCGGGCGCGGGCCATGCAGTCTGCTGGGTTCTCTCCAAACCCAGGCAAACTGTCCTGGCTGCTGGGCGGGCTGGGGGCGGCGGCGGCGGCGGCGGCGGTGGGGGTTGGTGCAAACTCAGATCGTTCTAGGCCCAGCAGGACGGACAAGGAAGGACAGAGCAGCCCCTTTTCCTTCCCTCCGCTTCCGCCGCCTGCCCCGGGGTGGCACTTGCGTGGGATCTCTGGGTGCGCGCCCCGCAAGAGCCACTGGCCGCCACCTGCCGTGTCTCCCCGCCGGCCTCGCTTGCCTCGGGCCGGGAGGGAAGTTGTCCCCGTGGCAGCCACCACCTGGATGGACACCCGGGCCGAGGGGCACACGCCACGAACGCGGGCACGAGGCTATGCGGTCAAGCCCATTCCAGCAAACACAGCCCACAGTCCCTACTCAGGTCGGGAGACCCGCTGTGGTTCATTTCCACAAATCACCCCCAAAGGGCACCGGGACCCACGCTAAGGCACAGCTATGGGCGCATCGCCCGCCACCAGCGAAGATGCACACAGGTGCCCAAGTACGATTCTCGCTCTCTCCAAATCTCTCTCTTCTCTCTCTCTCTCTCCCTCCCTCTCATCCACAGGCACACTCGCACACTCACCTTTGTCTTTCCGAGGCAATCCGCTGGCTCGGCTCACTGGCACCCTGCGGTTGGCTGCCTCCGACCCAGCCGGCGCCCGGGCGCGAAGCAGCTTGGCCAGTACCTGGTGCTAGGTGTCCGGGGTTCCCGGCCCCACAGCTCCCTCGCGCCGGCTTCTGCTCGCCCCTCGTGCGTTCCAGAGCACTCTCGACCCGCAAACCTCTGGCACCCAGCGGTGGGCAGGCGCTCGGGGCGCCGGTGGCCTTAGGAGCGAGCGCGCGCGCCGCCGGTGGCTGCGCGGCTTGGACTGGCCCAGCCGGCCGGGGCCCCTCGCCACAGTTCCCCACGCCCCCCTCGCGTTACGTCACCGTAGCTTCGCTCCGCCCGCCCGGTCCTGTAGGAGGGCCCGGGTGAGACAGGTGGAGAATCTGGCCGGTGGCTTCGGGCAGCCGCGGCGGAGAGAGGGGACCCCCGGGCGGGGGGCGAGAGGGGGTGAAGCGACTTCAGTGCCTGGGAGTCTCCTGGCCAGGACGCGCGCCGCCTCCCCCCGGTCTCGGAGAATCACTGCCGCTCACAGCCGATTCCAGGCAGCTGGCGTGGCGGCGGGGCAGAGCCCGAGCCGCTCCAGGACCTTCATGGTTTCCTCAGCCTGGAGTTTACAAAGCTGTGTTTACCGTGGGCCAGGGTGCAGGGCAACGCTACGGGGTGGTGGGGGGGAAGGGGTAGGGGAGTGGCGCGGTGTGCGGGGGCCTGTCTGAGCCAGCACCTGGGTCCCACGATGCGGTTCGAGGAGCCGCTGCCTCCGACTCCCCCAGGATTTCCCAGCTCCGAGGGAGGCGCCGTGGGCCGGGCAGCCGGTCCCCTGCCTGGGCAGTCGCACCTGCTGGACCGACCCAGCGCAGCCCCTCCTCCTCCACGCCGTGCGGGGCGCAGAAGGAGAACAAACGGGCAAGAAGTGGGAGTTGCGTCGCATCCAGCAGCAGCAGCGACTTATTTTTTTTTGACTGTGATGATTCAGCCTCTGTCCCAATGGTTTAATAAGTCATAATCAATCCTTCAGCCTCCCTTCCCGCACCCTTTCCCAAGTAGGGGCACGCACGCCACACACACACACACACACACACACACACATCCCTCCCTTCCTCCCTCCCTCCTTCCCTCCCACGGTTTCAGACAATGGGAAAAGAAAAGCAAATTCCCAGGTAGCTTTCTCTGTGGGCTGGACTGGCCTGGTCTGTCCACCCTGTTAGCCGATTTCCAGTCTGCCAGTGCAGAGCCAAAGTCCAGGATCTGTTTCGAAGGTGGGGTGAGCCCTGGAGATGGGTGATGACCTAAGCCACTAAGCCAGGTGGCAGACAGCTGCTTGGAAGGGTGGAAGCTGGGGGCTCCCACTGAATTCGTCTCCTTTTGAGATGTTGGTCATGAAGGGGCCTGGATTCTGTGTCCTGCAGCTCAGGGCCTGCATGGAACTGAGCCAGCAGCGTCCCAGCCAGTCTGGGAGTCAGCGTCTCTTTAGGCTTCTCTGTGCAGCTCATCAGGAGAAGGGTGGGGCTCTGCCCCTCCATTAGCTGACACAGGAGAGGTGGTTGTGGGACGAGGGAGGCAAGGTGGAGCTGAGCTCAGGAGAACTCCACGTCTTCTGGTGACGCTGTTGCCACACTAGCTGTTGCCTGCTCTTGCTTAAAAGCCAGTGACCCCTCGGGGTGCATTGTGCAGGGGGTTCCGTCCCTGCATGGGAGCTCACATCCTGTATTGGATGCGGCACAGTTAGCTTCCTGGCTTTCTGCTGAGGCACCTGGGAAGGCAGCGGGTGATGGTCTAAGCACTTGGGCCCCTGCTACCCATGTGGGAGACACAGGTGGAGCTCCTGGCTCCTGGCTCGTGCTGCAGTCTGACCCAGGCCTGTCCATTGTGAACGTTTGGGGAGTGGACCAATTCCCTCTCTCTCTCTCTCTCTCTCTCTCTCTCTTTCCCTGCCTCTGTCATTCTGCCTTTAAATCAACCAATCTTAGCAACAACCACCAACACCAGTACCCCCTGTGGTCTGTAGAAGAGGGAGAAGGAGGAGCCAGGGTGCCCACTGTGCCTCAGATCCTCTCCCTGGTCCCATCTCACCTTGTAAAAGTTTTCAAACTGTTAAGGTCCATTTCATGTAGCATTTAGAAAACTAACCACTGTTTTCTAGCCCACGATGGACGAAGCCCTGGCTCCCAACACCTCGTCCCCACCTTTCCCAGGAGACCTGGATGGGGCACGTGTGGTTTTTGGTTTCTTCTTCCTTCTTCCTTCCTCCTCCTCCTCCTCCTCCTTCTTCTTCTTCTTTTTATTTATTTGAAAGGCAGAGTTACAGAGAGGCAGAGAGAGAGAGAGAGAGAGAGAGAGAGAGATCTTCCATCTGCTGGTTCACTCCCTAAATGGCTGTAATGGCTGGAGCTGGGCCAGGCTGAAGCCAGGAGCCAGAAGCTTCATCCAGGTCTCCCACGCGGGTGCTGGGTCCCAAGGACTTGGGGCCATCTTCTGCTGCTTTCCCAGGCCATAGCAGAGAGCTGGATTGCAAGTGGAGCAGCCGGGATTCGGAACTGGCGTGCATACGGGATGCCGGCACTGCAGGTGGAGACTTTACCTGCTACACCACAGCACCGACCCAGTTTTTGGTTTCTGTTCAGTTTTGGAAGCACTAGCACAGCACAGGCCATTCCTGGGGGACCAGCTGCCCGGCCGTCTCCTTCCACGGCGGCCTGAGATGGCACGTCAGGTTGCCTCTCTGACACGGTCGACCAAGTACAGTGGAAGCCGCTTTGTTGCGTTTCTCTGTCAAGCCGTGGCCCCTGCCCTCTCCCTCAGTCAGTCTGGGGAGGCGCAGTGCAGAAGTGCGCCATCCGCCTCGGGAACACCTGTCTCTGCTGTGGCTGGCAGCAGGGGATCCAAGCAACGCTGGCCATGGCAGCAGGAAACGTGTCGTCTAGAACAGTCATTGATTTTGTCCACCCCTTGGGGGCTTGTCCTCCCCTCCCGCCTTTGAATGCCTCACAGGACCTGCTCGGCTTGGCTGCCCCCTGTAGTCAGCAGCTGACCCCGAGCTCCTACGCCCTGTTGGCCCTCCTCCTGCACCTGCTGAACGAAGCCGGCACTGCTGTCCACAGGGAGCCGCTGCCTCTCTCCTCTGCAGCTCCGTCAGTAACCAAGTAACACAACCTTGAGCCAGAAAACGGAGGGGCTGGGGAGAGAGAACCTCCCCACTGGCTTGTTTGACAGGTTTACAGCAATGAAATAGTGCCTTCCCCCTTGCACCACTTATCAGAGGGACAGTAGGCAGCAGGAAATTAAGGACGGGGGCAGGACAAAGGGCCCAAGGCCAGCGCTCAGCCTCTGACCAGGAGAGATGCTGCGCAGTGAAGACATTGAGGTCCCATGTAGGTCATTCCGGCTTCTAGTGCCTAATGTGTTAAATGGAGGGTAATTGTTACTTTGCGAGTCGGTTCAGGGGAAGTATTGCAATTAGGCCTAGAGCGAAATCCGGCTGGAGTGCTGGGCCAGGTTCGATTGGACACCGATCCTCTCACCCAGCCTGGTGTCTGTTGTCTCTCTGGGGCTGTCAGGATCAGGCTCCCCGATTCCCCGGTGGGAAAGAGCAGCACCCTGGCCGTGGAGGACATCAGACGTAGAGAGGGAGGGGAGGGACTCGCATGGCGACCGTGTTACTGGGCTTTGGAGACACTCCTGTTGTCAGCTGTGCTGCCCCCCCCCCCCCCCCCCCCCCCCGTCGTCTGCACTTTACTGAAATTGAAATGTCAGCTTCGGCATTCTAATCCCAAGACTGCGTCTTGCACCTGCTAGAATGGAAAATCTTTCCTGACACCGTGGGAAACTGATGTGTAGTTTGGAAAATCACGATTTGTCCATTGGCACTGAAGGTTTAATGGTCTCTTCAGATACACAAGGGGTTAAGGCGACTGCCTTTCTCTCTCTCTCTCTCTCTCTCTCTCTCTCTCTCTCTCTCGCCCACTCCCTCATGCTGTGAGTCTGGCTTGGCTCATCACCATTTTTCTCAGCATCAAGGAATACGTCGGCTGAGTAGGTGAGCAGGTGTAGAACCCCTTGGAAACTGCCCCCAGGTAGTTCTGGAATCAGATCCCGGTTCAGAGACACTGGGACCCACATGCTATTCCTCTTCCTTTACCCTCCTCCAGCTTGGCAGAAACACCCATTGGCATGGAATCCTGGAACCAGAAGGAACCTTAGAAACTCGAGTTTATAGCCCACACCCCATCGCCACCGAGGAAGAGGTACTGGATTCAGAAGCGCCAGGCGAACTGGCCAAGGTCCCTCAGCTAGGGAGAGTCAAATCAGCTCTGAGGAGTCGCAGACCCCTGCCCCTACAGCAGGGTCATCCCCCCAAGCAGTGTGAAAGCTGGGGGTGGGGGGGGAGAGAGGAGTCCCCCCACGTCTGTCTCAGCACCTCCCCTCCCCACTGCATTGTCCCTGCTGCTGTCCCCTGGCTCAGGTTGGCAAGCATGGGGTCGTCCTGTTCCGGTGACTTGCTCCGGGGTGCACTTTCCTGGGGCACTTGTTCAGCAAGGTGCTTACAGCACAGGGGCAGAGGCTGCCCGTCCGCCCCGCGACATGCGGGTTCCCCATGCTTGTCAGCCATGCCCACAGGTGACACTTGTCCGGCTGTCCACTGAGCACAGGCTCTCACTGAGTACTCTGCACCTGTGGGGCTGGTCGTGCTGTTCCCACTGTTAACACTGTCATTCTGAGAACTCTTGTGGGAAAAGACACCTGTCGTCCTTTTGCCTAGTGTGTCCCAATTTATTTAGCCCCAAGAACCTTCCTTACGGATGATTTTTGTTATTTTTTTAAAGATTTATTTGTATATTATTTGAAAGGCAGAGTCACAGAGAGGCAGAGAGAGAGAGAGAGAGAGAGAGAGAGAGAGAGAGAGGTCAGTCTTCCATCCGCTGGTTCACTCCCCAGTTGGCCTCAAAGGCTGGAGCTGCGTGGATCTGAAGCCAGGAGCCAGGAGCTTCTTCCAGGTCTCCCACGCAGGTGCAGGGGCCCAAGGACTCAGGCCATCTTCTACTGCTTTCCCAGGCCATAGCAGAGAGCTGGATCAGAAGTGGAGCTGCCGGAACCCAAACCAGTGCCCACATGGGATGCTCGTGCTGCAGGCTGGGGCTTTACCCACTACACCACAGCGCCGGCCCTCTTACGGATAATTTTCAAACACTGTTTCTTGTGTGCCAGGAATTCCCTGGATACCTTGTATCCTGTCATCTAATCCTTGCTAACCCTCTGAAGTACTGTCACAGTCTTTTTTTTTTTTAAGGTTTATTTATTTATTTGAAAGAGTTACAGACTGAGAGGAAGACAGAGAGAGAGAGAGAGAGAGAGAGAGAGAGCGAACGCGAGATCTTCCATCTGCTGGTTCACTCCTCAAATGGCTGCAGTGGCCGGGGCTTGGACCAGGCCAAAGCCAGGAGCTTCCTTTGGATGTTCCTGTCCCACGTGGGTACAGGGGCCCAAGCACTTGGGCCGTCTTCCTCTGCTTTCCCAGGAGCATTAGCAGGGAGCTGGGTTGGAAGTGGAGCAGGCAGGTCTCAAGCCAGCTCCTATATGGGTGCTTGTATCCCAGGCAGCAGCCTAACCCACTATGCCACAGTCACAGTGTGGACTCCATTCTTAACATCCCTATTTGTGAATGATGTAGTTAGGGTACAGAGAGGTGAAGTTCTCTGCCCAAGGCCTCACAACTGCAAGTGACAGAGCCCTCCCAGGTTTGGATGCTGGAGTGCCGTGCTGGAGTGCGATCTGCAGACTAACACACACGGGAGACTGGGACCTCCCAGAGGCTGACTGCCTGGAAAAGCCCCCCCCCCCCCCCCCCCCCGTGGCCTCGCTCCCCCTCCCCCAACAGCCCTAATTGCTTGTCCCTGCAGGTGTCTTTGTTGATGAGTTCTGGATCGTTTCCAGGCTCCTGAGGCCTTGACAACCATCCAGTCCTTCCAGGACCCCTGTTGCTCCTCCTTCCAGACTGAGCGAGGTGACAGTAAGTGCCCAGTGTGCACCTGCTGCGTGCGGGAGCAGTCGAAGGCCCCGGGAGATGCAGCCCGTCGGGGCTTTGCCACCAGCTGCACGTGGCAGTCACCTGGATGCCCTGGCTCCTGCCTTGCTAATTCGTTTTAGGGCTTTCGGGTGATTTCAGTGTGAGCCTAGAACCACTGAGGGCCCAGCCTCTCAGTGTCTGGAGCAGGGCTGGGGAGCTTCCTGCCCGTGGGCTGTATAAGGCCCTTGAAATCATTGGTGTGGCCCTGCCGAGGCAAAGGCTGGCTGGACTGAACATTCAGTCAATCTGTAGCAGGCTAATTTTTAAGTTAATAATTTTGTGTGGACCGTGAACGATGTGATAAATATCCAAATGACCCTTGGCAGAAAAAAAGACTCCCCACCCGTGCAGGGGCTCCCAGTGTACCCCCGTCGGCCCAGGCCTCTGCATGTGGACCAAGGGAGCTGTGAACAGGGTTTGTGTGCAGAGTGGGCCTGGGTCCCTCTGCTTCCTGGGCAAATGGAACCCGGGTTACCCCCTCGCAAGGGAAAACCCCTTCCAGTAAAAACACCCCCGGCCTCCTAGTGGGATCTCAGGGTGGGGTGGGGTGGCTCCTCGGTGCCCCTCAGTGCGGGCCCTGTCTCTTAGAGGAGTGGGTGTTGTACACCGTGCAGCAGGGCAGCGACTTCACTGACGAACGGACCGCAGTGTTTTGTCTGTATTAGGGCATCAAGGAAGGGATACAATCCCAGCCAAAGGCAGAGAATGCACCCTGTCACCATCACCCTTATTTCTGGCGTGTTCCCTCCTGGGGTCTCCGTTCTTGTGTGTTGCCAGCAGCCAGAGACCTCCCCAGGGACGTGTCCCACCCTGTCGTCTCTCCAAGAACAGCTCGGCTTGGCACCGGCCGTGTTCCTTGTCCTTTTCCTCTGCATTAGTGGCCAAAATGATAGGCCTGTCCCTGACAGGCCCAGAGGATGTCGGCACGGTGTCACAGGGCTTTGGGGGAGGATCGGCAAGTGGAGAAGCCGGCCTGATGTAGGCGGGGCTCTCACGGCAGCCTGCGGCTCTCTCTCTGAGTCCTCCCCAGGAGGCAAAAGGTGGGTGCTAATGCAGGAACTGCCGTGGGCATACAGCAGTCCCCCCACCCTGGGGAATATGTTCTAAGACCTCCCCCTCCAGGGATTCCCCAAGACTGTGGATAGTACAGAACCCCACATACATGTGCTATGTTTCCTTCCCACGTAAGCACACACCTATGAGAAAGCCCGGATTGTCAACCACGGGGCAGGTGTTGTGGGGCAGTGGGTTAAGCTGCCGCCAGAGGTGTCCACAACCTCTGTTTGAGCGCCTGGTTTGAGTCCTGGCTCCTCGGTCTAATCCTGCTTCTTGCTAATGCATCATGGGAGGTGACAAATGACGGCTTAAGTGCTTGGGCTCCACAAGGGTGGAGTCTTGGACTCCTGTCTTCAGCCTGCTTGAGCCCCGAGTATTGCAGGCATTTGGGAGAGTAAACCCATGGAGGGAAGATCTCCCTTGCTCTCTCCCTCTGGCTCTGCCTTTCAAGTAAATGAAAACAATACACAGAAATATTAACAATATACATTAGGCTGAGTAAGAGATGAGCAACAATAGCTACTAATAAACTAGAACAATTATAGCGACAGACTGCAGTAAACATTGTTGAAAGCTTATGGGTTATTTCTGGAATTTTCCGTGTAATATTCCTGGACCGCTGTTGACCACACGTAACAAACGGCGGAGATAAAACCTGTTTGAATCCTCTGCGTCCAAAGAGGCTGCAGTTCCCAGGTTGACCCAAGGAGGGGGTGAGTGTGCAGAACTCACTGCCCTGGGCAGCCTTGACCATGCCGCACCAGGGCTTGCAGGATGGAGCCCCACAGCCCACTGCCTGGCCTCTCTTTCCTGTTCTCCCCTCCACATCCTCCCACCCATCTGGGGAGGAGTACAGTCTCCTTGGGGTCAGAACGGAGGCCGCCGGGCCTTGGAAGCCAATCATCTGCAGCAGATTCGGACAGTTTCTGCCTCCCCCGCTCTGGCATCATTGATGAGATGATCTCCTCTCTTCCTGGGCCCTCACTGAGCTCAGCGTGGCCCCAGAGGAGAGGGCCAGAGGCCCAGAGGAGGGAGCCTTTGAGGGCAGATGCAAATTCCCCAGGGGGTGGTGGTGCGGCTACCTGGATTTGGGAAGCGGCTGGAGAAGCCGTCTCTAGGCCGAGCACCTGTTCTTGTGCTGCGTGCTACAGCCCAAATGAGGCTCCTGCTGAGCTCGATGGAGGTTTCTTTCCCTCCCTGACGTAGGCTGCAGCTCCACGGAGACCCGTGGCCGTCGTTAGCCGGGATTTCAGTGGCAGGACCAGGAGGGGCTTCGCTCAGCCAGGTGAAGCCCCAGCGGTGGGACCCGGCCACTTTCCGAAAGGGGGGCATCCGTGGCAGCTTATTCCTTGTTCCCCCGGGGACAGCCGGCTCGTTTGGCTTTGTTTGCTGGTCCGGTCGCCTGTCCCCAAGCTTCACGGTGCCCACCTGCCCGAGCATCCAGAGCAGATGGTCAGAGCGGGGAGCGGGGGGCTTCCCCGCCCCACAGATCATCCATGTGTCTCCTGTCGCCCCCACGGCCCCCAGACGGCTGCTGCTCCTCCCCCTCCCTCTCTGCCACCTTGCTCTCCTCTGACAGATTGTCCCCGGGGCTGCTGCCAGAAACGAGTGTCTCGGTGTCACTTCACACACTCAGCCTTTCTCCCTGGAAAGATTCTTTGCTTTGGGGCTGGGAAGCGCCATCCCTGGGCTTTTGTTTCTAGCCCGCTGGCACACTGAACTCTTCTGAGGCTTAGGAAGTGTCCTCGCTCCCAGCAGCGGTGAGCGAGGACGCTGTAGGATCCCAGTGCGACCTGACACAGCAGGTAGCTGGGGTGGGGGTGGGGACACGAGGTTTGGCTTCCCAGTGGGATACTGCAGGATTCACTGTAGGGTTCTTTCAATCACAGGCTCATTTAGACGGAACTTAAACAATGTTTATGACTCTTCTAAGTGCTTGTAACAATTTGAAACAACAGAATCTGGCTGGTTCTAAAAATCATAGCCTCTCACCCTGCCCTCCTCCCACCCGGCTACCAAATGAAGATTGGGCGTGATAAGTTTATTCTGCACATCGTCGTCTCTGCTCCAAAGTGAATTTTCAAAGATGAGTTGCAGAAATGGTTTAGCTGCAGCGATGTTGAATGCCTATTTTGTTTTTCTGAAATGAGTGCTTTTCGGTGCTATCAGACTGTTTAGAAATAGCCAATGTTCATTTGCTGTATAGTTCTGATGTGACTGGCATAAATAAACCAAAATCATAAAAACAGAACTAACAATGTGATCATGCCTCTGAGAGACTTTATCTATAGATGATGCTCCTGCAAGGTGCATACACTTGCGTCCATCCACTGTCAATCCATACATCTGCCTCCACCCCTCCCCTGCCCACCCATCTGTTTACCCACCCACTGGTTCATCCACTTATCCACCCACCCCCACCCATCCATATACCCTCCCATTCATCCATCTATCCACCCATCCATCTATCCATCCATACACCCACCCATCCACCCACCTACTCATCCATCAATCCACCCCATCCATTCATCCACCCATCCATACACCCACCCACCCATCCATCCATCCACCCCATCCATCCATCTATCCATCTACTCACCCATACACCCTCCCATCCATCCATCCACCAGACTCATCTGTCCACTCCCACTCATCCATTCATCCATATACCCTCCCATCCATGCATCTACCTCACCCCCACTCATTCATCCATCCACCCGACTCATCTATCCACTCCCACTCATCCATCCATTCATCCATCCATCCAAAAAGCAGGAAGAGCATATCAGAGAAAAGAAGGGAAAATTGATTTCTAAGTCTTGCGATCAAACTTCTGACCACACCCACTTTGTGCAAGCATCCTCAGAAGCCCTCCTGTTTCTCGGGAAGAGTTTAAAAAGCATTCAGGGCGCGCCGTGGCTCACTAGGCTAATCCTCTGCCTTGCGGCGCCGGCACACTGGGTTCTAGTCCTGGTCGGGGCACCGGATTCTGTCCCGGTTGCTCCTCTTCCAGTCCAGCTCTCTGCTGTGACCCGGGAGTGCAGTGGAGGATGGCTCGAGTGCTTGGGCCCTGCACCCCATGGGAGACCAGGAGAAGCACCTGGCTCCTGGCTTCGGATCAGTGTGGTGCCCCGGCCGCAGCGGCCATTGGAGGGTGAACCAACGGCAAAAGGAAGACCTTTCTCTCTGTCTCTCTCTCTCTCACTGTCCACTCTGCTTGTCAAAAAAAAAAAAAAAGCATTCAGGGCAATACTCATGTTCATGGAGCCCCTGCGTCTGCAAATCTTTCAGAAATCAGATGGTTTTTCCTGGGCTCTTGCATCCTTCTCAGGCTAGAGGCTTTGAAGGGCTGTCATGGCTGGAGCTGGTTTTGTCTCTGTCTTTGGTATCTTGCCACAAAACTGGCAGTCTGTCAAAAAGCAATTAGTGGTGCCTGACTTAATGAGCATTTGATGCATTTCTTTGGTGAGGTAAGAGGGAGGGCACCGCTGTAGAGTAGATAGATCGAGGCTGCCTGGTGGGCTTCAATTACTCATCCCGGTTACTGTCTTCTAAAATTATATCAGATAGATGCTGCTAACAAATATGCGCTGCTCTCCACTGCATGCTGGTAGAAGGATTTGTTTGACGAGTGAAATCTTACTATTTTAAAATGCAATTTTATTTTTATCGAGCTCTGTTTGTACATGGCTAAGAAGTCAAACAGTAGGATTAGGCTTCTAATGAAAATCAGCCGAGTTCTGCCCCGTCGTCCTGCATTTCTGATGCCCTGCCTAAGCACAAACGCTCTCAATTCTTTTCGCTGTCAAACTTCTCTTTCTTTGTTTTTCTGTTGTACATGCCGTTGACTCTCTACCATGAAGATCCCAGCTCACCACTCACATGATGCATATCCCTACTCCCTCCCTTCCTTTTTGTCCCATCACTGGCTGCTGTTTGCCATTAGCATAGCCACGTAAATATCACCTGAAGCTGAGCCAAGCGCTGTTCTCTGCAGCCCCCCCTTTCTCGTAGAGCCTTTTGTTTTCCCTGGAGTTAATGATTACCTCTGTGCTTGCTTTTGTACGCACCTGTCAATGATTCATCCTCAAATTCTGACGGAATAGGAAATCTCTGACCGGATTGGAGGTGGCCGCTTCACATTTAGCTCGGAGGCATCCTGCCAGGGTCTCCTGGTGCTGTGCCCACACTGGCCCACGGCTCTGTCTAGGGCTCCTCATCGCCGTCATCCTGGGCATTCCCCTGCCCACTGTCTCGTGTGAGGCTTGCCTTTCCTCTCGCTGGCTCTGTGCCTGGCTGGCTTCTCTGTTCTGGTGGGGCATCACCTTAGGGAGCTTCTTAGGAAAGGGTGTGTGGTGGCCGGGCTCCAGCATGGACCCAGTAGTCCCCATCCCCCACACCAGCAGGACACAACGGAGGCGATGAAATGGCACTGCATTCGAAAACGTGTTTTCAATAATTAGTTTGAAAGGCAGGGAGAGAGTGCGCGAGAGCAACAATGCCTGCCCCATCTGTTTTTTTTTTTTTTTTAAAGATGTGCTTATTTATTTGAGAGAGAGAGAGAGAGAGGGAGAGAGATGGAGAGAGAGAGAGAGAGAGGGAGAGAGATGGAGAGAGAGAGAGAGAGAGAGAGAGAGAGAGAGAGAGAGAATGCCCTCACAATCAGCTGATGGTTTAATCTCCCTGTTGGGAGTATCGTGCCATATTGCACCTGCCAGGGGAACAGGGATCCCCAAGCCTTGAGCTGGGCTTCTCAACCATTTATTTATTTTTTTCTGAGTAACCCTTGTTTTCTTAAAGCTGGGATGGGGAGGGCATACGGTGGGGACGTGGTTTCAAGGCTCCGGCAGCCTGCTCTTCCCAGCGCTACCTGCAGCCTGCGGCACCTGAGTGTGCCCAGCACCTGAGCGGCATCTGTCCTGGTGCGCTTTGCCCCGAAGCTCGTATTTCACTTTCTCCACTCTGCAAAGTCACTTCTGTCCCCGGAGTTTCTCAACTTCCAAAATCTCGTCGTTATTTTCTTGGCTGCTGTCATTTCTCCCGACATTTTCTTAACCAGTTGGTTCAGAAAAAGCTTCCTGACTGTAATTTTAGAGGCGTTTGGAAGGAAAAGGAGAAAATGGCATGTGTTTGATCTGCCGTTTGCGTGGTGTGTTAGTTTGCCCGGGAGCTTTGTTTTGCTTTCCTGTCTTGGTGCACTTGTTTAGTTTCTGTTTATTTAGCTTTTTGTTCTAGAGATTTATTTATTTTATTCGAAAGGCAGAGTTACACAGAGAGAAGGAGAGACCGAGAGAGGAAGGCCTTCCATCCATGGGTGCACTCTCCAATTAGCCGCAACGGCTAGGGTTGGGCCACGTTAAAGCCAGGAGCCAGAAGCTTCCTCCCGGTCCCCCATGTGGTTGCAGGGGCTCAAGCACTTGGGCCATCTTCCGCTGTTTTCCCAGACCATTGGCAGGGAGCTGACTTAGAAGTGGAGCAGTGGGGACTTGAACCGGTGCCCATATAGGATGCCAAGGGTCATAGGCGGCAGCTTTACCTGTCGTGCCCCAGGGCTAGCCCCTCCCCACATTTCACTGTACATCCAGGTCTGTCTGTCCCACTGGACAGGGAGCAATGCAGTGCTGACGAAGTCCTGGCGCACCCCATAGGAGCGCTAGGACAGAGATCACCCACTGGAGGAGCGGGTCCCTGCATTCTGTGTTGCTTAAACCCCAAGGCTGGGTGGATGCTTCACACAGAAAAGAGCTCTGCTTGGCCCGCAGCTTTGAGGCCCCAAAGCCTGAGGCCGGCGCTAAAGGTCTTGTGGTCCCATCAGCAGCAGATGGCATCCTAGGGGGAGCACTTGGGGGGAGAAGGCACGTGGCGAGATAGGGAGCGAGAAAGTTGAGCTGAGATACAACTCGCTCTGTGAGCTGGCATCAGTCTCTCCTGAGAGCAGTGCCCCCTCCCCTACCTAACAACCTTCTACCACGCCCCCACCTCTTAAAGGTCCCAGCGGGGCAGCAGCACCACCCTGGGGTCCAAGCTTCTAGCTTAGGATCCTTTGGTGGTCACACTCCCAGGTCCATGGTGAGGAGAAAGACCCACCGGGCGGAAGTGGCCAGGCCCCGTGTGCCCAGTCATTGCCTGGGGCCTGAGGCTGCAAGTGTGCTCAGCTTGATGGCTGGGAAGGAGCCTGGAGGAGCAATGGCAGGAGGCTATGGGCCCACTGAACTTGAGGCAGAGCCGACAGTTCTTTCCTGAAAATCCGAGGGCACGGTCCCATGGCCGCCCTGCAAGGAGAGAGGATGGGAGAGGCTGCCCCGGGGCGTGGCCCACTCTGAGAAGGGGTGAGAGGAGATGAGGCTGAGTCTGTAGATCGGAGGCGGGGAGTTTAGAGACGCCACTTGTGTCGTTTTCCACTAAAAATCAAGATAAAATCCACATCCAGTAAAACGCACCCACTTAACTCTGCAGTGCTGTGTTTGGCAGACATATGCAGCTGTGTTACGACCACTCCAATTAGGGTATCAAAGACCGGTCAGATTCTCCTGGGATCCTTTGTCGTCATCAGTTTCCAACAGCCCTAAGCCCCTGGCGGCCACCGGTAAAACCCCCACCTCTACAGAGAACATCACGAATTGTACATCGCCTTTTGCATTTGGCGTCTTCCGCTTAGCGTGGTGTATCTGAGGTTCACCCATGTGTTGCTACCGCTAGGACATTTCTTGTCACTGTGGAGAATTCCACTGGGTGGATGTACCATACTGGTCTTCAGTTTTTGTGGTTATGCATAAGGCTGCTGTAAACATTCATGCACAGGTTTTGTGTGGAGACCCGAGTTTTCATGTTGGTTGCTTAAATCCTTAGGATGGGCTCACTAGGTTGCACAGCAAGTCTGTGTTTAACTTCAGAAGAAACTGACAGATTAATCTCCAAAGTGGCTACTCTGTTTGCTCAGCCACTGCGGTGCGTAAGATTTTCAGCAGCGCTTGGTAATGTCACTTTTCTTAGTCACGGTGATACATATGTAGGGCTAGCTCATTACAGTTTTAATTTGCATTTTTCCCGGTGAGTAATCACACTGAGGACCTTTTCATGTGTGTGTTCTTTGGTGGAATGTATTTTCAGATCTTTTCCCCAACTTTTATTAGCATTGTTTTCTGGTTATTGAGTTACTGAGTTTCCTGACATTGTTATTGAGTTCTTTGTATATTCTAGATACAAGCCCTTTATTACATATATAATTTGCAAATATTTTCCCCCAATCTATACCTTGTCTTCTCACTCTAATAATAGTATCCTTCAAAGAACAGAAGTTCTTTATCTGATTAATCAGGATTTTTTCTTTTATGGCTCCTGCTCTTGGGAGATAAGAAACCCTTGACTAACTCAAGGTCAGACACATTTTTCTCTGCTGTTTCCTTGTGATGTCTTATAGTTTTCAGTTTACATTAAAGTCTGTGGTGCATTTTGAGTGACTGTGTAGGCAGGGGATGAAGTATGCACGTGAATGTCCAGTCGTTGTGGCACCACTTGTTGTAAAGGAAGTCCTTTCTCCATTAGATTGCTTTCATATTTTTTAAAAAGATTTATTTATTTATTCGAAAGTCAGAGTTATACAGAGAGAGGAGACGCAGAAAGAGAGAAAGAGAGAGGTCTTCCATCCGATGGTTCACTCCCCAGTTGGCCACAACGGCCAGAGCTGCGCCGATCCAAAGCCAGGAGCCAGGAGCCAGAAGCTTCTTCCAGGTCCCCCACGCGGGTGCAGGGGCCCAAGGACTTGGGCAATCCTCCACTGCCTTCCCAGGTCATAGCAGAAAGTCAGACAGGAAGTGGAGCAGCTGGGACTCGAACTAGCACCCATATGGGATGCTGGCGCTTCAGGCCAGGGCGTTAACCCACTGTGCCATAGCACCAGCCCCTACTTTCGTATTTTAGTTGCAGATAATTGAGGAAACGTGTGTGTGTGGGAAGTCTATTTTTCATTCTTCTCTTCTCCTGATTTCTGTGTCTTGCCTTGTCGCTAATACTACCACCTCTCGATAACTTCCATCATAGTGAGTTTGAAAGCACACAGGAGGGGTCCCCAGACTTCATCCAAAATTCTTTTGCATCCTCCACTTCCTTTCTCTTCCCGTGTGCATTTCAACACGCAGCCTATCCGCTCGCCAATGGCTTCTGTTCCCTGTGTGAGGTAACAGAGGAGTGAATGGGGAAGGGGTCAGCCACGCTTGAGGGAGGGGAGAAGCTGTGGACACCTTAGGGACAACTAAGACCGGGAGCCCCAGAGCGGCCTGGGTGTGAATTTTGGAGCCGCCATCTAACTGTAAAGTTCTAAGAGCAGCGTGGGCTAGCAGAAGACTTTGCTGGTTCCATCACCAGCCATCACCATCTCCTGCCCAAAGGTCTCCCCAGTTCTGCTCTCTACAGGAGGGGGCGGAGCATCTTTGTAAGATCGTCATAGTCCGGCCCAGCCCGCCTTTCCACCCTCCCAGCAGACTTCGGACTTCAGCCGTGGGCAGGGCTCAAGTCCTTACTGGTGGGGCTGCTGGGCTTCACGCAAACCGAGGCGCGTGGCTGGACACTCACGCCCATGTTTCAGAACAGCCTCTGAGGATGAGCAGGCCCCTCTACTCAGGTCCCACAGAGGGGGCCGGAAGGAGGCTGGGGCCAGAGAGAGAGAAGACTCAGTAGAGGCTGAGACCAAGGGCAAGAGGCCAGTCAACCTGGGCCGTAACAGCCTGTCTCATCCCTGACCCCTCTGTGCGTTCTGGGAAAAAGCAGGTCATGGTAGGAGCAGGAGAATTGCATTGCCAGCGGCTCAGGGCCCTTCTGTGGTCCTTCCCAGAAAAGACCTGGTCGAGCAGTGTTGCTGACTGGGACAGATGCTGACTCCAGAGCACCCTGGCTAATAGGAGCGAGGCAGGTGCTCCGTGGTCTGGAGACGGCCGCCAGCAGGGTGGCTGTGGGTTGTGGGCAGTAGGGTGATGGGGCCGTTGGAGGAGGAAATACAGCAGGGGCAGAGGACCCTGCAGGGGGCAGCTTGGCCAAAAAGTCAGGCAACCCCCACCCAGCTCTGGAGGGCCGCTGGAGGGAAAGTGACCTTACTCAGACTTACCTGGGTTGAAACCTAGCGGGTGTTGGTACTGTTCCCAGAATGCTTCAGGGAAGAGAAATCCCAGGGAAAGATGGACCACTACATGGATAAACGCTCAGAATTGTTGGCTGGCACCGCTGCTCACTTGGCTAATCTTCCACCTACGCTGCCGGCACCCCAGGTTCTAGTCCCGGTCGGGGCGCTGGATTCTGTCCCAGTTGCTCCTCTTCCAGGCCAGCTCTCTGCTGTGGCCCGGGAGGGCAATGGAGGATGGCCCAAGTGCTTGGGCCCTGCACCCGCATGGGAGACCAGGAGGAAACACCTGGCTCCTGGCTCCAGATCGGCACAGTGCGCCGGCTGTAGTGGCTGTTTGGGGGGTGAACCAACGGAAGGGAGACCTTTCTCTCTGTCTCTCTCTCTCACTGTCTAACTCTGCCTGTCAAAAAAAAAAAAAAAAAAAAAAAAGCTCGGAATTGTGATAATTCGGTTGTAGGTGTGAATACCACAGAGCTGGATTGGCGTTGTGTCACACTGAGGTGCTGGTAGCCCATAATGGAATGCTGGTTTGAGTCCCAGCTACTCCGCTTCTGATCCCGCTACTTGCCGACATGCTGGGGAGGCAGTGGAAGATGACCCACTGCCATTCATGTGGAAGACCCGGGTGTAGTTCCTGTCCCTGGCCTCGGCCCGACCGCAGAGCTGGCTAATGCGGCCATCTGGGGAGTGAACCAACAGACGGAAGGTTTCTCTGTCACTCTGCCTTTCAAATAAATACGTAAGTTTTAATAAACAGTTTGTGGGAAAGTAGAATTAAGAGATGTGCATTTCCCCCAGAATTTAAAAAAGAAAAAGAAAAAGAAAACCCAGAACACCCCCAGAGCCGTACTCATCTTCACATGCATTCTGCAAGGTGGGTTAGACCCTCCAGCTTACAGTCAAGGAGGCCAAGACTCTCATAGGCTACCGCTTTGCCTAAAGTTATGTAAGTCCTATGCCCACTCCAGTTTTCAGCAAAATCTCCCTGCCCAACCAAGACAGACATGGACGGAACCCCGTCTTTGTCTGATGAGCTGTGTCTGTCCTTCCTTGTCTGTTGTCTCTGTCTGCCGGTCCTGAGATGCCACTGTGCATAGTTGGCCTGGCAACTTGGGCCAGACCTCATCCTTGCGATCCTGTGAATGGGAAGGGCCCAGGGATTTGCGTTCAGATTCTCGGGTCGTTTCTCCAAGGTCAGTCTAGTTTCTGGTGCATAGCAGTGGGCGCATGAGAAGATGGGTCATAGTTGTCTCAGCGCCTGCTGGTGGGCGGGATCCAGGCTTCGTCCTGTCCTGTTCCTTCCTCCATTCTCTTGCTTCCCAGCTTCGCTCTGGCTGCCCTCGAAGTAGCTGTGTCTCTTGCATGCTGGAGTATGGGGCGTGCAGGCTCCAGGGTTTGGTGAGGGCACCACACAGGCATCTTCTTGCGTGCCCTCACCTGCTGGAGAGCCAGCGCGTGTGTCTCTGTGTCTCGTCTTAGAAGGGCGCTAAGCCCGCTCAGGGGGGCGCCACCCACATGATCTAATCCTGCCAGAGGCCTTGCACCGTCACACTGACAGTTAGGGCTTCAACACACGGACAGGGTGAGTGGGGGCAGGTGGCGTCCGCATTCGCCCTGGGAGGAGACTGGGGCTTTGGGCCGTTTTTTCTGGAGGTGTTAGGAACACGGGAGAACCAGCCCTGGTCTTAACACTCACTCAGTTCTGGAAGGGGCCTCCCGCTCCTCCTCCTTTCCAGCCCCATGGCCGCCCCATTCTCTTAGGAACAGGTCTCTCTTCCTCCTTTTTCAAGATTCACTTATTTATTAGAAAGACTGGTGGTGGTGGCAGGAGAGCGCGAGAGAGATTGATCCTCCATCTGCTGGTTCACTCCTCACATGCCCACAGAAACCAGATCTGGTCCAGGCCAAAGCTAGGAACCAGGACATCCATCTGGGTCTCTCACCTGGGGGACAGGAACCCAAGTACTTGGACCATCATCTGTGGCTCCCCTGATGCGCGGAGCAACAGGGACTTGAACCCAGGACGCCGACAGGTGCCACAGTGCCTGTCCTTCCTGGCATTGGTTGATGCTCCTTCAGCCCTCTCCTCCTTCTCCCAATTAAGAACCGGGGCGTGGCACCTGCTATATGAACAGTAATATTTAAAAATTTTGGCATTGATTAGGAAAAAGGCCAAAGACCTAGGTGCTCACTGCTGATTGAAAATTGTCTCCTTGGGGGTTTTATTCCCCACTCTGGGTCCTCTGTTCTGAAGCCGGCACTCGGTCTGTATGCAGCCCCCTGCTTAGAACTTGGAAGCTGCCCCCGCCCCTCTCCCGGCCATGTCGCCACTGTCACTGATTGTAGTGAGAATTAGGCTTTTCTTTGGGGATGACAAACATGAGTCTCTTTTTTCCATGCCCGCGCAGGTGAATGGGGAGGCTCTGCCGTCGGAGTTCTCCCGGGAGCGCCGTCTCTGTGTGATGGAGTCCCTGGGTAGCAGGAAGATGCATATTGGAGGATGGAAGGCAGCGCAGCGGCCCTGTCTGCTTGTCCGCACACGGCAGGCAAAGCCGAGTTCTCCCGGCACACGTTTCCTAACCCTCCCAGCGCCGGCACAATGAGCTCTTTCCAGATTCTTAGCGCTGAAGGGCACAGAGATTGGGTGAAGGAGGAGGGAATCCAAATATTTGCCGTGGGCCTCCATGCGCCGCGCCTAATGATGGTGCTTTAGGTGCAGAATCCCGTGTAATCCTTAGACACCCCGGGGAGCTGCCCTCCTGGGAGCACCCCGCGGCGGCCAGGTCAGTAACTTCCTTAACTTCTCCCGTCCAACTCGTGAGTCATTGGAGGCCCCGGGGCCCCGAAACCCAAGCGCTTTGTTTATCTTTCCTCCCAGCTTTCTTGCAAACATTGGACCTGTTGAAGGTGTACCACGTGATGCTGTGGGTTATGCTGCCATTGTGGAGTGACACAGCCGTCACCCGCGGTCACCGTGTTTCCTGTGTATCCCGTGCGGATGTTGACAGACCCGCGCTCCTATTCCATGCTCTTGTTCACTTCCTGCTGGGCCCTGAAGGAGCCCGGGGGAGAGGATGCAGACATGCGGCGAGCAAGTCCTCATCCAGGCCCCGGCGCTGCCGCGTTTCCAGAAGCAGAGTTGAGACAGGACAAGGCCCCCTCCGGGCCCGGCAGGTCTTCAGGTGCTGGTGCCGTAGGGTGTGGCCCAGGAAGAGGGACGTGTGCTCTGGGGGAGGCGGCAAACAGATGGTGCCATGTCGACCTCATCTTCCTGACCAGCTGTCACAGGAAAAGAGAGGAGGGGAGAGCCCTGCTCCCCGCCTTCTCCTGCCCCCGCCCCCAGGCGACAGGGGACAGTGGTCTCCGTGGGCGGCGCCCGGCAGGCAGGAGCCTTCCAGGCCGACCAGGCTGAGCTTGTGGGCTCCCAGGCTCGCATCTGCGTGCATTGTCAGGTCATCGCCTGCTGGCTCACACGTGTGGGCTGCTGTTTGCATGTCCCAGGACTGGGGCCCATCCATGTGGGCTGCTGTTTGCATGTCCCAGGACTGGGGCCCATCCGTGTGGGCTGCTGTTTGCATGTCCCAGGACTGGGGCCCATCCGTGTGGGCTGCTGTTTGATGTCCCAGGACTGGGCTGGTGTCCAGCCGGCAGGGGGACTGCAGGACCCAAAGGCACCGCTCACAGATGGCAGCATGGCCGGGCAACACCGGCTGAGTTTCCCACACATCTGGTCTCCTCCATTGGAGCTCCCTGCCAAGCCTCGTCTGTGTCCAGCCCCTGCCAGGTCAGAGACAGCGGGCTGCACTCCCTGGACTTGTCGCAGACGGCAGGGCCGAGAGAACCAGCACTTACTCTAGGCACCGGGTGTCTGTGATAGGCCTGCTGCACGTTTGAATCGGTAACTTTGGTGCACCCAGGAGGCTGTTTCATAAAACGTTAAAAACTACTTTGAAAAGGATTTTTATCTTTTAGAGTTTTTTTTTTTTTTTTTTTGACAGGCAGAGTGGACAGTGAGAGAGAGAGACAGAGAGAAAGGTCTTCCTTTTTGCTGTGGCCGCCGAGGCCGGCACGCTGCGGCCGGCGCACCGCGCTGATCCGATGGCAGGAGCCGGGTGCTTCTCCTGGTCTCCCATGCGGGGTGCAGGCCCAAGCACTTGGGCCATCCTCCACTGCACTCCCTGGCCACAGCAGAGAGCTGGCCTGGAAGAGGGGCAACCGGGACAGAATCCGGCGCCCCTACCAGGACTGGAACCCAGTATACCGGCGCTGCTAGGCGGAGGATTAGCCTAGTGAGCCGCAGCGCCTGCCTAGAGTTTTTTTTTTTTAATGATTTTTACCATTTATAAACGTTTTATTTACTATTGTTATTTTGCAAATAATTACTGCTCTGTGCATTCCACGTGGAGACTGCCCTGGGGTCCGATACTAGAGGCTTAATGAGATGCACCAGTTCTGTAAAGTGACCTGTGCAAGCCTAGTGTCTGAAATAGCAGCGTGTGTTTCTGGAAGCTACTGTGTGTGCCAAGTGTATGCTGAAGGCATGACAGCCCTTGTGTCATTTAGCTCCACGAAGGAGGGGTGTTAGCACCCCCTTTCTGTAGATGGGGAAGCTGAGAGCAGTCAGGTCAAGGGCTTTACCCAAGTCCACGAGGGTTGTAGCTCAGGGCATTTTTGTTTTTTTTAAGATTTATTTATTTATTTGAAAGGCAGAGTTACAGAGAGGCAGAGAGAGAGAGAGACTCCCCAAATGGTTGCAATGGCCGGTCCGAAGACAGGAGCCAGGAGCCAGGAGCTTCTTCCAGGTCTCCCATGTGGGTGCAGGAGCCCAAGGACTTGGGCCATTATCCACTGCTTTCCCAGTACCAGAAGCAGAGAGCTGCACCAGAAGTGGAGCAGCTGGGTCTCGAACTGGCGCCCATAGAGGATGCCGGAACTGCAGGCAGTGGCTTTACTCGCTGTGCCACAGCACTGGCCCCTATCTCAGGAGATTTAACTGTGGAGTCTGCTCTGTGCTCTTGTCCTAGTGCAAATGTTACTTGTTGCTGGGTGGTGAGACTGTGGGCTTTTTTAGATTCTTCTTCTTCTTCTTCTTTTTTTTTTTTTTTCATCTGACAGAGTTAGACAGTGAGAGAGAGACAGAAGGTCCTCCCTCTGTTGGTTCACTCCCCAAATGGCCGCCATGGCCAGAGCTACGCTGATCCGAAGCCAGGAGCCAAGTGCTTCTCCTGGTCTCCCATGTGGTGCAGGGCCCAAGCACTTGGGCCATCCTCCACTGCCCTCCCGGGCCACAGCAGAGGGCTGGCCTGGAAGAGGAGCAAGTTGGGACTAGAACCCAGCGCCCATATGGGATGCTGGCACCACAGGCAGAGGATTAGCCAAGTGCGCCACAGTGCCGGCCCCTAAATTCATCTTTTCTACATTTGATTTCCTTTAATCACATGTGTAGCCTTTTCAGCAGAAAAAAAAATCTCCCACAGCATTTCTGGAAGGAGGAGAAGATGTAAAGGTGGAAGAGTCTGATGGAGTGTTTTGGTGGTGGAGAGGAGTCAGAGGATTTCCAGCCGCCTTCTCCCAGTTATCGAGCTTTGCCGTTTTGGCAGAGCCTCACCAGTCTCTCAAATCCGCGGGACTGCCACCACAGCCAAGCGTGTGTTTCCATTCTATGCTTGGCGTGTGTTCTGCTTTGTAATCTACTGTGCTTTGTTGCCGCAGATCAGTGGACGTTAAGGTCGTTTCTAACTTTTTGCTATTCTGTACCTAGAGCGGCAAGTAATTGATGGGAAACAAATTAGAAGTAAAAACCAGGGAGTAGGAAAAAATGAACTGTAGCAAAAACGTCGTGTTAGAAAGTGACTTCAGGGTGTTCTGGAACCGCTAATCAACCCTCAGGCAAAACACCGGGCCAGTGGTTTGGATCAGATCGTCAGCCTTGTGAAGTGACATCCAGCCGAGTTGCTAGATACAACCAGTCTGCTTCTGGTTATCCTCCGTGAGAACCATCTTCATTCCGGAGCTCCCCCGCTCAAGGATACAGCCCACTTTGGCAGTAACCGGGCATCGGATTTCCAATAGGGGCGTGGGTGCCATGAGCTGGGGAACGCTGATCCCGTGCACCTGCGCGTGGGGTTGCACGGCCTTGGATGAGGAACTGGTGACGGAGAGGAGCCAGGGCCCACGTGGGAGCCACGTTTGTGAATGGAAGCAGCTTCCGGAGGCTCCGGCAGTCATTCTGGTTACAGCATCCGGGGGTCCCGGTGCTAGTGGTGGGACCCGCAGTGGGGACACCTTGCAGGTTGGATAGCCTCTGTTCTCGTGGGATGGTTCTGTGGTCTGTTAATTGCACCTGTCTCCCTCTGTGTCTGGTTGTTCTTTTCCTCTACGTGCTATTCAGTCACCGTCTGATAAATTTTATTTCCCTTTAAATCAGTCAGAGGTAGACACTAGCAAGTAAAAATTAGGAGGGATGCATGCATGATTGCGTGTGTTTCCATATATGAGTAATGTATACCTTTGATCCAATTGTGTCTTTGCACAATAAAATGATGGTAGGCTCAGCAAATGCATTCAGGATTAGCAGTTTTTTTCAGAAGTTCAGGGCTTTAAAAAAATAATACTAGCTATCTGCCTGATTAATAATACAAGATATTTGCATGAGTGATGTAAGCTTAAATTATTATGGAAGTCATTAAAAAAGTATTGAAAAGTATTCTGGAAGGATTTTATTTCTTCTAGCAAGTAAATTGGGTCATATACTTAAATTTCCGAAGGTCATCGAAGTTGGGATGAAAACATTGGTTATAATGAATCTCATACTCATTTCCCAGGTGGGGTTACGTTTGCATAATAGGAGGAGTTTGGTGGTGAAGTCTTTTGATTTTCGATGTGGCTGCAATCCTACCCCATTTAGTCCAATAGCATATTTTTTTTTTAAAGATTTTTTTTACTTGAAAGTCAGAGTTACACAGAGAGAGAGGAGAGGCAGACAGAGGGAGGTCTTCTGTCCGCTGGTTCACTCCCCAAGTGGCCACAATGGCTGGAGCTGAGCCAATCTGAAGCCAGGGCCAGGAGCTTCTTCTGGGTCTCCCACTCGGGTGCAGGGGCCCAAGGACTTGGGCCATCTTCTACTGCTTTCCCAGGCCATAGCAGACAGCTGGATCGGAAGTGGAGCAGCCAGGACTCAAACCGACACCCACATGGGATGCCGGCACTGCAGGCGGCGGCTTTACCCGCTACGCCACAGCGCCGACGCCCCCAACAGCATATTATTAATAACTCCTAGGTCAGCCTTGAATCACAACTGAAATCTCAGTGTCCGAAGGCATCCAAGAGAAAGACCAGATTCTTCGCCAGCCGTTCTCTTCTCCGTAGAACGAAACCACACAGAGATGTATTTAGGCAAGGTTTTGTGAGTTTTATGATCTGTATTTTATTGGGGTTTTCACTGAGCTCAGTGCGGGGAGGGGGCTCTTGGCCAGACTCTAGAATGCACAGGTGCGCAGCAGGCACCTCCCCTACAAACTTCCCTAGGGTCCTCGTTCAGCACCGCAGCGCCTGCCTGCTCAGGTGTGGGGCCGTGGGTAATTTACCAACAGGCTCAACTCCTAGCAGCAGAAGTCTTAATTAGGTAGGAAAAAGTCTCCGGGCAGTCTGGGGCTGGCTGGCGTTGTGTCCCACAGTGTCAGTGCCCCGGGTTCCTCCTGTCTTACTGCTCTGAAGGTCGCTTTCATCTTTGAAGTTCTTAGTGCTCCAAAAAGAGCTGCTGTAGTCACAGCCATCACCTCATAGTCCCACCAGAAGAGGAAGAGGGAAGCTGAAGCTTCTTGGTTAGCATTTGATCACATGACCTTGCACAGCTGCAAGGGGTACTGGGAAATGCAGTGTTTATCCCAGGTGGTCTTTTTTTTATTATTATTATTTTTTTGACAGGCAGAGTGGACAGTGAGAGAGAGAGAGAGAGAGAGAGAGAGAGACAGGGAGAAAGGTCTTCCTTTGCCGTTGGTTCACCCTCCAGTGGCTGCTGTGGCTGTCGCACCGTGCTGATCCGAAGCCAGGAGCCAGGTGCTTCTCCCCAGGTGGTCTTGTGCCCAGATGGGAACTGAGTTTCCTTAATGCAAGATGAAGAGGAGAATGGATTCCTAAAGGCAATTAAATGTGTCTGTCCTAAGCAGTAGTAAAGAATTAATCTATGCACTTTCTTTTTTCTTGTTTTTCAAAGATTTATTTATTTGAAAGACAAAATACAGAGAGAGATGGAAAGAGATAGAGACGTCTTCTATCCACTGGTTTGCTCCTCAAATGGCCACAATGGCCGGGGCTTTGTCAGGCCAAAGCCAGGAGCCTCTTCTGGGTCTCCCACGTGGGTGCAGGGGCCCAAGCACTTGGGCCATCTTCCGTTGCTCTGCCAGGTGCATTAGCAGGGAGCTGGATCAGAAGAGGAGCAGCCAGGACTTGAACCAGCGCCCATATGGGATGCCGGCACTGCAGGCAGAGGCTGAACCTTCTGTGCCATAGCACCGGCCCCGATCAGTTCACTTTCTAAAGAGGGGCGTGAGCTCCCATGCAGTGTATTCCGCGTGTCCATGGCGGTGTTCATCACCGTGGGGTGGTAGGAGTGAGGGTGCAGGGTGTGGCGTAGCGGCCCAGCGAACCTGGCTGAGGCTTCCAGTCCCCGCGTTTGAATTTGGTTTTGGCATTTTCTGGCTGTGTGCCCTCAGGAAGCTCATAAACCTCTCTAAACTGCAGTTCTCACCACGCCCTGCTTTGTGGCTTCGCTGCGTGAAATGCAGGACACCCGGGGTCCCAGGACTTGGGACCTGCCTGTACTGGAACGTTGTCATTTATCTGACACTTAAGTTTAACTAGCTGTTGTGTATTTATTTGATTAATCTAGCAAGTCTGCCCTCTCCCCATCTGTAAAGTGGGGGAGGTTATCAAACATATTTAAAAAAAAATAGTGCCTTGGCGCAGTAGGTTAATCCTCCGCCTGCGGCACCAGCATCCCATATGGGCGCCGGTTCTAGTCCCAGCTGCTCCTCTTCTGATCCAGCTCTCTTCTGTGGCCTGGGAAAGCAGTGGAGGATGGCCCAAGGGCTTGGGCCCCTGCACCCATGTGGGAGACCCAGAAGAAGCTCCTGGCTCCTGGCTTTGAATCAGCTCAGCCCCGGCCAATGGGGACATCTGAGGAGCGAACCAGAGGATGGTTCTCTCTGTAACTCTACCTCTCAAATAAATACATAAAATCTTTAAACGAATTTACATTATGGATTGTTTGAAGATGAAGCAAACAAGTGAACAAAGCCCCCGCGAGGGGCTGGGACTCAAGCAGGCTCGAGCCGGCTGGGAGCTTTGGTGGGGGGAGGGCTGGGGATGCAAGCAGCACAGCTCTCGCGGGGTCTCAGCTCTCGCTCGGACCCTGTGCCAGGGTCGCTGGGTGCTGACCGCCTTGAGGGGCCCCAGGAGAGGTCTTGCTCACCTCGCCTCTATAGAAAGCCATCAGGGCCACTCTGGCTGGAGGCCATCTTGCCCTCTTCCAAACGCAGAGGACAGACAATCCTAGGCATACAATGGCTCGACTTCCAATGTTTAGACTTTATGATGGTGCAAAAACAATGTGCATTCAGTAGGAGCCATGCTTTGGATTTTGGTCTGTTCCGGGCCAGCGATGTGTGGTCCCATCCTCTCCGGAGAAGCTGCACCTGGGCAGCCGCTGCTGCTCCCCATCAACCCCACGGTCACAGTCACAGCCAGGGACAGCACCTGACGTCCTACAGTGCGCTGTGTTTGCTCAGCGAGGGTGCTCAGTACGTGCGGTATGGCAAGGGCTTTAGATTCAGGATCTTTTCAGCTTTCCATGGGCCTGTAGGATGTAACCCCATTGTACATTGAAGAGAAAGAGAGAGAGAGAGAGAGAGAGAGAGAGAGAAAGAATCTTCTGTTTGCTGGCTACTCCCCAAAGTTGGGGGTTTGATTCCCAAATGTCCCAGGATGGCCAGGCCAAAGCCAAGAGCCAGGAATTTCATCCAGGTTTTCCCATGTGGGTCACTGGGGCCCAAGCACTTGGTCCGTCTTCCCCTGCTTTCCCAGGTACGTTAACGGGGAGCTGGATCAGGAGTGGAGCGGCCAGATGGGACTCGGAGCAGTGTTCCCGCGTGTGATGCCAACATCGCAACCAGCAACTGAACCTGCTACGCCTCAACCCCAGCCTCACTGTCTCTTTTTTGATGAGCTTTTGTAGTGTTATGTTCTGTGGTCTCCCTCCTTGCTTATAAACTTCCTGAATCTCAAGGCCACGGCCTGACGACCACCAGAAGTGGTCTTTCCAGGTTCAAGGCGCCTCAGCATCTCCTGGGAGGCAGACTGACTCTGGAGTGAGTTTCAACCTCTCCAGTTTCCCTCCCTGGCCGTGCCGGGGGAGGCTGCAGGGTCCTCTCCTAGCTTGGCTCTGGCTCCAGTGCTCTCAGCAGACTACTGAGCTCTCTAAGCAAGGGATGAGCCCAGGATCTGCTGTGGCGGACTGAGGGACAGGGGGAGAGTGAGGACAGCCCCACTTAGGATGTGTTAACTGTCGGGTCTCTCTGTGAGCTCCTGTTGAAACAGAGGGTTGCTTAGCTGAATAAAAACAAAGATCAAAGCCTCCGTGCTCGGTGAAGGGTGGAACCCTGGCTCCCACCGATGGAGCCACTCTGAATTCATACACAGAGTCAGGATGTATGCAGACGGCGCTCTGGACCCGGGAGCCCACATCTGTGGAATTCAACCAACTGCGGATGGAAACAAGTTGGGTGAGAATTGCATCCGTACTAAACATGGGCAGACTCCTCTCCTGTCATCATTTCATTAGAGACAGCATAAACAGGACCCTTTCCATCGTGTTCGGTATCGTAAGTCAACTAGAGATGGCAGAGTGAGCGGAAGGCAGTGTGTGTCGAGGGCTGTGGGCAGTTTTCTAAGCACTTGAGTGCCCTTGGGTTTTGCTGTCTGTGGGAGGTCCTGGACCCAGTCACCTACGACTACCGAGGGAAAAACTGCGCATTTGTGTTTTTCTGCAGAGAACATGTCGTCAGCTTTTCAAAGGGGCCTCTAACAAAAGGACTCAGAGACAAGCTGTGTTTCTTTGGGGTTCACCTCTGACCCGGCCCCGTGCCCCCTCACAGGGTAGCACAGCCTTTTCTTAGCTGGGTGTTTGCGTCCCGCTCTGTCCCTGCACCTGCAGCCGGCAGGCCCACGTGGGAGTGCGCTGGGAGTGAGGCTGCCCCACATCAGCCTCCGTCACGCCTCATGCAGGAGATGGCTCTGCAGGGGGAAGGAGAGAGATGGAGGGCTCCAATCAGCGCGTAAAACCTACTGGAAATGCTTTCACATATCTGCAGCGGGGGACTGCCTGTGCCACCCGTGCACGATTGGGAGTTGGCCGTGCAAAGCTGTAGAACGGCAGGAAGAAACAAACGGGAGCAGGAGACCCGTGGGCCCCCAAGTGAGGACCACCCCCCAGCACGATGCTCTTGCTCCCTCCCTGGAGCAGGGCTCGGCAAACTTTTTCTGTAAATGGCCAGAGAGTCAATGTTTTCAGCTTTGTGGGCCGGACACTCTGTCGCAACCTCTCATCTCCCCTTTTGTAGTGGAAGCAACTACAGACATTACCTAACCAGTGACCGTGGCTGCGTCCCAATAAAACTTTATTTATAAAAGCAGGTGGTCACCAGACTGGGCCCATAAGCTGTCATATGCCAACCATTCCACTAACGTGTGTGGAGACCCAGTGCACGAAGGCTCCCGATGCCCTGTGGCTCCGGCTCGTTCCTCCCGGGGGGATCCACTGCCTTCCAGGAAAGACCCACTTTGTACATGACCTTGACATTTTTCTGCAGAGAGTTTTGTACGCCCCCACCCTTGGCAAGGAGCACACAAGCTGACTTTGCTTGTTAACGACTCTTGTTTCGTAAGCCTGTGTGGATGGTCCCCCTGCAACTCCATCCAGCCACGGAGCGCGATTCCAATCTGTGCTGATGGGTTCCTGGAGACGGGAGCTGGAGCTGGCGCCCTTCCAGGGCACAGCTGGCCAAAGCCTCGCCCACCAGCCGAGTCCCCACTCAAAGCCAGGCATCAGGGCTGTCATGGGTGCAGCTCCCTCTCACTGCCTGTTTATGACAAAAAATGAAGGAGATAATTATACTTGTATCTCTCCATGTGTCTCCAGCCTCATAGAATTGCGGCAAAACACACACAAGTTTACCACCCTCACAGGTTTTTTTTTTTTTTTTTTACATATTTATTTGTTTATTTGAAAGACAGAGTTACAGAGAGGCAGAGGCAGAGGGAGAAGCAGAGAGAGAAATAAATCTTCCATCCTCTGGGTCACTCCCTAAATGACCGCAATGGCCGGAGCTGGGCCAGTCTAAGGCCAGGAGCCAGGAGCTTCTTCCAGGTCTCCCACGTGGGTACAGAGGCACAAGGACTTGGGCCATCTTCTACTGCTTTCCCAGGTCATAGCAGAGAACTGGATCAGAAGTGGAGCAGCCGAGACTCGAACCAGTGCCCATATGGGATGCTGGCACTGCAGGCAGTGACTTTACCTGCCGCGCCTCAGCGCCGGCCCTGACTCTCACTGTTTTTACTGATCGCTCTGGGCACAGTGTGGACAGCAGATCTTGTCCTCTACGAATCTGATGGCTCCAGATGCCTCCAGCGAGCGGTGTCCGTTCTCCTGTGACTGCCCTATCTCATGTTGCGTGGTGTTCGTGTTGCTTCCTTCCTTTTTCCAGGCTGGGTAATGCTCTGTTGGGTGCATCCATGAGTAAATACATGCTACTTTACCCAGGCATCCAGGAATGCACCTCCTGGTTGCTCTTACCTCTTGGCTCTTGAGAATGGTAGCACAGTGCTTGGGGAGTCCGGATACCTCCTCAAGATCCTGTTTTCAGTTTTTTTGAGTCTCTAAAAAGTTCACAGACGATGTGTCTTGTGAACAAAAAAAATGCATGGATTTTGATTTTTTTTGGTACCAAAGTAAACTTACCTTTTAATTCCATTTCCCGTGAACTTTTTGAGATACTCTCGCATACCTAGAAGTGAGACTGCTGAATCATATGGTAATTTTATTTTTACTTTTTTTGAAAACATTCCATCCTATTTTTCATACCAGCCACAAAATTTTACATTCGTACCAGCATATTTATAGCATTTATTTTAAAGACAGGAAGAAATATCAACAAGCTAGTCTATGGAATTTCATTCATTCACTCACTCAAACGTGATGACTGAGTGCCCACCCCTGAGTAGGCAGCGGGGTGCTCCAGTGAGCCAGACGGGTCCTTGTCCCGTCCAAGTCTTTGGGGGCATACCACAGCACCAGAGCAATGACAGTTGGCTTTAGCTATGCTTGGTTCAAAAAGTGGTACCGGGGGCTCCAGGTTGGACATGGAGGGCATGGGCTCCTCCCCACCCTTCCGAGGTCATGAGCATCTGCAGAAACCCACAGTCAGAGCCTGCTGCCATAAACCCAATCACCAGGCTTTGCTTTCTTTAAACCGAGGTGGAAGTCACTTAACAAAATCAATCCTTTTAAGGGAACCATTCAGTGCCATTTCGCACACTCACGATGTCATGCGCCATCACCTCTGTCTAGTTCCGAAACATTTTTATTACTCCGGAATTAAACCCCATACCCATTAGACAGTTACTGTTCTTTCTCCCGTTAGCCCCCCGAAGCCACCTGTCATCTTTCCTCTTCCATGGAGGGGCCTGGTGCGGGCGCTGCTTCCCATGAGTGCCGTCGTCCAGTCCGCAGTCCTCCCTGTTGGGCTGTGAGGACGTGGAGCGGAATGTCGCTGAGGCGCCCCACGTCGTAGCTGCTTCAGGCCTCCTTCCTCCTCCCGGGGCCGTGAGGCTCTGTTGTGTGGATGCGTCCCACTGTGTCTGTCCATCTCATCAGTGACCGGCGTCTGGGTTGCTTCTACCTTTTGCCTATTGTGAATAGTGCTGCTGGGGATATATTATGCACCAGGGTTTTTTTTTTTTTTTTTTAAGATTTATTTATTTGAAAGGCAGAGTCAGAGAGAGAGAGAGAGAGAGAGAGAGAGAGGGAATCTTCCATCCACTGGTTCACTCTCCAAATGGCTGCAATGGCTGGAGCTGGGCTGATCCAAAGCCAGGAGCCAGGAGCTTCTTCTGGGTCTCCCACTCGGGTGCAGGGGCCCAAGCCCTTGGACCATCTTCTACTGCTTTCCCAGGCCATAAGCAGAGAGCTGGATCGGAAGTGGAGCAGCCGGGACTAGAACCAGCGCCCACATGGGATACTGGCACTGCGGGTAGCAGCAGCTATACCTGCCACGCCCCAGCCCCTGTTTTTTTTTTTTTCTTTTTCAGGGAGTTGGGGGGTGGGTTGCTATGATGACAGACTTGCAGCTCAGAGGTGGTCACTCAGGCTCCATCCGTTATAAGCAGCAGAGGCGATGAGATGCTGGCAGTGAGTTGGTGGAGGTGGAGAACCTGAAGTGGCACCGGGACCTTCAGGCAGCATTCCCGCGGTCACACGGGCTGCAGCCTCACTTCCATGCCTTGCCCAGCCTGGTCGGCAGGGTTCAGCAAGCACAGGGCCTGGGATTCCCTCAGTCAGGTTCCGAATCTTGGGAAGTCCCCCCCCCCCCCCCCGTCTCCTTCAGGCCTTGACTCCTATAAAGCGCCTTCCCCTAAGGAGAGAATTGTCCCCCCAGTGAGCCGTGCCCGTGCCCCAGGAGCACCCTGCTCCCCCGGGACTGCCCGTATCCCAGCTGTGGCCTTAGGGCTCTGCTGTTGTTGTCTCCGAGGGTCAGCCTTTGCTGGCTGGTCCTAAGGGAGCTGCAGGTCGGCTCAGGAAGGGCCTTGGGGGTGGAGCTTGGGCTCTGACTCATGCCTGCCTCTCGTGAGCCTCTGGGGAGGCAGTAGAGGGGAGTTGTGGAAACCTCCCTCCCAGTGGGTCCCGGAGGGGTTCCTCGGGCATACAATGGGCATTTATTTTGGGATGGAGGCCCAAGAAATTCTAGGATTCACTGATAGATGGTGGAGGAGGCCAAAGTCCCTGGATCTGAGGCCCCCTTGAAGGCTGCGTGCTATGTCAGGGTGAGCGAGGGATCCGTTAAGCTCCAAGGACTGCCATTTGGTACCTCCTGGGAGCACCATCGTGGGTGGGATTGAATCTAAGCAAGAAGGAGGAACACGGAAGAGTAGCAGGGAAAGAACGGAGCATGTGGCTAGAAGACACAGAAAGGGAGCGTGGCCAAGGGGGGAGGGTGGCGCCTCTGGGCCCGGCAGCTAGTCTGGGTCCTGTCCTTGTCCTGGAAGTGCTGAATTTTCTCCAGTGTTTTTTTTTCCTTTCAAATTTTTGTTTATTTAATTTATTTGAGAGACACAGGCAGACAGAGGTTCCCCAGCATTCAGTCCTCTCCTGCACTTGGCAGAGTCGAGGGTGGGGAAGAGGCTCAGTGGGACATCAGTCCATGTACACAAGCGATGCTTCTGATCAGAGCGAGGCTAGGAAGGAGCGTGCAGCGCTCACCCAGCTGCCCTCTGCCCCAGACCTTGGAGATCTCCCCCGAGATGGTCAGCGCTCGCTGGGCATCCAGATAACACTGTTACCTCTGCTGCAAAGAGAATCCAAGCGAAATACCAGCCGGTCGTTTGGGTTCAATTCCGGCAATTATCATGTTTCCTGGCCAGCTCCCCCGGCTCCAGGTCCTCTGCTGTCCTCCTGGCAGAGGTTGGGAGAACTCTGCACTCACTTATTAGCCTAATGGACACAGCAGCCCTTGGCTTCCCAGCCCAGAGCTGCTTTTATTTTCTGTGGTGTTCCTTGGGCATAACTTACCACTGGGGAACATCTGCATTATCTAATTTATTCCTTTGAAACATTTCATTTTTTTGCTGATTGCTGCTTAAAGGTCATTTCCAAATAAACATGGACTGAAAGGTCACTGTACCCAGCAGAAAAATCATCACAAAGTGGCCTTGGTCCTGCCCAGTGCCACTGCTGACCTTCTCTGACCCCCTCGGCGGGCCAACGGAGCCTTGTTCTTTCAGTCGCAAGTGGCTGAATGTGTTGCCCTTCAGCTGTGGGTTTGGGGATGGGGTTAGCAACAGGTGCATGGCAACAGGTACAGAGCTCACTGCAAATCTTTGTCAAGTGCAGGCTGAGCTCTGGGGGCCCAGGAGTTGGGGATTAAGCTGTTTCCAGAAACCACGGAGGAGCGATGTGTGTTCTGGTGGGCGTGGGTAACAATGATGCCCCCAGGTGGGTCAGATGCCTAGAGACTGGTAGATGGACTTGTGAATCTCTGGGGGCACGATTTTGGTAAAACACAGGGAAGGGAAATCATAACAAGAGACCAGGGCACTCCAGCTTGGTGTTTTCCAAATAGTAAAGACTTTGCTTAATCTACTGCTGGTCCTGGAGTGAGCTCCTAGTATAGATTGCATGGTAGATGGTTTCTGTGCACTGGAAGACTTGAGCTACAAAGAGCTGCATTGGAGTGTCATGTTTATGTGCTCTATCGGCTCAGCTGGCAGGAAGGCGTGGTGTGTGCCATGAACTTGGGCACATTGGGTTGGTAACACAGCACTTGCCATGATACTTGGGCAAACTAGGTGGGCCCGAGAGCCCACTATCCCAGAGGAAAGGTATCTGTGCCAAAGGATGGGTTACCATGGTAAAAGATACCAAGGTCAGGGGATCAAAAGGATTAGTAGGGAAGACAAAGGGCACCCCAAATTGGAGTGGGAACAACAAGAAGAGTGAAGGAACTCGGCCACGGCTATGAACATGAGAAACTCCGGTCGGTAGCCTAGGGAATGCCGCCATCTCTTTATCTGTAAGAGGGGAGTGTCAGGAGCTAACTTCCTAGGGTTGCAGTAGAGATGAATTGAATCCCATCAGGTAATGTATTTAGAATGGCGCTTTGCACGTGGTATTCTGTGGGGTTTTCCAAAGTTCCCGAGAGGATCCTGATTCGTCTCTGTCCTCTCCACTCCTGTCCCTGACCTGACTTGTTGAGAACCTCTGGTCCAAGATGGAAGGAGATCTTTGAATCAGGGAAGTCCTGGTTGGATTTGGCAAATGCATCTGTTGAGTGTCTACTGTGTGGGTTTGTTTCTTTAGGTACAAGTGATACAAGGTTGCACAAAACCAGTCTTTGTACCCTGGAGCTGACATTCTCAAAGGGGAGACTGGCTCAGCCAATACGATACCCCAGGCGAGCCTGGAGCCAGAGGTGGGAGCCTGCTAGGGCTACTCAGTAAACAGCACTTGGCTCAGCATGGCCGGGAGCTGTGAGTGGCCTTGGCTGAGCTGGCCTTCTGCCTTACATGACCACAGTGGGGGATCCAGCCAGATGGTTTGCTGTGATGATTCCAGTTACCCAGCCTCTCCCCCCCCCCCACTTCGTAGACAAGGCTGTTAGCAAGCTCTCAGACTCATTCAGTATGGCGCACTAATGTCAAGGCAAAGGCCTCTCTGGCACTCTGTGTGTTAATAATGAAGAGCAGCCGTAGGTGGAGGGGCAGACTGCATGGGCTCCTGGCAGCTGGAGGCCGCTTGTTGTCATTAGTGTCATTGATGGAACGCTTCCCCTTGGATCAGGGGTGGGCCCTGGGTCACCCGGCTGGTTCCCTCCAGGAGCCTGCAGGGTCAGCATGGCTGGGTTTTCAGGATTTTAATGAACTCCCTGGCAGGCAGGTGCTCCCACCCAAATGTCTGCCTTTGGCTTTTCCTTCGGTGAAAGTGTGTCGTCTTTGTCTAAGCCTCTGGCTCTTCACAGGGGGGGCTATTTTGCCCTTGGGGGACAGCGGGAAACATCTGGAGACATCTCCACGACTGGGAGAAGGTGCTCCTGGCATTTAGTGGGTAGAGACCCAGGATGCTGCCAAGGCTTCTCACAGGCACGGGAGAAGCCAGAACATCCGCAGTGCTGTGGCAGGGGCATCCTGGCTCCCCATCCCCTGCTGGGTCCTGTCCCGTCCCGCAGGACAGCAACTGGGGCTGAGCACCTAGAAGGAGAAATGAAAGGGACAGGAGACACAAAGATGGCAGCAAAACAAGTCCTGATCAAGCTGCGATTTTATTTTTCAACCACACACTTATATATCATAAAGGCAGGGTGTCGGGCGGGGGAAGGAGGGGGAGCTTATCTTGTAGCTGCAATGCTTGTGCAAGTAGGGGAAAGGTTACAAGGTCTTAAGGCCCAAGGTCACACAAGGTTGTGTTATCAGTACTATCCGGTCTGGGCTGTCTAGTCCTGTCTTTCCACTAAGAGGCCACATGCTGCGTGGTCCCCGACAGGGCCCCACGTGTTGTTGAGGACTATGGCACTCTCTTTCTGGAAGTCTGCAGAAGAAAGTGAAGAGAGGTCAGAAGACTCTGGACAACGGCCACACAGCGTGATGTTGTGATCACTCATAAAACTGGCGCTCCTGGCTAGCCTTGTGGTGTAGCCTGTTAAGCTACCACTAGCGATGTCTGCATCCCATATGGGTGATGGTTCGAATCCCGGCTACTCCACTTCCAATCCAGCTCCCTGCTGATGCACCTGGGAAAGCAGCAGAGGCTGACCCAAGTGCTTGGGCCCCTGCACCCACGTGGGAGACCCAGATGAAGCTCCTGGCTCCTGGCTTTGACTTGGCTTGGTCCTGGCCATTACGGCCATCAGGGGAGTGAACCAGTGGATGGAAGCTCTCTCTCTTTCTCTCTGTCTCTCTCTGTTATTCTGCCTTTCAAATCAATCAATCATAGTAAAAGCCGATGTTTACTTGGTACACTTTGGGATGATTCCCCCTGATATTGAAACGAGAAGAGAAACAGCAGGTGCACAGCCACACAGATTGCTTAAGGGACGGATTTCACCAACCAGCCCTGTGCTGCTCACACGTGACTGTACACGCAGATTGTCCGGGGGTCTGGCTGCAGTTTGGTTCTGTTCTACCAGGTCAGGGAGGGGCCTGAGGTTCTTCAGGCAGGCTGGTGGCCATGCCTTGCGCTGCACGTGCAGAGTTCATGCATTGGGTAGCCAGGCAGGATCCTGACCTTCATCCTGGTGCTTAGTTAATTCCAGCGTGGACAAAGCTCTATGCGTGACGGGTCAGCTTGCTTTCACGTGTATGACATGTGTGATGTGGTAAGCAATAACCAGCTTATTGTGGTTTGATCAGAATTATCCCAATCAGAACCAAAAGCCCTGTATCCGAGGAAACCCCTCAGTCGTGTGTAAATTAGGGTGGCTGGCCACACTCTCAGGCTAGGAGTATCCCCAGGGGAGGGTAAGGCTGGACCTTTTGGGCTTCCTTTTTTTTTTTTTTAAGATTTATTTTATTTATCTGAAAGACAGAGTTAACGAGACGTAGAGACAGAGTGGGAGGTTCTGCTGGTCCACTCCCCAGGTGGCTGCGATGGCCAGAGCTGCGCTGATCCAAAGCCAGGAGCCAGGAGCTTCTTCCGGGTGTCCCACCCGGGTGCAGGGGCCCAAGGACTTGGGCCATCTTCTGCTGCTTTCCCAGGCCATAGCAGAGAGCTGAATCGGAAGAGGGGCAGCCAGGATTAGAACCAGCGCCCACATGGGATGCTGGCACTTCAGGCCAGGGCGTTAACCTCTTGTGCCACGGCGCAGGCCCCTGGGCTTCCTTTAATGAGGAAGACTCTGAGACAGTGCAGTGCAGGCTCCAGAAAGGTGTTTGACTTATTGATGTTTCTATTCTGGCGCTGGACAGGGACGCCGTTGTGACTCCCTGTGCCTACCACCAGGGCGCCGCTCTGACGCAAGGAGGACTGTACTCCTCGTCCACCTGTGGCCAGGTCCAGCGACTCCAGCCTCAGCTTCCCCGTCCCTGTCCCCCATTGCTTCCAGATGCTTCCTCTTTGGGGCAGGCCACACCCCTTCTCTAAAACGTCCAGCATTTCCTGGCTGATGGAATTCTCAAGTATTTTACCCTCCACAAAATACGTTTTATGGTGGATAGGAAAAACACAGGAGATGTTTCTAATTCTTAAATAGCTTGTATTCTCAGTGGGTGAGCAACATACACGAGGTTCTTTTTTTAAAAAAAGTTTTATTTATTTATTTGGGAGAGAGAGAGAGAGAGAGAGAGAGAGAGAGAGGTCTTTCATCTGTTGGTTCACTCTCCAAATGGCTGCAACAGCCAGGACTGGCCAGGCTGAAGCCAGGAGCCTGGACTCCCATCGAGGTCTCTCATGTGGGTGAGAGGGGCCCAAGTACTTGGGCTATCAGCCGCTGCCTTCCCAGGCACATTAGCAGGAAGTTGGATCATAAGCAGAGCCGCTGAGACTCGAACCGGCCCCTCTAATAAGGATGCAGTGTCACTAGCGGTGGCTTAGCCTTCTGTGCCACAGTGCTGGTGCCCATGAGTTGATTTTTTTTTTCACAAAAGGTTAAATATTTTATTTATGTATTTAGATTTACTTATATATTTGAAAGTCAGAGCTGGGGGAGGAGGAGAGAAGGGAGGAGAGGAGAGGAGAGAGAGAGAGAGAGAGAGAGAGAGAGAGAGAGAGAGATCCTCTATCTGCTGTTTACTCTCCAGATGGCTGCAATGACTGGGGCTGGGCCAGACTGAAGCCAGTTTCCAGGAGCCTCTTCCAGGTCTCTTATGTGGGTGGCAGAGGCCCAAGCACTTGGACCATCCTCTTCTGCTCTTCCCAGGCCATTAGCAGGGAGCTGGATTGGAGGTGGAGCATGTGAGGCACTAACCAGCCCTTATATGGGATGCAAACAGTGGCTCTACCTGCTGTGCCACAATGCTTGCCCCAAAAGGTTAATTTTTTAAAAAAAAGATTTATTTTATTTATTTGAAAGAGTTACAGAGAGAGGTAGAGCCAGAGAGAGAGAGAGAGAAAGAGAAACAGCGAGAAGTCTTCCATCTGCTGGTTCACTCCCCAATTGGCCGGAATAGCAGGAGCTTCGCTGATCCGAAGCCAGGAGCCAGGAGCTTCTTCCGGGTCTCCCACATGGGTGCAGGGACCCAAGGACTTGGGCCATCTTCTACTGTTTTCCCAGGCCATAGCAGAGCGCTGGATTGGAATAGGAGCAGCTGGGACTTGAACCGGCACCCATATGGGATGCTGGCACTGCAGGCTGGGCTGTTAACCCACTGCACCACAGCACTAGCCCCAAAAGGTTAATATTTTGTATAACTGAGGGCTTCAGTGCTCGCCATGTAGGGTCTGTGTTGATGAGCATCTGCAGATGAGTTAGAGTAGAACCAGAAGGCAAACTGCCTAAGAGTCCTCTGGACACTGGCCTGGCCAGTCCCCGTGTAGTTGGCCAGACGCTCCCGGTTAATTTCTGCCTCGGCTCCTCTGCCTAGCTTGGTCTCCCCACGCAGAGACAGCTCTGGCTGTCCAGATCCTTCACGTCCTTGGAGGAGCCTGCCTTTACCATCCCCCCTTCACTGTCACAGCCCCCAGTGGTCTCTGTCCTAGGAATTTGGGCGTTTGATCGAGTGGCACTGTTTTCCAGCCATGTGGATCCGCAGTTGGACCCAACAAGGGGGTTCAAGGAGAGAGTGCACATGAAGGGGAGGAGATGGTGTTAGGGGCGTCCCCTGCCCCGCCCCCCGACTCATCACCGTCTGAAACAGCAGTCACACTTAATTCATTGATTAATTTTTGGGCTGGGGGTGGCTGTGAGATCGTGCATCACAGGTCTTGCCTGGGAGTGCGCACTGTAAAAATAATTGTCTTAAGCAAAGTGGGTCACCGTTCATTTACTCACTTTTTACAACCTGGGGCCGGAGGGAGGAGAGAAGCAGCCTTAGGCATAGACACTTGGCCCTGAACTTGGGGTCCCCCGGGAGCATCTGGAGAGCACGTGAGATGACCAGTGGGGCGGAGTCTCGGGTGGAGAGAGGCTGCCTCAGGGCTCAGATGTTCTGTTGGAGCCCAGGCCCATCTGCCATCTGTCCACGTCTACAGGGAGGCTGCCTGGTGGTGACAGGCAGGCCCCAGGGGCTCCCGCAGGGGCCTGTGCTGTGACAGGGAGGGAGGGGCGCGTGCAGGAGGGACCTTCCCTGGGCCTTGGTGAAGACCCCCTCGTTCTGCAGCTGGCCTGTGGCAGAGCTAATGAGGTGAAGAAAATTCTAGGGACGTGATGGATTACGGCACATCGGAAGTTTTCACCGGGACCTGGCCTCCCAAAGAGCTGGGTGTTTTAAGTATTCAGGCGGCTTGGGATGGACGCACAGAACGTCTAGTTCATTGTCTGAGAGTCTCAGCTCCTTGACTGGGTTTCCCTGCTGGTCTTAATGTTTTCTGTATTCTTATACCTTATTAAAGTATTTTTAAATTATAAGAGGAACATAACATTATAGAAAGGGATAAAAAAATCTACTTCCTACTCACCTAGGGCTCTAGCTACTTCAGGTGGTATGAATTCTCATCCAGTTTTTTTGTAATAAGAAATGGCATATGTTTTTTGTGTATTGGTTTCTTTCTCTCTCTCTTCCTCCCTCCCTCCTTCCCTCTCTCTCTTTCTTTTTCTTCTTCTTCTTCTTCTTCTTTTTTTTTTTTTAACAAAAGCCGATACCCAAGTGTTTCCTCTGCTGCCGTGCCGCTCAGCGTCTGGACGAGCTGTATGAAAGTGCTCGGCATTTATCTGACTCTCCTTCTTGCATCGAGCACCAGGGTGGTCAGTACCTTTCTCCTCCCTGTGACGTGAATTGTTTCATCAGCCGGTTCCCGGGAAGTCCTCTTGCTGGGCCGCTCTCATTAGCGGGGGCAGAGGGCACAGAGCGACTGGCAGGTTGTCATTGTTCTCTTTAACGAGACGGTTGGTTCGTTTGAGTGCCTTCCCTGGGCACGGTTTCCTGTGCATTAGTGTCTGTTACCGGCTCCCAACTATGTGGCAAGACTGTAAGTTCTCACAGATTAGGACAGCGTTGGGGAAAAAGCCAATGCAAATCTGTGGAAAGGCTGAATTCCACATTATTATTTTTTTCTACATTCTTTTTAAATGCAGTCATATATGACTTAATCATGGGAACAAGTTCTTAGAAATGTATCCCTGAGCAATTTCATCATTGTGCAAACATCTTAGAGTCACACAAACTAAGATGACTATAACAGCATTATTAAGTAATGTAATCTTTTTAAAGATTTATTTATTTATTTGAAAGGCAGAGTTACAGAGAGAGGGAGAGAGAGAGAGAAGGAGAGGCAGAGAGAAAGAGAGAGAGAGAGAGAGAAAGAGAGAGAGAGAGAGAAAGAGAGAGAGAGGTCTTCCACCTGCTGGTTCACTCCCAAGATGGCCACAACAGCCGGAGCTGGGCCTATCTGAAGCCAGGATCCTGGAGTTTCTCCTGGGTCTCCCACATGGGTGCAGGGGCCCAAGGACTTGGGCTATCTTCCACTGCCTTCCTAGGCGCATTAGCAGGGAGCTGGATGGAAAGTGGAGCAGCCGGGTCTTGAACCAGTGCCCTTGAACCAGTGCACTGCAGGTGGTGGCTTTACCCGCTACACCACAGTGCCAGCCCCTGGTGATATAATTGTACGGGACCACCCTTGTATGTGTGGGCCACCATTGACCAAAACGTGGTAGTTCAACACATGACTGCAGCTGCAGAAATCTTACAATGGAAGTAAGAAGCGTATTCATACTTCTCGCTTTCAGGACGCTAAGGCCCGGGCTGGCAGTATCCATTGTTTGTAAGAGGATGTGCCTGGAAGGTCCCAGAAATATTTTTGATTAGCTTTGGTGTTCTGACTCCTTTCCCTATAGGCTTGCTTGTAATAATCATTGTCATGGTTGGGCTGTCAAGCTAGGATCTAATCCGACAGCCCGGGAGGATTAAGGGCTCCCAGGTGGGGAAACATGGGGGGAAGTGGGGCTGGTGGGAGATGTGGGTTCCTGCCCTGGCTCTGCCACCAGCCTGTCTCCTGCTCGGAGCTCAGCGTGTGTCTGTCTGTGAAGTGAGGGCCTTGCAGCACACTCTCTCTGAGGTTCCTCCCCGCACTGAGCAGCAGTGTGTTAGTCTTCCAGGGCTGCTTAAACAAGGTACTGGAAGACCCCATGACTTGTTACAGAACTGCCCCCAAACCGGGGTCCGCTTGGCAGACACGCAGCTGACACCAGGGAGATGGAAGAGGGAAGAGCCTGGGGCAAGGAGGCGGGCTTCTGTTGCTCAATTCTCAAACTCCCAGAAGGGTTGTGGACCCGAAATCTTAGAGTGTAAACCCGGGTCCAGTGCTTGGTGCTCAGGCCATGTGGGAGTCTCGGATTGGTCCACGGTATTTGTGGCTTTGCTGGGACTGGTCAGCGGTGGGAGGCCGGTGTGTGTGTTCTGAAGGTGCTGTGATGGCCAACTCAGCTGCAGCCCCTCTGGGCAGCCTGTGGGTAGGCTGGGTATGACCTCGATCAAGGTCAGAGTCGGGACGGTCGCTAGGGAGATGATAACTGAATTCTGAATCTTGTGAACCAGGGTTGTGCACCCTCACACCATTCCCTTTATTTAGTGAGTTAATTTTTATTCTATTTTTTTAGAGAATATATTTTATCATCTCTTTATATTTATAATAATTCACTTCAACAATCACAGAATCCTTTTCTTCCAATGTTACCAATGGAAGCTGGTACTGATGCTTGTCAGGATATACAAGGCAATTGATGTTTCATATAAAACCACTTTATATGTTAACTTGTTCCCAAAAACCTCTTTCTCTTTTTTTGGCCTGGCCTAAAAAAATGTGTTATAAATATTTACAGCATTTTTTTTCCTGTTATCTGAACATTCTTATACACCAAAAAAAGGGAGTTTTATGGAGAGACCACATAAAACATGTGACAGTGTCAGAGGCTCCTAGCTGTGCTAATTTTTCCCCCTTACACAGAGTGCTGAAAACGCCCATCAAACCTTGCCACCCTCACCATTCCATGCACATTCAAACTCCCTTTTTCTCCACAGCGTCTGTTCATCACGAGGAAACAGAGAGGGAAGGCCGCTCTGCCTTGGGTCTTCTTGCAGAGCGGAGGCTGGGGAAGGGCTTTGCGGAGAGGAGTTACAACCAGAACCAGGCTTGGTCTTTGGTCAGGGCAATGAGGTGACATTTTGATGCAAAACTTTGCTTGGTCAGCAATCTTTATAATTAGTGTTTTCTGGTCTTGGGATGGACTTTTAAAAGTTCTGAGTACAGGGGTACACTAGGTTAATCCTCCGCCTGTGGCACCGGTATCCCATATGGGTGCCAGTTCTAGTACCGGCTGCTCCTCTTCTGAACCAGCTCTCTGCTGTGGCCCGGGAAGGCAGTGGAGGATGGCCCAGGTCCTTGGGCCCTGTACCCACATGGGAGACCAGAAGGAAGCAGCTGGCTCCTGGCTTCAGATCAGGAATTGAACCAAAGGAAGGAAGACCTTTCTCTCTGTCTGTCTCTCTCACTGTGACTCTACCTGTCAAATAAGTAAATAAAAAAATCTTTAAAAAAAAGTTCTGAGTAACAATGGTAAGGGGAGAAAAAGAGTATGATTTTTTTAAATGACACGAAAAATAGCTATTTAAATATTCGTTATTACAACTATTCCATAGATCCAAGAAAATAACCTAGCAGTAGTGAGTTAATTTTTAGGAAGCAGTTGATTTGTAATAACCAAAGCAGAGGATCGCAGCTAAGGGGTGGAGGATGGGGTCCGATGAAGTCTACAGGAAAGACGCCAGGACTGGGGTTCATTTCAACTTAACCAACACAAGTTTAATGTCTTCTGTGGCTCCCAAGTCCCAAACCACAGTGCTGGCGGGGTTGGTTCTTCGGGGGGCTGTGAGGGAGGGATCTGTCCAGCGCTTTCTCCGTGGCTGGTCCATGGCTGTTCGATTCCTGTTGTCTTTGTGCGTATCTCTGCCCGCCTTTCCTCCTCCATCAGGACACAGGATTCGGGCCACGCTGATGACCTCACCTGGACCGCACTGTCCCTGTAGAGACCCCATGCCACATTCTGCGTCCTGGGGGTTAGGACACAACCTGTGAATTTTTAGGGGGACACAACCCAGCCCGTAACAGGGACCCTGCAAACTGGCCAGGTTCCTGAAAGGTTGCAGAATGTGAGCCCTGGATGCCTCCTGGGCGGATACAGCCCCCATCACGCAGAGAGGTGAGCTTTGTGTTGTGTTTTTCCTCCTATGTTTAAAAAATCAAGGGTGTAAAAGAATTCACTTGAGGAAAACCCTGGCTTCCGGGTGCCTGGGACTTCCCCGCCTTCCTGGTGGTGGAAATGGCAGGGGTCAGCATGTATTCACTTCCCAGGGCTGCCACAACCATATATGCTACAGAATGCATCAAGTGGGCGGTCTCAGACCCCAGAAGTTTGTTCGCTCACAGATCTGGAGGGCGGAAATGTGGAACCAAGGCAGAGCCACGCCCTTGCTCGGAGGAGGCTCGGGGAGGACCATTCCTGCTCGGCTGTATCGCCGTAATCTGCACTTCCATCCAAATATGACCTCCTCCTTCCCTCTGCGTGGCCCCTGTCTTCCTCCCTTCTGTCTATTACAAGGACGGGCATCATGGGATGATCTCATCACAGGATCTTTAATCTCATCTGCAAAGAGCTTTATAAAAATATCAGGTTCCAATCACAGATACCAGAGGTTGGGATTTGAGCCTCTCTTTGGGGGCCACTGTTCAACCCACTGCACAGGGCTTCCCCAGTGACCATGGACCGTGGGCACACGTTTCCAGTCCTGGCCCGACGGGCTTTGGAGACCCTTGAAGTCTGCTCCTGTCTTGGGTGTGGACAGACAAGGGGTGAGCTCCCCCATCTCCTCTGCAGTCCAGGGATGGGCTCCTCATGCCCCTCCTGCAGAGCCCCCTCCTCACCATCTCATCTTGTGGGGGCTCCCGGATTGCTGTTCTCATCTCCTGGGGTGGTGGTGGCAACAGGAGAGCACCCCGTCCCTGGGAGGTGCACCTGCCACCACTCTGTCCCCACAGGTGGCCCTCTCTGAGCCCCAGCTAGGCCACATGGGGTGACTCGTGTTTCTGCTCCCGCTCTGAGAGAGGAGTCTGTTTCTTGGAGTCCTGGTGCCTTCTGTGTTCCCCGAGGCCTAGTAAGATCTTCATAACCCCCCAAAGAACTCTTGAATTTTCAAAGTCTTGTCTCACATGGCACCAAACACTTTGAAAGGCTCCCACATTCCACATTAACTGCCTTTTCAGCATAAAATAATCAGAAAGCGTTCCATAATTTTCCTTCTGAAATTATTTGTCTCTAAGCTTATTTAATTTATGATTGGTAGTGATTTCTTGGCTGTCATTGTGCATGCACAGGAAGTCTCTGGAAGTGAGAAAAGCTAAGCCTCAGATTGTTTTTTGAATGCAACTAAATGTTATGAAATACCAGAGTCAACAATTAACAAGATTTTATAGACAGTGAATTAAACACTTATTAATTTAGATTTCTACAGGGTTTTTTAAATTTCTTTTGAACCAATATATTTCTGAAAGATTCTGAATGGTTCTGTAAGTCCTTAGAGAGCTTGGATACCCAGATTTCTTTTTCTTTCTTTCTTTCTTTCTTTCTTTCTTTCTTTCTTTCTTTCTTTCTTTCTTTCTTTCTTTCTTTCTTTCTTTGTCAGGCAGAGTAGACAGTGAGAGAGACAGAGAGAAAGGTCTTCCTTTGTCGTTGGTTCACCTTCCAATGGCCTCTGCGGCTGGCCGCGTGGCTGGCGCACCGCCCTGATCCGAAGGCAGGAGCCAGGTGCTTCTCCTGGTCTCCCATGGGGTGCAGGGCCCAAGCACTTGGGCCATCCTCCACTGCACTCCTGGGCCACAGCAGAGAGCTGGACTGGAAGAGGAGCAACCGGGACAGAATCCGGCGCCCCGACTGGGACTAGAACCCGGTGTGCCGGCGCCGCAAGGCGGAGGATTAGCCGAGTGAGCCGCGGCGCCAGCCTGGAGATTCTTAATAACCTTATTTTTGGACTTAGGTTTTTATCAGCATTGGAGCCTGTGCCTTGGCAGAGGAGAGATGCGGAGGCCAGGAAAAGGCTTTATATCTAAGTACCTTTAATAATGTTTTTTGGCCTGCGCCATGGCTCACTTGGCTAATCCTCCGCTCTCCCTCCCTCTCTCCCTCTCTCCCTCTCTCTCTCTCCCTCTCTCCCTCTCTCCCTCCCCCTCTCTCCATCTCCCTCTCTCTCCTTCTCTCCCTCTCTGCCCCCTCTCCCTCTCCCTCCCTCCCTCCCTCCCTCCCTCTCTCCCCCAAAGAAAGGAGTTTATCTCCTGTTGATTGACACCTCAGCTCCCAGCGGTGGAAGGCATGGGTGTCCTATGAGGAGGCAGTTGATGAAGGAAAGAGCTTCATAATAAACTTCGTTTAAAATGCGCACTTGACGCAATGCCCAAAGCTGGCGGCACCGGGAGGCCAGGGTTGTATCTGTGTCGTTTACTGTCATGCGCCTCAAACTTGTCTATCACGGAGGAAGAATGCAACGGAATGATGTTTGCTGAGACACGGATCATCCAATGATTCGATGTGACCCATAAAACTACGAGGGTATAGGCTCAAGATAGGCCTGAATTGTGTGTGTGTGTGTGTGTGTGTGTGTGTGTGCTGGGAAACAGTGGATTTGTCCCTTGAGGCTTGGCCCTCTTACTGCAGGACGCCAGTGTGGTTTAAGGGAACGAGATGTTCTGCCAATCATGGTGACTGCAGGTCTTGTGAGCCCTGACTGTCGCACAGAGGATGGCCCCTTCTCCGGAGTCTGCTGGCCTTGGCCAGCCTGGGGTCAGTCTAGAGCTTTCTGAGCTTCCTTAGCTGTAAAACGGGGGTGATAACACCCACCTGTCCGAGCTGTGAGTTCTAAAGAGGTGATGTGCGTGCAGGGAAGAGGGGGTCCTAGCTCGGGCGCTCAACCAGTGCTGGTTGTTTCCCTCTTTTCCTGCCCTGCCCCACACCCAGTTTATCCGCGAGTCGCCCAGGAGTGTGGACTGACTGTGGGCTCTGCTCTGAGCTGCTATGTTGGCTGGGGTCAGGTGGAGCTCAGGGAGGACCTGGATTCAAATCCTGGGTCTGTGTGCTGAAAACAACCGTGCGTTAGTTTCTCTGTACATGCTGGAGGGAGCCAAGGGCCTTAGAATCCGGGAGAAGCTCAGTGGTACCTCAGAGGATTTTATCATTCTGAAAAGCAGTAGGGAGGGGCAGAGAGAAAAAGAGATCTCCCAGCCATTAGTTCAGCCTCCAAATGCTTAGAACAGCCAGGGATGGGCCACGCTGGAGCCAGGAGCTCGGAATTCCGTTTGGATCTCCCAGGTTGGTGGTAGCGACCTGATTGTTATTATTATTATTATTTTATTTGACAAGTAGAGTTATAGACAGAGAGAGAGACAGAGAGAAAGGTCCTCCTTCCGTTGGTCCACTCCCCAAATGGCCGCTGTGGCCAGTGCTGCTCCGATCCAAAGCCAGGAGCCAGGTGCTTCTTCCTGGTCTCCCATGCGGGTGCAGGGCCCAAGCACTTGGGCCATCCTCCACTGCACTCCTGGGCCACAGCAGAGAGCTGGACTGGAAGAGGAGCGACCGGGATGCCGGTGCCGCAGGTTTAGGATTAACCAAGTGAGCCATGGCACCGGCCCCCGACCTGATTATTGGAGCCATCACCTGCTGTCTCCCAGGGCGTGCATCAGTAGGAAGCTGGCGTGGCCAGTGGAGCCAGGACTCCAGTCTGGGGTGCAGACACCCCAAGTGCTGGCTCAACTGCTATGCCAAACACCTGCCCCTGCCCTTACTTATTTTTAAAATTGACACATAGTAATTATACATAAGGGGTACAGTGTGACCTGTCCATGTATACACTGTGATGATCAGATCAGGGTGACTGGTACATTTGTCAACTGAAACACTGATTGGTTTGGGAAGATTCCAAATCTCTAGTAGCTCTTTTGAAACAGTTATTAATGATTGTCACCCATCATTATCACCTTGCATATTAGAAGCGGTTCCTCCTGTCTAATTGCTGCACCCATTACCGTCCTCCCCCTGCCTTCTCAGGCTCTGGGAACCGCTCTTCATCAGGGACCCCGTTTCCATGCAGGGGTGGGTGGGCAGGTGGGCGCAGGTCGGGCAGGGGCGCTGGAGGAGACTGCATTGAACCTGGGCCGTGGAGGGTAAGGGGCTTCTGATCTCAGGGCCTGGCAGGCAAAGGGCTGTTGGCAGAAACAGCATGTGAGGAGCTACCGGTGGTGGGCGTGTCTGCTGGGCAGGGGGCAGCTTACGTCAGCCTGGCCTTGCCCGAGGGCCCAAGGAGGAGAACACTGGGGGGCAAACCAGAGATGGTTTGGCTGGAACCATGTCACGGGAAGCCTTGGATACCAGGCTGGGGAATTTGAACTTTGTGCCGAAGGCCCTGGGGGTAGGGGGTGGGGAGGGGTGGGCCTGGGGGGTCTCTGAGCTGTGCTTCCGGCTGGCGTGGTGTCCGGGGCAGACCAGACAGGACCCAGGGCAGCTGTCCAGGTGCCAATCTTCTGAGACAGAGAAAGGGCTGGGCAGGAGAGGCCTTTTGTGGATAGTTTAAAAAACCAAAGCAGTCTGTTATCTCTTCATTATGGAAGGTCTGAATGTGTGCAAAAGTAGAAAAACTGTCCGGCGCCTCGGCTCACTAGGCTAATCCTCTGCCTTGTGGCGCTGGCACACCAGGTTCTAGTCCCGGTTGGGGCGCCGGATTCTGTCCCGGTTGCCCCTCTTCCAGGCCAGCTCTCTGCTGTGGCCCGGGAGTGCAGTGGAGGATGGCCCAAGTGGGAGACCAGGAGAAGCACCTGGCTCCTGCCTTCGGATCAGTGCGGTGCACCAGCTGCAGCGGCCATTGGAGGGTGAACCAATGGTAAAGGAAGACCTTTCTCCCTGTCTCTCACTGTCCACTCTGCCCGTCCAAAAAGAAAAAAATGTAGAAAAACTGAACACTCGCGCTGTGCACATGGCCGGCGTCAGCAGCGAGATTTCTGCCGGCTTTGGTGCATCGCTGCCCCATCCACTTCTTCCATCCCACCAAAAAGCACATCCTTCAAGCCCATTACAGGGCGGGGGGCGGGGGCTGCGGCTTTTTGCACGGCGACTGTAGTGCCTTCTGGGACTCCCTCTGACCTGGGGAGTCTTGAGGGCAAGCCCCCCCCACCCCACCCCAAGTCGGTGGCCGTGCCGTCTTCTCTCCCTGACACAGCGTGGGGATATAGTGTGGCTGTCCGTGTCCTGGGCAGAAGGGGCTTGTCTCATGGCATCCTTCCATCCGTGGCCGCCGTGGACAGGGGTTCTTTTGCTGCCCAGGGTTGCCAATTGCAAGACGGGGGACGTGCAGCTCAGCTAGAGTTCTGGATGAACAGTGACTGTGTCTTTAGCCCAAGTGTGTTCCAGACACCACACGGGGTGTCCTTCTACTAATAAAATTCAAACGTAGCCAGGCATCCTCTTGTTATTGGGCTTCCTGTTGTTTTGGGCAAAATCTAGCCTATCCTCTCTGGTCTTCTCGTCAAGCCCTTGACCGGGGTGGGGGGGTGGGGGGGGGTGGGAGGTGGGGGGGTGGGGGGGTTCTCCAAGGGTGGCTACCTTAGCCACGGGCAGCCCTAGCAACTCCTGGCTCCAAACACCCAATCTGGGACGCACCCACAACTCGGTGGGGGAAGGGAGGTTGCCAGCGCCCCGCGTCTGACTTCCTGCTGGGGATCCCGATGGCAGCTACGGTTTGAGGGCCTCTGGCCCAGGGAGTCACGCTGATGGAGCCATCACTCCTCTGCCCCCCAACACCTCGCCCCTCCCCCAGCAACCCCGCCCCACTGCGCTCTCAGGGCACGGGGCGGGGATGCCAGAGGTGCCGGCACAAAGGGCTCTTCCCGGGGGTGTCGGCGGCCCCTCCCGCTACGGCAGCGGCCCCCGCGAGCAGCCCGCCCGCCCTGCGCGGAGGCCGCGGGGCTCCGCGCCGCCCGCCCGGGCCCGCTCCCGAGCCCGCAGCGGGCTGTGAACCAGAGAATCTCTCCTCCGGGCGGGCGGGATCCGGCGGCGGCGGCGGCGGCGGCGGCGGGGCGGGCGGGGCCTGGCGGCGGAGGGCCACGTGTGCGGGAGGGAAGCAGGAAGTGACCGCGGGAGCGCAGCCGGCCGGCCAGCGGGAGCCGGGGCCGATGGAAGTGCAGTGGGGGCTGGCCAGGGCACCCCAGTGAGTCGGCTTTTCTCTCCTTCCGCGCCTGTGGTTGGGCTGGGGGCCCGGGGTCCGGGGCCACCGGGGCTCGGAGAGGCGGCTCCCTGGCACCCCCCGTGTGAGCAGAGTTTGCAGGAGCGGCAGGTGGCAGAGGATGGGGGTGCCCCTCTCCAGGGTGAGCCCAGGGCGGCCACGTGCCTTCGGGTCACAGCTCTGGGCCGGGGACCCTCCTCATTCATCCCCTCCCTGTGGGTGTGGGGGCTCCCGGGCGCCCTGGGAGCAGAGGCCGGTGCAGCTGGGGCTGCTCCGGGGCCCCTCCCACTCTTGAACCTGGCGGGGCCTCTGGTTACCCGGGGGCCGGTCTGGCCTGTCTGAGGTCCTGTGTCTCTAACCCTTTCCCAGGTCTGCTGGGCCCAGCACCGCACTGTGTGTGAATGGGGGTATGCTGGGGACACTTGCTCCCTGGGGTCTGTCCGGACCTGCATCTGGATCTGGCCCCCAGCCCCCCGCCCCCCAGCTCTGCAAGCTGACTCTTGGGAAGTGGAGCAACAGGTTTAAAAGGGGGAAGGGGAAAAACCCACACAGAGGAATCCCGTGTCCTCTGGGGATGGCTGTGCCGAGTGTGGGGTGGCGTTGGGGTCTCGGAAGCCTCAGTGTGCAGGGATAACTCAGCCGCTCACCCACGAGGAGGTCGGGCTCACCGCGTAAGCTGCTTAGGAGGGGCAGTGCCTGAGGGTCCTTGCCTGGGCGCCGCTGGTCTCCTGTCAGAGAGAAGCAAGGTCTGTTCTCTCGGGACCCCTCCCAGAACTCCTGGGGCTCTGCCTGCCAGTGTCCCCCAGCGCAGGAGACCTCCCTCGCTGAGCTAGGTCTCCGGGAATTCGTGCCAGTCTCAGCCCGGTGCTTTCCACACTTGAGCCTGGGAATCACCTGTGGTCCTGTGGCGGACCTGCAGGCTTCAAGGGGAACTAACTCTGCCACCCTCCGAGTAGTGAGGAAGTTGTGTTTTTTAAGATTTTAAAAATTTATTTGAAAGGCAGAATTACGGAGAGAGGATGGGGAGAGAGAAAGGGAGGGAGGGAGAGAGAGAGAGAGAGAGAGAGAGAGATCTGATCTTCCGTCTGCTGGCTCACTACCCAGTGGCTGGAGTTGGGCCAGGCTGAAGCCAGGAGCCTGGAGCTCCATCTGGGTCTCCCATGTGTGTGGCCGGGGCCCAAGTACCTGGGCCGTCCACTGCTTTCCCAGATGCCTTAGCAGGGGGCTGGATCAGAAGGGGAGCTGCCGGGACTCGAATCCATGCTTCTGTGGGATGCTGCTGTCAACAGGTGGCACCTGCTACACCACAGTGCTAACCTCACATCTCAGGGTTTCCAACACAGGATAAGCCGGGGCTCACCTGGGCGTCTTGGGGCTCATCTTCATCTGTCTGGACCGACAGCCTTCACTGGGTTTGAACTTGACCGTGTTCCCAAGCCCCTTGGCATAAAGGCCCGTCCGCCCTCCCTCCACAATGGTTTGCTTCCGGGGGCAACAGAGGCGGCATCTTTAGCTGTTGATCTGCAGGCCCAGGGCTGCCGGCTCCTCGGCTCTGGGGCCTGGCAGGGCCGAGCCCAGTGGGGTTGTGTCCAGCCCTGCGGGCGCTGGAAGGCCACAGGGGAACTGAATGAGGCCTTTGAGACCAGGTCCCGAGCCCCAGTGTCTGTGTACCAGAACACAGAGCTCTTCAGCCACTGGCCTTCTCTGCCTTGTAACTTTCCACAGGGAGAGACCCGACTCCCAGGCGTTTCAGAGCTAGAATTTTCAACACGTTGAAGTCTGCAGGAGGTTCCCCTGTGTTTGGGTTCGGGGCAGGGCTGGGGGCTGAGATGAGGAATGGGCGCTTCCCTTTCTTGTCCTGGTGGGTGGGCCGCGGTCTCGCTTCCGTGTGCTGAGCTGGCCGGGAGAAATGCCATTCAGACTTGTTTCCTTGTCCTTGCTGATGGCCCTGTCCCGGTAAGCTGGCCCTTTTCAGTCCAGCAAATATTTTTTCAGGTGCTACAGAGCCCTCTTTTGCAGGGTTGTCAAATGTGAAAAAGTACTGGCCCTGTCTCAGGCAGCCAAGGCTCTGAAAGTTGACCACACACGGAGAGCCCCAAAGGTGTGCGTGCACTAGGGTGGGAGTGGGGGAAAGCCCGCACGCAGTTGGCAACAGGTGGGCCACAGGGGATGCTCTGGGCTCTGGTGGCTGGAGGTGTGGAAGCAGAGTGTTCCAGGAGAGACCGGCTGGGGCCGGTGGAAGGTGCCGTAAAGAATTCAGTGGCCCTGGCGATCAGGACCCAGGTAGGGCAGGCACAAGGGAGAGACGGGAGCTTGGAAAGTCGGTGGGAGTATCGAAGGGCAGTTGGTGGCGTTGACCCTTTGGCCAGCTGTGGGAGCTGCCACCGGGAGCTAGTGCGGGTGTGATGGGTGTTAGAGGGAAGGGCTTTGGAGAAGATGGGACAGAGGACAGGCAGGGGCAGGTGGGAGAGTCAGGATGTGCAGGGAAGACTGGCTCAGACCCCGGGGGTGCCGCCTTCCTCCGGGCTGGCTCAGCACTGCCTTTGCGCACCTTCTCTTTGAAACTGCTTTTCCATTTTGCAGCCTCTCTCTCGGGCTCCCCTGCTGTCTCTCTCTAGGGGTCCTTTCAGAGTTAGATGGTCTCTAACGCCCCAGGGACCGCGTGTGCCAGGCAGTGGAGACACGCCAGGGTGGCCAAGCCACCAAGCCAGATGGAGGCGAGCTCGGGCAGGGGGGAGCGTCCGATGCGTCAGGGCACACGCGTGCTGCTGCAAGGGACCCCCGGCAGCTGATCCTCTCGCTCCTCTGCACACAGCTGTATCCGGCATGCTCCACGGCCACGGCGCCGTGTCCCAGGCCTTGCTGGGCACCTTCTTCACCTGGGGGATGACGGCGGCAGGGGCGGCCCTCGTCTTCGTGTTCTCTAGCGGACAGGTGAGTTGCCTTGCTTCGGTTCTGGAAGACCGTGGGGACTCTTGCCAAGCTCTGAACCCACCCCACGCCGTGGGGCAGGTGTGCAGGCCCCTTAGTGCCCCTGGCCACATCGCCAGGTGGTGCTGGCAGTGGGGTTGTCTGCCGGCTTCTTGTTTGCCCCCCTCTCCCTGCCTGGCTGGGAGGACAGGGGTCTGGTGTCCCCTCGTGCGTCTGACAGCCCGACTTGGAGGGAGTAAGAATGCAGAGCCCCTTGTCCAGCTCCCTGAGCCCCGCTGCCTGATTTCTGCCCTCTGCCTGCTTTCTAGCACAGTGGGTCCTCCTGCTTCTCTGTGCATGGCTGACAGAGAACATGGGTTTCAGACGTACCTGACCTCTCCTGCGGCCTTGAGTTCGCCGAGATGATTGGAAAGATCTTGGGGGAAGGGGAGGGACCTTCTCCCTTTGCCTTTTACCCCATCTCCTTTATCTCCCTGCCCTTGGAATGAATGCAGCAAGACCCACCTCCCTGTCCCCCTGCAGACCCCCACACCTGCCACCCCAACCCTCCTGTATGCTCTGCAGACCCACTTACCCGTACCACCCCCTCACTCACTTGCATACCCCACATACTAGCCCCACCCTCCCTGCACCCCTGTGTCCCTGCACCACATTTCCGTATCCCACTTAGACCCGCCACACTCCATACCCTGGTGTAACCCACACCCCACATCTCTACACCGGAGATTCCCCTCTTCTCCAGCCCCGAGCTCCCTCAGTCCACAGGCCCAGAGCCACCCATGGGATGAGGGCACAGTCCCTGTGCTGTTTACCACCATAACCGTAGAAACTGTAGGAGCGGCACACGGATCAGTGACTGAAGATCTGTTTTGACACGCCCTGAGACAGATCTGGACACACAGACACGTCTAGAAGTCGGCAGGCAGGCCCTCTCGTGTCGGAGACGGCACAGCAGGCGTAGATCTCAGTATTTAGACCCCTACCTCCCGCAGCGCACTGTCCCCTTCCCCTCCCATCCCTGGGGAGTCTCTGAGCCGACCCATCCGCTCAAGGACTTTGGAACGCAGAGCACACGACCTGCAGTCACAGGTTCCCCGGATCTGGGCGTGCAGCCTGGAGAAGTCCAATTCACGGAGACAGAGTGGGGTGGTTGCCAGCCCGGCAGGAGAGGAGTGAGAGGGAGGTGGTGGTGAGCGGGTGTAGTTTCACTTGTGCGCGACTGGCCGACTTCACTGCAGCGCTCCGCCGGCTTGCACCGTGCAAGAATGCCCTTCTGCCCCACGGCTGAAGAACGGGCCGCTGTGTGCACGCCGCGCGCGCGCGGGCTTTGCCTGGTCAGCTGTCCGTGGCCACCAACTAAGCTGCTTTTGAAATGCAAGGTGCGCAGAGGCCAGTGCCTGTTTGATGAGCACGAGGCGGATTTATTTCCCACAATTCCCGTGGGGTTAGTGCCCAGAGCAAGTGACAGAACCTTGTACCCACTTCCTGCCGTCTCATCAGCTCCCTTCTAGAACCTGCCCTGACCCTCAGCCTCCTCCCGACTTCCAGCTGTCTGTGTTTGTCCTTCCTTTAGATGGAGTCAACATGTAAGACGCGCTGGTCTCTGCCTGGCTGATTTCACCCTGTTCATTTTCCCGGTTATTCCATGCCCCTGCCTGCTTGTGAGATGTGTGTTCACATTTGCCACGTGGTATTCTGTTATGTGACCATTTATTTTTATTAAATTTATTTTTACTTGTTTGAAAGAGTGAGAATGAGAGAGAGAGAAGGAGAGGGAGGGGAGAGAGAGAGAAGGAGAGAGAGAGAGAGAAAGAGAGAGAGAGAGAGAATATGAATGTTTCCCATTTGCTAGTTCACTTCCCAAATGCCCGAAACAGGGCTGGGCCACACTGAAGCCAGGAGTCTGGAGCTCCACCCTGGTCTCCCACTTAGTGGCAGGGATACTTGAACCATTGTCTGCTGCCTTCCCAGGATGCATTAGCAGGAAGCTGGACTGGACGCAGAGGAGTCAGGATTTGAACTGGTGCTCTGATATTGCCTGTAGGCCTCCCAAGTAGTGGCTTAACCCGCTGCACCGAAACGCAGGCCTCTGTGTGGCTGTCTTTTTTTTTTTTTTTAGATTTATTTATTTACTCGACAGAGTTACAAAGAGAGGAGAGGCAGAGAGAGAGAGAGAGAGGTCCTCCATCTGATGGTTCACTCCCCAATTGGCTGCAACAGCCGGAGCTGCACCGATCCGAAGCCAGGAGCCAGGAGCCAGCTCCAGGTCTCCCACGTGGGAGCAGGGGCCCAAGGACTTGGGCCATCTTCTACTGCTTTCCCAGGCCATAGCAGAGAGCTGGATAGGAAGTGGAGCAGCTGGGTCTCGAACTGGCACCCATATGGGATGTTGGCACTTCAGGCCAGGGCGTTAACGCGCTGCACCGAAACGCAGGCCCCTGTGTGGCCGTCTTAACCGCTGTTAAGGTGTCCACTCCGACAGCTCACTTAGACTGCACCTGCAGGCCTCTTGAGAGTGTGTTTTTGCTCTGGAATACGTCTTAGTCCTCTGCTGTCCTCGTGACCGGGGCGGGGATGCCCATTCTACCGTTGGTGGGAATTTGGCTCGTTCTGAGAGTTGGGCTCTCACAGATAATTCTGCTGTGCACACTTCTGTGTGTGTGTTTGGTGAGCCCAAGCTTGCGTGTCCATTGTTGCTCAGAAGTGGCGTGGGCCGTGGTCACCTCTCACTGGTGCCCTCAAAAGTTTTGCAGAGCGGTCGCGCCAGTCTGCGTGCCCACCCACCTGAGGGTCTTGGTTGTTCCAGAAGCCCTGGCAGCACCTGGTCATTTCCATCAAGAGGTGGAGAGGACCAGCTACTTCCTGAAGGTTTATGCCTGTGATTTTCAGGGAGCTAGAGCTGGGTCAGAGACAACACACGGGCCAGCGCAAGCCCAGCACGTGGGAAGAAGGGAAGTTTAAAAAAAAAATCTGACCCTCCCCTCCTTCCCCTGCTGCCCACCCCCCCCCCCCCAGCCCTGGCTCTGACCCCATTGTAAAAACTCAGGAGCTGACAAGCTCGAGTGGGCCAGGCCGTGTGCCTGAGGCTCTCTCGGGCCTGTGGTCTCCTCTGGTCGCAGGAAGCCTCATCTGTGGTCATTAGACACTGAAGCGTCTCGTTTTCATTTTCAGAGGCGGATCTTAGATGGAAGCCTCGGCTTTGCTGCGGGGGTAAGTAGCACACAGCACGAGACATGTCTAATGGAGACACGTCTGTTCTGGCATTTCTCTGCCAAGGGCCCTCCCCGGCCTCTGCCCACGTGACCCAGCTGCGGCGCCGTGTGCTCTCCAGAGGAGGACAGCCCCTGAGGTCATGGCCGTCTCCATTTCCCCACGTCCTGAACGCTCCTGCTTACGTAAGGGCAGGAGGCATCCGGCAGCGCTGCAGGACTCGTGAAATGAGTCTTCTGAGAGGCTGAGCGGGGCTGCCGATACAGAGTTAGCACTAACCGAATATTCTCTCGTCTTCCCCCTTAAAAGACTTGTTATTATAGACATGTTTTTTTAAGATTTATTTATTAATTTGAAAGCCACAGAGAGAGAGTTATACACACACACAGAAAGAGAGAGAGAGAGAGAGAGAGAGAGAGAGAGAGAGGGGTCTTCTATCCGATGGTTCACTCCCCAGTAGACCTCAATAGCTGGAGCTGAACCAATCTGAAGCCTGGAGCCAGGAGCTTCTTCCAGGTCTCCCACGTGGGTGCAGGGGCCCAAGGACTTGGACCATCCTCCACTGCTTTCCCAGGCCATAGCAGAGAGTTGGATAGGAAGTGGAGCAGCCGGGACTCGAACCGGCACCCATACAGGATGTTGGCACTGCAGGCCAGGGTGTTTACCTGCTATAGACATGTTTAAACAAGTGGAGAGAATCCTCTGGTGCATCCCAGGTTCCCCTCGTTCAACTGAAATCATTCAATATTTATTTATTTATTTGAAAGAGAGAGAGAGAGAGAAGGAGGGAGGGAGGGAGAGAGAAAGTGTCCTCCATCCACTCATTTGCTCTCTGCTGTCCATAACAGCTGGAGCAGGGCCAGGCTGGAGCCTGGAGACTGGAGCTAGATCCGGGTCTCTCATGTGTGGCAGGAACCCAGGTACTGAGTCATCATCGGCAGCCTCCCCGGGCCCACAGTGGAAGGGGGACTTGGCCGCAGCCACTCTGACCTGGGATAAGGGTGTCCCCAGTGGCCTGTCAACCATCACACCAGACACCTGCTCAGCCGGCCTCCTTCGTTCTTGGCATTTCCCTACGTTCATTGCGTTTGTCGCCTTCCAGTCTTCTCAGGGGGCTGTAATAGTGTGTAAAAGCAAATCCTGGACATCGTTTTGTCTTCTGTAAGTTTAATATACATCCTAAATGCTGTGACTTTAAAAACAACAGAATCACCACGTTAGTGTCACGCCTAACAAGATGAACACAATTGCTTCTTATGATCCAACGCCTAATTCGCGTTTGAATTTCCTCCCCATTTTCAGAGGGGTCCCCTGGGGTGGCTTTGCCAGAATCCAGATGCACACAGGATTTTCACGCTGAGCCTGGTTGCTGGTTGTTTACCTTTACTGCATTCTTCAGCAGTCCTGTTGGCTTTTCACACCAGTCATTGGCCGGAAGACCGTGGTCACTTGTGTCTAGAATGTTCCGCAGGCTGCATTGGCTGATTGCTTCCTGGTGGTGCTGTGTGACTCGTTCCACGGATCTGCGCAGCTCCTGGAAGCTGGGAGTTGGGGCAGGAGTGCTGGTTCGTTCAGATTTCACTTCTCAGGCATGGCTGCATCGTAGCAGTGCGCGAATTCCAGTGCGTCAGTTCTGGCAGAAGGCACCCGCCACGTGGTTTTCCTCTTTACCCTCCCCCCCATTTAAAATGTTTGTTTATTTATCTGAGAGGCAGAGAAATAGAGAAGGCAGAGCTCCTCCCTGCTGCTTCACTTCACGGTGAACCAGTAATGGCTGGGGCTGAGTGGGGCCAAAGCCGAGGCCAGCAGCTCAGTCCAGGTCTCCCGTGTGGGTGACGAGAGCCTCCCAGGGTCGGCATTCGCCGCAGGCAGCCGGAGTCAGGAGGGAGGGGGTGTGGAAGCCAAGTGGAGCCCTGTGTCACGTGGGTCTCCTGCCTGGAGGCCAGACGCCCGCGTTTTAGTTGCTTAGGGTTTGGTGGTTTTCCTGCTTTTGGCTGGTGTGGGAGAAGGGCCTCCCCGCAGCCGTCCAGGTGGGCAGTGTCACGTGGGGGCCTTTGTTCCTCCAGGAGAGGGGGGGCAGCACCGGGTCTGCTGCACCGAGGGTGTTAACAAAGCCAGTGCCCGCGTTCTCTCTCCTAAAACAGCTCTGTGGAAGAATGTTCTGGAAGGTGCTTCTCCCTTCCCGTCTCCCCTTGCACAGGTGCTCTCTCCCACCTTGCACAGGAAGACACACACACTCTTGCCTGTTCCTTGACTCTGGGTGGCGACGTTTCCAGACAGAGGAGAGGGCCCTTGTACGTTAGTGCCCCTGTGCAGGAAGTGAAGGGTCCCCAGGGCCACGCCTCGAGCATTTCAGGGGCGGCCCGGGCTCTGAAGGTGGCGCTAGCCCGATTGTTAGCAGCGCGCCTTGACGGCTACAAAGTCACTTTCCGTGAACGACCACTCCGGGATTCGGGCCCTGCTTGTGGCTGGAAGACTTCAAAGAACAGAATCACAGTATTGGTTTTTTTAATTTGACAGACAGAGTTAGACAGTGAAGAGACAGAGAAAGATCTTCCTTCTGTTGGTTCACCCCCCCAAATGGCCACCATGGCCGGCGCTGCGCTGATCCAAAGCCAGGAGCCAGGTGCTTCTTCCTGGTCTCCCATGCGAGTGCAGGGCCCAAGGAGCCATCCTCCACTGCACTCCTGGGCCACAGCAGAGAGCTGGAGTGGAAGAGGAGCAACCGGGACTAGAACCCGGCACCCATATGGGATGCCGGCACCACAGGTGGAGGATTAACCAAGTGAGCCACGGTGCCGGCCTCCCAGAATTACAGTATTGTAACAGTATCTTCCCTCCCCACCTCATCTATGAAAATATAATTTCTCTTTGTATATGGTAATAAAAAGAAAAATAGGACTAAAGTTAGTGCTTAGCCATGTCTTGTTCTAGCAGTGACTGCTGAATTATCCACTGGTAGATTAATGACTTGAAAAAACACAAGAAGAAAGCCTTTGCTGAGTGGGACAAATTTATTTATTTATTTATTTATTTATTTTTTTTTGTGACAGGCAGAGTGGACAGTGAGAGAGAGAGATACAGAGAGAAAGGTCTTCCGTTGCCGTTGGTTCACCCTCCAATGGCCGCCGCTGAGGCGCGCTGCGGCCGGCGCACCGCGCTCGTCTGATGGCAGGAGCCAGGAGCCAGGTGCTTTTCCTGGTCTCCCATGGGGTGCAGGGCCCAAGCACCTGGGCCATCCTCCACTGCACTCCCGGGCCACAGCAGAGGGCTGGCCTGGAAGAGGGGCAACCGGGACAGAATCCGGCGCCCCGACCGGGACTAGAACCCGGTGTGCCGGCGCCGCAAGGCGGAGGATTAGCCTGTTGAGCCACGGCACCGGCCGGGACAAATTTATTTTTAGGAATAGTTTACTTCCTAATGTCTAATAATTGTATACCCTGAGTTTGTGTTGCTGTGATTCCCTGTGCTGCGAGTAACAGTCGTAGTGGGAAATCAATCCAGGAAATTATTGTTTAAGCATTTACAGCCCCAAGCTCACAGGAAGTCTTTAAAAATTAAATTGAAATGTATATGGATACTTATGCGGTGAAGTATGATGATGAAATCAATAATGAGATTGTCTAGCATGAACTATAAGTTGCTTTAGGATAAAATTCCATGGAGGGAGATCATTGAAATATAAGCCAATGAGGAAAAAAAAGAAGTGATATAATTGTTAGCTCTCAAAGAATTTTCTCATGATGCATTTATTTTTGTGTAGGCAGAATTTAACACAGAAACAGCAGAGTGTGTAGACATGCTGCTTAGTTTATGCATCCTATTTTTGAAGTGGATAATGACAGGAATACAATGCCTGTGATATTTGAATTCTGGATATATTGAAGACTGATGAGCGCGTCCTTTAAACCAGTCAGTATTTGGATGCTGGGAATCACAACTTTTGCAAGTGTTCAAACGTAAGGTGAAAGCGTTTTACACGTCGGCTTACACGCGAGTGGAGGGGACTGTTTTTCAAAGTCGGAAGGGCTCCCTTCTGCGCTGTGTTGCGTCTGCTGCTGACCTGGGAGGCCTCTGGTCAAAAGCTACTGCAAGAGTGGGCACTGTTGCACAGTGGGTTAAGCCGCCACTTGGGATGCCTGAAGCCCCCAGAGTGTCTGGGGTCGAGTCCTCCTCTGCTTCGGATCCAGCCTCCTCCTCCGCACACGGGAGGCAGCGGTGACGGCCCGGGTGCTTGAGTCCCTGCCACCCACGTGGAAAGCCCGGATGGAGTTCCTGGTTCCTGGCTTCAGCCTGGCCCGGCCCCACTACTGTGGGCATTGGGGAGTGAACCAGCAGATGGAAGATCTCTGTTTTTCTGTTGCTGTGCCTTTCAAACAGATAAAAATGCATAAATGAACATTGAAAACATCATTGCAAGATTTATGTAGCAAAAGAAAATAAACCAACGAAACAGGGAAGGAAGCCAGCAAAGCAGTGTGTAACTCTTCAGGATGTGTGAGAATGAATTCTAGAAGATTGCAACATGGAGCTTGAAGATCTCAACAACAACAACAACAAAACCATGAGATCAGTTTGCTAGTGCGTTTACTTAACTGTGAAGGTGTAAAATGGATCCAGTTAGGATCTTTGAAGCCATTGGTAGAGGAAGCGTGTCTGAAAGTTACGTGTGTATCGACCAGAACACCAGCCGTCTGCTGTTCACCGCTGGTCTTGAATGGGGGCTGGTGGTTCAGAGGAGTCCTGGCAGATCCCAGGAAACACAGAGCACAGAACAGGATGTGGGCGATGATCGGAGCTCGGATCCAGGGGACCTCAGCGACACTGATGACCGGGGGTGGGTTCTCGTACATGCTCCCGGCTGAGGGAGAGACAGCGCACAGGTGGCACGAGCTCTTACAACTGCTATGAGCTTTCTTTTCTTTTTAAAGATTTATTTATTTACTTGGAAGTCAGAGTTACACAGAGAGGGAAAGAGGCACAGAGAGAGAGAGGTCTTCCATCCACTGGCTCACTCCCCGGTTGGCCACAACGGCTGGAGCTGCGCCGATCTGAAGCCAGGAGCCAGGAGCTTCCTCTGGGTCTCCCATGTGAGTGCAGGGGCCCAAGGACTTGGGCTATCTTCTACTGTTTTCCCAGGCCACAGCAGACAGCTGGATCGGAAGTGGAGCAGCCGGGACTTGAACCGGTGCCCATATGGGATGCCAGCACTGCAGGTGGCAGCTTTGCCTGCTGTGCCACAGCGCTGGCCCCACAACTGCTATGAACTTTCAGAGTCACAGGTGAATCTTCAGAGCAGCAGCAATCGCTTGTTCTTTTCATGGGGTGATTGACACGTGGCAGACCTGCTGGCTCACACGGTGGTTCTAACCCAGGGCGGATTTTGCCTCCTAGGAGCCAGCTGGCATGTTAGGCTGTCACAGCCTGGTGGGTAGAGGCTGGGGAGCCACTAAGCATCCTCTGATGCTCGGGGCAGGATGCGGCGTGGCCACGAAGGATTCTCTAGCCCGACGTGTCCGCAGGGCCGAGGCCCAGAAACCCTGGCCTGGGCCTGGATCACCTCTAGCCGCAGCGTGGAGTTGTATACATTCAGAGGGCAACTTTTTTTTTTCTTTTAAAGCGACAGTCTCCTCGCCTCTGCCCCTCGCTCTTCAGAGGTCGCCCACACCAGTGTCGAGTGTGCGACCTCGGTGCACAGCCACAGTGTCAGCACGGGGCGGGCGCCTCAGTGCCAGGCACCCTAAGGGCTTTGCCTCCTCACCCCAGCTCTGAGATGCTTGGAATACCTGGGGTGGAAAAGGCAGAGCGCAGCGGGGGTGGGGAGGCGGTTGCCTGGAGCTACATGGCACCCACAACGCGTGTCGCGTGGTTTTGCGTGCCACTGTTTGTGCTCACATGTATTTGTGTGCAGAATGCTACCATCCACCCAAACAAGGCTTTCCGTGTGATTCCCGGACAAAGGATAAGAGCATTTTAAATGTGCCAGGCAATCGATTTCATAGGTTTTTTTTTTTTCTCCCCTCATTAGCAGGGCCTTGGATGTGTGAATCCTATCTTCTTAAACGACTCTTCTTGGCATTTGCCTAATTTTCTCTTAACTCCTTAAAATCACTCTCCAAGTTCCTTGTCATCATTTTCTCAACACTTGTGTCTGGCCATGATTTTTTTTTGCCTGAGGTATGAACTTAATAGGGAGAACTGTTACCATTAAAAGAAAAATAATTCCTTATTAGACTATCAGTGTAATATAGCTTAGAAAGCTGGAAAAGACCTTGGGTAATTATAAAGCCTAGCATTTATTGAGTGCTAAGTAGGTACACGGCCTCCATCGTCTAATTGAACTTTCACAGCCGTTCTTGGAGGTGTGCAGCCCCCCCCCGCCCCCCCGCAGGCCCAGTGAGTGTGAGTGAGTTGCTCACTGTTGCACAGGGGGCCGAGCCTGGATTTGAACCTGCAGTCAGACTGCAGCACTCCCAGTGCTGGGCCGCCTAGCTGCCGTCCAGTCTAGCTGCCTCTGCTTAGAGACAGGGATAAGTCCCAGGAGAGCAAGTTGCCAATAAGTGGCAGAGCTCGGAGCAAACCCAGCGGACGCCGGGGCTTCCAGGACTGAGCTGAGTGGCCGTGGGCAGGCTCCTTTCTGGACCCCGGGTCACTCTGCTGAGAAAGAGGACAGGGGCCTGGCCAGGGCAGCGACAGCTTCTTGACCCTCCAGTGCTTAAAGGGCTAAAGTGTGGCCAAGGCTTGTGCCAACGCTGCGAGGGGGGTCGCTTAGGTTTTGGTTCTACTCAGGGGCTACGATTTCACGCTGAGCTTCTCGTGTTGACTGAAGATCTTTTCTCATAAGAGTGGCCGAGCGTGGGGGCTCGCCGTCTTCGTCATCATCTGCCCCGGCTGTGGCGTGTGTCTCTGGTGATGGCTTGAACCAGCGAGGGGTCTCCACGCCAGTGCGTGCTCCGCCCCAAGGAGGAGGCAGCTGTGTGGAGTCACCATGGTCGTGAGGCTACAGAGGAGAAAGCAGCCTGCCCGGGGAGAAACCTCACTTCTAGGCAGGGAAAAGCGATTTACTACCCATTATCCCACAGGGAGCTGGTCTCTGGGGAAGACCGTTTCCTTGACTGGCGGGCCGGCTTTGGGGCTGCAGGTAGTGAGCCACGTTTTCCCACGCGACCGGCCCTCTGTTGGAGTTAACGATGCTTTCCAAGCATGGCCCTGAGTCCGGAGGGGTCATGGGGAGCAGCTGTTGCCCATTTCCGTGGAGAACTGGGTGGGAGAAGGGGGCTTCCGCTGCAGCTTGGTGGGCGCGGGAGGTTTCAGCCAGGGCCCTGGGGAGGTTTATCTCTCCCCCCCCAGTAAAGAGCAGAGGGGGAGGGCCCAGGAGAGGGGGCGGCTGCAGGAGTGACTCTCCCTCGATCCCACTCTGTAAACCGTGGGCTGTGCGGGTACTGGAGTGGGAGAAGTAATCGCTGCTTCTTTTCTCCCTATCACGCGAGGCGGGGGAAGCCCGACCGAGCCTAGTGGAGACTTTTCACGGAGCTGGAAGGTGAGGGCTCTTGGACCACAGTGAGATGGGCGGGACCCCAGTGCCACAGGATGCCGTGAAAGGAAGGAGGATACTCTTGGGCCCCACTGAGCCCCTCTCCAAGGTCACTGCCATCGGCTGCTTCTCCAAGCTGAGACTCCCCCTCCGGAGGCGGGGGAACACTAAGAGCCCTTGGGGGTGGCGGCCTCCCTGGCACGAGGGACAGGGCCAGAGGATGCTGGATGCGACGGTCAGGGATGTGGCGCTGGTTGTCTGTCTCAGGGCTACGGCTGCCCGGAGGGAGGCACCCAGTGAGGAGACCGAGAGGCGTGTGAGCGTGGCTTGTGGGACTGTGCGCTGCCGCCGGGGGTCCCCAGCTGAGTGTGCAGCTGTGCGTGTAGGGGGCGTGTGGGGAGGGGTCCTTCTCCCACTGTTACAGCCTCGTTCCAGGGCCCGTGGCACGGGCCTCCCAGGACGCCTGCCACTTCTGTCTCGCTGGTTTCCGCAGAGCGGTGCTGGGAGACCAGACTTGGCCTGGGGGACCGGGACCCTTAGGGTTTGCATGATGAGGCTTTGAGCACTTTACTTTTTAAAGGTTTCCAACAGGAAAATGTGGCTTCTCGGCTGAGTGACTGTTTTCAGACCAAGCTCTCGGGGGAGACCAGCCAGACTTCCGGCTCAGTGCCCCCGGCCCCCCGGCACTGGTGGTTTTCATGGGCTCGAGGGCGCTGCGGTGACAGCTCTGTGTCCTGCCTCTGGCCTCATCGTGTGTGGCTGTGCCCTCCCACCCAGGACATCCTGGTTCCTGATGGGCACGGGCGGGAGAGCCGAGTCTTGGTGCAGGGAGAGGGGGTGGCGAGCTGAGGAGGGAGGGAGGAGAAAGTGAGCCAGAGCATGCAGGGAGGTGACAGATTGTTATTAGTATTATTATTACCGTATTTTCCCTCTTTCGATTTCATGCTTAAGACTTCCAGTATCGTTATGCACGGGGGGAGGGGGGGATGGTACCTCTCGCCTTCTCTGTGGCGCTGCAGATTAACAGCCGTTGTCTTGGCGGAGGAGCCCACGTGCGCGTGCTCGCCCCGCCGAGCCAGAGCCACCGGTCACCTCCCTCCCCCGGCCTCTCCCCGTCCTCTCTCCCTGCTTCTCCAGCGTCACACTCAGGCTGCTGGAGCAAGCGGGCCATGCTTCCGCCTCCACTGCGGGGGCCTGCTTCCCCCTTTCCACCTTCCCCTAGAGCCTGGGCCTGCCACACGGATGTTGCCCAACTTCACACGGTTCGGCTTTACAGGGATGCAGCAGCGGCAGGTGTGCCGTGGGAACCGTATTTCCTCCCTTCAGCCAGCGGATGCAGCGTGGCGCCCTTGGGCGCTGCTGGGCGGGGGTTCGGTGTGGCGCCCTTGCACCCTGCTGGGCTGGGATGCTGCGTGGCGCCCTTGCGCCCTGCTGGGTGGGGGCAGCAGCTGCAGCTCCCCATCAGCCCCACCGTCACCCCAGGGAACAACCCCCACCCTGTGCTGGGCTGTGTCGCTGGGGGTTCTTGGGCACGGGCATTCAATCAATTACATGATATTCGGCGCATTATTATAAAACCGTCTTTGTGTTGGATGCTTTTACCCAACCCTAGGCTAGTGTGTGTTCTGAGCGTGTTTAAGGTAGGTGAGGTTATGTGTAGTCAGTGCATTTTCGACTTAGGATATTTCAATTTTTTTTTTTGACAGGCACAGTTAGAGAGAGACAGAAAGGTCTTCCTTTCAATTGGTTCACCCCCCGCCCCCCAATGGCCGCTACGGCTGACGCGCTGCGCTGATCAGGAGCCAGGAGCCAGGTGCTCCCTCTTGGTCTCTCATGTGGGTGCAGGGCACAAGCACTTGGGCCGTCCTCCACTGCCCTTCCGGGCCACAGCAGAGAGCTGGATTGGAAGAGGGGCAACCGGGACAGAAGCTGGCACCCCAACCGGGACTAGAACCCGTGTGCCGGCACCGCAGGTGGAGGATTAGCCACATGAGCCGCGGCGCTGGCCAACTTAGGATATTTCAACTTATCAGACTTTACCCCATTGTAGGTCGAGGAGCAGCTGTGTAGGTAGGATCAGAGCGTTCTCCTGGGGGACATCTGTTCTTTCTTTGGGGCATTCTTCCCTCTATCTTTGAGGAGTGGGTGTGGACAGAAGTTAAAAGAGGCCCTAAAGAGTCAGTTTCAATAGTCAGCTGTGGGGTGGGGTGGGTGTTTGGCCTCTTGGGATGCCCATATCCCACATCGGAGTGCCCGAGTTCAAGTCCCAGCTCTGCCCCCAAGTCCATCTTCCTGGAAGGCAGCAGGTGGTGACCCCAGCCGCTGGAGCACCGCCACCCATGTGGGAGACCCCGATCTGACTCCCGGCTTCAGCTTGGCCCAGCGCTGGCTGTTGCAGGCATTTAGGGAGTGACCCAGCGGATAGGAGATCTCTCTGTCTCTCTGCCTTTCAAATGAATAAAATAAATGAAAAAAAAATTAAAAAGCTGGATCCAGAGTGGAGCAGCTGAGACCCACACCGTGCCAGCCCCCGAAACGATGCGTATGGCAGGATGCGTTCTGTGGGTGGTGGGAGTGAGCAGCCCGAGCCAGAGCCATCGGACCCCAGCTGCTGGCCGAGAGCCGGGGCTGGGGGCTCGGGGTGCCCCTTGGCTGGGCTGTTGGGTGTTTCCAAGTGGGTGACTTCCTGGGGGCTGCCCGATGTGACGGAGCCTCTGAACGGGAGCCTGGCGTTTGCTCAGGGAGTCAGGGCTGCTGCCCCTCCTCTGCTGGGCACTTGAAGAATCTTTGGGGGGGGGTGGCTTGGCGGTGAAGGGCTGGGAAGTTTCTGGACCCTTTTGCTCCGTTCTCTGTGTTACACAGGCACAGGGTCTTGGGACAGATGGCCCAGAGCTGCAGTGTGCAGTTTGAGATTGTGAAAGGAAACGAGGTTTCCCAGCTCAGCCGTTAGCATCCGTGCTCCAGCAGAGTGAGCTAACCTGGCCCGATGGCCTTGCCGTTCTGTTCCCAGAAGCCCTCAGGGTTTGGGGAAGTTCCCTTCATTGGGATGCAATGGTTCCGTGTCCTGGTTGCATGTTGTAATTACCTGGAGCGGTTAAAAACATAAACACAGGGGCCAGTGCTGTGGCACAGTGGGTTAATGCCCTGGCCTGAAGCGCCGGCATCCCATATGGGCGCCGGTTCTAGTCCCTGCTGCTCCTCTTCCAACCCAGCTCTCTGCTATGGCCTGGGAAAGCAGTAGAAGATGGCCCAAGTCCTTGGCCCCTGCACCCACGTGGGAGACCTGGAGGAGGCTCCTGGCCCCTGGCTTCGGAATGGCGTGGCTCCAGCTGTTGCAGCCAATTGGGGAATGAACCACTGGATGGAAGACCTCTCTCTCTCTCTCTGCCTCTCCTCTCTCTGTGTAACTCTGACTTCAAGTAAATAAATAAATCTTTAAAAAATAAACATAAACACAAAAACCAGTGCCCTGGTGGGTACATCCTGCACTGGCTACGTCAGGATCTCTGGTGACACAGGTAGGGAGGCCGAGGTGGAACATGGCACCCGTACTTAGAGCTCCTTGGCTGGTTGCCAAGACTCCTTTTAAAGACTTCCTGGGGCCGTGATGCTAAGAATCCAGGGGTTGAGGCGAGAGGGACAGCAGAGGTGAACAGTCTTGGAACTTGGACTAGGGGAAGGCCAGTAGGGGGGGCTGCCTTTGGGCTCTAGCTGCAGACTGCCTGACAGTGCACCACATATTTAGCCTTGGCTCCCAGGGCTGGTGGATCTTGACCCGACCTGTGGGAGGGGGCAGATGTTGATCATTTTCCACCTGGTCAGGAGCTTCATTTGGGTCCTTGGCTCTTGTGAAAAGAAAGATGGGAGGCAGGCTCTTTCCTGCTTGGAAGTCTTGAGGTTGAGTTTGGACTCCCCCTTGGTGCGCAGGCCTCGTGGGATCCCATGCCGTGTCTGACAAATCTCAGTGTGGCCGGAGCTCAGAGGAGTCATCGCCGGCGTCCCTCTGCCGTCAGACAGGGCCCTTGCTCCACTGAATCCAGACAGATGGTGGGGGTGGAGATTGTCCCCCGAGATTTGGGAAGCAAGACTTTACACTCTTTTTCTGGTGACCTAATTGAGTGTTTAGCTCGTTAGGAAACTTTTCTGATCTAAATGTCTTTGGCTGCAATTTAAATAATGGAAGAGCTGACCTCATATATATATATTTATTTTTTTTCACACGTCTCAGTACCAGTCACAGTCAAAAGCATTTATGGAGTGTTGGTTTTTCTCACACGTACTTGGAGTGCCAGGGGTCAGAATTAGTGTAAGTTTAGTTGTGTCCTGTAGCCTTTGCAAGTCAGCACCACTTTTTTTTTTTTTTTTTGACAGGCAGAGTGGACAGTGAGAGAGAGAGAGAGAGAAAGGTCTTCCTTTTGCTGTTGGTTCACCCTCCAATGGCTGCCGCGGCCCGTGCGCTGCAGCCGGCGTACTGCGCTCATCCGATGGCAGGAGCCAGGTGCTTCTTCTGGTCTCCCATGGGGTGCAGGGCCCAAGCACTTGGGCCATCCTCCACTGCACTCCCGGGCCACAGCAGAGAGCTGGCCTGGAAGAGCGTATATCTTTATATGCTGCTTTCCGAATGAGTCGTGTTCTTTCTTTCTTTTCCAAACGAAGGAGTAACACATGAACTTGGCAGGAAACTCAAGTAGTCCGGAGGCTGTCTGATGAAAGTGAGTTCCTTCAGCTTCCTGTGCCAGCCATGGCCGCCTGGGCCGTGAGTGATAGAAAACCTAACTCAGCCCGGCACGAGGGAGAGAGGAGCTGTGTTGGCCCCAGGCGCTGCTGGGCGCTGTCAGAGCATCGCTGGTGCCTGCGGTTCCTGCCTCCCTCCCAGGCCAGCCTCTCCCTGTGCGCGCTTTCAGGTTGGCTAGTCCTGTCCTCCTGGGCTGGAGTCCAGAGGAGGGGGAAGTCTCTCCATCCCACAGCTCAGGTGTGGTCTCAGAGCTGCGCTTCATGGCAGGGAGTCACTGGCCTGACTCGGGTTGCCTACCGCTCCCTGGGAGATTGTGTGTGCAGTGGCCAGTCCTGGGTCACGTGTCCTGGCCTGCCCTCTCTCCACATTAGAGTAAAAACAAAGACCAATGTGGAGAAACAACAGGGAGGAGGGTGGTTTCTCCAAATCGAGTCAAGTATTGTTGCCAAAATAATGAGTGCTGAACAGCCACCATGCAACATACACCGAACACGCTATGCACACTGAACACGCTACACACACTGAACATGCTACGCACACTGAACACGCTACGCACACTGAGCATGCTACGCACACCGAACACGCTACACACACCGAACAAGCTGCGTACACCGAACACGCTACACACACACCGAACACGCTACACACGGAACACACTACACACCGGACACGCTACACACCGAGCACTTCAGTGTGCACCGGGCATCCCCACGCTCCTTGGACTCTGGTGAGAAGCGACCTGTAAACTGAGTGGCGTGGGTCTAGAACAACTTCTTATTTCTCACGGTCTGGTGGCCTGGGCGCAGCCGGGAGGCTGTCCTGCCGGTTGTGGTCTTGCCCGGGGTCCCTTGTGCGGATGTGGTCATCTGGCAGCTGCTCTAGACGGGAGGGGACAGGCGAGGGCCTTACTCACAGGGCGGGGCCTCGGTGCTGCCTGTCCACGGGGCTGCTCCAGGCTCTGCTGTGGCCGGGCTTCCTCACCTGGCATGGCAACGCCTCCAGGCAGGCGGGTGGAGACACGGACACTGGAACTCGTGCAGATCCATGTCTGCTGCTGGCCGGGGCGAGTTGCCAGGCCCACTCGGATTCAGAGGGGCGGGGTCCACTCTGGTTCTTGGTGGGTGGGAGGAGCCTGCAGAACACCTTGGCCCTGCTTGCCATCAGCCACTCCCCCTGTGGAGCAGACGCCTGACTAGGGTCTGTCCTTCCAGAATCAGTGTTCCCCGTGTGTGCCTAGTGCTCGTCCCGTGTGTGCTGAGTGCTCCTCCTGTGTGCCCAGTGCTCATTCCCGTGTGTGCTGAGTGCTCCTCCTGTGTGCCCAGTGCTCATTCCCGTGTGTGCCGAGTGCTCCCCGTGAGTGTCCAGTGCTCCCCGTGTGTGTCCACTGCTCATTCCCGTGTGTGCTGAGTGCTCCTCGTGTGTGCCCAGTGCTCATTCCCATGTGTGCCCAGTGCTCTTCCTTGTGTGTGCCAAGTGCTCCCCGTGTGTGCTCAGTACTCCCTGTGTGTGCGCAGTGCTCCTCCTCATGTGTGCTGAGTGCTCCCCGTGTGTGCTCAGTACTCCCTGTGTATGCTCAGTGCTCCTCATGTGTGCTGAGTGCTCCCCGTGTGTGCTCAGTACTCCCTGTGTATGCTCAGTGCTCCTCCTCGTGTGCACATTGCTCCCCGTGTGTGCCCAGTGCTCCTCCTCGTGTGTGCCTAGTGCTCCCTGCGTGTACCCAGTGCTCCCTGTGTGTGCCTAGTGCTCTCTGCATGTGTCCAGTGCTCCCCGTGTGTGCCCAGTGCTGCTTGTGTGTGCTCCCGTGTGTGCCGAGTGCTCCGTGTGTATGCTTGGTGCTCCCCCCGTGTGTGCCCAATGCTCCTCCTCATGTGTGCCGAGTGCTCCCCGTGTGTGCCCAGTGCTCCCTGTGTGTGCCCAGTGCTCATTCTCGTGTGTGCTTAATGCTCCCCATGTATGCTCAGTGCTCCCCATGTGTGCTCAGTGCTCCTCCCCGTGTATGCCGAGTGCTCCCCGTGTGTGCCCAGTGCTCATCCTTGTGTGTGCCGAGTGCTCCCCATGTGTGCATAGTGCTCCTCGTGTGTGCTCAGTGCCCTCCTGGCCCTCGACCCCCTGCTGGTCCTTCCCCGGTCTTGGTCTTGCCTTCTCCCTGCTGCGCCGCGGCTTTGCTCCAGGCGCCGTCTCCCATGCCTGGGCAGAGTCCGGCTTTGGCAGCTTCCCCCCAGGCGCCGTCTCCCACGCCTGGGCAGAGTCCGGCTTTGGCAGCTTCCCCCCAGGCGCCGTCTCCCATGCCTGGGCAGAGTCCGGCTTTGGCAGCTTCCCCCCAGGCGCCGTCTCCCATGCCTGGGCAGAGTCTGGCTTTGGCAGCTTCCCCCCAGTTGCCAACTCGAGCAGCCAGGGAGGGAATCCGAAGCCCAGGTCCAGCCCAGCCCTGGTGTTCCAGATCTGTGCGAGGACAGGTTCGGGCCACGCTCTGCGGCCAGAAGGCAGGAATTAGCCATTGAGGTGCATCCCGTGGCTGACGGCAGTTGTCTCCCCAGGGTCTTTCTGCTTGGGAAGGATGCCAGCCTCCCGAGGACAGGTGTGTCCAGGCCTGGGGTTGGAAGCGGCAGGGGAGAGACTCCAGATTAATTTTTAATAATATTCTAGGCTTCAGCCATCGTTGGTTTTGTTAACCTGCACCAGTATTTCTTAGTTTTTTTTTTTTTTTTAATTTAGGATAAAAACTTCCCTTTCAGAATAAAAAATCCATTTGCTTCCCTCCTGCGGGAGTCCGTGTCTTGCCTTATGAATGGACCTCGAGGTGGGATGACGGGGGACCCACGCCAGGCTTGCTCCGGCGGACGCGTGGGCAAAGCTGTGGGACAGCAAACAGCAGTTTCTCCCCCTCTCTGCCTGCTGTGAGAGTGGTGAGAGCCGTGCGGCCCAGGGGCGCTGGAAGAGTGGGACTCCCCACTCACTGCCTTTCTCGGCCAGGCCAGAGGTGTGCAGGCTGGGCTGCGGGGTTGGATGCTGGGCGCCGTGAGAGGGTTGCCTGGCTTCCTGCACTCTTCCATTCCCGAAAGCGCCCAGGCCAAGACACAGAGCCCTGCCCCCTCCAGGAGCACCTTGGTAGTACTGCCCCTTTCCTTAGGGGTGGGGCACGCCTCTCTGGACAGCTGCAGCCCAACCAGGGAGCAGAGCCCTGAGCCCGCAGGGCCGCTGAGACAGTGTGGTGGTTCAGATCCGGGGCAGCCCGAGCCCCGGGTGGGGTTTGGAGCTGAGCTGCTGTGAGTCCGCCCGTAACATGCAGGCATCTCCCGGCTCTGCTGAGACGGAACCCTAGCCTGCCTCCCGCCTTGTGCACGTGGTGGGGATCGACGTGGTGGGGTTCAAGCAGTCATTGATGGCTTAGCACTCACAGACCCTCCCGAGACTGGAGAGGACAAATAGCCGTGTTTTAGTAGCTTGGCTGTCAGGGTTGGCCCGGCTTTCAGCCTTGCGTCTTATTGTGACTTGGGGCCAGAAGCCACAGCACCGGGCCTCTGCACACAGCAGACAGCGAGCCCCGCAGGACCAACCATGGGAGCATCAGGCCGGGGGGGAGAATTGTGCGTGTGCTAAGCAAGGCGGGGTGGGGAGCTTTGCACGTACTGAGCGTAGATTTCTTTTTCTTTATTTTTTCCTTTCTCACCACGGCCTCTCTCTCTGGGAACCTTTCTCAGCTCTGGATCTCTGCAGAGAAATCAGCCAGGACAGCCCTGGAGCTAAGTGAGTTAGCTCTCCTGGAGGGTGGAGAAAATATACATCTGTCCAATGTATAAACAAGGGACAAACGGATTAGTATCGTATTTAAGACGGAGGAAGAGACGCAGCCACAGCCCGGGCCGAGGCTTTAAATAGATTACAGGGTGGAATTTGCCAAGCGCTTTGTAATTCTGCACGAACAGTGTGGTGCAGAAGGGTGTCCAGGAGCCGATGGCCAAGAGTATTTGCATCTGAGGGGCACAGGAGTCCCAGTATTAGTGTGTGACTGTCACCTTCCCATCCGTGACCTCCTCCGACCCTGGCAGTGATCTCGTAGCCAGAGGTTTCAGTGTTTGCGTATCGTAGGTGGAGGAGGGGCTGCAGCCCATGCTGGACCCTGGGACGCGCAGGGCAGTGGTGGGGCAGGGAGTAGGGAGCCCCTGTCCGAGGGGTATGAGCATCTTCGATGAGCGGGTGGCCTGGCTGCGTGTCCCGTCTGCTGTGAACTCCTAAACGATTAACTGTGTAGCTTTTTGTGGAGAGCCCCCGCCTCCTCGCCGTGCGCCAGGCACTGTCCTAGACTTGGGATGAAACGGTGAACAAAGCAAACAAACATTCCTGCATGCTGGGGCCGCAAGAGTCACTTGACAAACAAGCTGTCCCACAGCACATGCCGTGTGTCCCACAGGGGTGTGATGGACCAGGGTGGAGGGCAGAGAATGCACTGCGGGCAGATATGTGTGTGTGTGTGTGTGTGTGTGTGTGTGTGTGTGTGTGTGTGTGTGAGAGAGACAGAGAGAGAGAGAGAGAATTGGCAGTCGCGAAAGAGCAAATCCAAAAAGATGCTAAGAACTGTTCCTGGCCTGTGCAAGGCTCTCCATTGATTTTTGGATTCAGTGAACACGTGCTCAGGTGGGTGGGTGGAGGAGGAAGGTTGGGCACTACCTCCTTGCAGATCTGGGCTTCCTTTGAGTGGCTAAACACATGCAGGAATGCGCCCCCCTCTGTCCCACTCCAATGTCACGCATCAATGTGGAGTGCCCTGAGTGGGACTCCAGACGAGCAGCCCCTGCTGGCCAGGGAGAGTCGGCGTGAGGATGCCCCAGGTCGTGCAGTTTGGGTGATGGGAGAATTTGCCTGTCATTTACTCTGGCTTTGCTTCTGTCTATGGGTGTGGTGCCCGAGCCCTGGCATGTGCCTGCCCGGAGTCTCTTCTGGGAGAATTGTGGTTCCTTCTAGATCCTTGTGATCGTGTGTTTCTTTCTTAAGAGGATTTCCTCCTTAATCCGTCACTCGCTCCCAAGATGGGATTGGAAAGACCTGACAGATGTCCACAGCCTGCCACGGCTCTGTCACCTGTTCACCTGTCATCTTCCCTGCCCATAGCACAAGCCCCCAGAGGGCAGAGGGCATCTTTCCGCTGCTGAGCCTGGGCTGTCCACTGCGGGGTTAGCACACAGCTGGCCTCAAGGTCGTTTGTAAAGCAAGTGTCGAGTGCATTTGGGCTTTCCTTGGGCCTCGACTGCCTGCAGGCTCAGCCGGATTTCTCTAGAATCCCTGGAGCTCCCGAGTGCGCTCTCCGAGTCGGCAGTGAGAAATCCGCCTCGCGGAGTCCACGAGGAAATGGGTCTTCCTGATTCGCCCAATGAAGGAAGAAACTAATCGAATGCGGACTCATTACGGCTCTGAAGCGCTTTGAAAACTTCCCCACGATTTAATTAGAATGAGCTTCTCAGGATGTGTCGTCATGCCAGGAAATGTCTCACGCTGTCGGCGGGTGGGGTGAGCTCAGGGCAGGGGGCCGTGGGCACCGAGGCTGTGGCCTTTCTCCTAGCAGACACAGATGATGGCGCTGGGATCGAGCCTGGTCTCTCTGCTCCTGAGCCTGGGAGGCAGCACTAGGAACTTCGGCTGGGTCAAGCTTCAGTTTCCTCATCTGCTCACTGGAGATGATCGTATTGGCTTCTTGATTTTGTTTTTTAAGATTTGTTTATTTGAAAGGCAGAGTTAGAGAGAGGGGGAGTCTTCCATCCTCTGCTTTACTCCCCAAATGGTTGCAACGGCCAGGACAGGGCTGGGCTGATCCAAAGCCAGGAGCCAGGAGTTTCTTCTGGGTCTCCCATGTGGGTGCAGGGGCCCAAGGACTTGGGTCATCCTCCACTACTTTCCCAGGTGCATCAGCAGGGAGCTGGATCGGAAGTGGAGCAGCCGCGACTTGAACCGGTGCCCATATGGGATGCCAGCACTGTAGGCAGAGGCTTAGCCCACTGCCCCACGGTGCTGGCCCCTATAGGGCTGTTGCACTGATGAGTTGGGTAATGTCTTTGCAGCGCACTGATTGCCGAATAGTAAATGCCCAGAACTTGTTGACACTCGTTACTCGTATCAGATGGGTGGACTCTGGGGCAGAGCGAGTCAGTGACATGCCTGTGGTGGCTTTAGACCAGCCTCCCTCCAGGGTGTGCCCCGCTGGTGTGATTATTGCTCGTGTTCCTCGTCCTCAGGTGGTTAACTCCTCCAGACCTCTCTGCTCGGTAGCGGGAATCGCTCATGCTTTCTTAGGTCGCCCTGTGTGTGACGTTTGCAAGCATGCCCTTTGACCTCACTCACCCTGAGCTTCCCGCTGTGGCCGCACTGCGTCACGGCATCCACACTCAGGTCGGTTTTCGCCTTTAATGAGGTGTCATTGAACCCCACATGTGACCGTGACATTTCCAGCTGATGACTGTTGGGCACTTAAGTGGGTCCTGATTTTTTTTTTTTTTTTTTTTGCATCATCATTTTGTGTTGCAGCCATAGAGGCCTCCGTCTAGAGAGAGCAAAGGTGGGTAAAAGGCTTGTGAGAAACCAACCAACCAGCCGCCCACTCTTCTCCCCCCGCCTTCCACGGCCCTGCTCTGTTTTCCCAGAAGCCCCCACTCTGGTCTGTTTCTTAAGAAATTTTCTAGGCCGGCGCTGCAGCTCACTAGGCTAATCCTCTGCCTGCGGCGCTGGCACCCTGGGTTCTAGTCCCGGTTGGGGCACCGGTTCTGTCCCGGTTGCCCCCCTTCCAGGCCAGCTCTCTGCTGTGGCCAGGGAGTGCAGTGGAGGATGCCCCAAGTGCTTGGGCTCTGCACCTCATGGGAGATCAGGAGAAGCACCTGGCTCCTGGCTTCGGATGGGCGCAGCGTGCCAGCCACAGCGGCCATTGGAGGGTGAACCAGCGGAAAAGGAAGACCTTTCTCTCTGTCTCACTGTCTAACTCTGCCTGTAAAAAAGATTTTTTTTTTCTAAATACATTCATTTCGCAGTTTCTCAGTTTGGAAGCTGGCGCCCCCAGCTCTGGTGCGCGTCGCGTTGTGTCCCTTGGATCGTCTCCCTGCTGGCCTGCACCTCCCTCTTCATTAGTTTTATTGCCTGGCTCTTGGGCTTCCTGGCCGAGTCTCATCTTCCTCTCTTACGCTTTTTATCATCGCTTTGCTGTGCGCTTCTGCATGGTGGGAAATTTCATGGACTTTTAACTCCAAAAAAAAAAAAAAAACACCCAACACTGCAGATGTTTCTTTCTGGTTGTTTTCAACAGCTTTTGTGTCCTGTTCTCTGTCCTCCGCTCCTTGCCAGGGAAGGAAGGACGTCTTTCAGGATTTTCTCCACACGTTCATATCTCTCGGATGGCAGTGCTAGGTTCCCCTTCCGTACGCGTGGTCTCCCTGAGTTCTCTGGTCCCGGGGGAGGGTCTTCTCTTCCCCTGTGTGGTCTCCCCAGCCACACTGGAGTCTGCGCTCCCCACAGCCGACCTCTCAGAGCGCAGCGTGTGCCCGGTGCTCATATCGGCCCGGGACGGTGATGCAAGGTGCCCGGGCATCACCGGGCTGCGCACTCGCTCGGGGCTCCTTCTCATTCTCCGGTCCCTGGCCTGAGATGGGTGCTGTCATCGTCCCTGATGTTTCCTGGGTTACAGGCGAGGCTAAGCAGCCCCTCGGTGCCCGGGCACCCTCGGCATGCCTCTCCTCTTGGCAGTTGCAAGAAGGAGCGTGGCCCAGGTCAGCACCCTGACTTTGAACTTGTGGCCTCCAGCAGCATTTTGGAGAGAGACGTTTCTGTGGTTTGAGCCACCTGGCTCGTGCCGCGTGGTCACAGCAGCCGTGGGAAGCTTGCAACTTGCTCACTGGACGCCGCCTTGTGCATTCCATGGCTGGGCCCTGCCCCCTCTTCCTCCGGAATGCACCCCGATTTCCCCAGCGTCCGTCATGCGTGGGGTTGGCACCTGCCTGGGCTGCCGCATCTCCCATGTTGTGTGTGCGCTTGTCCCCCCCTCCCCAGGGCCCTTCTGCTGCTGTCTCTGCACCTGCTCCCCCCCCCCCCATCCCTGCCACTCTGTGCCCTCCACCTCTTCATGCACTGGTGCAGCGTGAGCTTTTACAAATGTCAATCAGCCGCGTCGCTCTCCCGCGGTCTGCGAGGACCCTGGTCTCCTCCGCTCTCCCTGCATTGGTCCCTGTGCCACAGACCTCGCTCGTTCTGACCTGAGGAATTCCACTCGCTCTGCCCTTAGAATTCTGCGGCGACTCCATCTCATCATCAAGGTCGCAGCTTACATCACCTCCTCTGAGAGGACCTCCCTGATTACCCAAGTAAAATGACTCCTCCCAAAAGTAAAGTAAAATCCATGTCCATCCCCGGGCGTTGTTTTATTTGTTTCATATCGTCCGGAACTGCACCACCCCACCTTGGGAGGCAGCTGGGGTCCCAGGCAGCTGGGAGCTCAGAGTTTTGGGGAGGGCACTTTCCCTCCATGGCCAAGCGCGGAGCACTGCTCTCCCAGAGCACCCAGAGAGGGGCGGGGGCAGGCTCTCCACCTGGAGGGAGCCCTGAGCCTCACGGCTGGTTTGTGTCAGGCAGAGGCCCACAGCCAGGAGTCTGGTGGTTTGTCACCTCTCACAGGCAGAGCAGCGGAGTTCCTAGGTGGCCGGGTTTTTCTCAATGAACCAGACAGACAGCAGCTTATCCCCCCCCCCCCCCGCCTCGGCAGGGGCTGCTCCCCAGCAGCCAGGTCTGGGACAGATTGGATCCGTGGGAGTGAGCGGTGGTGTGGGGGTGGGGGAGGCCGGACCAGCTGGCGCAGTTGGCCCCCAGCAGGCCCACAGTGAGAGGGTGCTGACGGAGCGGTGGCTGGGTGCCACGGGGGGCTGCCTGGGGCAGTGTGTTCTCACTGTCTGTGTGACCGGCTGGTGACAAGGTTTGGTCAGGACACCCTCCCCTCCCCCGCCACCCCGCCATCTCCCTGTGGCAAGCTGAAGGCTTCTGGGAGTCCATGCGCTTCTAGCTAGTCTGACTCTGCCTTGAAAGCGTGCCTCTTATTCAGAGCCACGGGCTGTGGGGGAGGAGCCTTGCACTGGAACCAGAGCCGAGGTTGGCCTTGACTTCGGAGCACAGCTACTCCCAGTGTGGCTGAGACACGTGCCCACGGGTGCTGCAGCCCAGGTGGGCCTCTCACGCATGTGTGTCCCGTTGAATTGCACTTGGCAAACGGGAGCTTCGATGGGAACCAGCCTCCATGGTTTCTTGGCCCAGGAGTTAGAAGTAGGTTGCTGGCCAGCAATGTTGAGGCCCAGATGGGCCTTGAGTGACGCTTCAGGGAACTTATATGGTCCAGGGCTTAACCCACCCAGGACCTGGGGTCACTGAGAGTGGAGGCTGAAGGCGCCTTTGGGTCACACTGCTGTGCGTGTCTAACACTGCTGGTTCTTAGGGGTTGAGGACGACCTGGCTCTCGCCCTGGGCCTGCTGGGTCTTGTCAAGTGCTTAGTGATTGTAGTGGGTGACCCAGGCCTGTCCCCAGAGGGACCATTGGAGGGTAGCCCTAGAACCTGGGTGTCCAGCATGCTGTCCCCGGAGCAAACGTGGCTCATCAGAATCAGGAGTGCCTGCAGCCTTTTGAAGACTTGAAAAACGCAAGGAATTGAATTCCACAGTGTACCCAGATCTTAAAGTGCCAGGCCAGTGAGTTTTGACAACAGCCTGCACCTGTAAAGCCACCTGCCCCCAATGAGATGTGGAACTTCACTGTCATCCCAGGAAGAGCCCCTCCTCCCCACCCACCTCAGTTGTCCCAGGCCACCGCTGTGTGACTTCTGTCCCACGGCTTAGCCCTGCACGCGCCCGCGGTGAGGTGGAGTCAGTGTGTACAGGGAGGTCCCCTTGCAGTGTTGCCGCCATGTCAGTCATTTGTTTCTCTTGCCCACGAGTATTTCGTCTTAGAGATACACGGACGCGTGTTATCCCTTCCCCGACCGTCGGGCTGCATCCCCTGTGGAGGAGAGCCGCTGGGATGCTCCTGCCCACGTCTGCCTCCGTTTCTGCTGGGGAGCTGTGTGGGAGAGGAGGTAGGGGATCGTCCGGTCATAGCTTTGCCTTTTTGCTTTGCTCTAGCACAGGTGCCCTTCGTTAGTTTGCAGGGGACAAAGCCACGCCGCTGCCCATCGTCAGCACTGGGGAGGTGCGGCTCCGAGATGGGTCAGCCAAACCAGCCTTCCTCAGTGAACCACCAGAATCGGAGCTGAAGGTAGCTGACGATGATCTCCAGCTATTCGGTTTCATGCTGCAGAGTTACACGCCGCTGGTGTATCTGTACGTCGCCAAGGCATGTTGATAAAGTCAGATTAAGCCCAGACGTAGCCCCCATGCGCGTTTGATTCATGCTTGAATCACGCCTGCTGATCGGAACGCCAAATTGGAAAGCTGACTCAAGGCAGGATTCGTGTGGCCGCCCGTCTTGGGTTTGTGGTGCAGTGACTCGATGTTGCGTGGCCGGGGGCGACCGCCTCCTGGAGGGTCACACACATCCCCCCCCCACATCTGTTCACTCCCATTCCTCGTGACCACACTGTCCCTTTAAATCCATCCTGCCTCCTGATGTCAGCTAACCCTCCCAGAATGCCCCCTTCCCCCTGCTGAAGACCCCTGGGTGTTTCCCCAGCGTGGATCTGCTCGGTGCTGGCAGAGCAGCCTCGGCCTCACCTGTGCCCCTGCCCGACCCTGGGGCCTCGGTCTCCAGGTTGTGACGGAGCGCAGGTTCCTGTGTCTTGGACGCTCCAGTCCATTGCAGCGTGCAGCCAGAGTTGCAGAGAGCACACCGGCCACCTGGGTCCAAGGCTGTCCTCTTCGGCAGACCTGGCTGTCTCGCCGGGCCCCAGCGCGCACCCCGGCCTTCCGCGGGGCCAGTGCCCTCGCAGCTCCCCCCGAGGAACTGTGCCTGCTCGCTCAGCTCGTCCCAGCTCGGGAGGTCCCACCTTCACGCTCCTTTCCAGCCCCTGGCCAAGCCTCAGGAGACCCCCCCCCCCCCCAACTCCTTGCTATCCCGCTTTGCTGGTTTGTTTGTGTACACGTGGCATCTCCTTTCTTGGAGCAACTGCAGGCTCTCTTCAGCTGACTCTTGGGGTCTCTTACGAGGGTGCACAGCCCGGTCCTGAGAGGCAGCACCCAGATCTGCCTGGGTCTGTCTTCCTCCCCTTAAGCCCTCGGGGTCCCGCATAACGTTCCACACCCACCGGGTACCTGCTGATTGACTTTCTGACCGGGTACCTGCTGATTGACTTTCTGGAGGTAAGCCTATATCTGGTTTGGAGCCAGAATGTAAGAGACGCCTCCTGGCTTCTGTCCTCAGGGAGCAGCTACTGCCTTGACGTTTCCGGGTCGCGAGTCTGTGCCCCCCTCCTGGCCAGCACAGCAGCCTCCCTGAGCTGGAGTCCACGGCCCTTTGCTCCCGTGGACACTGAAGGCAGCCCTGGTCGGCAGCGGGCCCCGAGTTGGCTGCTGATCCTTTGAATTTGTGGCCCTGTCTCCCGTAGACTTCCATGCCCGTTCTTTAGAGGTGCGACTCATCTTGACATCGATATTCCCACCTGGTAAGTGAGCCGTGCACTGTGATTTTGTTTTGCTAGGAGGGCAGTTTTGCTTTGTGGCTGTCATTTCTGTACGGAAGGAGAGATTTGGCCGCACCCAGCTGCCGGCGAGTTCTGCCGGATTCCTTATGGAACTCTTCGCAGACTGATGTGGATTTCCAGAGCTGAAGTTGTCCCAACGCGAGCACTTGAGCAGGAGAGTAAGGCTTTGCCTGCTGCGGGCGAGGTGTTCAGCTGATTCTTTTTCCCCGCCTATTATTCTGTGCTGATACCTCTGGTAGCAGAGGGAAATCGATAGCATTCTCAAGGATGTCTCTCTGTGGCATTCTGCAAGAGGTTTTGAGAAAAAGGATTGCGTTGTGAGCTTTGCTAGGTTTTTATTTTAATTTTTTAAAAAAATATTTTATTGATTTCTTTGAGGTAGAGTTACAGAGTGAGGGAGAGACAGAGACAAAAGTCTTCCATTCACTGGTTCAGTCCCCAAATGGCCACAATGGCCAGAGCTGGGCTGATCCAGAGCCAGGAGCCAGGAGCCGGGAGCCTCCTCCCAGTCTGACACAGGTGCAGGGGCCCCAGGACTTGGGCCATCTTCCACGGCTTCCCCAGGCCACAGAAGAGAGCTGGATCGGAAGAGGAGCAGCTGGGGCTCGAACCAGCGCCCATACGGGATGCCGGATGCTGGACGCCGGCACTGTAGGCGGGGGCTTAGTGCACTACACCACAGCGCTGACCTCCTTGGCTGGGTTTTGAGGGTTTTGGGAAATGGGGGAGTCTACTCTTGGGGAACACGAGAGAGAGCCTGTTAGTGTCTGCTGTGTGTCCTCGCGTCGTGCTCACCCTTCCGCTGTCAGGGTGTGGTTTCAGAGCCCTGGGCAGAGACGCCCGGCCACACGGGGCGGTAGGGTAGCGTGCAGACCGTTCTGCAAAGCGGTGGTGTGTTCACCCATCATATCCCGGACTTGGCTCTGGGATTTGCCTGCGGATCAGAGTGGGGATGTGGGCGGGCGCTGGGTGCCCTCACTCCCCCTATACAGCACACTCTCCCCGGCTGTGTGCAGCGCGGGACCCTCTCCCTTGGCTGGGCTGGCCGCCCCTGAATTTCTGTTGGGACGCTTGCTTGGCCGCAGCGTGCAGGGGGACCTGGGGTCTAACTGCTGCTCACCAGGCTGCCCGCGGTGTGCTGGCCTCAGTGTCCAGGCCGCGGGGCTGCTCTGGGCTTCAGGCTGTGCTGTAGGCCCAGGCGTCAGCCCCCCTGGGGTGTCCGTCAGGGCTCGCCTGGCCCTCTCTTCTGGCTGCCTGAACGCGGTGGCTGGTGTCCTCTGCCGACCCTGCCGACCCTGTGCCTGTGGAACCGTCTCATCCTGGGGTGGTTGCTCTGGTGGGAATTCGGGAGTGAGCCGCTTGTGTTCCGTTGGCCGTGGTTAAACTAGAAGTTTTACGACTTAGGTTTTGTGCTGTTCCTAATGGGCTAGTGATTTCACATAAGCTGAGTAAACCTTTGAAAATTAAAAAAAAAAGTTGAAAGATTTATTTATTTATTGTTACGGCAGCCTGAGCAAACTAACACAGATGTACAGGTGCTTAAGATAGAGGTCCTACTGCAAGACAGCAACCTTTTAGAAAAAAATATTTATTTATTTGAAAGGCAAGGTAGCAGAGAGAGAGAGGGAGAGACACAGAGAGATCTTGCATCTACTGGTTCATTCCCCAGACGGCTGTAAGGCCTGGAATGGGCCTGCCTACAGTCAGGAGCCAGGAGCTCCACGCAGGTCTCCCATGCGGGTGCAGGAGCCCAGGCGGACAGCGTCGTGTGACCCTCACCTCTGTCTACCTCTGAATGCTTGCATCATGCCCACGGGAGAGCCCGGCCCGTGGAGCAGCCACTGCCCAGGACTGACTCCTGCCGCCTGTCGCTTTCCCAGGCGCTTCAGCTGGGAGCTGGTTTGGAAGCAGAGCAGCTGGGAGTGGAACCGACACTGATACGGGATGCCGGCTTGGCAGGTGGCAGCTCACTCTGCTGTCCACGACGCCAGCCCCCTGCACTTGAAAATTACATTTGGAGGGAAAGTATTCTCTGGTTAGATGCTCTGAGTAGCTGACGTTGTGAATATTATTATTATTAAAGAATTTCAAACATTCCAGAGACGGGGTGTAGCTTTGGGGTTAGGAGCACGGCTTTGAAATCAGGCCAGGGTTTCACATCCCAGCTCTGTCCCGTCCAGCTGGGTGTCCCTGAGTGACCGACCTGCTCTGACCCGCCGCGGGGAGGCTCTAGGTTGCCCCGAGGTCCAGCACACGCCTTCTGACTACAAAAATGGAGGCCCAGGCCTCTCACGTGCTGACCCCACAAAGCGAACCGTGGGCACCCTTGGCTTCCGGTCTTTGCCCGTACAGTGTATGATCCTCGGCTGGAATGATCGTCCCCTGTCCTTTCTCAGGGCTCGGTAACTGTTATCATTTATTTTTATGTTTTTTCAAGTTTTATTTATTTGTTTGACAGGTAGAGTTAAAAAGAGAGGGAGAGACAGCGAGAGAGAGAGAGAGAGAGAGAGAGAGAGAGAGAGAGAGAGATCTTCCATCCACCTGGTCACTACCCAAGTGGCCGCAATGGCCAGGAGTCATCTGCTGACCCCCAGGTGCACTAGCAGGGGGCCGGGTTGGAAGCAGACGGGATCCTGCTATGGGTGACTCACTGCGCCGTAAACGTCCACCCCTAGGCTATTCTCATTTGTAAAATGCAGCTCACCGCCGAGGAAGGGGTGCCTTTTACGCAAGAAACCCAGCCCAGAGTTTGAAGGTTTCCACGTTTTATTCTGGAGCTCCCAGCTTCAGGTGTGCTGTGGGAGGGTTCGTACCGTGAGTCACGTAATTGCTCGTCCCCACCCCCCGCAAGCACAGCGGCTGTTAATAGTCTTAGATGTGTGAGGTCTGAGCTAGCTTCCGAAGGCAGGTGTTTAGCAGGCTCATCGCCACGGTGTGTTGGTTGCCAGCGTTTTCCCAGCACTGAGTTTGCTTGAGTAGCTTGCGTCACAGTGTGGAGGAAGGCCCTGGATTGCCGTTGTGCATGGTCCTAGACTTGGGTTCCGGGTTTCTGTGCCTTGTGAGGGGGAACGAGGGAGCACCGGTCCTTACCCCATAGCTCTTCAGAATTGTTAAATGATTCCGGGCCTGTGTGGGGGGCCCAGGATGGTGCTGTCTTTGGCTGGCGCCGGTGCGGCCAGCTTTGGGTGGCATCCACTTGCTCTGGCACTTGGTGGAAGCCCCTGACTCTCCGTGGGCCTCAGTTTTTCCATCCATTGAATGGGTTGTTTGGAGCAAATAATGTCCAAAAGTCCCTTTGAACTCTCAGTGAGTTGTTGATTCTATCAGTAGCCTCTTGAGCGGGTTACCCATGAAGCTTTGAAAATGCTACGAGGACGTCTTTCTATACCCGTGGGAAAAAACTCTGTTATTCTAAACCACTACTTAGTTGCCAGTGTTTGTCAAAGGAGTGGAAGGCATTTGAGTATTTCATTCGGAAGCTTAAAAAGTCAGTTTAAAATGCAGGCCATTGATGGGAAAGTGCTGAGTCACTTCCGGGTCACGCACCCTGACTTCTGCAGCCTGGTGCTCCCTGTACATGGCTCATTTAGATAATGGTTACCGAGCAGCGGCTCCGTCCAGGTCTCCAGCGAGGTGCCACAGCATAGAGACTCTCAAGGCACAGCCCCGATTCCGGGCGGGCCAAGGTTCCCAGACAATACGGACACGAAGAATGCATTCAGGGCCCCGCAGAGGCCCCTCAGCGGAGTGCGATGGGGAGAAGGACGAGAGGAGAACCCTGAACCACACCGTCCCCTGACACAGCTCCCACAGCACCGCGGTTCCGTGTCTTGTCTGCAGGCGGCCAATCTGAGCTGCAGAGAGCTTAGACGATTTTTCTAGGATGACCTCACTGGTCAGAGGCAGAGCCGAGACCCAAACTCAGCCCTGATTCTGTAGCTGGCACTTCCCCCTTCTAAACGTAGACCCAGGCAAGGGCTGGGGAAGCTTGGAGGAACGGGCACGTGCGCTGGGGCCTGGCGTCTGTGTTGTCCCGGGTGGAGGTGTTGGGCTGAGAGGCCTGCACGTGGCCAGGGGTGCGTAGTACGAGACGGGCTCCTGGAGTTGGCACAGCCAGCCTCAGCCTAGAGAGACAAAGCCACGTAACACGGCGGCCGCTGTTGTACGCAGCTCTGTGGCATTTAGAGCGCGGACAGCGTCGTGTGACCCTCACCTCTGTCTACCTCTGAATGCTTGCATCACGCCCACGGGAGAGCCCGGGCCCGTGGAGCAGCCACTGCCCAGGACTGACTCCTGCCGCCTGTCGGCCAGTAGCCGGCTGGCTGTTTCTGTGGCTGTCTGCCCTGGATGTTCCGGGGTGTGGACTCACACAGCCTGTGACGTCCTGCGGCTGTCTTCTTGCACTGGGCGTAATGTCTTCAAGATCCGGTCACATCTTAGCGTCAGTCAACCCCTCGTTCCTTTTCACGGACTGTTTATTTCTTCCTTCCTTCCTTCCTTCCTTTCTTTTTTTCTGTCTTTCTTTTTAGATTTACTTTATTTATTTGAAAGAGTTACGGGGGTGTGGGGAGAGATAGAGATTGATCTTCCATCCGCTGGTTCACTCCCCAAATGGCTGCAACAGCCGGAGCTATGCTGGTCCGAAGCCAGGAGCTTCTTCCAGGTCTCCCACATGGGTGCAGGGGCCCAAGGACTCGGGCCATCTTCTACTGCTTTCGCAGGCCACAGCAGAGAGCTGGATCGGAAGTGGAGCAGCTGGGACTCAAACTGGTGCCCATATGGGATGCCGGCACTGCAGGCAGCAGCTTTACCCACTGTGCCATGGCACCAGCCCCTGGACTGGATGACCTTGTCCACATCACACACCCTTTAAGTGACTTTTCTTGGGGATGGTGTAATGGGGTTCCAGTAGTATGTGCATATGGATGCACGAGAGGGGGGTGACTGTGGAATCGGCTCATGTGGTCACGGTGACCGGAGCTCCTGAGATGCTGGTAGCGTGGCTCAGTCCAGGCTCAAAGGCCCCAGAGCCGAGGAAGCTGAGGATGTAGCTCTCAGTTCCAGACCAAGAGCCGGAGAGTGCAGGGACAGGGTCGTTAGTGTTTAAGTCTTGGAGTGCGGGGGAGCTTGGACTGCCGGCAGCCAAGTCAAGGCTCCTGGCCTCTGGCTGACAGCCACTCACTTTGAGAGCGGGTCTTTCCCACAAGGACACGGGAAGGAAAGGAAGGGAGGAATCCCAGCTGGGTCCTAGGTGGGACTGGGAGGTGAAGACCAGAGGTTCCAAGAAGGGGCTCACCTACATCACCTGGGCCGCTTCCCCCCATAGCGCCCCAGTCTCCCACACTAACTCACCTGTGGGAACGCCACATGCTTCCCCCTCATGGGTGCAGAAAGACGTGGGTACCCAGTGGTCCCTGGGGACCGACTGGGACTGTGAGAGCCGAGTGGGACCTGGTGGGGGAGGGGAGGTACCCCAAGTGCTGTGACGAGGACGCTCTCTTTTGTCATCACAGGATGGGGCGCGCTGAGCTACCTTGTGCGTGCGGATCATGTGGCTTTAGAGCTGCTGAAGGTGGGACCGGGTGGGGCCCCCCTGGGACAGGCAAGGGCAGAGACTGCTGGGCAGGTCAAGCTGAAGATGAGGCTCACGGGCCTCTCCGTCCCTGTGCCTCTGGGCAGGTCCTCCCCACTGGGAGGCAGGTCCTCCCCACTCGTGGTGCTGACCCGGTTGGCCTCAGCTCCCAGGCCGCGTAGATGAGGCGTTTCCATTCCTTCTGGGAGTTCCACAGGAAGTTGTAATTTTCCACGGCGGGGGCGCCCTAAGATTTTTGCTGGGAGAACTGAGCACATGACTATGAGTGATGACTGACAGGCAGCAGGGGATTTGCGGCTCCCTGGAGGGGTTTGCTCCCTGCTGTCGCTGTTGGAATACCTGGTCCTGTCACTCAGGCTGCGATGCTGGAGATGGGTGATACACAGTGTTTTTTTAGGGCAAGGCATCATTAAGTAATTATTGGAAGCCCATTCAACATTTTGTGTGTCGACGATGACTGTCGTACCCTGACAGTGATGGGCAGTGGGTGTACTCTAGCCACGGAGCTGTCACGGCTTCCGTGAGAGTAAACAGCTGTTGGGTGGGTGTTTGATTTGCTTCACACTGAAGAACCTGTTATTGGATTGACCTCGCTGGCGCTGGAGAGCAACCTCATTTTTCTCTTCCCCCTCGTATTTCCTCCCTCTGAGTTGATTATGGTCCTTGGGCGGTCAGTTCCCTGCGCCTGACACTTACTGCCTGGGTGACCTTGGACAAATCGCCTTGCAACGTTGAGCTTCACTGTCTTGATCTACAAATAGCTTTAGAAAACAACATGTGCCTTCCGGGTTGTTATGATGATAACAGAGGAGATCAAATGCAAGGCTTGGTCCCTGGACACAGCAGGCGATCAATAAATATTAGTTCGCCTCTTCCTTTCTGGAGATAAGGAAATTGATGAGACTGACGTGACGTTGACTTACTGGTTGTCTTCAGACATTTCAGAGGCTGTCGTGCATCACAGAGGAAAGAGGCTCACTGGAACTCTAGGGAGCGGCCCAAGAAAGAGCTACTAGATAAAAATGGAAGGGGGCAGATTGTAGCCCACCACAAGGAAGAACTTTGTAATCATTAGCTGCATTAGGACGGAGCGGGGCTCGCGAAGTAACGAGCGGTTTGTCTTGAGAGTATTCAATTAGGACAGGATTTCGCAGCAACGTGATGGCTGACATTTGGGGCAGGATAATACTTTGTTAGCAGGGCCTGAGCCGTGCGTTGTGGGATGTTAACCAGAACCCTTGGCCACTACTCGTCAGACAGCAGCAGTAAGCCCTCTTAGCCTCCCCCCAGGGTGACTGAAACAGCTCTGGGCGGTGCCACTCGCTCCTTGGCAGGTAAAATCCCCCCTGCTTGAGGCTGGACAGCAAACTGGACTCCGTCCCCCGAGGTCACCCCAGCCTTGCCTAACGTTGCCTTCTGACAACGCCGGCTCCAGGGATTCTTGGGTTTGGGGTAACAGCCATCACCCGGGACCGCAGGGCTGCCCCCCGTGGAGTTGTCGGGTTGTGTTTGGGCCGTGGAGAGCACACGAGGTCCCTGCTGGGAAGGCCTTGTGTGGTCGGCCTCCTGACTCGTTGCCCCTTCTTGCTTTTGTAGGTCATGTTAGCCGCTTCCTATTGGTCCCTCCTAGCCCCAGCGGTGGAGATGGCCACGTCATCCGGGGGCTTCGGTGCCTTCGCCTTCTTCCCGGTGGCCGTCGGCTTCACCCTCGGCGCGGCTTTCGTCTACCTGGCTGACCTCCTGATGCCTCACCTGGTGAGTACAGCTTGGCTTTGGGCCACCGCGTCGGCGCATGCCCGACAGCGCCGTGCGTTTCTTCCTGTGGATCTTGGTAGACCCGTGGTGTCTCTGTTACGGAGTCGCTGGTATCGAAACGACGACAGGCGGTAGAGGAACTGGGGGGGTGATGACTTCAGGAAAATCATCTCCTGGAAATACGGCTAATCATCCCCTTATTGCATTTCACTAAGTTCTGACGTTGGATGTCAGATTTCATTAGGAACGCAGAGAGCAGCTGATGGTGCGAAGTGTGTAGTGTTTCTGAGGGTGCTTTATAACGTGGGTGTTTGTACGGTGGTGTGATCCTGCACGGGACTCTTGCATCCCGTATCAGACTGCCTGGATCGGACCCTCCTTTGCTGTCCACTCCAGTTTCCTGCTAACGAGCACCCTGGAAAGCAGCAGCCTGTGAATCAAGTACTTGGGTCCCTGCTGCCCACATGGGAGACTCAGACTGAGTTCTGGGCTCTTGGCTTTAGCATGGCCCAGTGCTGATTGTTGGGGACGTTTGGGGAATGAGTTAGTGAGTGGACTGTCTCTCTTTCTTTCTCTCTGTCTCTGTTTTCAAATAAAATGAAAATAAATAAATTTAAATATAAAAAAAGTTCAGGGAGAAATGGAATGAAAAGATAAGTTGAGGGGGATGTCATTGTGGCTCAGTGGGTTAAGCTTAAGCTGCTAACTGTGACGCCAGTATCCCATTTGAGCAAGGGTTCGAGTCCAGGCTGCTCCACTTCCCATCCAGCTCCATGCTGATGCATCTGGGAAAAAGCAATGGAAAATGTCCCAAGTACTTGAGCCCCCACCACCCACATGAGACCCAGATGGAGTTCCAGGCTCCGGGCTTCTGCCTGGCTCAACCCGATTGTTGTGGCTATTTGGGGAGTGAACCAGCAGGTAGAAGGTCTTGGTCTCTTTCTCTCTCTCTCTTTCTAATTCTGACATTTATTTTGGTGCAAAAAATTTGAAATTCATGTGGACAAGAGGTCTTCAAAAAGTTCATGGAAAATGTTTGTTATGAAAAATCCATGCACAGGTTTCAAACATTTTCTTTTTTACCCAAAAATAAACTTAGCTCTCATTCCATTTTCCTATGAACTTTCTGAAGTGCTCTCCCACATGTGCACACCTGGAACTGGGAGAAGTGAATGACCATGACCATGACCGTGCCCATGGCCCTGTCCCCTAACGAGCTTGATGCTCTCGGGAAGATGACGGCACATCTGACTCCTGTGTGAGAGCTTCACCAGGGAGCACATCAGTGAGGCTTGGGAGGAGGGGGAGGGGGAGGCGGACTGGGCAGCAGGGGGAGGGGGAGGCAGGCCGGGCAGCAGGGTCCTGGCTTGAAGTCACGTCTGCCACCTACTGCTTGTGCGTCCTTGGTCCCAGTTCTCCTCCCCGTAGTTTGAGGATAACTGCTCTGGGGGAAGCGGGGGTTGTGAACATGTCCAACTCTAAAGGGCACTGGATTCTGGGCGAGCCAGAGATTTTTGGTTTTTTTGCAGAGGAGGGTTTGGTGAGCTGGGTTTGGGAACAGGTGTGTACTTGCTCACAGAGAACCCAGTTTAACTGCGGCCTGGAGTTGGCTGTGCGGGCTGAGCAGAGAGTGCTGAGGCCAGGCGTGCCCTGGCGTCTGCAAACACAGCCTTCCCGGGCGCTGACCCCTGCAAGCACTAGAGGGGGTCAGAGGCACCCCTGAGCCAGTGCTTGGGTTCCCTGCCCGCTCGGAAAGTGCTAGAGGTGCAGGAGGAGCCATGTGGGGGGCAGTGGGCCAAAGGCCATTTCTCCCGCCAGGTAGGTTAAGTCAGGCTCACTGGAGTCGAGGGACACGGACCCCATAGGGGGTCACTGAGGTTCTCTCTGTCTCCTTTCTTGCCTTTAGTTTCCAACCAGAGAAAGAAAATTCTTGCGAAGTGGTCTCTGGGCCCTGGGGCCCATAAGAAGCTGATCACTTGTGTTGTAGAAGGACTGTCCTCCCAACCAGCCAGCCGAACGTGGCGCCTGAGTGCACGGCTGGCGCGAGGGCCATCTGTCATCATTTGTCCACTGGGAGGTTGGGTGGCAGTGTCTGGTCGCGCCCTCTGGGCGTTTGACTTCCTTGCTGTTGAGTGTCTGCCTCTGCGATGCGGGCGGCTTCCAGAGGGCCTCACCGCAGGCTGCCATGTTCTGCCCTCAGATGCACCTGCTGAGCTGGGACCTTGCCCTTGGAGTAGGCAAGGCCTTGTGGCCAGCGCTCCCAACTCAACAGGGGACAGGACTCTGGCCCGGTGGCTCTGCACGCCCCCTCCTGAGGCCCAGTCTGCAGTCTCACCTGGTTCTTCCCCCTCCCGCGGCTCACAGAGGGACCTCCACAGCCGCAGTGGGTCATTCCGGCTGGTGCGGGGTGGGGTGAGGCTGGGGGTGCGCCCAGTCGTGTTTGATCAGCTGTTGCGATGGAGGGGCTTTCTCTGGGCAGTGTCAACAGTGGCCAGTTTGTACTGTGCAGCAGTTCTCTGTAACCTTTGGTTCGCATTTGTTCTAATAAATGCTTTGAATATGGAAACGTCCCGGGGGCAAAGTGCTGGATCCACCATGCAGAAAACCAGGAACGGTTCAAGAGAGGTGGAGGAACATGGGGGAGGGGTGCCATGGCTCAGGAGGGGGCCCAGGGGCCACTGGTACCCGGGATCTCAGGAGCTGGCGCCAAGACCCAGCTGATCCTGGACCTGCATTCTAGGCGCTCTTAGAAGAAATTGGTTCCAGCTGTTCACAAGAGACGAGCCATTCATCTGAGAAGGTGTTGCCAATAGACGAGAGTTGATTTTCATTGCTGCCATCGCCGGATGCAGCCGCCCGTGGCAGAGTCGGGCTCGAACGCAGTCTGCTGGCCTTTCTCCGGGGCCGTCCCAGGTTTCCCTTGGTGTCAGCGTTCACCTGTTAGCAGACCCGAGAAGGGAGGCAGCTTGGGCTGTGGAAGGCGCTTTGTGGAGTCGGGGCTAACGGGTTGGGATCTGGGGTCTCTGTGGGCCTGGCACGGCTTGTGCATTCCCAGGGAGTTAGTCTTCCAGTCCGGGAGTGTGTTGTTGTTGCTGGACTGTTTCAGGATGCTCTCTGCTCTTGAATGCCTGGCCCTTGAGGCTGAGGGAAGTTCCTCCTGTGGGTAAATTCAGCTCAGGACTTTCAGTCCGTGATTCGTTGCGGCCCAGGCACAGCTGCCTCCCCATCCCACAGGTGACCCTGAGAGCAGGAGGACGTCACTGGAGGAGAGGTTTCGGGGTTGGGGGCGCCCATCCCTGAGGGTCAGCGGGGGCCTGTGTGCAGACAATCCCCGCATCGCCTTTCTGTTCCCGCTGGCTCGGCACTGGGGGTTGACAGCGTGGACGGATGTGAGTCAGTCTCTGTTTTTCCACCTGGGAATAAAGCAAATGTGAGACGTCTGGCAAGGGACAGAGAGGTTTGGGGCCGGGGCGTGGGGGGGCCCAAGGTGGTGTCCCTGCCCCGGGCAGTCCAAGCACAGGCCCCAGTGCCCGCGAACGTCACAGGTGCGGGTGTAACATACGCAGGATCCGAAGAGCAGCAGTGCTCCTGGGTCGTCGGGTAGGCAGTGGTTAGCACGTGTGTTCTTTGATTTCCCTTCCGCTCAGCCTGTCGGGCCGAAGCCACTGTGCCTCTGTTAACTTCACCCGCGGCGGCGAGTGGCTCTCCGCCGGGCTGGTCTTCATGTCCACTGATTTATCCGGGAATCAGGGAGGGGAGGCTTGTGCGGTGACGGCACAGGGAAATTGCCGGACAGGGATTCACAGAGACTTTGCCAAATGGTGTCCTAACGAAACGGGGCAGGGGGCAAGGACGCTGCGGCCTGCGGGGGCTGGCGGGGGGCTGGCGAGGGCTGCGGTGATGGGAAGTGTTGGGCCACCCCAAGCTCAGTGTTCCCCGTAACGTGGACCTAGGGAGGAGCTGGCGCAGGGGTACAGTTAAGCCGCAGTTACAAAGCAGCGGACGGTTGCCCCAGGTACTCGGGCACCTGCAGCCCACGTCGGAGACCCAGGTGGGGCTTCAGGCTCCTGGCGTGAGCCTGGCCCAGCCCCGGCAGTTGCAGCCAGCTGGGGAGTGAACCAGTGGATGGGAGGTCTTGCTGCCACTCTGCTTTCAAATAAATAAAATCCTTAAGGGAAAAAAATGGCGAAAGCTGGCCCTGGGCAGAACGGAAGGCCCAGCCAGCAGCAGCCGGGAGGCGCTGCGGTCCGTGAGCCCGGAGGTTCTGTGAAGCAGCCGCAGGTGGGAAGCCTTCACTTTGATCAAAGCGGTGGTTTTCGAAGGGTGGGGCTGGGGAGGAGGGTCCTGTGTGTGTGTGTGTGTGTGTGTGTGTGTGTGCCCGAGTCTCCCGTCTTGCTCTTTAGCATCACATGGGCGTGGCACAAAAAATCTCATGAAACAGTTTCTCAGAGCGATTGTGTGACAGCCCCTCCCCTTGGCTCACCTCTTCCCCAGCCCAGCAGGTATTGTTCTAGTATTTTCCTTTTTTTTTCCTCTACAAGCCCATTCTGTGTTTTGTAAACACTGAGCTGGAAGCGCCTGCCCTCCTGCGTGCGTTGCTAGGGTCTGCTTGGTGTTGGCCGGAGTCGACTTGGTCGTGGCGTGAGCCCCTCTCCCGGCTTAGGCTGCTGCCCAGCCGCAGTCGGCCTGAGCCGCGTCTTCTGTGTTGTTTTACGGTTGAAAATGGTTTTTGTCCACATTCGTTTTGACGCCTGTCCAGAGTTCCACCACGGTGGTGCTGTGTGCAGCGCCGTCTCCCCCTGCACGGGTGCTGGGTGCCGTGTGCGCCTGTGTGCTGGGAATGTGTGCATCTGGAAGTGGAGTCTTGTGTGTTGTTGCTTGTTTTCTCAGCTCGTCTTCCGTTTGGCAATCTCTTCCCCGGGAGCTGGGTGCTCCCCACGCCACGCTCCCTTCCCTCTCTTGGTATCTGACGCCTGCGGGGGCTGCCCAAGAGACTACGGTGGGCAGGGCAGGTGGTGGGTGCCTGTGCCTCTGCCTGAGGCTCCGTCCCGAGAGGGCTTGGCCCCTAGTCCTGCCCGGACAGGCTTCTGAGTGGCCGGGGAGCTCAGCAAACGGACTCTGCCTTCTTCTCAGGTCATCCAAGCCCCCGATCGCGTTCGGTTTCTTTCAGCACTCGTTGTGACGTCAGCAAAGACGCCTCTAGGACAAGGTTAAATGAACAGTGTGTGCACCTGCTGCTAATGTGCGCCCAGCCTCTCCCCGTGTCAAGATCGGGCCATGGGAAGCTGCTGTGAGGAGTTACAGGTGGCAGCTGTCGGGAAGCGACAGGTGTGGCTAGGGGCCATCCCCGTCCCCATCCCCAGAGCGGAGCTGCATGCATTCGCCCCCTCCTAGGTTGTCCCTATCCTCAACTTCTGATTCTAGCTCCCAAAAGGAGAGGGGGAGAGGGGATGGGAGAGAGGGGATGGGAGAGCAGCAAGAGGAGGGAGGGAGGAAGGGGGGAGGAGAGATGGCAGGCAGCTCTTGGAGAGGACACACGGAGACTCACAGGCGTGCGCACCTGAGGTTGTCCGAGACGCCCAGCTAGACTTACAGTGAAGGTGAGATTGCCCCGCGTTTCCGCTCAGCATTTCCGTCTCGTACATTCCCAGGGTTCGGGGTACGCATTGTGACCCTGCACTGGGCTGGGCTGGAGAGAGCCCCTGGCGCAGGAGCAGAGCCGACCAGTGTGGGGACAGGACTGTGCCTCCTGAAGAGGCTGGGTGGGGGGTGATGTCAGAGGGCCAGTGTTGTGGCGCCGTGGGTTAAGCTGCCGCTGGCGACACTGACATGCCACATTGAAGTGTTCTGCCTGCTCCACCTCAGTCCAGCTTCCCGCTAATGCACCTGGGAAAAACAGTGGAAGATGGCCCAAGTGTTTGGGCCCCTGCCATCCACATGGGAGACACGGATGGAGTTCCTGACTTTGACCTGGTCCAGCCCTGGCCGTTGCAGCATTTGGGGAGTGAACCAGCGGATGGAAGACCTCTCTCCCTCTCTCTGTCTCTCCCTCCCCACAGCCCCTTTCTGTCACTTTTTCTCTTAAATGAATAAATCTTTTGGTTTTTTAAGGTTACTGTTTTGCGGTGGGACCTCTTGCTCAGGTGTCTGTGCGTCTGTGTGGAGCCCGGGCTGCCGTAACAAAAGACTGTGGACCCGGTGGCCTGAACACCAGGCCTTTATTTCCCCGCAGTCCTGGAGGCCGGAAGTCCCAGCCCTGGGTGTTGGCAGGGTTGGCTTCCCAGGCCTGTCCTCTTGCTGCGTGGGTGGCCACCTGCAGTCTGTCCCCGGCGTCCCCTCTGTGTGTGCATCTCTCGTGTCTATGTGTCCCACTTCCCCTCTCCCTAGGCAGGTACCAGTCAGGCTGGAGGAGGGCCACACTGCTGGCACCATTTAACTTCATCACAGCATCTGATTTTTAAAAAAAAAAATGTAAAAAATGGTTTATTTCAGAGGTGCAGAGAGAAAGAAGGAGGGAAGGTGGAATGGCTGCCATACAGAAAGAAATCAAACAATAAATGCTGGCAAGGATGTGGGGGAAAAGGTACCCTAACCCACTGCTGGTGGCAATGTAGACTGGCACAGCCACTGTGGAGGACAGTTTGGAGATTCCTCAGAAGTCTGGATATAGACCTTCCATACGACCCAGCCATCCCACCCCTGGGAATTTACCCAAGAGAAATGAAATCATCGTAGGAAAGTGTTACCTTACCTACCTGTTTATTGCAGCTCGATTCACAATAGCTAAGGAATCAACTCAGATGTCCGTCAGCTGTTGACTGGATAAAGAAATTATGGTATATATACAGAATGCAGTACTACTCTGCTGTAAAAAAAAATGAAATTCTTTTTTTTTTTTTTGACAGGCAGAGTGGACAGTGAGAGAGACAGAGAGAAAGGTCTTCCTTTACTGTTGGTTCACCCTCCAATGGCCACCGCGGCTGGCATGCTGTGGCCGGTGCATTGCACTGATCCAAAGGCAGGAGCCAGGTGCTTCTTTGGTCTCCCATGGGGTGCAGGGCCCAAGCACTTGGGCCATCCTCCACTGCACTCCCTGGCCACAGCAGAGAGCTGGCCTGGAAGAGGGGTAACCGGGACAGAATCCGGCACCCCAACTGGGACTAGAACCTGGTGTGCTGGCTCCGCAAGGCGGAGGATTAGCCTAGTGAGCCGCGGCGCTGGCCAAAAAAAAATGAAATTCTGTCTTTTGCAACAAAATGGATGCAGCATGGAACCATTATACTTAGTGAAATAAGCCAGTTCCCAAAAGACAAATGCCGTAAGTTTTCCCTGATCTGTGGTAACTAATCGAGGACCAAAGATATGTGTAGGAGTGAGATGGACATTTTGAGCTACAGTGATTGTTTACAGCCCTTGTCTCTACTGTTGTGGAACAGTGTGTTTTTCTTCGATTTGTTGAACTCTACTTGGTGTAGAGTTAATCTTGTGAGTATAAAGTAAACAAAGTAGGTCATTGTAAAAATTTCTTTTTCTTTTTTTAGAGGTAGCATTACAGAGAGAGGGAGAGGTCTTCTGTCCACTGGTTCACTCCCTAAATGGCCACAGTGGCCAGAGCTGGGCTGATCAGAGCCAGGAGCTTCTTCTGGGTCTCCCACGTGGGTGAAGGGTCCCAAGCACTAGGGCCATCAGCAGAGAGCTGGAACAGAAGAGGAGCAGCTGGGACTTGAACCTGTGCACAAACAGGATGCTGGCACCACAGGTGGAGGCTTTAGTCTACTGTGCCCCAGCCCTAGATCATTGTAAAAATTGAGAGGGAGTAGGAGAGGGAGGAGGAGGAAGGTTTGGAGTGTGGGTGGGAAGGAGTGTAGGGTGGGGAGTATCATGTTCCTAAATCTGTGTATATGCAGTATATGAAATTTGTATAAATGAAATAATAAACAAGATGGGAGGAGAGTGACATACACTGGGCTGCTGGGGGTTAGGGCTTCAACATATGAACTGAAAAAATAGTCTATTTGGTAGAGAAAGACGTAATAGACACACACGCACACACACGTGTGGCTTCCATCTGCTGGTTCACTTCCCAGACTCCCTCAGTGTCAGAGGCTGAAGCCAGGAGTCAGGAGCTCAATCCAGGTCTCCCATGGGGGTGGCAGGGACCCAGCTCTCTGAGCTACCGCTGCTGTCTCCCGGGCTGTGCCCTAGCAGGAAGCTCGAATTGGAAGTGGAGCCAGGAAGGAAACCCAGCGCTCCTGTAGGGGATGCAGACGGGCATCCCAGCCGCATGGTAACCACCAGGCCGAGCGCCTGCCCTCATGTGGACTTTGGGGAGCACAGTACAGCCCAGGCCAACATCTTCACCATTTCCTTTGACATTTATGGTGCTGCGATTGAGAGCCAACTGGGATGGAGGGAGCCCATCCTGGGGTGTCATCGGAGGGCACCATTGCAGGCGTTGGGGGTCCCGTTGGCACTGAGTGCGTGTCCCTGAGGGGTGGGCACGCTGGGGGGGCCCAGTGCTGACTGATTCATGCTTCAAATTTAATGCAGGGGCCCTGTGAGCGGGCACAGCAGAGGGCACGGCTGGTGAGTGCCTGCCAGGGAGCGCTGAGAAGGGGGCTCCAGGGAGGCTCAGGGGGGTTCCCTGGCCTGGGGGAGCGTTCAGTGTCAGCTGGGAGGGTTCATTCCCTGGAAGCCACAGGGCCCCCCCCCATGTTTGTAGGAAGTGTCATCGCCCCCACCTCCGCACCGGTGTCCTCCCAGAGGCAAGCAGATCGTAGGTGAGGTCGTTCGTTCTGCCTTCCGAGGCCTCCCCAGCCTCCTGTGACGTCCGGGGAGGTGCTCGGGGGTCCTTTGCGGCCCTCCTGGCCCACAGAGGGCTGGAAGGCGGCCGCCCTCCCCGCGTGGTGCTTGCTGATGCAGGTATGGCAGGGCCTGCGCCTCCTGGGGATGCCTTGTTCATGGAAAGTTCTGGAAGGGAATGTGCACTGGTGAGCACACGTGTGCTCTCTGTGTGTCCTGGTGCAGGTTGCAAAGACTGCCCTGCACCTTGACACCCCTGTGTGTGCTGAGCGTGTACGTGGTTCTCACTCAGTGAGGCCTCAGGGAAACACTGGGGGAGGGGAGAGGGGAGTGGGGAGAGGAGGGAGGGGAGAGGGGATAGGGGAGAGGGAGAGCAGCCTATGGCCCGGAGCACTTGGAGGGTGTCTGCCCTCTGCCATTTGTTTTGTAAAGATGTATTTGTTTGAAAGGCAGCGTGACAGACACAGAGAGGTCTCCCATCCGCTGGTTCATTCTCCGGATGGCCACACGGCCAGAGCTGCACCGATCTGGAGCCAGGAGCCTCTTCCTGGTCTCTCACGTGGGTGCAGGGGCCCAAGCACTTGAGCCGTCCTTTGCTGCTTTCCCAGGCTCATTAGCAGGGAGCTGGATCAGAAGTGGAGCAGCTGGGACTTGAACTGGTGCTGCAGGCAGCGGCTTTACGCGCTGTGCCACGGTGCTTGCCCCACCCTCTGACTTTCTGTTAGGGGTCAGGGACTCTGTCTGCAGGTGATGTTTGTTCCTGGAGAACCTCAGAGGGTCTGCATGAAAACATGCACACACAGCCTGCACATGCACACACACGCACACACACACCCTGCACATGCACACACACACCCTGCACACACACACCCTGCACATGCACACACATACTGCACACACACACACACACACACCCTGCACATGCGCACACACACACACACACACACACTCACCCGTGTGCTAAGGCTGTGGTTTCAGTGTAGAGTGGTTTGTCCAGAGGGAGTTTTCAAGCACGGGATGGTTCTTGTTGTGATCAGAACGCTGGGATTCCTAAGTGGAAACAGGCCTGGGCGGGACCTTCTGGGCCTTGGATTTCCTTCTCCCTGACTAGAACCTGTTCATGTGTTAGGCCACCACGCTGTGACAGAGGACCTGTCCTCTCTTGCCATCTCTTGAGCCAGGCAATGTATTTCTATGAACAATACCCAGGGAGGAATGCTTAGCCTAGCAATTAAGATGCTGGTGAAGAAACCCACAGCCCACATCAGAAAGCCCGGGCTCCTGACTCCGCCTCTGGCTGATGCAGTCCCTGGGACACAGGGCTCTAATGATTGGTTTCCTGCCACCTACATGGGACACGTGGATTGAGTTTCTGGCTCCTGTCGTTGACGCTGGCCCAGGTCCTCTCAGGCATTTGGGGGGGGGGTGAACTGGTCCCAGTGGAAGGGGAAGGAAAAAAAATTCCCAGGAGCCACCATGGAAGTGGACTGAACCAGTGGGTGTGTGTGTTGGGGGGTGTAGCAAAGATTAGTTATGAGAGCAGCAGAGAAAGGGGTGCACCTGCCCTTACCTGGATACCGCCCTCTGGCCACAGGTGGTTGGCACCTTGTTTGTCTTGCTTGCCGTGAGCTCCCTAGCCCAGGGGTTGCTGCATTAGCACTTAGCAGAGCCAAGCCTGGCCATGCCAGTGTTGTCCATCCTGTCCTGGACTGAGTGGAATGGCCTGGCCATGCCTGTACCATCCATCTTCTCTTGGATTGATTGTTGTGTCTTGGTCACGCCTGTGCCATCCATCTCTCTTGGCTTGATTGAGGCAGTGCCCTAAGCCTGGGGACTTGAAAGCCTAAGGGAGCAGATAAAGGGTTTTGGTATCAGGGAAGAAATAGAGAATAACATTTGGGGATGGAGATGTGGTTTGGCCACATTGTGGGGCGAAGGGAGCCCCATTAATTAAAGTCATTGGAAAAATTAAAACCGTGTTGTCCCCCAGATCATGCGTGGCACTGCCAATGATGGCAGCGTGGGAACCCTTCTCTGCAGAGCTTAGCCGAGCTCCAGGTCTGTGGTTCGATTCCCTGGCCTGCACACCAGGGCTGGGTGGAAGGGAAGGGATTCATACCCCCGTGTCTCTGGGGCACACTGCATCCCTACCTTCCTCTACCTGAGTGAGACTGAAGTTCTGACTTTTATGTACAAATAGAGTCTTTCTAAACCGATGACAGTGGTTAACAGTAGTGTCGCAGCCTCATCTCTGCTTGCTGAGGGCTGGGGATGGAGCATGGGCGCCTTTCTTGCCGGGCACAGGACCCTCACCTTGTCCAGTGCTTTCCCTGCAGACACAGTCTGTCTGGGAGAGAAGTGCCTGGAAGAAGAGTTGGGCCTCTTGTCCCCTGGCCAACCACCTATCTCTAGCCAACCACCTATCTCTAGCCAACCACCTGTCCCCTGGCCAACCACCTGTCCCCTGGCCAACCACCTGTTCCATTGCTAACCACGTGTCCCCTGGCCAAGCACCCGTCCCCTGCACTGATTCCTTCCTTCCTGTAGCCGTCCTTGCAAGCTCCTTCTCTCCAGTGGTGATGGTGCCCATTGTGTTCTCTAGGTCAGGCCGGCACAGACCGAGAGACTGGACCTGCTACTCAGAAAGCCAGAGGGGCCATCGCACAGGCCGAGACCTGCCCCAGTGATACACAGAAGCAGAGGTCTCTTTCCGGTTGAGGGAGGCTGAGCAGGCTGTAGAAACCCAAGAGAAGAAAGTGAACAAAATGCCCTGGGGAGGTTGCAGATGGGCCAACAGTGCATCCCGTGTTTGGGATGAGCGTCCCTTTATGGCTGCAACGGCTGCCGCTGTCTCCCGGGTGGGCTTGTGTTAGATTCCTGTGAGCCGCGTGCACGCTCGTGGCCTAGTTTAGGTTTATTTTTAATGGAACAGAGGCTTATTTTTGCTTAGTCTTGTTTCTTCCCTGCTGGAGAGACTCTGGGAAGATTGCAGACAACCTTTCCGTGGTGGTTCTGGCCCTGCCAGGACCGTGCCACGAGAGCTGCAGACTGGCCTCTCCTCACAGGCTGGGCTCCCCTGCAGGCCCCCTGCGGATGGGCCGGAGGGGTCCCCTGCACATCCTCAGAGCGGTCTGTGGTCTTGGGTTGCACACGAGTAGGTGCGGGAGCTGGGACACTCGCCCTGGTTTCTGTGGCCGCTGCCTTTTCCGTGGTAGTTTGCTCTTCTGTCTTTTCTGGGTCTACAGAGGAGCGGAGCTAAGGTTCACCTTGAAGAGGCTCACAGGCATGTCCACACCCTGCTGGTGTGCACACATTCGCTCGTGCAGGTGTGCACACACCCTAATATGAACACACGTGGGCAGGTATACCCAGGCGCATAGAACTTTCCAGGCTGGCGTCCATCAGATCAGACCGCAGGGGTGAGGCACCCTGGCTGTTGCAGGGGTCGGCAGTGTGCGCACAAGGCAGAGGGCATCTGTGGGGAGGCGCCCAGCAGCTGCCCCGAGACTGGTCCACCCACGGCTCCAGGGAGCGCAGGACTGCTCGCTGGCCAGAGCTCCCAGCGAGGTTTGGGCGCTCAGTGTGGACAGTGGCGGGAGCTGCAGTGGAAGTTTTCCCAGGCGCTCTTGGGGTTTCACTTGTCCTCCTCCAGAAACACTGCCCCACGGAAGACGCCGGACGCCACCGCGGTGGGTTCCTGCTGTCCGAGGTCTGATGCTCCTGCTTGCCGTCTTTTATTTATTTTTTAAAATATTCATTTATTTATTTGAAAGGCAGAGTTACAGAGAGGCACAGGGAGAGAGAGAGAGGGAGAGGGAGAGGGAGAGGGAGAGGGAGAGGGAGAGGGAGAGGGAGAGGGAGAGGGAGAGGGAGAGAAGGAGAGGAGGGAGGGAGGGAGGGAGAGAGGTCTTCCATTTGTTGGTTCACTTCCCGAATGGCTGCAATGGCCAGAGCTGGACCGATCTGAAGCCAGGAGCCAGGAGCTTCCTCCAAATCCCATGTGAGTGCAGGGGCCCAGGGACTTGGGCCATCTTCTGCTTTCCCAGGCCACAGCAGAGAGCTGGGTTGGAAGTGGAGCTGGTTGGAAGTTGGGACTCGAACCAGCACCCATATGGGTGCTGCAGGTGACGGCCCCTCCTTTTGAGTTTTTAAAACTAGTTTCCATTTTTTCCTGCAGCCGTCTTGCCGTTTGCCTACTCATTGTGTTAATTCTTTCCTTTGTACGTTTGAGCATATTTATAGTAGCATATTACAGTAACTCTGTTAGTTACACCATGTCTTTAAACTCTGGTCCATTCTGATCGGCTTAAAACTGCTCTGGTTATGGGTCGTGTTTTTGGTCTCTGCATGTGTAGTCATGTTTGATTTTATGTTAGATATCATTGGAGCTGTGTGGTTGAGAGACGGGGTTTTGTCATTTTAGAGAGTTTTGGATTTTACTCTGACAGGCAGTTAATTTACTGATGCTTGACCTGCTTCCGCAAGGACGTGGCTTTAGGATCTGCTGGGATGGACTTCTGGTTCTTCTACTCTGGGGCCAGAACAGCTCTGCCCTGAAGGGTGATCTTTTGGGCCTTGACTGAATGCCCAGGGTGTACAATGAGCGTTTTCTGCTGTGCATGGTCAGAACTCAGGAGTCCCCAGTACTGTGTGAGTGACCGATGGAGTCTCCATCCAGCTCCGTGTGCCCTAGAAATGATCTGTCTCCCAGACCTCACAGCATCTCGGTCTAAGCCTGCACATCTTAGCATTTAGCCAGCAACTCCAGGGTCCCCCTTTCCAGTGCAGCTTCCCCCCTGGGGTTCCTTGCTCTGCCAGTGTCTGCGGCTTCAGCTCCTGAATGTCAGTCTGTGCGCTGTTCCATTTCTTCAGGCCGCAGTTTGCAAAGTACTTGCAGGTAGACGGCTTGGGTGGAGGCGGGGCATTCCTCCGTGTATTCCCGTCTTGAAAGGATCGTAGCCTGTGTAGTCTGTGCTGCAGTCCCTGGGAATAGTTCCTTCCTACATGTTACCCAGTTCACCGTTGTTCTCCTCGGGTACCGGTGAGACTAAAGCAGGAAGTCGCGGTGGAAGTAATTTGAAGCATTTGTTCGCGATTCTGTGCAGGTGCTCCGGGCCTCATCCTGCCCTCCCCCTCTTCCCGCTGGTCTCCCTGCCTTTCGTGTGCAGGTAGTGGGGCCTTAGAAGCAGCAGCTGGGGTGTTTCTGGGATAGTTTCTGTTTTCTACATGCAATATTGATGTCTGGTTCAAGAATCTTCGCTGCATTCTGGCCACAGACATTTTTTTGGGGGGTTTTAATTAGCAGGCACTCAGCGGGGGGAGCTCGAGGCTCTTGGTCCTGCTGTTTGGTGGAGTGTTCTTCAGGCGGCAGGAATCGTGGGAATTGGATGATAAGCTGGGACACGCGTGGTTCAGAAAATCAGCTCGAGGCCCACTGGGAAGGTGACTGGCGCTAGCCGTGGTTCAAGGATCCTCAAGTGTCGCCACAGCCGCCTCCACTCTGCTCTCCCCTCCCCCTTCCCCCTTCCCTCCTCTCCCCTCCCCTCCCCTGCTCTCCCCTCCTCCCTCCTCCCCTCCCTTCCCCTGGCGACAATGTAGTCGGCTCGCTCCGGCAGATTCTGTGCTCTGGAAGTTCTTCGCGTCCTGGGATGACCTGGTTTTTAAAAACGCAGCTGTGCGATGCGCTGCCGCCCCGGGATTCTCCGTTAGGAGAGCTGGAGGGGAACCCAGGGCTCCGTGTTGCTCTCGCGCATCCCGGGACGTTGTGGTGGAGGTCGTCCTGGAGAAATACTGCGAGGCCCAGTGGCGTGGGGTAGCAGGTTAAGCCGCTGCCTGCGGCGCTGGGATTCCGTACGAGCGCCGCCGGTTTGTGTCCTGACGCTCCGCTCCCTGTCCAGCTCCTGGGAAAGCAGTGGGAGATGGCTCAAGGGCTTGTTCCCTGCCACCCACATGGAAGACCCAGGTGTAGCTCCAGCCTCCCGGTTTTGGCCTCGCCTAGGCCTGGCCGTTGGGACCATGTGGGGAGTGAGCCAGCAGATGAAAGCTCGCTCTCTCTCTAACTCTGCCTTTCAAATCAATAAGTCGATAAACTTTTTTTTTTTTAAAGGAAATAACAGCTGGCGTCCTACTTCCTGGACGTGTCGCCATGTCTGTGTTTTAGTTTTTCTTCAAGAAGGCATACAGGCAGTTCTTCAATAATCAGACAGCTGATTATTAACCCATGACACAGATGGCAAAACTGAGACCGAGACGTTAATGACCTCTCTGGGGGCTGAAAGCACCTTGGTACCAGGTGAAGCTTGGGCAGGGAAAGAGCCCGTTCTTCCGGCTTGTAAGTTGAAGTGCCCTACCCATGGGCGCCGGCGCCGTGGTTGCTGGGAGCAGATCCTAGTCCTTTGCAACGGACGCCTTTTCTGGCACTCCAGACAGGAGGCACAGATAATCACCCGTGCGGAGGGAGAAAGAGAAGCCTGCCTCTGAGGTTTGAGAGCTACCTGATTGTTCGTGCTTTATTGACTTGTGTGAGTAACTTCTCCTTGGAAGCTGCAGACCTACAAACTGCTGTTCGCTGAGCATCGCTGAGCCGAAGGGGAGCTGCCCGTGTTGTCGCAGGAAAGCATTGACGCCAGGGGCTTCCATGCAGAGTCTCTGCATTGCTGTGTCCGGGGTGAGGCTTAGATGGAAAAAAAAGAAACAAAAAAAGAGAAGCCACAGGGCTCTGGCACTGGGCCAGGCTGGCGGCCTCCGATGCAGGCCGGTGTGACTGCTTCAGTCCTGTGCTGCACCTGGACGGGTCCCTCTGGTTGAAGCATCAGCTCCCCCACTTTGAAGGGGTCCCCCCCATGGCACGAGACACAGGAAAGAGAGAAAGAAGCATTCTCCTGCCGCTGATTGCCAAGGAAGAGGGGAAGAGGTTTGGTTCCGGCCAGTCTCGGGCCTCGCCGGAATCCCCTGGGGCCCTCACAGCCTGCTGGTGCCTGGGCCCCACCCAGACCCAGCGATGTAGATGTTCCTGGGGTGAGGCCTGCATGTTCAACCAGGTCCCCAACGTGAGAGGACCAGGAGCAAGTCCACAAGGGTGCATGGGGGGTGGTTGGAGGATCCGGGATCTTGGAATCAGGAGGGCTCTAAAGCCCACCCCTCGTCGCGTGGTGTCCTTAGAGAAGAAGTTTTTGACCAAGGTAAAATTCACGCAACGTAAAATTTAGCCATTTTAGACTAAATAATTCGGTGACATTTAGTACGTTCATGGTTTTCTGCAACCAACGCTCGTCCGCCTCCACAGCATTCCCATCACTCCTGAAGAACCCCACGGCCATTAAGCAGTTACTCCCTCTTCCTCCCCACCCCTCCCCTGCACCCTCCCCACCCCTCCCCTGCACGATGCAGTGTTGTGGTGACGGTCACTTTCTGTAGCAGAAGGTTCTGGAAGGGGGGATGGCCCCTAAATGCAATCACGAGTGTCCTCAAAGTGGGGGTGGGGGCAGAACGGGGTCTAAGCAGACGAGGAGGAGGCCGTGGGGCTGCAGAGCCCGGGAGTGGGGTCAGGAAGCTCTAAGAAGAGGCCAGGAATGGATTCTTTCCTGGCACCTCCAGAGAGACCATGGCCCCAGGGACAGCTGGATTTCAGCCTGGGGATGTTGATTTCGGCTTTCTGGATCCAGGGCCATCGAGTCTGGGACAGCTCATTACAGCAGCCACAGGAGACTCATACACACAGTTGGCACTGTAGCCACAGGAGTCCATACACACAGTTGGCACCGTTAGTTATCCCCTTGATGCACCTGCTCCTCGTGCCACTCCAGGGGAGCTGCATGGTCACCGAAGGAGACTTGGTAGTGTGTGTCGCTTCCCTGGCGCTGACCAGCTCTCCGCTCATGGACAGCGCCCTTCGAATAGCCCTAAGTCCCCGGTCAGCGGCTTGTGCACACCTTTGCCGGCCACAGAGCAGAGCTGCCCAAAGCACAGACTCCGGAGTCTCACTGAGGTCAGATCCGCTCTGCTGCCGCCCGTGGGACCTTGAGCCGCTGTCTCAGTCCCGCTCACTGTCCCTGCCTCAGGGAGTTTGTTGTAAGGATTCGGTAGGTTGTCGTGTCTCAGTCCCGCTCACTGTCCCTGCCTCAGGGAGTTTGTTGTAAGGATTCGGTAGGTTGCCGTGTTTCAGTCTTTCTAAGAAGTTTTTTTCTTTTACCTTCTCTTTCACCATCTTTTTTTTTTTTTGGTTTGTTTGTTTTGTTTTTGTTTTTTTATTTGACAGGCAGAGTGGACAGTGAGAGAGAGAGAGAAAGGTCTTCCTTTGCTGTGGGTCTACCCCCCCCAATGGCCACTGCGGCCGGCGCACCGCGCTGACCCGAAGCCAGGAGCCAGGTGCTTCCTCCTGGTGTCCCATGGGGTGCAGGCCCAAGGACTTGGGCCATCCTCCACTGCCCTCTCAGGCCACAGCAGAGAGCTGGACAGGAAGAGGGGCGACCATCTTAAAAAGTGGGGCACGTCCTCCAGGCAACAGTAGGTCATTGTTTAATGGGCAGCACATTTTTTTTTCTTAGTGTTAACCAGAGGAAAGATGTACTTCTAACAGACGGTACCGTGTATCCGTGCGCGTGGGCAGTCCGTGCAGACACGCTCAGCGTAGAGCCGGGACGTTGTTAGAGTCCGGCAGCTGTGAGTGAGGAGGCCAGCGGTGTCGGTCCAGCAGTGGTCACGCACAGAGGTCCCTGGCATCACTTCACCAGCCTGATCGTCTCGACCTGCTGCCTCTCGTGATCCGGAACCTCTCCCTCGCCACACCTGCTCGCTCTCTCTGGCCGTTGCTTTATCCTGGCGCAGCCACCCTGCAGGGCCTGGTGCAGGGGAGCCCCTGGGCTCGGGGTCACACGCCTGGGCCTCTCCTCCTACCTCCACCTTGCAGAAACCGCCAGGCGTGTGCGTGACCTTGCTTGCTGTACTTGAGTGGCTTGAACTCATTCCCGGGGCCTCTCGAGCCCGAGGTCTAAGATCCTGATCTGTCTGTAAGTCGCTCTTCCCCCATGTCTCTGTTTGGATTCGGTCTGGTGGCAGATGGGACGCTCATCCCAGTTTATTCATGAGGCTGGCGTCTGTCGTTCTGGGAAGAGTCCGAGATAGAAACCACATCAGTCCCGTGGGCAGAGAGAATCTGACTGTAAGACTTGCTGGACTGGGAGGGAGTCGTTTGCTAAGGAAAGAAAGATCACCGGGTGTCAGATGTCGCAGAGGGAGCGGTTACTGAGATCAGCCGCCAGCCCTAGGGTGAGGAAGCTGAGGAGGGGCCCCGAGCTGAAACTCAGGGTCCAAGTGGGGTGCCCACAGGCTGGAGCTGGTGTCCAGACTAGGCTCGATGAAGCCAGTAGTGGAGCATTGACAAAGTCCAAACTGACTTTGGCCGATCCTGCAGGAAAGACTTGCTGTTGCATCAGTGAGGAGGCACTGCTGAGGCTGTGTGCGCACAGGGGCCGGCACACAGGGAGGGGTGCACCTCAGCTCCCCTCCCCAGCCCCCCAGCATCTGTGATTGGCAGAGCCTCATCAACTCGCTAAGCAAAAAGGCCACAGCCCTAATACCACAGAGGTGGAGAGAGGTGTGTTTGGGCTAAAAGTCAGTGTAGGATTTTATTTTTTAAGATTTTATTTATTTGAGAGGTAGAGTTACAGACGGGGGAGAGACAGAGGTCTTCCATCTGCTGGTGCACTCCCCTAAAGGCTGCAATGGCCAGAGCTGAGCCAATCCGAAGCCAGGTACTTCTTCCAGGTCTCCCATGTGGGTGCAGGGGCCCAAGCACTTGGGCCGTCTTCCACTGCTTTCCCAGGCCATCAGCAGATGGCTGGATCGGAACTGCAGCAGCCGGGACACAAAGTGGCATCCGTATGGGATGTTGGTGCTGCAGCCCAAGGCCAGGCCTCCTGCACCAGAGCCCCGGCTCCTCAATGTAGGATTTTAATCGACATCCGTTGACCTAAGACCCCTGTGATCGTGTGTTTGCACACAAGTGTGTCCATCAGTCAGGGTCTGGTGTGCAAGCAACAGATCCTGAGTCTAGCTGATGAGACAGAGGTGTAGAGCCTCTAACGGGACACCGAGTAGTTCCCAGGACGTTGCTGGGGGAGGCGGGAGCTGGAGAACCAGGCTGAAGGCGCAGCTTCCAGGAATAACGCCCCAAACCGAGTTGCTGAACTGTTCAGTTGAGCAAACAAAACTGTTCAGTTGAGTAAACCCCTGGTGGCCTGCGGTGTGTCCTGTGTCCACATCCTAGCCAGACATGTGACTTGCAAGGAACTGCTGTGGCTTTTGTGTCAGCCAACACCAATAAGGAGAGAGAGGGAGAGAGAGAACTAGAGGGAGAGGAGGGGGAGGGGAAGGAGGGAGGGAGGGAAGGGTCCGTGACCTTCTGTGGCTTCTCCCCCGTGTGAGGGAGCTCTAAACACGGGTCTGAAATCCTCTCCACTCACTCAGGGGCTCCTTGAAGCCCTGGTAATGAGAACCTTTGATGGTTGGAGTTGCAAGGTGTTGAGCAGGTTTCCTAACGATTAGCAGTCATGTGGGGCTGCTCCCCCACAGAGTGCTGAGCCCTACCAAGTTCCGGGCCTGGAAAGACCCCTTTGAGCTCAGTGTGGTTTTTAATTAATTTTCCAGCAGGCTCACAGCATGGGAGGATCCAGTATTATTGCATTGCAGACAAAGATGTGGCATCCGTGTTTCAGGGTGGCGGTGAGCATGGGGGACAGTCCCAGAGTGAAGCCCGTAATTGGGATAATTGGTGGCTGCAGCGGGAGGTCTCCGTGTTGCTGTCAGGTCAGACAGGACCTCTTGGGAGGTGGGGCGGTGCGTAATGTCACTTCCGACCTCTTGCCCTCTCCAAATTACCACTGGCGTCCTCATCATTGTCATCTTCCTTCTCAGTGAGGCTCTGCAGCCACTCTGCATATCTGCCCCGCTCTTGCCAGACCCAGGTCGGAGAGTTCTTCCCAACAGCTCCTTCAACCTTTCTCCTTTTTCGGGGACCGGCATCGTGGTGCAGCGGGTTAAGTGGCCGCCACTGGCCATGTCGGTTCGAATCCTGGCTGCTCCGCTTCTGATCCAGCCCCCTGCTAATGGGCCTGGGAAGGCGGCCGAGGACGGCCCAAGTGTTTGGGTCCCTGCGCTCTACGTGGGAGGCCCTGGGTGGAATTCCTGGCTCTTGGCTTTGGTCATTTGGGGAAGGAACCAGTGGATGGCAGAGCTCTCTTTCTCTCTGCCTTTCAAATAAGTGAATGAATGAATCTTGGAAAAAACCAAACTTCTCCTCTTCCTTGTTGCTTCCCTGTGACTGTAGAAAGTGCCACCAGCTTCCTTGCTCTCCCGGAATCCGGTGTCTCACGCAGTCTGCTCTATTTGCGCCGTTACCGAGTTGTTTCGGCAGGGACCCGGCCCCTCTCCCCCGCCCAGTTTTGCTCCGTGGTTCAGTGATGGGACAACCCCGAGGAGCACCCAGAGCGGCTGCATGGGGTGAGGCCACACCGGGACGTGGGGCTGGAGCCGGAGACCTTTCCAGATGTCTGCAGCCTGCTGTGCCTGAGGACGGATCTGCATCCCTCTCCTCCCTCCTCCCACCGCCCTGTCCCCACCAGGTCTTTGCTTTCTATGACTCATCTAATGCCAGCCCTTGGAGCCAGGCACTTTGCTAGTGCCCAGGGTCCAAAGCCTCATCTAATGATAGACACAGGCAGTTACAGAGCAGTAATTGCTGTCTCTGGTGGAGGTGGGTGTAAGGGGGGGCACCGGATACCCCCAGACTCAGTCCATCTGGGGGGGTCACAGACAGCTTCCTGGGTTTGCTGCATGGGGGCAGACCTGGAGATTAAGTTGACATTTGTCAGGTGGATGTACTTGAGAGGAAAAGGTGGGAAATGCATTTCAGACCAAGGGGTGTGTGTGTGTGTTTGTGTGTGTGTGTGTGTGTGTGTGTGTGTATGTATGTATGTATTTAAAAGATGTAATTTATGGGGCCGACAGTGTGGCGTAGCCAGTAAAGCCACTGCCTGCCGTGCCAGAATCCCATATGGGCACTGCTTCCCATCTAGTTCTCTGCTAATGCGCCTGGGAAAGCAGTGGAAGATGGCCCAAGTGCTTGGGTCCCTGCATCCACGTGGGAGACCTGGAAGAGGCTCCTGGCTTCTGATTGGCCCAGCCTCTGACCATTGTGGCCATTTGGGGAATGAACCAGTGGAAGGAAGCGCGCGCTCTCTCTCTCTCTCTCTCTGCCTCTCTCTTCCTCTCTGTAACTCTTTCAAATAAATAAGTAAATCTTTTTTTTTAAAAAAAGATGTAATTGATTTATTTGAAATGTAGGGTGGTAGAGAAGGCAAGAGAGAGACAGAGAGGGGGAGAGAGAGAGAGAGAGAAGGGGAGAGAGGGAGGGGGGGTAGAGAGAGAGATATCTTCCATCTGATGCTTCACTCCCCAAATGGCCCCAGTGGCTGGGGCTGGGCCAGGCTGAAGCCGGGATCCTGGAGCTCCACCTGGGTGTCCCACGTGGGTGTCAGGGGCCCATGTACTTGGGCCTTATTCTGTTGCCTTCCCAGGTGCATTAGCAGGGGGCTGGAACAAAAGTGGAGCAGCTGGGGCTTGAACTGGTGCTCTGATGTGGAAGGCCGGCGTCGAAGTGGTGACTTCACCCGCTGTGCCAGCACCACCAGCCCCGGGCACAGCGTATCTAAAGCAAGCTCACAGGACGCTGCTGTGCAGAGCGGGGCACAGTGCACAGAGCTCTTGGCTGCCTAACAACCAGACGTAAAGTCTCAGTGGCACCCGGCAATAAGGATTGAGTTTCCAGGGGCCTGCACTTGGCCGGATCAACTCTCCTGGCAACTGCTGGGTTTGCTCATGCCTCTGTGGACTGGCTGGTCTTGACTGCTTTGAGCTGTAAGACTGCAGACAGACAGGCTGTCATCTATGGACCAGGGGGTGAGCGCGTAAAAGAAAGGCGAGAGAGAAACAAGGCCTATTTCGCCTTGTGGCACTGCAGAAAGCAACATGGGTGAGCAGCAGCTCTCCGGAGCGTGCTCCCTCTCGTCACGTCTGCTCAAACCGCCACTGTCTGATCCGGAAATACAGCCTCCATATGTGCTGTGTTCAGTTGGCTTCATTCAGCTGGACTCAGTCTGGGTTCTCCAGGGCGATGGACCCGAGAGTGTATGTGATCAGAGTCACCTGCCACAAAACGCGTCAGTCTACGACACACAAAACAGTGGTCCCCTAAAACCGCATCTCCTGGTGACCTTCCAGCCACCTCTGCTCGATGCATTTCTCAGCCTGTGTCCCATGGGGAAGTGATGCCTGGCTGTATATATGCAGCCCGGAAACTCGTCACAGGGACTATGTTGCGTGGTTGTGGAGTTGATGAGCGGTGTGCATGCCGGAGGCCCAGGACAGTGAGTGCCATCGCTCAGTCCGCGTCTGCAGGACCGGAACCAGCAGTGGCAGGGTGTTGGTCTCGGTCTGAAGGCCCAGGAGCCGGGAGCTGCAGTGCCTGGGCGCAGGGGCAGATGGGAGCAGAGAGAGGGAGGGGAAGCCAGCCTTTTCCTGCTGGGGTCCCCACCGGAGTGGTGATGCCCACATCGGCGAGGGTGGATCTCCTCCATTCAGTCCACTGATTTTGAAACACTTGACAGACACACCAGGAAGTGATACTGATCCGCCCGTGGGCATCCCTCAGCCTGCCACAGGGAGATGGGTACATCGATGACTTTCCTGGAACAGTACACAGAGGAACAAAGGATCTTGGGTCTGGAGGAGGGGGAGAGGATGAGTTCAGCTTTTATGGTCAGGCTTGACGGAGTGCTCCTTCCACCTGCTCACCGCCTCTTCCCAGTCACACGTGTGTCCATGTGCAGGAAGCTAGTCACATGACTGAGTCCAAAGTCAAGGTGGGGTTGTGGGGGTACGCCAGGCCCTGATGAGGCCAAGGGAAGGGGGTGGCATGCAGGGAGGGATAAAGAACTGGGGCCATTCAACTGAGAATGTTGAGCTGTGAGGTCACGGCAGGTAGGCGGGGCTGTACTGGGTGTAATCCAATGCTGGATCTTGGAAGTAGAGAACATAGATTTTTTTTTTTGAGTTAGATAGAGAAAGGTCTTCCTTCTGTTAGTTCACCCCCCAAATGGTTGCTACGGCTGGCGCTGCGCCGATCCGAAGCCAGGAGCCAGGAGCTTCCTCCTGGTCTCCCATGCGGGTACAGGGGCCCAAACACTTTGGCCATCCTCCACTGCCCTCCCGGGCCACAGCAGAGAGCTGGACTGGAAGAGGAGCAATCGGGACTACAACCCGATGCCCATATAGGATGCCGGCGCCGCAAGTCGGAGGGTTAACCAAGTGAGCCACGGCGCCGGCTCCTGAGAACATAGATCTTGGTGGAAAGGGCTGTTGGCCACTTAATTGGCTGCTGCAAGTCATTGAGGGCAGGGGCTTGTCTAATTCACTTTGGTTATTAATATGTTAAGTTTGTCAAAATGACTCCCTCTCCTGCTGGCAACATTAAGGGTACTCAAAGCATCAGGAAGCTAAAAGCATAACAGTTTTGTGTAGCGCATTTTATGTGAATGGCTCAGAGGCACTTGTTCCTAAAGGGGAAATCTGCAGTTGGAGGATGGGCAGAGCTCAGGAATGGCTGGGCCCTGCCTTCAGCCCTTTTCTAGAGAGAACCTTCTAGAATAGGCCGGGTCCTGTTTCTTGAGCACCACTGACTTCCACAGAGCTCAGATATTTTTTTCTTATTAAAAGAGGCCAGAGCTGATAATCCTCATTCATTCTTTAAAATATTTGTTTGTTTGAATGGCAGAATGACAGAGGGAGAGTGACAGAGGAGGAAGATCTCCATCCAGGCGCATTAGCAGGTGTTACTGGTCATGGAGGGGAGGGCGGTTGCCAGAGTGAGATTCATGGGTGGTTTTCCTCAGCTCAGTATAGAAATAAAAAGCCAGGATACAATTTGCAAAGAGGCAGAAACTTATTAGAGGAGAAACTTTTGTTTGATTGGCAAGCGACAGAGAAAGCATCTGGTCGAGAGGAGCCCAGGCGGAGTGCCCGAGCCGGACGCTGGCTTCGAGGAAGGGTCCCGGGGTTTTAAGGCTTTAGTAGCTGCTTATTGGATCATTCTATTGAAGTTGCCCATTGGCTTGGGGCTCATGGAGATAGCGGGGGTCTCCTTAGGGGCTCCGCCCTCCACCCCCTGGCTAGCTCTGGGTGAAAGAGCAGGGAGCTGAATTGGAAGATGGGACTCAACGTTGTGCTCAGACGTGGGATTCTGGCATCGCATGTGGTGGCTTAACCTGTGCCACAACCACCCTGCATCCATTTTTTTAAAGAAAGCTTTTATTTAATCAATGCAAATTTTCCTAGGTGCAGCTTTAGGGAATACAGTGGTTCTTCTCCCCATACCCGCCCTCCCACCCCCAAACTGTCCCACCTCCCACGCCCTCTCCCATCACATTCTTCATTAAGATTCATTTTTAATTATCTTTATATACAGAAGACCAACTCTATACTAAGTAAAGGTTTCAACAGTCTACACCCACACAGACACACAAAGTATAAAGTACTGTTTGAAGACAAGTTTTACTGTTAATTCTCATAGTACAAATCATTAAGGGCAGAGGTCCTACGTGGGGAGCAAGTGCACAGTGACTCCTATTGTTGATTTAACAATTGACACTCTTATTTATGACGTCAGTGATCACCCGAGGCTCTTGTCATGAGCTGCCAAGGCTATGGAAGCCTCTTGAGTCCACAAACTCTGATCTTATTTCGACAAGGCCATAGTCAAAGTGGAAGTTCTCTCCTCCCTTCAGAGCAAAGTACCTCCTTCCTTGATGGCCCCTCCTTTCTGCTGGGATCTCACTCCCAGAGATCCTTCACCCTGCACTCATTTTTAACTCTAATGTGAAATATAATATACAGACATAAAAATTCCTTACTCTGTATCACAAAACAGATAGTTCTAAAGCAAATACCTTTGTAGCTACTGCCATGTCCAGTCATAGCAGCCTTCTACCGCCCACGTGTCTTTTCTCGGTCAGTTCTTCTCACTACCTGCTAAATCACTATTATTCTGAATTTTATGAAAATTAATCCCTTGCTTTTAAAAAGTATTAGTTTTTATTTATTTTAAGGGCATAGAGAGATGGATTGATCTTCGTTTGCTGGTTCTCTCTCTCTAAGATTTATTTTATTTATTTGGAAGGCAGAGTTACAGAGAGAGCTCTTCCATCCACTGGTTCACTCCCCAAATGGCCACAAAGGCTGGAGTTGGGCCAGTCCGAAGCTGGGATCCAGGAGCTTCTTCTGGGTCTCCTATGTAGGTGCAGGGGCCCCAAGCACTTCAGCTGCTCCCCCAGGCCATTAGCAGGGCACTGCATTGGAAGTGGAGCAGCCCAGTGGACTAGCGCTCCTGCGGGCACCAGTGCTGGAGGTGGCAGTTTAACACGTTCGGCCACAACGCCAGCCCCTCCTGCTTCACTCTTAGAAATGCCCTCAGTAGCTGAGGCTGGGCCAGGATGAAGCCAGGAGTTCATTCCAGGGTTCTCATGTAGGTGGCAGGGACCCAAGTTACCTGAGCCATGAGCTGCCGCCTCCAGTGGTGTGCACCATCAGGAAGCTGGAGTTCAGCTGTAGCCAGGACTCGACTCTGAAGTGCAGGTGTCCCAACCTGTCTCACTGCACCAAACACTTGTCCTCCTTCCGTACCTTAAAAAACAATTCACCCTTCAGGTATATATCCTTAAACAATAAAGTTCAGTATTTTAACTTTATATAAAATGAGAAGATTCTGTGTACTTTATTTTTGTTCAATATTATAGAAATAGAACATCCCCACATTGTTGCCTGTGAATTCATTTTGGCTGGTGTATAGTATTCCATTATAAGAATAGAACTCTATTCATCCTGTAGCTGGTGGACACTTGAGTTGTTTCCAGTTTTTGGCTACTTTTGTACAAAGCAAGTGAAATATTGCAAGATGTTAATGGAGAAAAATTTTAAGTGGTTTGAAGATTTGAATAAATGTTGATGCCATGTCTACTGATGAAAGAACTCACTAAAAAAATCGGCTGTTTCCCCCAAGTGTATCTTTAATACAGTTTGATTGAAAACCTCCACATGTATTTACTTTTGGGTGAAACTTGTGAAGCTGATCAGACAGCCAATGAAGAAAAATGCAAGGCCAGCAATAGGTGAGACACTCTCGAAGGAAGGGGAGAGAAGAACGAGGAGGAAGAGCAGCGATTTGGTCTCCCAGGCACCAAGACTTATTAGGAATGGAAGCGCCGTGGCCTTGTTCACAGCTGTATAGAATGCGGGAGGGAGGTGGGATGTGGTCTCTGCACACATGGAGACGATGTATAGCACGTGGCAGGCTCACTATGAATCCACGGGAAGAGGACCGAGGCAGTGTATGTTGATACAATCAAATCTCCTCCAATAGATTCCCACCTTGCATCTACACACACACACACAAAAAAATCCTGCGTGAAGTTAACGGTGCTTAAACACTATTTAGAACAAGGCTTTTCAACCCTGGCTACACAACACAATCATTTGTGGACCCTTTGTAAAAAAAATATGTATATATGTATATATATATGTGTGTGTATATGTGTATATATATGTATGTGTGTGTGTATATATATATACAAATTCCAGGTTTTGGCCCAAGAGATCCCGACTCGGGTTGAACGTGGCGGAGCCTGGGCAGCTGCCTGTTCTCAGAGCAGCTGTGTTGAGACATGATTTCCACGCACCTGCTCATTTCCGGTACGCACTTTGACGTGTTCCCACAAGCGTATCTACCTGTATCGTCTTCACAATCCTCAGACTGAAGATTCCCATACTCCCAAGTTCCCTTGTGCCTCCTGGGGTTGGCACTCCACACTCCAGCCTGTTTCTAACACTTAGCTTAGTTTTAGGCATCATTGTTTTAAAACACGCTTTCCAGTTACTGTTCATACGTAACCAACTAATGATAAAATAGAACAGTTGATGGTGTCAAAATAAAAACTGCTGTAAAAAGACATTATGAAGCCCAACAGCAGATCCTTGCAGTGTATGTAACTGACAAAGGATCAGTGTCCAGCATATATAAAAGCCACCAGGGGCCGGCATTGTGGCATAGCCGATAAAGCTGCCACCTATAGTGCTGGCATCCCATATGGGCGCCGGTTTGAGTCCCGGCTGCTCCACTTCCGATCCAGCTCTCTGCTGTGGCCTGGGAAAGCAGTAGAGGATGGACCAAGTCCTTGGGCCCGTGCACCTGCGTGGGAGACCTAAAGGAAGCTCCTGGCTCCTGGCTTCAGATCGGCACAGCTCCGGTAATTGTGGCCATTTGGGGAATGAACCAGCAGATGGAAGACCTCTCTCTTTGCCTGTACCTTTCTGTAACTCTACCTCTCAAATAAATAAATCTTAAAAAAAGAATGTCATATACACTAATATGCCATTTGATGAATGAAATTGTGTAAAATAATAGTTCCTATTTTTATATAAATGTATAAAATATATTAGCATGACTGTTAAACATGGAAACATATGGCTCCAAAGGTGCCCATAAATCTTGAGCATCTTCAGTGGTTGGGGGAGATAGAACCTCAGTTTTTTTAAAGATTTATTTTTATTTTTTGAAAGAGAAGGAGAGAGGGGGAGGGAGAGAGAGAGAGAGAGAGAAAGAGAGAATCTTCTTTCCTCTGGTTCATTTTCTAAATGGCTGAAACAGCCGGAGTTGAGCCAGACCAAAGCCAGGAGCCCAGAGCTGCTTCTGGGTCTGCCATGTGGGTGCAGGGGCTCAAGCACGTGGACCGTCCTCTGCTGCTTTCCCAGGCCATCATCAGGGAGCTGGATTGGGAGTGGAGCTACCAGGTTTCAAACTGGTACGCATATGGGATGCTGTCACTGCGGACAGCAGCTTAACCCACCACACCACAATGCCAGCCCCAAGCTTCAATGTAAGATTTTATTTTATTTAAAAAATTTGAGTCAGGGGCCGGTGCTGCGCTGCAGTAGGTTAAGCCTCCACCTGCGGCGCTGGCATCCCATGTGGGCACCAGTTTATGTCCTGGCTGCTCCTCTTCCTATCCAGCTCCCTGCTAATGCTCCTGGGGAGGCAGCAGAGGATGCACTCGGGCCCCTGCACTCACGTGGGAGACCTGAAGAAGCTGCTGGCTCCTGGCTTCAGATTGGCTCAGCTCTGGCCATTGTGGCCGTTCGGGGAGTGAACCCGTGGAGGGAAGACCTTTCTCTCTGTCCCTCTGTTTGTCCCTCTGCCTCACAAATAAGTAAGTAAATCTTTAAAAAAAAATTGAACCCAATGTGGTAAAAAGTTAATAAGCTTTATTAAATCTGGAGGTTGATACCTGGGTTTCCATCTTGTGATTCTGTGGATTTTCCTCTCTCTGAAAGCGCTGCTTGAGAAGGAGCCTGAAACACTGGGATCAGTGGCATCAGTGAATGACATCAGGTTGAAGGGGAAAAATACGTGTTAGATCAGTAGACTTCCTGTGTCCACGCGGTGGTGGCCGGACTCTCCCCCACATTTGGTAGTAATGGCCCCCGACCCTGTACCTTCAGTTTAAGTACCCTGAACTTTGTATCTGGATTATTACAGCATCTGTAAGATTTCTGGGGTGTGTGTTGCTCACGGCTGGAAGACACTAGAAAATCCGGATATGAAAAGGAGATGCTTCCCATGCATATAGTCACAGCTTTATACGTGAGACCCTCTTGATTTATCTTCCTGGTGGTGGTTTTATAGTGATGGCTGTTACATTTCTAAATTTGATCAGCACTGAGATTCAAATACGTCTGAATTTTCTGGTTTTTTTTTTTTTTGAGATTTATTTATGTATTTGAAAGGCAGAGTGACAGGCAGAGGCAGAGGTGGAGAGAGAGGTCTTCCATCTGCTGGTTCACTCCCCAGATGGCTGCAATGGCTGGCGCTGTGCCTATCTGAGTTCTTCTGGGTCTCCCACGCGGATACAGGTCTCCCAGGCCATAGCAGAGAGCTGGATTGGAAGAGGATTGGCCGGGACTCGAACCGGTGCCCGTATGGGATGCTGGCACTGCAGGCGGTGGCTTTACCCACTACACCACAGCACCAGCCCCATAGTCTTTAGATTTGTAACTGGTTGGAAGAATTTATTTGTAGTCATCATCAGGGGTTGAATTTCAGCATTCTAACTGTAAAACCAAGGAGAAGCATGTCCCCAGTTCTTATTTTGTTTAATCTAGTTTGCAGCCTGATAGCGTATTTGTGATGTTAGCATTTTTCTTGTAATGAGATAGATGTATCATCTACAAATCGTCCAATAATGTGCACAGTGTAATTCACTTTTATGCTGTGTAATTTAAGACAGCTTTTCATTGGGGGGAGGGTGAACCAACGGAAAAGGAAGACCTTTCTCTCTGTCTCTCTCTCTCACTGTCCACTCTGCCTGTCAAAAAAACAAAAAAAGTAGATTACTTAGCTGATGAAAACAAAAGAAGCTAGCCTTTTATAGGAGTGTTCATTTTATCCTGGGTGACAGCTATGTCTCTAAGATGGGTGGTACCCACACGTGCACATCACTGCATGAGCAGTATCCTTGGGGTCCTGTACCGATGAGCACTCTGCATGTTGGTCTGATTTTCAAGGTGAGAAGGTATCCCTTTCTCAACTCCAAATTCTACATCTGCTAACAGTGGGATGAGGAAGAAAACCGTCCTCCCTCGATACACTGTGGGAGGTGGGGATTCGTGACAAATCATGTTGTAACAACGGTGCTTCCCAAGAGCAGTGGGAGCTCCTTGGAAGAGTAGATGCCCTTCTGAAATTCTGTTAGAAAGCAAAGACAAGGATACGAGCCTGGATTATTTAAAGGTGACCTCTATCCTTAAGACATGTCTCGGGGTGGTAGAAGCAAAACGATTTGACATAAACGGGATATGTATACCCTTGCCGGTATCATGTTATAAGGCATGATAACATGGGAAACTTACCCTGGAATCGTGGAAAAGTCATTTCCGGGTAAGTAAAAGGATTAAACAGTTAGAGGAGAGAGTCCAGGTTAGGAACACTCGCGGGGCCGAGGCCGAGGTCTGTGTGTGGAACTCCCACTCTTAGCATTTGGTGAGGATGGCCGACGGTCTCTGTTGTTTGGTAAAACGTAGAGTTTGCTGTCCCAATTATTTTCAAGCTCAGTGAACGGCGTTCACGTTGTTCTGAAACAGATTTCTAGAACTTTCTCATCTTGCGGAGCTCAAACTCTGTAGTCACTAGGTCACAGCTCCCTTTCTCTCACTGCCCCAACCCCGTAACCACGCTCCCAACAGCACGTTTGCCGTCCTGTGCCTGGCCCGTCTCAGGAGCATCGCCCCGGTTCACCCCTGCTGTACAAGCCACAGGATTTCCATTCTTTATTGTGCTGCCGTGAACATGGGCGTGCAGGTTCTTGGCTTCTTTCAGATACACTTGTATACCCAGAAGTGGGGTTCATGGATTGGATGGTAGCTCTGTTTTTAATTATTTTTTAAAGATTTGCTTGTCTATTTGAAAGGCAGAGTTACAGAGAGAGGGAGAGGCAGAGAGAGAGAGAGAGAGGATGAGCAAGTGAGCACTATCTTCCATCTGCTGGTTCATTCCCCAAATGGCCACAATGGTTGGGGCTGGGCCAGGCTGCAGCTAGGAGCCAGGAGCTTCACCTGGGTCTCCCACATGGGTGCAGGGGCCCAGGCATTTGAGTCATCGCTCTTCGCTTTCCCAGGTGCCTAGGAAGGGAGCTGGATGGGAAGTGGAGCAGCTGAAACAAATCTTGAGCTTTAGACTTGAGCTAATGCCCATACGGGATGCTAGTGCTTAACCTACTCCACGCCGCAGCACTGGCCCTGTGTCTACGTTTTGCAGCAACCTCCATACTTTTCCCCATAATGATTGCACCATTTATAACTCCACCAACGGTGCACAAATGTCCTCATTCAGCCATGTCCTCTGAAACACTTGTCATTTTTTTTTTTCTTTAGTAGTAGCCATTCTAATCGATGTTAGGCAACACCTCATGGATCGGAAGTAGAGCAGCCAGGACTCGAACCAGCACCCATATGGGACGCCAGCTTTACCTGCTATGCCACAGTGCCAGCCTTGGTGCCTCTGTTTTTAAAAGCGGAGATGAGTAACAAAGTCTGATCTTTTCAAAAAACGTGCCTGTGGTTGATTGTAAATAAGAGGCTTTGATTTCACAAAACGAGCGATGGCTGTGCCTGTGGCGGAACACTGGGCTGTGCGACACAAAACACTCGCCTGGGGGCTTCTGGCTTTGTCTGCGGTCTTCTCAGCTCACAAAGAAACAAAATGGAGACTGGCTGCCGTCTTTCCCGTGGACCTCTTCTCTGGCTTCTGACTGTGGGAAGACCGGAAATGCAAACGGGCAGGCCTGTGGGAAGCCACAGTCCCGGGCACCTGCTGCGGACGTTGAGAGGTGGCGTCTGTGGATGAGGGAGACGGAGTCGGCTGGATTCTGGGACTTGGCCTTCCCCTGTAAAGCCCAAGGGTTTCTGGGATGGGGCAGGACTTGGTCTGGGAGAAAAGGCAGCCTGGTCAGGTCCTTGTTTTTGGGCCGAGAAGAATATTCCTTGTTTTCCGAGATTTCCAAGGAACTCCAGCGTAATCCACATGTTCCCAGAAAAGCCCCTTCTGGTTTTTGGGGGGAGCAGAGAGTAATTTTACATGTCTAAATTTGCTTGGGGGTGCTAAGTCAACCCCATTAATTGCTTTGGGTTAGTTGCTCACCCCAGTTCCTTTCTGTGGCGAATCCAAGAGCGTCATGCCGAGCGCCCCATGCAGTCAAAACGGGACACACTTTGCACAGATGGACTTGATAATTGCCTAGTGAGAGATGAACTTGCATCCTTGTAGAACTGCGTGGTCTGTTGGGGGAAGTAACAGCCTACTCTCATTCTTTCCCTTCTTATGTAAAAACCCGTAGCGATTGCAGTTGAAGACAGGAACCAGTTCATCCCTTGTTTTTTTTTTTTTTTTTTTGTGGGGGGGGGGGGGCTCAGTAGCATTTGCTGAGTACCGAGCGCTCAGTGTGCACCCGGCACCGCTCTAAACCCTGCCTGTGTCGTAACTCACTTGGCCCCCACGGCCCTGTGAGGCAGGTACTGCATCGACCTCGTTTTGCAGAGCGAAGGGTGGAGGCCCAGAGCGGTGGTGCGGGGTGCGCGTGCGGCGCAGTCAGCGCCGCCTGGCCACTGGTTCTCGTTTGTTTATTCTGCCCTCCGCAGCAGCGTTTGTCTTATCGCCATGGAGCATCCGCAAGTGTTTCTCACGCTGATTGCACACACGGTTCTCCTGCACTCATGTCAGGACACAGTCTGACCGTGGGGCCTGAGGTTCTTCGTGTCTCCCCGGCCCTCGTGTGTGACCCGTGGGGCCTGTCAGAGTGGCCGGGGCTCGGAGATGCAGCGGCAGAGCAGTGACTGAACCGCACGGCTGGAGACGCCCTGGCAGGTTTTGGGTCCGTGGCCGGCAGGTGGCCTGTCGCACCCCACCCTCCGGCTTGGGGTGGGAGTCACATGCCTCTGTTTCTGAAAACCTCGCAGGGACTTTGGGTGCACCTGCAGCTTTGGGAACCACTGACTCTTGTGGCTCCACAACCAATGTTTGAATCACTTCTCTGACACCTGCCACCTAATGGCTGTTAGTGCCTGGGACGTCCTGCCTGTCAGAGGTAGCTCCCTGGGCACCCTGCCTTTGGGGAGACGGGAGTCTCACCTGGGAGGGCATAGGTTTCCTAGGGCTGCTGTGACACTGCATCACGGTTTGAGTGGCTTAAACAGCATAACATTTACTATCTTCGGGAGGGCAGAATATTCTAGAAAGTATTTCTAGAAGTCTTCGATGAAGATGCTGGCAGGCCTGTGCTCCTTCTGCCGTCGCTAGGGAGGGCTTTGTTCTAGGCTCTCTCCTAGCTTCTGAAAGTCCCTTGGCTTGTGGCATCCTCACCCCAGTCCTTCCACGCCATTCTCCGGGCGTGTGTGGTTCCGTGTCCAAAGGACTCGGTCCTCTGGGGTTAGGACCCTTCCTGTGACCTTACTTTATTGAGCTCCATCATCCACAGAGATTCTGCTTCCGGATAGTCTTGTTCACAGACCCTGTGGGTTAGTGACATCACTAGTGGTGGTGGTGGCAGACATGGTTGTACCCTGAGCAGGAAAATAGGGCCTGGGTAGCCAGCAGGTTAGCAAATCAAATCAAGGCAGCACTGAAAATGTGGGTGTTGGTGTTGTAGAGCGGGACAGTGAGATGAGCAGATTTCAAAGGTTTGGATGGAAAGCAATGTCACAGACTGTTGGTGCAGTGGCCTGCCCCGCCAGCAGCATTGTGGGCGGGAGTGCAGAGAGGGTCCAGTCCCATGGCCCTCACTTGGTGGCTCTTTCTCCCCAGCCCCATGTGGCTCTCCTTCCAAAGCCACCCCGGTACGAGCACATCCCTGCCTTGTGCCTGGCACCGGGCATATGGGCATCAACCGTGCTGAAGGGCACAGTCCTGCGTAGTGGGCAGACACAGGCCAGTGGACGTGCTCACCCTGCCCCTGGCCTGGTCCTCCTGGTGCACCCTGGCCGTGAATCAGTGCAGGTGGGATCCAGAGCGGGAAGACTTTGTCTTTGTTCCTACCCAGAGAAAATCAATTCTGCAAGAGGATTGTTGCGACTGTGCAGGTGGGATCCAGAGCGGGAAGACTTTGTCTTTGTTCCTACCCAGAGAAAATCAATTCTGCAAGAGGATTGTTGCGACTGTGCACGGTTTGCTGGAGCTAGCAGCAGAATCATCAACTTTAGAAAGAAATGGAATAGAGTTGGGGAACTGTTACTGTTTCAGGTAAACAAATGACCTCTCTCCTTATGCATTGAACAAGCTGTTTCCAGAGGCAAGGGCTGGTGACCCGAGCCTGGCACACCACCTGTAGCACCAGAAAGGCCAGGCAGGTGCTGGGTGACTCTGCCCCTCTCCGCTCTGAGCTGGTGCTGCTTTGCTGCAGGAGCCCTCACTGCTGAGCGCGCCTCCTGAAGCCTGCACTGGGCGGCGTCTGGCCTGGCAGGTAGGACGGACGCTGGGTAGACTTGGTTCCACCCCTGCCTCCGGCTCTCTGCCGATGCTGACCCCGGGAGACAGCGGAGATGGCTTAAGTGATGGAGTTCCTGGCTCCCAGCTGTGGCCCCACCCAACTCCAGCAGATGCAGCCATTTGGGGAGTGAACCAGCTGGTGGGAATGCTGTGTCTCAAAAAGAAAATACTCCCCCAAACAACAGAAACCGCAGCATCCTGTGGGGGAAGCAGGAACTGGTTACCTGAGTTGGCAGGGAGCGCCGGCCCAGCAGACTCTGTGGTGAGCGCGGACGTCACCGAGCAGTGCCGTGCCCAGGCCTTCTCTAACTCTTCTTCAGCGTGCACCCAGCTCCTGCCCTCTGTTGGGTTGGCCCGGCAAGCAGCCGGTTTTGGGGGATGGCGCCGATGTGTTAAGCATGGCCTTGGGAGGGCCATGAGTGTATCTCTGTCGACAGACGCACCCGGACCAACTTCTTCCCAGCTCCCGTTCTCCCGGCATGCTGCAAACTCAGCCCTGGTCAGTTAGTGTTTTCTCCACCCTCTCTGCAGCCTTCTGCCTGGCACAGAATTTCCAGGCACCTGATTTGGCTCCTCTTGACCCTCCCGAACCCACTGCTGAGTTGTTCCTTGCTCCCTAGAACAGAGATCAGCAAATTTCCTTCTTTTATCCTTCCTTTTTTCCTGTAAAGGGACAGGCACTAAGTATTTCTGACTCTGCACCCTGGCTAACCCTAGACAGTGTGTACACGAGTAGTTGTGCCTGTGTTCCAATAAAACTTTATTTATAGGGACCAGTGCTGTGGCGTAGTAGGCCTGTGGCATCAGCATCCCATGTGGGCACTGGTTTGTGTCCCATCAGCTCCCTGCTAATGGCCTGGGAAAGCAGCAGAAGAGGCCAAAGTCCTTGGGCCCCTGCACCTGCGTGGGAGACCCGGAAGAAGCTCCTGGCTCCTGGCTTCAGAGTGGCTCAGCTCCAGTCATTGCAGCCATTTGGGGAATGAACCAAAGGATGGACGATCTTTTCCTCTTTCTCTCCCTTTCTGTCTATACCTTTACCTCGCAAATAAATGAATAAAAACAAAAATCTTTTTTTTAAAAAACCCCACTTTATTTATAATAGCAGGCTGTGGGGTGAGTGGAGCCCGTGCGTAGCGACAAGCCCGTTCAGGTCTCCTGGGCCTGTCCTGGGGGGGGGGGGGCTGCGCTCCTGCCTGTACGAAGGGGATGCTACACGGAGTTCTCGGGGGCCTTCCTACTTCACAGGGGAGGACAAGGGACAAGGGTTGATTTTTTTTTTTTTTTTGCTGCCAGCTGGTGGAAGTCTGATGGGCCCCCCCAGTTCCCCGACTTCAGGGTGGCTTGAGGCTCCCAGGATTACCCTCCTCTTGCAGTGCCACACTAAACCGGGGGGACGCTGAGGCCGCTTCGGGCTCTCTGTGCCTAGTGACCCCTCCCACCCCGAGCCCCGTCCAGTAACAGGCTCTGGCGGCCTCTGCTCTTTGAATCCCAAAGCCATCCGGGGAGTTGCAGTTCTCCGGGCCCCCTGTGTCCTCACCCACCCTCAGCCTTCTCCACGTCCCTCTTGACTTCTCTTTCACGACCGTTTATCAGGTTCGAGTGGGGCGGGGCTGGCTCTCATTTGCAAAGGTGAAATTGGAGGTGATCGGTGTGGTTTAGGGATGCTGCTGGGGTGCTCAGGCCTGTATTGGAGTTTCCTTAGCTCAGCTCTGGCTCTGTTCCTGATCCCAGCTTCCTGCTGATACACAGTCCGGGAGGCACAGGTGATGGGTGGCGCCAGCAGTGGGGTCCCTACCACCCATGCGGAGGACCCAGATTGTATTCTGGGCTCCTGGCTTTGGCCTGGTCCAGCCCTGGTCTTGCCAAATGCAGGCGTTTGGAGAGTAAAGCAGCAAATGAAAGACCTCTGCCTTTCAAATACAACAGAATACAATTATAACAAGGCGGTGGGTGTTGTGACACAGTGGGCTAAGCCCCCACTAGGGACACCCCGTATTGGAGGGCCAGTCGGAGCATCGGCTGCTCCCCTTCCTGTCAGCTTCCTGCTACTGGGCTTACTTAGAGCATGGGCGCGTGGGAGACCTGATGCAGTTCTTGGCTCCTGGCTCTGGGCTGGCCGAGCCTTGGCTGTTGTGGGCATCTGGAAGACCTCTCTCATTCTCTCTCTCTCTCTCTCTCTCGGTCTTTCAAATAAACATGTAAATAAATCTGTAAAAAGTAGCAGTTTTGGGGCCGGTGCCCTGGCACAGTAGGTTAATCCTTTGCCTGTGGCGCCGGCATTCCATGTGGGTGCCGGGTTCTAGTCCCGGTTGGGGCGCCGGATTCTGTCCCGGTTGCCCCTCTTCCAGTCCAGCTCTCTACTGTGGCCCGGGAAGGCAGTGGAGGATGGCCCAAGTGCTTGGGCCCTGCACCTGTGTAGGATACTGGGAAGAGGCACCTGGCTCCTGGCTTTGGATTGGCATAGCTCCAGCTGTGGTGGCCATTTTGGGGGTGAACCAACGCACTGAGGACCCCTCTCTCTCTCTCTCTCTCTCTCTCTCTCTCTCTTGCTGTCTGACTCTATCTGTCAAAAAAAAAATGTAGCAGTTTTATGCGCACCACTCGCCTTCAGGATGCGGGCAGAGGTCCGCAGTGAAGAGGGCTCAGCTCCCTCTCCCAGGGACTTGATGTGCTTCGCTTGCTCAGAGGCTCCTGCTATAAACTCGGGGTTCCTGCGTCCCCCCACAGGTGCCGTATGCCTACCCTAAGCATGCAGGTGGAACGGTGTGAAGACTGCTCCCTTCCCCAGTTTGACCCCAGCTTGGACAAGGGTTCCATTTCGGCACAGCTGTGTGGTGTTCCGTCCAGTGGAGGTTCCAGGACTGACGGAACCATCTCGCTGCTGTTCCCTCTCCCTCCCTCGTGTGACCAGTGATACACTGACTGCTCCGGTTCCTTAAACGACACGCTCTTGGCTTGTGATACTTTTTTTTTTTTTAATATTTATCTATTTATTTGAGAGGCCGAGTTACGGACAGAGAGAGGGAGAGACAGAGGGAGGTCTTCTATCCGCTGGCTCACTCCCCAAGGGGCTGAAACAGCCAGAGCTGGGCCTGAAGCCAGGAGCTTCTTCCAGGTCTCCCATGTGGGTGCAGCAGCCCAAGCACGTGGGCCGTCCTCTGCTGCTTTCCCAGGCCATTAGCAGGGAGCTGGGTCAGAACTGGAGCAGCCGGGACTCGAACCGGCAGTGCCCATATGGGAAGCCAGTGCCGCAGGCGGAGGCTTAACCTCCTACACCACAGCGCTGGTCCCTGACCGTGGTGCTCTGAACACATGGTGGTGGCACCGTGCCTTATCATCCTCTCACAGAGTCAGCTTTCTAACCTAACTGTTCATGCCGGTTGTACTGTCGCCATTTTTCGATTGAATAAATGTTAACACACACTGGTAAAATACGAGAGCCATTTTGAGGGACGTTCAGTCGGTTGCTCTGAACAGATTTGCTAATATTGAACCACCAGATTTCTGCCAAATAAGGCGTCGCACGACAGCGTGCAGAAGCAGTCTTGACAACAAAGCAGAGCGAGTCTGCTCAGGCTTCTCCCCAGGTGACACCATTTTAAAGAAAAAAAAATCTGAAGATTATACAGTATTATGAGCAAAGTTTTTGCAAAACAGATGAAGCAGAAATACAGGTGACCTACATGGGCTAAAAACACACGTGAATCTGCTTGAAATTAAAGTGACTTTTGAGGGTAGAGTCTCCCCCCAGTCACTTCCGGAATTCACCTGTTAGTGACCAAGCTGGGCCACGCTGGATGCGCAGGTATCTACTGTAGGTGTCTGGGTTAACGTGAGCTTGTCTGCAGTGGATGTCCTGGGATTTCCAGATACTCAGGGACCGGTGGTTTGTGGGCTTTCGATTTTTATGGAAATTCTCAAGTTGCCCTCTGTGGGGTGTGGGCTGGTTTATGCTTTCGCCAGCAAAGCTTTGAACATGCCTTTACCCCCACCCTCATCATTGTGAGGTTTGAGTCAATTTTTTTGACTTTTTGGTTTACAAGGGTAAGTGAAAATGTTATTTTTTGGAGTCTGTCTTTTCTTTTTTTGACAGGCAGAGTGGACAGTGAGAGAGAGAGAGAGACAGAGAGAAAGGTCTTCCTTTTGCCGTTGGTTCACCTCCCAATGGCTGCTGCAGCCGGCGTACTGTGCTGATCTGAAGCCAGGAGTCAGGTGCTTCTCCTGGGCTTCCATGGGTGCAGGGCCCAAGCACTTGGGCCATCCTCCACTGCACTCCCTGGCCACAGCAGAGAGCTGGACTGGAAGAGGAGCAACCGGGACAGGATCCAGCGCCCCGACCGGAACTAGAACCCAGTGTGCTAGCGCCGCAAGGCGGAGGATTAGCCTAGTGAGCCACGGCGCTGGCCTGGAGTCTTTCTTTAAAAATTATTCTTATTTACTTGCAAGACAGAGCCAGACAGGTAGATCTTCCATTCACCAGTTCACTCCCCAAATGCCCGCTGACAGCCAGGGCTGAGCGAGGCTGAAGCTGAGAGCCGGGAGCCAGGATCTGCAGCTGGGGCTCCTACACGCGCGGCAGGGATCCACATACTTAAGCCCCCACCTGCCGCCTCCCAGGATGCTCGTTGGCAGGCAGCTGGGTAGCAGCAGACCTGGGATTGAACCAGGCTGCTGGGAGGCGACTTCCCTGCCTGCCCCTTTACAGCGTTGACTGTGGCTCCTAGGAAGTTTGCACTCCTGCCTGTGGCCCCCATTATATTTTTATGGAGGTCACCGCCGTAATCTCTCTGCCCTGCCTATTCTGCTGTTTCAGCTCTTTGAACTTTGTAGTTTATTGCCCATTCGCCCCCTGTTGTTCCTTTCCATCTCCTAAAGTCCCTTAATTACCCTTAGAGCGTATTTTTCCTTATGAACCTCAGAGTCAGCCTCCTAGCGCGAGAAACGTCTAGATGTTTTTCCCAGCTTTGTTTCAAATTAATGGTTTAATTTAGGCAGCGATGACAATTCCATGATAAGAGTTTCCAAGAAGCGAGCGAGCCACTTCATGCATTCGAGTTGTTAATTGTGTCCCTCTGTAGCTTTTAAAGTTTTCTTCAGAAGAATGTCCATGTTTCTGGTGGAATATGTTTCTGGGTTTTTCATTTCCTTTTGTTGCTGTTGTAAGTGGGATCACTTCTTTCATAACACATTCTATTGGGCCGTTGTTTCTGTGCAGGAAAAGTATTGATTTTTCCAAACTAATTTTGTACTGGGCCACCAGACTGAATACTTATATTGTTAATAATTGTTCAGATGATTCTCTGGGGTTTGTACGTGTATAATAACATCCTCATAAATAATAATGACTTTATTTTCTTCTCTTGTGCCTTTTATGTGTTGTTTCTCTTTTTCTGTCCCTCCTGTTCTTTTTCATCAATAATATGACTTAATTGTCAGATACAGTGTTTGTTCCTTAGGTTTATGTCTTGTCTTCCGCACAGCCTCACCAACTCAGTGACGAGTTTACATTTTATTTTTAGTGTTGTGGTTTTTTTTTTTCCTTCTCCTGAAATGTTAGCCTGGATGATGGGGCTGTCTGACTGAGAACAGCACAAAGCTTACAGATGCCATGAAATTCTGGATAAAAGCCCCATTTACAGCAATTACTTGAAAATATTTTCCTGCCATATTTGACACTGAAATTGGGGTAGATGTGGGGAAGTTAATTAGCGCAAGACATTTCTTTCTCCATTCTTTCAATAAAGAGATCGGCTTTCTATGTGAATAGTGCTAAAGTGAACACTCAGGTTCTATTGTCGTTTTAAGGATGTGCAGCCTGGAGCTTTTGAGACCTGTTTTGCTGTAAAGCCAAGGTGTGGTAGGTCATGGAATATCTTCTCTGTGGGGTTCCTTATTTTTTTAAGATTTATTATTTATTTGAAAGTCAGAGTTAGAGAGAGAAGGAGAGAGAGAGAGAGAGAGGTCTTCCATCCGCTGGTTCACGCCCCAATTGGCTGCAATGGCCAGAGCTGCTCCAATCCGAAGCGAGGAACCAGGAGCTTCTTCTGGGTCTCCCACGTGGGTGCAGGGGCCCAAGGACTTGGGCCATCTTCCACTGCTTTCCCAGGCCGTAGTAGAGAGCTGGATGGAAAGTGGAGCAGCCGGGACTTGAACCCCGGCGCTGCAGGTGGTGGCTTTACCTGCTATGCCACAGCGCCAGCCCCTGTGGGGTTACTGTTCATCACCAGTTTAGTCTTTAGGATCTAGTAGATATACAGTGACCGTGAACCCAGCACCACGCCAGACCAGGGGAAGCCGCGACTTGGGGCAAGTGGCACGGTGAGCAGGCTGGGCTGTCAAGGGCAGATGAGCTCCTGGTGGGGAGAAGCAGGCTCAGACATAGTAGAAGGCAAGGAACACGGGTGAGCTCTCTGTTTCTCCCTGCAGCTGGAGGCCAGCGTCAGGCGTTAAGCAGGGCAGAGTCGTGTTGACAGCTGGGACTGCTGGAGCTGGAAGGGACCCCGGGAATCCTCCTCAGTCAGCCCCGATCCGCCCAGAGGCGTCCTCTCCAGCGGTCCTAGAAGCGGCCATGCGGCCTCTGATTGGACAGTGGGGGAGAACTTTCCCAAGGTGACCTTCTCTGGTGTAGTGCAGCTCTGTTTATTAGAAAACCATTGGGGCTGGTGTTGTGGCGTAGTGGGTAAAGCCACTGCCTGCAGTGCCGGCATCCCATATAGACACCGGTTTGAGTCCCAGCTGCTCTACTTCTGATCCAGCTCCCTGCTATGGCCTGGGAAAGCAGTGGAAGATGGCCCAAGTCCTTGGGCTCCTGCTCCCATGCAGGAGCCCTGGAAGAAGCTCCTGGCTCCTGGCTTCGGATCGGCACAGCTCTGGCCGTTGTGGCCATTTGGGGAGTGAACCAGCGGATGGAGGACCTCTCTCTCTCTCTGTGTAACTCTTTCAAATAAATAATAAATCTTTTTTTTAAAAAAGAAAACCCATTATTAGTATTTTTAAAGCCAAGTTTAGCATCTTGTGAGCTGGTAGTTTCCCATTGAGATAATTTCAGTTGCTCCTGGCATGTGATCTCTGTTGGTTTGGCAGCCGGCGGCTGGCACCGCAGCCTGGAGCTGAGTCCCTGAGGCCCTGTCCGAGACCCGAGCTGCTGTCCAGCCCGCCCTGCCTGCTCCTTCAGCTCGTCCAGGGAGCTCAAGTCTGCTCAGTTAGGTTTCTCACCCGTGACCCTTGGTTTTGTCTGTGATGCTTCTAAGTGGTTAGTCTCTAGAACCTAATTTATCTTTTCTTTTTTTTTCCTTCGAGATCAGGTATTCTCTATTCCTATTCTCTATTCAATAGTTTTGTGCTTTCCCATTTCTTGGTGCCGTTTCTTATGAGATTTCTCCTGCCCTTGGGCTTTGTAGCAATCGTGTCCTTGAGGTCCAACTCCAGTGACCCCTCTTTCATGCCTTCTGTGATCTCCATCACCGTCTGAACCTCTGGTCGCATTTGTGTCCCTGTCCCCGGCAGAGGGGTGCCTGGGGAGACTACCTTTGTATCGCCTCATTTGCATGCAGGAATTGGCAAGCTCCCCGGCTGTAGAGACCATTTGTAATGCATTCTCCGTCTTCAAGTTTGGTGCTGGGAGCACACAAGCTGCTCAGTGAGAGTTTAATTATTGATTGACAGACACAGGAGAGAGGGAGGCTTTGGAGCCGCTGCTGTGGGGAGTAAGTCATGCAGCTCACAGCTGGCTGATGAAGTGTCAGAGCCGTGGAGCCTCGGTTGCTAAGTGAGCTCAGGTATCCCGTGGCTCTCTGGGCACGCAGTTTTGTCCAGGAGCGGTCAGTGGAATAGGGAGAG